>SMJT01000006.1:0-1200000 GCA_004349715.1 Crucihimalaya himalaica | reverse complement strand
AAGATTATAAAAGTTATCATTTTTTTATTTTTAACAGAAAATTATTTTCGTGTAAATATGCAAAAAGTCGGTGGTCAGATCTGTCAAAGAAAAAGGCAGCGTGATCTCTCACCGTCCATCTACATTAAATCGGACGTTTCTCGTAACAAAGGTCAGATCAGATCACCAACTTCAGCTAGACGGACCCATACAAGAGACTATACTTGCTACGTGTAACGTTTTGACTTGTCTCTTAAGAGGACCCTTCTTCAGCTCTACTGTGATTTAATATTGCAGTAATAAATCTATGGGTTTGATATGTAAAACAAAACGGTAATTTTTTAACCAGGTAAAAATGTTGCAAATAAAATAGTTAAAAACTGTAAAAAAATAACGATGAAAAACGGTACAAAAACTATGAATAACGTTTTTGGTAACACTTCTAATTTTGTTTTTTGTGATTGATAAGTATTAAAGTTGTCGAGTAAGGGATTAGCAATTAAAGCCATCAAGCCCCCACAATTTTCATGAGAGATCTAAGGAAATCAAAAGTATAAACACACAAAGATAGACAATACTGAATTATTTTGGATATGAAGATAAATTTTGTATACAATTTTATTGTATGGGATTCAATTTTGGTATTTTTTTTTTCTTTTAGCATATTTGGCTCATTGATCTTTCACTCTACTCTTGTGTTGGATTAAGGTTTTATGCGGAAGTAATGCTCTCAAAAATTCGTTTTCAGGTAATTACATTTTCCGACTAGAATACAGCAATTTTAATTCGTTTTGGCAAGTTTAATAAAGTTTAGATATTCTTTTGTCACGGACTATGCCATCTATATAATAAAATTCTTCAAAATTACCAAGAACAAGAAGTATGGATTTCTCCCTTTGAAATCAAAATCCATCAAAATTTTAAATACACATTTGAATCACATATGAATTTTAGTTGAAATTTTGAAAACTCACAATTGAATGGTAATGATTAATGTGTAATTTTGAAATACTTTTTTTTTTTGTTTGGTTGGTCAAATTTGCTAGAAGTACTTAATTACATCCTAGATAATTAGGAATTTTTTTTTTCTCAAATGTAATTAGTATGATATGTTGCCATATATGTTATGATTAAATATTTTTTTGCGGGTCGCCGTCAAATCAAAAGAACCGTTACTTCTAAACACTCTCACCCTTTCTCCTCCCTCTTCTCTTTCTCTCTCTACAGTGCGAGGAATTGAAACAGTTGTTTTGGTGATCTCCCAAACTCTCTAAGACATTTTGAGTTTGATCTTTGTCTATTTCCATTTGATCGCTTCGAAATTTTTAAATTAATTCATTTTACGATTCACTTCGCCGTTCGATAAAAGATGTTCGTGAAGAAGTTGGTCGAAATAGCAGCGAAGAAGGTACAAATCCAATTTTACGATCTGATTTATGATTCCTTCTCTCTTATCTTCTTGAACTGTTCATATTCTTCTGCTATTGGGTTTATGAGATTCAGTGAATAAAAGTTCACTATTCGTTTTTTCTCAAAAAATATCAAATTTCGATATCATGAAGTTTACTGAAATCGATGTTAGATCCATCTTAGAATAATAGTATTTGATATTTTACCCCTGGGTTTATTATTTTTTTAGATTTTTCACAGAATTAATGTTAATTAGGGTGTGATTTGATGATTTTTTTTATTTTTTTTGGTCGAATTATTACACAGATCTTATTAGTACTTGTGAATGTGACTGTGACTGTGTGTCGGTTCGTGGTTAGCCCAGATGTTTAATCCATTTTGAATTACGTAAAATATATTATTTATGACGTAATACGAATTTTGTTGCTACGCATGTTTCGTGTCCTAAAATTTTGAAAAGTCGCGTTAAATTCGTTTCCAGAATGTTGTCTGTTTATGTATTCTAATCACCAATTATCTTTTGACTTTCGTACTTATCCAGACATTAAGACTCTAACCGTCCGGTTTAGTATTGGTCAACTGAACCGGCCGGTTAAGCAAGACCAAATAAGACAACAATCTGTATTTGCCAAGTCTTACCATTTCCCTCCATTGTTGTAGCCTGGAGGAAGTTCATCCGGACAGAGAGCTAATGACGTTGAGCCACGTGTCGCTCTACACTATGGAATCCCATCAGGATCTCACTTGTTTGCTTATGATCCAATTCAGAAGATGCTCGCTGTTTCCACCAAGTAAGATATATTTTTTTTTCACAAAAAAATTTCAAGTTGTTTGTTGTATATTCATATTAACTCTTCGTTCTTGATTCTCAGGGATGGTAGAATCAAATTGTTTGGGAAAGATCACACTCAGGCTTTACTAGTTTCAGAAGAAGCATCTACAAGCAGGTTTCTTGAGGTGTTCACTTCATTATCTCTTTCTTCTCTCTTGATCCTTTTTCTTTATTACAATCACATAGCCGTGACAACAACTTCTTCCTCTATTGTTTTGAATTGTCCAGTTTGTTCAGAACCAAGGAATCCTTCTCAATGTGAACGCCAAGCATCAGATTGAGGTAAGACATTTCTTGAAACACGCAAGTAGTAGTAGCATTTGAGCTTTGGTCTGAAAGCTTAGTTCACGCAGGTTTGGGACTTAGACAAGAAGCTTCTGTCTCATGTTCATGTATTCAACGGTGAAATCACTTCTTTTCGGGTCATGCAACATACCCCTTACTTGTATGCTTCAATTCTCAATCTTCTTTTGGTATTAACTTTGTAAAGCTTCTTGAGTTGCTTATAATGAAACAAGTATGAATTCGGATTGGCAGTTATGTTGGAGATTCTTCTGGTAATGTATCGGTGTTTAAGATTGAACAAGAGTCTAATCAAGTTATACAAATGGAGTACACTATACCTTATTTAGCATCTAATGGTAATTTGCCAAATACCTCCTTAGTTTACTTTTCACATGGATCAAATCGTCTATCTTGAAACATCTTCTTGTTGTCTAGGCTCTCCCGTCGAAGCTTCTGAGGATACTTCAGTTGTGAGCATTCTACCACAGCCAACAGCTGAAAGCAAGAGGTAACAAATCAACCATTTTTGCGGTGAAAAGCCTAAGAGTCATTTACACTTTTGCTCCATTGCAGGATTCTACTGGTATTTAGTAGCGGGTTTATAGCATTATGGGACATCAAAGAAAGCAAACCGGTTCTGAAAACAGGAGGACACGGGATGGTAAAGCAGGACGCTAAGAAAGCGACTTGTGCTTGTTGGGTTTGTCCTTCAGGAAGCAGAGTTTCAGTTGGATATAATAATGGAGATATTTTAATATGGAGCATTCCTTCAAAAGGCGAGTGTTCACCAGAGAGTTCTGCTATGATTTGCAAGCTTAATCTAGGATACAAAGCCGAGAAGATACCAATAGCTACTCTGAAATGGGTTTATGCAGAAGGGAAAGCAAGCCGGGTTTACGTCACTGGAACATCCTCAAACTCGTTGCAGGTGGTTTTATTGAATGAGCAAACCGAAACTCGGATGATTAAGCTGGGGCTTTATGTGTCTGAACCTTGTGCTGATATGGAGATGATCATAGCTGATGTTAATGAACAGAGCAAACATAAACAGGATTATCTGTTGGTTCTTGGAAAGTCTGGACGTGTGTATGCGTATGATAATTATACGATTGAGAAGTATCTAATTCAGTCTCAATCCAAATCACCTCCTTCTCTCCCAAAGGAAACTGTGGTTAAGCTGCCCTTTTCAGATTCTAGCAGCATCACAGTAGGAAAATTCCTCACAAACCCTTCACATTTGCTGAATCTCTCAGATGAGGTAATTCTAACATGTGAGTTTGATCCACCAATTTTGAATGAAATGAACATTCTTGAGTTTGTGAATTTCTTATGCTGCAGGATTATGCTCAACTAGCAAAAGATGCCTTGCCGTTTCTTCCTTTTCAGACAGTGTCAAAGGAAGGTTCCCGTTCTGCACATTTTCCTGGTTTCACAAAGGTTAAGAATGTTTACATCACAGGGCACAGTGATGGAACCATTGGTGTCTGGGACATGACCTGTCCTTTTCTCATTCCTGTCTTGTTCCTGAAAGAACAGGTAAATGTTTTCGGACTCTTTTGTTTTACGTCCCAAATGCAGATATTTTTAAAAGTATTTTGCCTTTGTTGTGTGTTTCTTAGCAGACTGATCAAGATGTATCTTCACGCGGAAGTGCGGCATTGACAGCTTTACATTATGACAGCAACTCAAGGCTTCTTGTTTCTGGTGATCATAATGGAATGGTAAAAAGCATCTTACCCAATATTCACTGTGTAATGCCACTAACACGGAGGCTTATGATCAAGTGTTAACCTGCGCAGGTTGGTATTTATAGGTTCAAACCTGAGCCATACCTAACAGAAAACAGTTTTATCCCTTTCCAAGGTATGTTAGAACATATAGAAAGTTGGCTTTCCTACCCTTAGACATTATGTGTCTTCATAAGCTGATATTCTTTTTTCTTTCAGGTAGCTCAAAGAAAGGGAACAACCATATTGTTCAGAGTGTTAAGTACATAAAGCTTACTGGTTCCATAACCTGTATTCAGAAGAGCCAAAACTCGAAATATCTCGCTATTGGTACAGATCAAGGACATGTAAGCGTGTACTTCTTTCACTTCCTTGTAGAATTCGTTAGTTGAAGTGATTGATGAGTTCATACCGGTTAACTTATAGGTTTCTCTGGCTGACATTGAGGAAGCAACTGTGTTATACTCAAAACACATTGCGAGTGATATCTGTCCAGGGATCATCTCCTTGCAATTTGAGAGCTGCATTGTGCAAGGCTTCGAGAAGAACGTGTTAGTGGTTGCTATGAGAGACTCATCAGTTTTTGCTCTGGACAGCGACACGGGAAATATGATTGGAACCAACATGATTAAGCCTAAAAAACCATTCAAGGCTCTATTTATGCAGATCCTAGGTAGGTCCACCTCGCTTTATAACTTTAAATCAACAATCAAGATATCATTGATTTTTTCATCTTTTTGCAGATGGAAAACAAGATTCTTCAGGAAATGGATTAGATACGAGCAGAGAGAGCACAGTTGACGAGATTTCGATAAGGCAGCCTTCGGTTTTGCTTTGTTCGGAGAAAGCTATATATATCTACTCCTTGGCTCACGTTGTACAGGGTGTGAAGAAGATCCTCCACAAGAAAAAGTTCAGTTCTTCATCCATTTGCTCAGCTTCTACCTTCTATGGAACCTCTGGTGTTGGTCTTACTCTTGTTTTCACAGATGGAACGGTTGAGATAAGGTGAAAACACATCTGCCTATTCATCTTTCTTCATAGAAGCAAAAACTCTCTCTAAATACTTTGACTTGCCTCAGGTCTTTGCCAGAACTCTCCCTGCTGAAACAAACTTCCATTAGAGGCTTCACATATTCTCTGCCTAAGCCAAATGCGTTACCAGAGATGATCATATCCGCTTCTTGGGATGGAGATCTAGTCATGGTACCCTTTAGAAAACGTACCCTTGAGTTAATTGTAGTAAGTACTCAAGTTGGACATTGTGATGATAACCATCTTTTCTCTTTTCCAGGTCAATGGAGATGATGAACTTATTGTCAGCTCAGTTTTACCTCAAAAGGACACATTTAGGTAAGACTGATGTGCGTCTGATTAGATTTATAGCATACAGATGAACTGAAAAGGCTGAAAGTGTCTTTACTTTTGTTCCAGGCTCGTGGAATCCTTGAGCAGAGTTTACAAGAAAGATAATGCGGTTTGTCACGATGGAATCATCACATCATCATCTCCGAAGGAAAAGAAGGTGAAACATTGGCTTTATCGCTTTCTTTTACACACAAAAACAAGCATGACTACTAATTCATCTTATCTTGTTTCTTGCAGGGTATGTTTGGTTCTGTCTTCAAGACTAAATCGAAGCGCACAACTGATACAGAACCAGAATGTACCAAGGAAACTGTCGAGGAGCTGTCTAAAGTCTTTGCAACTGCTAATTTTCCATGGAATAACAATGTTGAGAGAAGTAGAGAGAGCATTACAGTTACTAGAGTTGACGATGAAGAAGAGTTGGACATAGGTATGGTCCACTTTTGATGTCTTTTCGTGATGCAATAATTGAGTTTGGCGTATGTCTCTGATCTTTGTCTTTATGACGTTTGAAGATGACATTGACATTGACGATCATCATAATTATCAACAACAAGAAGAGAAGCCTAAAGAACAAGGTATATTGTCAGGGCTTAGTAAACAGAAGATGGTGAATAAGTTTAGCACCTTCAAAGGTAAGTTGAAGCAGATGACGGCTAAGAATGAGAAGAATGCTGTCACCAATGAAGAGAAACATGAGGAGAAAAACGGCGCCACAGTCGATCAGATCAAGAAGAAATACGGGTTTGCCTCTTCCGAGGTAAGTATATAAGCTTTATACAAGTTTGTAATTTTGCTCGTCAATTTCTCATTTTTCTCTGTTTTTGCAGGAAATGGGAGCTGCCAAAATGGCTCAGAGCAAACTTCAAGATAACCTGAAAAAGTTACAGGGAATTAGCTTGAGGACAACGGAAATGGAAGATACTGCAAAGTCGTTCTCCTCTACGGCAAAGGAACTGCTGAATGCCGTTGAGTTCAATAAACAGAGCTCAAAATCCTAGCAATCTTTTCTCTTGCTCGATTAATTGTTTATTTTTAAAATACATCTCAAAGAACTCAGAACGTCAAAGTGATCATTCATTTTGTTTGACATATTGCTGAACAATACTGTAAATACTTATTTTAAAGTTATAAAAGTGTAGCGTGATGTTTTTTCATCTTCTTTCGAACAATAGACAATGGATAATTCCATCATAACAGAGAAGTGATCTCAATGTGTGTATGCATGCATCGTTGACAAAAATCTGAAAGTGTTAGTAGACAAATGTCAAGCTCTAACCAGTGATTGATACCAACATTGAATGCTTCAAGTAGTTACAAGACCCCACAAAATGACAAAAGACAAACCACAAAAATCAGACAAAGATCATATAGAGAGCAAAAGAGTAAAATCGGCGTGCAAACACATGATAACAAAGCTAAATCCAAAGTTATCATGAGACGAAGTTGAAGTTCCATCCGAACAATCCAACAGAAACTAGCTAACACATAAGACAACAGAAAGAAAGACATGATACACAAATCACTAATCCAACTCCCTAATCTCCTGTCAAAAAGAACTCTTTAATCTTCCCTTCCTCCTGTAAAACCAAAAACAGTTCAAATCAGTATTACAGTAACTCTAAAAAGAGAGCTTAAAAACAGTGGAGATTTTCCAAAACAGTACCTCTCCACTTCCTCCAACTTCTTTCACCTCGTTGACTACTACAGACTTGGACTTGTCAGAGTCATCTTCAGTTGTCTTGGTTCCATTAGCCTGACGACAAAACATGACATTATTTATCATCAACACATGAAGAAGACAAAAAAGAAAAAACATAATTGCAACTAGTTTATATAAGAAGTTACCAGTCCCATGTTATACTGTTGCATAGTGACGGCATACTCAGTCTTTCTGCTCTTTGATTTTGCTACAAAAGGTGCTTTATCCTGTTTCATTGAAGAAGAAGATGAGTACAACATATCTAAAAATCTGAAATACAAAAAAAGAGGCGAATAACACTCACTTCGTCAGTCATCGATCTCCATTTCTTTCCAGCAGCTCTACCAACCTAATTTGAAAAAAAAAAAAACAAGAAACTAAGATTCATACCTTAAAAAAAAATTGCATTTGTAAGAAAATCTGAGATTAGTAGTAACTTACACTAGCGACGGATTTGTTTTCAGGGTTAGCTAGATTAAACTCCCGTCGGAATTCGTCCCTTTAATCACCGAGAGTTAATTAATTAATTACATTAATACTTAATCTTAAAACAGTAATCAAATTAGTAACAAAAGAGAGAGAGAGAGAGAGAGAGAGAGAGAGAGAGAGAGAGAGAGATTAGTGATTTAATTATACAGGAAGACGAAGAAAGGGCCTGGAGGTTTCTTAGGCTTGTTTGGATCCTGTGTTTTCTTTCCACCTTTCTTTCCTCTAACTTTCAATCTGAGAATACAAATTGAAAAATATGAGCAAACAAATTGAATCTAAGAATCGAGATTGCGGATTAAGTTAAGAGATACCTATCATCAGTGCTCCTCGCTTCAACTTCCGTTTGATTATCTTTCATCTCGAGATCTGTCACAGAGGAGAAAAGGAAATAAAAGTGAGAATCGGTGATGACTCATTCGAGGCGGCGAGTACGAGCTTCCTTACCTGTGTTAACGCTCTAGGGTTTTTTGAATTGAGGAGAGACGACGATTCATATATTTTTAATTTAAAAGAAAATTTCAGATTTTCCCAATAAATTAACTTTAAAAAAAAAAAAGGGTTTTGTGATGTGGCGGGATTTGTCAAGTGGGATATGTAATACTTTGAATCTTGACCGTCCGTGTCTATTCAACAGTAAACTGTAAATCTGATATCACGCGCCATACAATTTTCGATTATTACTTAACCAAGTTCAGGATTTGGTGGTATTACTATTACACTAACTATAACCGCTTTATGTATAACAAACACACATTTTCCTACATAAGTTTAGGATACAACACAAAAACAGGCTAACATTACATCATCCCTAATAACACATTAAACGAAACTTGAATCTCAACCTCTCTCTGTCTCTTGTGTCATGAACCCACCAGTCTCCTCCACATACCCACCCCTACTCCCACCATCACTGCCACCATCACCGTTGCTACCAGCTTCCATCGCTTCCCTTCTCTTCTCTTTCTGCTCTGCACCTGTACCTGTACCTGTACCTGTACCTGTACCTGTACCACAACTTTCTCTTTAGACAAAGATACTACTCAAGCTTGTTTTTATCATTACTAGCTCCACGAATCTTGGCTCACATGCTCTACTGATTACTATATTTTAGTAGAGCGTACTACTATGCTCTTTCTTCATTCATGTCTAAAAACAAGTTCACTCGTTCTTACCTCGTCGTCTGCAACTCTGCCTGCTTTTACTTGGCCTATAGTTCCTCGCGCCCTCAGCTTTATTTGAGGTTTGACGATAGAATCACTTTTCTCTGAGTGTTTGGCTGCTACTTCTTTGGCCTGCACAACCCATTAACGACAAATCAAAAAAGATGCATCCTTTATGTATGTCTCAGACACATAACTTTTCGAAATACTATTCTCGTACCTCGGGAATAACAGTGTGTCCTTCATTCACCTCCTCTAGCTGTTTTACTTCATACTGATTCTTTTCATCAGGAGTCACAGAGCTAGACTGCAACTGCAGACGGATTCTCCTTGGAGCAATGCCCTGGTTTATCAATCCAGTACTCGAACGGTTCTGAGGCTGTCGAGCTCGGATCTTTATCCCTCTCCCTTCTGTGACGTTGTTCTCGGTGTCATGATTGATCATCTGCTCTGGATGTGCGAAATCACCATAGTATGAAATAGTGGCAGGGTAAGCCGATACAGCGTCCCTTGGCCACCCAGAAGCTCCATGATCTGAACCATACTGATCAAACAAACAATGAAAATTGTCATTTTTACTTATGTCATGATAGATAATGTGATAGTGATTGTAAAGATAACATCTTGTATAGTTGTATAGCTCTCAAAATATGTTTCTTTGCGCTCACCATCTCCGCATCTGTATCAGTGGAAGCCATAAAGTCGTTGAAGAAAACATCCTCTGGTGCTGCAGATTGCAGCATCTTATCAGATGAAAAGGTCCCATTTGGTGCGACTGGGTTCTCTCGACTAATTGATTCCTCGCACGAGAAGTCATCGGGGTTATTGAATACCTCTTCCAACAATTCTGTTAGTGATACATCTGGTTCGCTGGTACCATCTTGAAAATGGAATCCAATCTCATCATAACTGAAATCACCAACATATGTAGAATCCATACGCGGTGGTGGAGGCCTTTGATCTTCAAGGTCGCAAGATAACCAAGGATTCTCTTCACGTGCCTATGAACACAAAACTCAAAAAATTGGTCAAGTCGCTCAAAAAAGCCTATTATTCAAGAGTTTCATCACACCTCAGTCATTGTCCCATCTGCCGTATTACTCTGAGCATAGCCGCATCCAACTGAATAATCTGATGGTTTCTCCACTGCAGCATCAGAGGAAGGTGTTTCTTGGACAAGATCAGAGGATGTATCATCGGGTGAGTATTTGCAAGTGGTAGGAGCTACTTCATCGGACTTGACACCATTGACCCGATCATCAAGCTTGTGAAAGAGGCGACACAGAACGAAAGGGCTTTGACCAGGGGCAGTGCCGTCAAGGTCCTTAAGAGTGGGACGATACTCGTGCATAATCCAATTGGTGCGCTCACCTTTAGGAGCTCGGCCGCGGTAGAAGACTAGAGTCTTCTTCATACCGATTAAAGTCTTCTTGGACTTGATGCTACGGTCCTTACCAGTGGCTTTCCAATAGCCAGAGTCAGTAGCTCTGTTAGAGCGATGACCGTTGGGGTATTTCCGATCACGAGGGCAGAAAAAGAACCACTCTAGATCGTCCGTCTTTATCACCGAGAGAGCTGCCACCATCAGATTTGTTCAATTGGATCAAAATTTAACCCAAAAAAAAAAAAAGAGTAGAAAAGGTAGAATCTTTGAATGGGAAATAAGAATCTGAGAACAAAGGAATCAAATAGTGAGACTTAAAAAGAGACGAACCAGGAAGATCCCAAGGTTCCCATTTGCACACATCGACGTCAGGGATGACTCGGACATCGGAGTGACGTCCGTTGATCTTGAGACGGAGGTAGTGATTGACGAGCTCTTCATCGGTAGGTCTGAATCTGAAACCAAGAGGAAGCGACTCCATCGATATAGCACCCATAATCCACTTCGTAGGGTTTCCGACTTTGAATACTCTCTCTCTCTCTCTGCTTTTTTTCTGCTTTCTTAAAAGTCTTCAACAATTTGCTTTCTCTCATCTTCTTTTTTTTACTTCCCTCTTTTTTTTTAAGACCACGTGAGAAAGATAACTTCCACTTAAAAAAACACTTGTCTACTTCTGTCTTCTTGTCTTGATAGACTTTTGTTAGTGCGGCTACGACCCAACAATACTTTTAAAGCCCAAATCAGTGAATCCCAAAAATTTGGAAACGTCTAAGCAGAGAGGCAAATTATAGGGATGATAGTTTTTCAGTATTTCTTTGAGCGTATGTTAAAGGGCTACAAATCTCTTTAACATTTTTATACAAAAACATGTATATAATATTTGATCTAAATACAAAGCATACATATATGATGCTATCAATCAAAATGGTCAATTTGTACATAATCAAACAAACAAGAGGAATCAAAAAAAAATAAAGCCTTCGTATAACAACATGTCAACATCCCAACACTTCATCTTCTCTTCTCTTCTATTTGACTCTTACAGTCGCGAAAGGTTCGAACCTACGGGAAAATAAGACACGATAATTGGAGCTCTCGGAGATTCCGATTTGCTTTTTGGTTTCTTCAAGGACAAAACTTTCAAGTTACTCTCATCAGTTGAGCTAATCCGGCTCACGGATTTTGGAACAAAGCAACCAAAGAAGGTGGCAAAGAGAGAACGCATGATGATTTTTTAAAAAAGTGTGTGTAAGTCTTTATATCCGATGAATGATGTTTAAGATTTGATTTTCAGGTGATACGAGAAGCTTATGTACTTATAAGGCGAAAGTCATCTTTGAAAATTCTTGGACACGTTTCTAGGAAATTACCTCAACTAGTCAAAATCTTGCTGGACAAGCTTTTTGCCCTTTGCTTAGTTGGGTACTTTGACTCTTCAGGTTAAAATATTTGGCCAAATTGGACCAACTATTGATATCATGATATGTAAACCTCGTTTCCCAAAATTTAAGAGTAGAAAATAGAGCCATCATCTTCATACCATCATCCAATCGATTTTTTTCCAAAATATTAAGATTAAATTTAGAGATGATCGTCTTCATATGTATCACTATCCCATTGAGTTTTCCAAAATTTAAGATTTAAATTAGGAGAAAGATGTACG
The DNA here is from genome assembly GCA_004349715.1 of Crucihimalaya himalaica. Lineage (NCBI taxonomy): Eukaryota > Viridiplantae > Streptophyta > Magnoliopsida > Brassicales > Brassicaceae > Crucihimalaya > Crucihimalaya himalaica. The sequence goes on along the minus strand of SMJT01000006.1, from coordinate 1,188,001 downwards.
ATTACGAAACAACTACTCTATCCAAGCAATCCAAAATATGTAGGTTCTACTTAACCTCCAACTTTTACAATATTTCAAGTGCTTTCGATTTGAGTTTTATTAGAAAGTTCTCACACTTGTTTTCAGATCTAATCAAAACTAGTATAATTTTTTTTATATAGAAAAAAAATATCCTTGTAAGTTAATGTTACTAGCCAGACTATTTTGACACTGTTCTGATTTTGATTTTGAAACTTTAAAACATGTCCGGCTTTAATTTAGCTTAAAAAATTAGTTTTGAAAGAAATCTCAAAAAGGTATAAATGGAGAAGTTGTAAATCTTACCAAAATATAACGCAATTATTAAGTTTAGGTTTTGAAAGCCTTAAATGGAGTTTTAACATTATTTTATCAAGAAAAAAAAAATGAATTCTCCAAATATCCAAAAATCTACTATTTCTGCCACAAAGCAGAAAAGCGTACTATCTGTTGCCAGTTTTATTGATTGAAAGAACTCAGCCCATGATTTTAGAAATGAACAAAGATAAACTAAAAAGAGAAAATAAAATCATAGACATATATCATAATTGACCAAATTGGAAATATACTAAAAAAATTCTAATATTTCTCCGATTCAGTTACCAAATTCAACCTTTGTAGTTTGTAGAATTATTCTGTTCTCTTAAAAAATAAAATAAAATCCGGTTTACATTAAATGGGCTCGGTTCGGTGTGACCCGGTTCGCTCGCACGCTTACACGTGCCCTAGCGAATATTCTGTGTAACCGAAGATGACAAAAACATAACTTATTCGAGTGGCTTTATTGGTAATTTCAGGGAAGGACCAAGCGCTTCTTTTACCAACCTTTTCTTTAAGCCTTTTTAACACAAAAGAAACCTTGGATTCTTCTTAAGATTTTTCGCTTTAAAATAGGAAAACACAATATTTAAGTTTTTATGCTCGGCTTTTGCGACTCTTGGTCTTCTTCGGACATGGCACACTCTTTAACCTCACTCGCTATTTTCCAGAGCGTCATCCGTAAAGGTAAAGTCAAAATACACTGACTATACAATCTTAATTCGGGTCGGGTCGGGTTGATAAATGGTTTTATTTTTTGTGTGGGGTTCAAATGCAGAGATGGTGAGGAGTTTGCATGTGTATGGATCGGTGGAGATTGAGAGAGAGTTCTTGTTCGAGAGCAAAAGCCGTTATGTAGAGAACGAAGCCAAGCCTCTGTTTCGTTCCGAAGCTTTCCGGCGACCGGAGATCTCGGAAGGGTTGGTTTTTGGCACGTGGCGTTGTATCTTCGTGTTCCGGTTTAATCACTCGCTTCCTCAGTTTCCTACTCTTCTCTGCCTTTCACGGTAACGCATTCTTGACTCATTTATTCGGACCGTTTTGATTTTTAATTTTAGTGTCGGTTATATTAATCACATCACATATTAATTTATTTTAGAATCAGGTATCTTGAATCGAAATTCTAGATTAATCATTTCATAGAAAAATAGTGTTACAGTCTTATCGATTCCAAGTTTGTCAAATAGAGAAAAACATCGCATAACCACAATGACAAAATATAGCAATGGAATAGAATATATAGATAACGTGAATGAGTTATTTATAAATTAAAATAGAGTTGGATACATGATTAGGATGTGAGTTATATTATTCTCTGGTTCTTAATCATTGATTAGACCAAAACTTGTGAATCAGTTTGGTCTTCCGATTAAATCTAAGATTCCCTAATTGTAAACAAATACGCTTGTATAAATAATACTACATTGTAGTGTATTTAAGTTGTGTGCATTTTTAGAAACCTAACATGTTTTTGCTCTTTATATTGACAGAAACCCTAAGCTGGAGGACATCCCTAATTTAGCCAATGAGCTCAAGTTTATCTCTGAGTTAAAATCGAAGAAACCATCAAAGATTTCTGACCAGGAACAATGCAGTAGCGTCGTAGGCTATTGTAAATTCGATCGGCCTAAACCGCTAAAACTTATCTTCAAAGAAGTTAGCGTTGAAGATTGTGAGGTTGATCAGCCTAAACCGCGAAAGCTCGTCCTCAAACAAGATCTTAACTGCCTTCCTGATTCAGAAACCGAATCCGAGGAGTCTGAAAACGTCAAAACTGAACATTCAGAATCAGGTCTCTATTTCTTGAAACTGTGAATAGACTTACCTGCTGGATAAGTTATAACTCTAGGCCAGTTTTATGCATTTGGTGATTAATTTCGGGTTTACTGTAAAAATATAGATGCTAAGACTGAGATGTTTAGGACGAAGAGGACACCATCAAAAATTATTTCTGGACTTTCCTTAGAAGATCTTTCAAAATACTTTGGTCTTACTATCGTGGAAGCTTCTAGGAATCTCAATGTCGGTCTCACGGTTTTGAAAAAGAAATGCAGAGAGTTTGGGATTCCACGGTGGCCTCATAGGAAGATCAAATCTCTCGACAGTCTCATCCACGACCTTCAGGTCTTCTCTCTTTCTTTATCAAATCTAATATATCAATTCACTGAAACAGGCTTTGCTTTGTTTTGTATTGCTTAGAGGGAAGCAGAGAAGCAGCAGGAAAAGAACGAAGCAGCAGCATTGGCGGTAGCTAAGAGACAGAAGAAACTGGAGACAGAGAAGAGAAATATAGTGGAGAGACCATTCATGGAGATACAGATAGAAACCAAAAGATTCAGACAAGTCATCTTCAAAAAAAGACACAGAGCTTCCAGAGCCAAGAAGAATCAAGAAACTTCTGTCACTTCCTCTTCCACTTAAAAATTTTAGGCCTCTTAACAGAATCATAGAACATATTAGTTAGTTAGGATTTCTGTGAAGAGGTTTGGTTTTTAGAAATGTTGCTTACAAGTCTAACAGATGCTAAGCCATGTCTGTTTGAATATTTTTGGTGCAAGGAGGTCCGACAAAATGAGGAACTCCTATACCGTGACTCTTTGTGGCCAGAAGTTGGAATTAGACGTTAACAAAAAAAAAAAAAGGTTGGAGTTAGATATTTTAGTTTATAGTGCAATTAGGTAGCAATTAGCATTATCGACTTCCTGTAAATAATAACATGGTGAGAAAACAAACCCAAATCTTGGTTTCTGAACTGATCCAAATTAACAAATCTTGAGTGGTCCCTTTTGTTAGCTCGTGCTTTGAAAATCTTCGACGACTCTGTCCACACGACAAAGACCATTAATTAACGTGTACCGTTCAATGAGGTTCGAAACTTAGGAGACTACAAGTGTGTATGTGTGTGTGAGTGTTCCTACGTCAACAACGAAGAAATGAAAATATGTAGGGGGTGATTGGTAAATATGTAAGCACTTTTAAAATATAGGTTTCACACTTTTATTTTTAAAAAGTAACTACAAAAAAAATTATTTTAAGTGATTTTTAAAAAGTTTAAATTATTAATTGTTGGTTTTTAAAAAAACTAAGTATCATGAACACAATTTAAAAAAACATGCGGTGAGAAAAATTAGAAGGCTTTTAAAACTTTTAAATAGTTAGAGCATATCCAATCCCACTCTAAATCCTACACCAAATTCTATTTTAGAGTAAAATCTGCTCCAACCCACTCTATTTTCAACACAAAAATAGTGTAAACCTATTTTTTACTCCAAATATAGAGTAATCATATTTTCTACTCTAAAATAGAGTTGAATTTTTTTATTTATAAACTAGTCCCTATAATTTTAAGTTATTTTATTTTAAGAGCTATAATAATTTATTTAACAAACAAAATTTCAAAATCTCATAATATCTTTTTAAATATAAAATACAATGACATAAAACCATAAACTAATAATAAATAATAATAAAAAATAATAAAAACTGAAATTAAATACATAATATAAATTTAAAACAACAACAATTACTGATTTAATGAGTTAATAATCCGGTAAATCGCTTCCGGATCTACCCAAATTATTAAAATACTGTCCAAACGGCGGATCTTGTTGATATTGTTGTTGTTTGATCCTTTTTCGATAAATCCTTGTTTTTCACTTTGAACATATGCACGAAGATTTGGATTCGGTATCGAGTTCAAGTCTTGGAACAAAAATTTGTTTTCTTCTTTAAATTTTTTTAATGCGTAGTTCTTACTTTGAATCTCCAAATGATATTGTCTTTGTGCATTTGTCTTCTTTAATTGCTCCAAAAGTAGCTTATTTCTTTCTTCTCCAAAAATAAATTATTTTTGTTTTGTTATTTTTATGGTTAATTTTAAATATTTTCATAATTTTAGAAGTTTTGAAAGAAAAAAAATCAATGGGTTAATTTTAAAGTTTAGAAATAAAGTGTATTATTTAGCAATAAGTAACAAAATAAAAAATAAGAATATACTTAGAATATTCTTTTTAGAGTAGAAAATAGAGTAATACATTGGAGAGAAATCCAACTCTATTTTAGAGTTACTCTATTTTAGAGTAAAAAATAGTGCAATGCATTGGAGATGCTCTTAAAGTGTGATTGGCAAAAATCAGACTTTTAAGATTTAAAAAAAAAGTAAAAGCTTTAAAAGTTTCCACCAATCACCTCTATATTTATTTAATCCTCCGCGTTTGAATATGTTGATTGAAATTTCATTTTCCGTCTAATTTGGCATTTTGTACATGGAAGTCCTTTTCAATATTTTTGAACCTTTTTCTGTTTTAACGTGGAAACTTTCTAAGAAATTCTCAGGAATTAAAGTCTAGTATATTGAAGGAAATTAAATTTAAAATGAATATAACAATAATTTATTTTCTGATCTAAAAGTTTTATACAGCATTACTCGTTATATATAAAATTGTGATCATTGGATCTTTGACCAAGTGAAGAAAATAAATTCTTCTACTCAGGTTGCTAGACAGAGTCACACACATATATTGTGCCATTGGAGATATTGATGTTTCTAATTTTGAAACAACTTAATACTTTTATAGTAGAAATCGAATGATTTTCAGATTGGTGTGAATGAATGAGAAAAATCCCATAAAGACACAAACGTCCAAGCTGTGTGACTCAGAGGCTGACTTTTGCGCATTTTGCTGGCACAAGCAAAAGTCTTTTTTACTTCCTAACGCTTTCACATCTCTGTATACAATGATAAATAACATTTTATTTTCTACAAGTAACAAGTCAATATATATATTATCATATATACAATAACAAAATCTTGACTCCGGATTATTAAATTTTATGTTATTGATCAATATAGTTGTAATCGTATAATAAACATTGAGTTTTATAAGCGAATAATCAATTAATTATTCTTAATTCTGAGTAACAGGTTTTTTTCCATATGATTTCTTTAACAATATATTTAAATAATAATATGACATAGTGATGGAATTTTCTTGTTTGTTTAAGATATTGTTTTAACATACAATTTAGTAGAATTTCAAATCTTATTACAAATATTACTATTTAATTAATAGTTTAATACTCTATGTTAAAATATTGATCACATTAATGGTTTGAAAAAAAAAAAGATATGCTCGATTAAAAATATTTGTGAGAGTAAATAACTATGTCAAACAGTATATTCCTATGATGTGGACATGGGTTCTGCAAATGTGAACTAAAACTACAAACAAGTTTATAGATTTCCAAAGTAAAAACAAAATTGTGAACTATTTTTTTCAGATCACACGATCATAGATAGAAAAAGCTTTTTGATGCCAAAATAAAATAAAATAAATAAATAAATAAGTAGAGATAGAAAAAGATTTGGCTATGATATATACATAATTTCTGGGTCGATCTTCTTGGCTCTTTCGTATATATTATTCTCATTATTAAATTCTTTTAATTCGAGGCAATTCAAAAAGAAATGAATGAAAATGACAAGTTAGACCAAAACATGGAAATTGTCATATCGAGAATGATAGGTTCCTAGACCTCCCCTTTTTTTCTTGTTAAATTTGGGCAAAGAAGAATTAAACCCTTCTTCGGTTTCCCCTAAACAAATCCCAAATTTCCTCCCTATTTTTTTTTTTTTTTTTCTTGTATCTTAAAAAACCAAAATTATCTTTGCAACCCATTCAATTATTCATTCCAAACTCCAGCAATAAAAGCTCAAATAACCACTTGATTATATCCACTACGCTCTTGTCTGAGTTGGTAAAACAAGAAAGACAAGAAGAAGAAAGAGAAGGCTCATGAAATGGGTGCTTGTTTTTCATTACCTTCCAAAACAGGTCTCCACAGTCATGGTAATCTCTAGTTTCACCAAATCCGTGGGTTCTTGTCTTACAAGTTCTTGTTTTTTCTTTATGGATTCTTACATATAACCCTAAAGATCTTCACTTTCTGATCTCTCTGTCTTTGTGATAAACAGCCACAACGAACGGCCACAGCAATGGAACAGAGTTCTCATCGTCAACGACCACCACCGCCGCCACGACAAGCAGCAGCGTCGGACGACGGAGCCAATTCTCCGAAGTGACGAGCGAGTGTTCCGCTGGGATTGTAAGTGATTCCGGTCTTATTCTGGAATCGCCGAATCTCAAAGTATACACCTTTCTGGAACTTAAGACAGCGACTAAGAATTTCAAACCGGATTCGATGTTGGGTCAAGGAGGTTTCGGTAAAGTTTACAGAGGATGGGTCGATGCCAAGACTCTTGCTCCTTCTAAAGCTGGTTCTGGTATGATCGTAGCCATCAAAAGATTGAATTCAGAGAGTGTTCAAGGATTTGCAGAGTGGCGCGTAAGATCTAAATCTCTAATTTCCAAAACTTTTTTTTCTTTTTTCTTTTTTGCTGATTTTGATTACTTCTTTGACGGGACAAACAAAAAAAGAATAGCTCAATTATTACGTCTTTTGATCAAGATGAAGTAGAGTTGACTATTCCATTAAGAAACGACTTTGACTTTCTCTTGCAGTCTTGAAAAATAATAAAAGAAATATAAAGAGAATCTTTTACAATATATAAATGATGTTTTGCACTATGATAAATTAATAGTTTTATATAGGAAAGGAGTATAATTCTTTGAAATCGATTACCTCTTTTTTTGCCATTTGAAGAGTTTTGTCTATCCATTAATCAATCTACCAATAATTTCGCTGTTGTTAGGAAGTAGGAACCTTCCATTGTTACCGGACTTTGAGTTGGGGACACGTTGTTACATGTTATTTAGCTGTAATATTGTAATGAAAGTATTATTCCTATGTAACATTATACTTTTAAAATTTGTGGAAAGTTATTAGAAAGTAAACTAACACTCATCTTTCATTTGGTGTATTGATTTTCTTAAGTTAAATAAGCTAAACTTTGAGACTTGTGACTTTGTTTTTGATTTTGAACAGTCAGAAGTTAACTTCTTGGGAATGCTTTCACACCCAAATCTAGTGAAGTTATTAGGATATTGTCGTGAAGACAAAGAGCTTCTGCTTATCTACGAGTTCATGCCTAAAGGAAGTCTCGAAAATCATCTTTTTCGACGTAATTAAGATCTCTGAAACACACAATTCATCATTATAACAACATACTTGTAGAAACATTTTCGATTTACTCTGGATGATCTTCATTTGATTTAGAAAACGAGCCTTTTCCTTGGGACTTAAGGATCAAGATTGTGATCGGTGCAGCTCGTGGCCTTGCATTTCTACACGGCTTAGAAAGAGAAGTCATCTATAGAGACTTCAAAGCTTCCAATATACTTCTCGATTCGGTTAGTCTAATTTAACACTCGCGATTAATAGACTAATCTGTAATCGTTTTTTTCTCTGCTAATGGAATGTGTTTGATATATATGGGCGTAGAACTATGACGCAAAGATTTCAGATTTCGGATTAGCAAAGCTAGGACCAGCAGACGAGAAGTCACACGTTACGACTAGGATCATGGGCACGTATGGTTACGCTGCCCCTGAATATATGGCAACAGGTACATGTTTTTTTAGTTATAATTACGAACCTTACGTCTATATATAGTCTAATGGAGTTGAGTCCAAAACATTTTAAGTTAAGTCTTTTCTCCAATGTTTGCTAGAATTCGAACTCGTCATCATCAGTATTCTCCTTCTTTGAGTGACTATATAGTACTCTACTTAAACAGTTGACTTTGAAGCAAGTAATAAACAGTTCGTGTCTATTCTTCATCTTCAGGTCATTTATACGTTAAGAGTGATGTATACGCCTTTGGGGTGGTTTTACTAGAAGTAATGACCGGACAAAAAGCGCACAACACAAGAAGGCCAAGGGGACAAGAGAGTCTAGTAGAATGGTTAAGACCAGAACTCTCAAGCAAACACAGAGTGAAACAAATAATGGACAAAGGAATTAAAGGTCAATACACTACCAAAGTCGCCACAGAAATGGCTCGCATCACTCTCTCTTGTATCGAGCCAGATCCGAAAAATCGACCGCACATGAAGGAAGTGGTTGACGTCCTCGAACATATTCGAGGACTTAACGTTGTCTCTGACCGTTCTTCCACCAAACAGGCCGTTTCTAGCTCTTCACGTTCAGCACCACTTCACTATCAGTACGGATATAGAGCTGGCGCAATCGGGGCTGAACGGAGGAGAGCGGCGCCTTGACGGTTGGGAGTAGAAAAAGGAATAGTTGCATGATATATTTTTTCCGGCGGATATGAAATGGCTTTAGGGTTTTTTTTTGTGGTTTAAATATAATTGGAACAATTCTTGATGTTTACTGTGTATGATATTATGACAATTACATTTAAGATTTATACAATTTAAAATGTACGAAGTTTCTCAAAAAATCAAAACGTAAAATGTTCATGCTTATAGAGAATGGTGAAGGCAGTATTAGAGCACCCACATCCATTAGATACTCTTAGGGGTTCTTAAACAAAAAATTATATAATATTTTAATAAAATTTGAATATAAAATTAAATTTTAATTTAAAAAACAAAATTAAACCAGTTAATGAGTGACATGTGTATTTATGGGTATCTAGTTAAGAACCTGGGTATCTCAAATAACAACCCCTACGCATTCTCTTTTTTTCTTTTTTAATTTTTTTCTTTTTTATATTCTTATATACCCACTTAAAAACCTCCGTTGGAGATGGCCTTACCAACATTGGTTGCAAGATCATGTAATTACAACGGGTCCCAACGCATTTTTTTACTTTAAATTTTGATGATGTAATCTTGTTCAATGGTTTGCCATATATATATAAACGGTATATATATATATATATTAAAATTATTAGTAAAATTTATCAATGTGACAGACGGAAAGGATATAAAAATAATTATGAGATGCTAATTACTAATTAAAAAAATCATAAGTTGCCTTTGTCCTCTTCCTCTTCTTCTCTCGGTGGAGATTTGTTAAGATCAAACTTGGCAATAGATCCTGATTCAGTCGCTTCTTCTACTTCCACCCCTAGTTTCACATTTAAATCAATCCCTACGCTTCTCCCACCTTCACCTCTCGAAGCCCCACCAGGAGCGCTGGAAGAAAAACTACCAGAGCTCTCTCCTCCACCAGCAGAACCACCAGAACTTCCTCCTCCGACAGGAAGAGGAACAAAAGCAGAGTTTTGTCCCGGAATCGAAAACACTTCAGCCTTCGCAGAGAATGTAGGAGGAGGAAGAAACCCTTGATAGCTTCTATCCCTGTGAGCCCTCATGTGACCAAACACAGCCTTCCAAGAACCAAAACCCCTTCCACAAATGTGACAAACAGGTGGTCCTTTCGGTGGATTAGTCAATTCCACAGCTCTCTTCTTCGGTTTTTTCGCTACTCCTTCACCCGAACCATCCCCTTCATCATCAGGTTTCCTCGTTCTACTCTTCTTCTTACCACCACTCCCACCGCTCCCACCCACGTCACTCTTCTCTTTCGTAACCGCTTCCTCTGCCGCAGCCAAAACTAACTCCGCCGCAACAACCGCTTGCTCATTCAGACGTACTTCTTCTTCCTCTCTTTCACCGCCACTACTATCACCCAATATACTACTGCTGATACTCAAAGAAGGGAGGCCACAAACGACTTCTCTCGAATCGGTTTCATCATCGCTCAGTTGCTCATCAGAATCTTTTTTCTCTACGTCAGTATCAACCACTTTCGTTTGCTCTGGATCGTTTGCCATGTTTCTTTGCTTACAAGAAAATTGTAGTATTGTAAAACGACATTGTAGTAGTCTTATATAAATTTTTCCCCTAAGCCATGGCGGTTATAGCAGTTAACTTTAAATGGTTGGTTGTGTTCATTCGTTTAGATCTCTCTCCCGCCTTTTCGTTTGAAGATTTGCGTCCGTCGGATCCAATTAAAAAATCCACGTGTGATTCGCTTGGGCTTAATATTGTCTAGAGCCCATTTATAGCCCAAAACTTATTCGTACACATGGTAGGTTGCTTCCAGAGATTCTCCTATTTTCTAGTTGTAATCTTTTCCGGTGCGTTTTTGATCATCGAGATTGCAAGAATCGTTGCACTGCACTCTATTCTGCATGTGACATCTGACAGTGACGTGACTTGTAAACTTTTGTATTTTGACAAAAAATTTCTTCTATATGTTTTTACTATTTAAAAATTTAAACATTAATGTATACCGGTAACATTAGATATTTAGTTTTCAATGTCAAAAGGAAGCGTTTGAAGCTACGTAAAACGATGTTTAAAATGTTAGCACAAAGATCAATAAATTATTTAATTTTTGATTTTTTATAAATTAAATCATCATTTATTATCTAACTAAACATAATTTATCCAATGATAAAACAATATGCGTAATACAAATATTTAAAAAACTAAAAACACTAATTAATTTTGCATTGAAAAATTGAAAACATCATATAATTTGATACAAATATTATGATATTAAACTACATATAGCATATGCAATTTTACTTTACATCTCTTTTCGCAACACTCGGATGGCTATGAAATAGTCCTATTTTCAATCTTGAAAATTATAACTACTTGGAACAATGAAAATGTTGACAAAAACCAATGAACAAAATACTATGTTACTAATTGAATTTACTAAAAACAATGACTAGATCTTCTTCGCACAACTAAATATTTTTGTTTAATATTTAGACATTTGATACAAGATTATATTGCATTTACATTTATGATAAAATCTTTAGTAAATTTTGCTAAGTTTAAGAATATGTGATATATATGAGACAAATGTTTTAAAAATTCTTTTGAATAATATCTAGACTCTAATTCAACTTTTAACACTTTTCTGAAAATATGCAAAAATGATCTAAAATTCAAATATCATACATAGTAAATAACAAATTAGAAACATAATCAACTTCTAATTGACCATTCTAATGGAGAAGAAAATTCAAATTACAATAACTATTGACCAGAACTCATCTAGCCTTGATATCTCTAAATTAAATATTAAAAAAAAAACTTCACCAAAAACATAGAAAGTAATACAAATGGCAAGAACACTTACTACAGGGTCAGCATAATTCTCGGTAACAATAATTGTTTGTAAAGAGAGCAATTCATTCTTAGCTTCTGTAAATACACAGATTAATAAGCTAAGATTACGATTAAATAATTAATATATTGACTTTAAGATCTCAGCACCGCGCCTAAGGGAGGCTCTGGCTAGTGGCAACGAGCCTTCTTTGTCTGAAAAAGGCAAAAAAAAAAAAAAAAATGAAAAAGGAATAATAAATTTGAAATGAGAAAAAGAGCCACATCACATGCCCTTCTTCAACCACAAAAAGTTACCGTTGGCATTAGACTGACTTAGAAGCAAATCGTTTCCTTCATGATCCAACGGTCATCTTAATCACCTAGCCGTTGCTATTTTCTTCAATAAATAAAAAAACAACATACAATAAATAAAAAAAGGCAAAAACTTTAATTTTTCATTTTAATTTAATTTCTTGCCTCTTAATTCTGCTTATTTCATCCCCTTCTCTGACTCCTGATTCAATCAATTGCATCAGACATACAGACAGTGAGAGAGAGAGAGAGATCCTTCTTCGTTTGATGCTCTTCTTCCTCTAGATTCTTCTCCAGGAACAACGTAATCCTATTCGATAAAAAATGGTTAATCCAGAGACCAATCGTAACCTCGTTGTCAAACCCATTACTGAGATTCTTCAAGGTAGTAGTAAAACGTGTTTTGAGAATCTGAGAATTCTACATTTCAAGAACAGAGAATCTGATTTGTTATTTTATGGGTTTTTGTCAGATGATGATACGAGAAGCAGAAAATTCGGAATAGAGATGAAGAGACAGAACAGGAGAGCATTGGGTGTGATTAATCAGAATCTCGTTGGTGCAAAAGCTTATCCTTGCGTTGTTAACAAGAGAAGAGGCTTATCTGAGTATATTACTAAGCTCTCTCGAAAATCCTAAAGCTTGTCTTTTTATTCAAATCTGTTTAAATATTTTTGGGATTTTATTGCTTTCAGGAGAAAACAAGAAAGCTGTGAGAAGAAGAAGCTTGATTCATTACATTCCTCAATTTCAAGGTTTATAAAGCTTAAAGCTTTGTAAAACGTTTCTCTTATTTTGTTTTGCTGAGAAAGAGAAGATCTGAGATTGTTTTTGAATATCTGCAGAGCTAAAGAAGAGACGAAGAAGCTCAAACCATCGATTCCAAGTGGAAACGAGTTTGGTGATTGTATCTTCATTGATGAAGATGAGGAGAAGAATGAAGCTACATTGGTAGACCAACCTGTCCCAATGTCAATGGAGGAACTATACATTGAATCTGATCCAATGGTAATTTTCAATCGATTACAACAGATCTTTAGCTTGTCATGTAGTTTTTTCTAAAGTAGCTTTTCGTTTGGATAGGAGGAAGAAGTTGAAATGGAGGATGTAATTGTGGAAGAAGAAGAAGAAGAAGAAGAAGGAGAACCGATTTTGGATATCGACGGATACGATGCAAACAACTCTCTTGCAGCTGTTGAGTATATCCAAGATCTATACGAATTCTACCGTAAAACCGAGGTACGGGTTTTCAAGTCTCTGAAGCAAAACCATAAGATTTTGAACTTTGTCTGAGACCATTTTCTATGGATTTTGGTCATCTGCAGAGATTTAGTTGTGTTCCTTTAGATTACATGGCGCAACAGTTTGATATAACTGACAAAATGAGAGCAATACTTATCGATTGGCTCATCGAGGTACATTTATGTAAAGATCTTTGAAACTCAGTGGTAATGATTTTATTGTATATAGAGAGATCTAATTAAGAAGCTTATTGAATGTTTTCAGGTACATGACAAATTTGAGCTAATGAACGAGACATTGTTTCTGACAGTGAATCTGATAGATAGATTCTTGTCCAAGCAAGCTGTTGCAAGAAAGAAGCTTCAGCTTGTTGGTTTAGTTGCGTTGCTCTTAGCTTGCAAGTACGAAGAGGTTTCGGTACCTATTGTTGAAGATTTAGTAGTCATTTCAGACAAAGCTTATACGAGGAACGATGTTTTAGAAATGGTATAATTATAAGATAAAAATTTTCTTGTTTTGTTTCAAGAGACTTGGCAAAAGATTTACATTTATCTGATTTCAATAATCTTTGTGTGCAGGAGAAGATTATGCTTAGTACTTTGCAATTCAATATGTCGTTACCGACGCAATACCCTTTCTTGAAGAGGTTCCTCAAGGCAGCTCAATCAGACAAGAAGGTAAATAAACAAATCTGTCCATCAGTGGCAAGTAATCTTGAATTACAACTAATCTTGTTATTGAAACAGCTTGAGATCTTGGCGTCGTTCTTGATCGAGCTTGCTCTTGTGGACTACGAAATGCTTCGGTATCCACCATCCTTACTAGCCGCCACTGCAGTGTACACAGCTCAATGTACAATCCATGGCTTCAGCGAATGGAACAGCACTTGTGAATTCCACAGTCACTACTCTGAGACTCAACTCTTGTAAGTCTTTTTTATCCATTAGCACAAAAGGGTAACCTAAAAAGACAATCTTTATAGAGAATTGCATCCATAAACACAAAAGACTAATCTATGCATCTAAAGACCGATCTTTTAATCGAATTGCGCCATGGGTTTGTTTCGCAGAGAATGTTGTAGAAGAATGGTGAATCTGCATCAGAAGGCTGCGACAGATAAACTAACAGGAGTACATAGAAAATACAGCTCCTCCAAATTCGGATACATAGCAACAAAGTACGAAGCTGCACACTTTCTTGTGTCAGATTCTCACTAAAGAGTGGAAATAGTAGTTTGTGTATAGCTGCTAACATTTTCCTCTCAATTTTATTTACAAAAGAAACATCAACATCAATAAAATAAGTTCAAAAGTTCCTTGATCTGTAATTTTTAAGTCTTTTCTTTTATTGATATCTCAGCAATAAAATTCTCTAATATTCTGATTACAATCATTCTCACAGTTTTTTTTGTCAGGATATACAGATTCTTAAAATATTGATTGATAATAAGAATGAGAATTTTAGTTTGAACTCTTTTTTTCCTACAAGATTAAAAAACACACATTGGAAATGAGTCTTTAATTAAACAAACCGCAGACATAACTGGTACCACCTAACACAAAACGTTGTCGTTTTCTATTTATATTTATATATCTCTCCCACCTAACTCTTTTCAGATCTTTTCTCTGTAAATAAAAGTGTAAAGGGCAAAGACAAAGCTCCGAGAATCTCACAATCATGGCGGCGGCGTCGACGAACTCTTTCCTTGTCGGAAACAACACTCAGATCCCTGCTTTGAAACCCAAATCAACATCTCAATCCCTTCTTCACCTCAACAAACCAAAAACCTTGAACCTCGCCGGCAAAACCAAGCCCGTCGCGGTTAGATGCGTCGCTTCGACGACTCAAGTTCAAGACGGAGTTAGATCCGGCTTCGTTGGATCCCAAGAACGTGTCTTTAACTTCGCGGCGGGTCCAGCAACTTTGCCGGAGAATGTGCTCCTAAAAGCTCAGGCGGATCTATACAACTGGCGTGGATCTGGCATGAGTGTGATGGAGATGAGTCATAGAGGCAAAGAGTTTCTCTCGATTATACAAAAAGCTGAATCGGATCTTCGTCAGCTCTTGGAGATTCCTCAGGAATATTCCGTTTTGTTCTTACAAGGTGGTGCCACTACTCAATTCGCTGCTTTGCCTCTCAATCTCTGCAAATCGGACGATACAGTCGATTTCGTTGTTACCGGTTCGTGGGGAGATAAAGCTGTGAAGGAAGCGAAGAAGTATTGCAAAACCAATGTGATTTGGTCTGGGAAATCTGAGAAATACACAAAGGTTCCATCTTTTGATGAGTTGGAGCAAACTCCGGACGCCAAGTATTTGCATATATGCGCCAATGAAACTATTCATGGAGTTGAGTTTAAAGATTACCCTGTTCCTAAAAACCCTAATGGGATCTTGGTTGCTGATATGTCTTCCAACTTTTGTTCGAAACCAGTTGATGTATCTAAGTTTGGTGTGATTTACGGTGGTGCACAGAAGAACGTTGGTCCGTCTGGTGTTACTATAGTGATAATTCGTAAAGATTTGATTGGGAACGCTCAGGATATCACTCCGGTGATGCTTGATTACAAGATTCACGATGAGAACAGCTCGTTGTACAACACGCCTCCTTGCTTTGGGATTTATATGTGTGGTCTTGTGTTTGAGGATTTGTTGGAGCAAGGTGGATTGAAAGAAGTGGAGAAGAAGAACCAGAGGAAAGCTGATTTGCTTTACAACGCTATTGAAGAAAGCAAAGGCTTTTTCAGGTGTCCTGTTGAGAAATCAGTGAGATCGTTGATGAATGTGCCTTTCACATTGGAGAAATCTGAATTGGAAGCTGAGTTTATCAAGGAAGCTGCGAAAGAGAAGATGGTGCAGCTCAAAGGGCATAGATCAGTGGGAGGTATGAGAGCTTCCATTTACAATGCAATGCCTTTGGCTGGTGTTGAAAAGCTTGTTGCTTTCATGAAAGATTTCCAGGCTAAGCATGCTTAAGTTTAGGGGGTTTTGGTTTTTGTTGTTGCATTTTGGTTATGTTTGTTGGGTGATAAGCTTGAAGCTTATGATTTGGTTTTCTTTCGTTCCGGAATTAATAATGTTTAGCAATGTATCAAAATCTTTCTCCATCAATTGGAAAAGCAGGTTTGTTAACAGACAAAGAGCTTTGTCATTTGTTTGAACTGATGATAAAATCGCCATTAGAGAATCTGCTGGTGTTCTCATATTCTCTTTTTAACGTTTCCTTTCTGCAACTCCTGAAACTGAAGATGCTATTTTTACAAAGAAGGAAAACTCAATTCAGGTCTCAAACTAAACTCTGATATACCGTATATAAAAAAAAAAACAGAGTTCAGAATAAGAATGCAAGTTACCATTTGGTATTGTGTGTCTACAAGCAACAGCTACATTTCGAAAGAACTCTCTAGTAGCATCTGCATTCAGTTCACTACTAAGACCTGAGCAACGGAGAACAAAACCAGAGTACTATAGTCAGAATCAAGACTCACCATGTTCCATTGTCAATGACGGATCTTGCTCATCGATAATCCCGATCAGTTTTGCCGGATTTCCAGCCACCATGCTTCAAAACCCCCCCAAAAAAAAATCCATTTGAGAGATGTTTAAACAGAAAATCTCAAGGAGATTGATTTTTTAGATGCAATTCAGTTTTATACCTGTGAGAAGGAACATCTTTTAACACAAGCGAACCAGCAGCTATCATTGCTCCAGCGCCTATCTTAATGTTACCAAGTATAGTCACACATGCTCCAAGAAGAACACCATCGCCTATATTTGGATGGCGGTCACCAATTTCCTTCCCAGTTCCTCCTAATGTCACACCCTGGACATGAAAATACCAACTAGCTTTACTAAGGTTGATAATTCTCGATGTTCTTGGAGAAAATTCAGAGAAGAGATCTGTACATGCAAAAGTGAGACACGGTCGCCTATCACAGCAGTCTCACCTATGACCACACCAGTTCCATGATCCAACAATATTCCCTTCCCAATTCTTGCAGCTGAACCAATAAAAACAAGTTAGTCTGATTCTAGATGTAAAAGCATAAGCAAGATATGAATCTGAAACTTACCTGGATGAATATCGATTCCAAAAACCTGAGAGAAACCACACCTGGATCAGAGATTGTACACCAAGACTATAACAATAACCTAAGAAACTGTGGAAGTTACACTACCTCGCTGACTCGGCTCTGCAATGCCAATGCTAATAGTTTTCGTCCTTGCTTCCACAACTTATGTGCAACTCTATATGCCTCCAGCGCAAGATAGCCCTGTGGAACAAATTATTCTGGTAAAATGCACATGAAAACTCACTTAGCAATCGTTTGTACCGGCATAAGAGATATCATTGTCGTTAAGTAATCGGTTAAGAAACTACCTTTAGATGTAACATAGCCGAACTATACGATAGACAAGCAGGATCTCTGTCTTTGAATGCCTTCAACAAAACCAAAAACAAACACCACTGCAGTTGGATTTTCTGACAATACTGTCTGAAACAAAACGAAGAAGATAAGTGTTTTTACCTGAACATCAAGACGAATCGAGCTCTGAATACCTCTGTCATGTACCATAGCATTGCAAAATATATCCATGAGTTGAGTGGCTAACAGTGTAGGGTTTTGGAGACGGTTAGCCAAAACAAAACTCAACGCTTGCTCTAAACTGTCATGCGACAAGATACTAGCATACAAGAAGCTACTCAAAATCGGCTCATTTTCTGCCTGTAAAACACAACAATATTCAAACATTAACCATGATAGGAACAAAACACACAACCACTGTTCCACAACTTGCTCTTATGGATCTATTGTAGTCAATAAATAAGTTGACAAGATGGAGATTTCAACAACAAGGCCTAAAAATGATTATAAAGTAGACGGATGAGAGCTATACATAATATCAAGGAACCTCTAAAAGGTTTCATAATTAAGTGGTTAAAGAGACAGATATCACATTCAGTGAGCAGTTGACCCCACGGTTTTGTCGGACTGATATAAAAGGTACACAATAATGTCTTAATCATAAACTTACCTATATGATCAAAATAACCTATGAAAGAAAGTAATTGTTTGTCATTAATAAGAAAATGATTATGGAGCAGAAGGAGAAAACCTCAAGCTTAGCTTCTGCTCTTATAGAATCCCAAATTGGGTCATAACCCGAATTGATAAAATCCAGCAAAACCGGGTCGGCCACGGGAATTAGGGTTCCTCTAGCGTAAACAGGGAAAACCCTCTCGAAAGGAAAATCATCGCCGGTCTCCACGTCGTCTCCGGCAGAAAAATCACAATTCCCGCCGTTTAAACAAGCCATGGCCGAATAGAGATACGCAAATTGAAGAGTAGAGAGAATATTAAAAAAGTGAACTTCAATGGAAATGGTAACAGTGATTGATTGATTGAAGTAGCGAGAATCAAAAGACAAAGGAAAAAAGGTAAAACTGAAGTCTTGTGGTTGTATCCACACTGTTTTGGAATGTTTCATGAGAACTCAGATGTGCTCTCTCTCTATATATATATATATCTTTGCTCTTGTTTGTAATGCGTGTGACCGTGATTCAGTCCAAGTTCTTAATCCCATTGCAAGAGAATCCAAAACTATTTGGAAGTATCCTTTATATATCATACTTTAAACGTACGTACCACACGAAGTGGACGTGGTCATTATTAGGCTAAACATTAATTTGAATTATAATAAAACAACTTTCATTTTCAAAATACCACAATACGTATATATATATATATATCTATTATTACAAAATACTATTACAAAACAATTATTGAACTAATAAATATAATTTGTTGTTTCTCATATTCTTGATGTGACTCTAAGGCAAAATCTTGACATGCAAAAGTTTATGTTCTAGTTCCATATGCATTACAAGGTCGTGTAAATTACAAGGTCGTGTAAATTAGAGATGATATCGAAAAAATCGTTAGCAAATAATGCATACCAAGGATTATAGTCATGTCAAGTCGTTTTTTAAAAAGTATATATTTTTCATTGTGAACATTGATTGTCAAGTTAATTAAGGAATGAGACGTTAGAAAACAATAATAATTGGCAAAGAGAATAAGAAAAAAATCTGACAAAAGGCATTCCGAAAACAAACGACCAACGTCGCTTTGAAACCCTAAAAGAAGCTAAATCTAACAATGGCGAGAAGATCCGCTTCGATCCTCAATCGCCTTCTGACGAATCCACCTTTTCCATTCACCACACCGTCCCGATCCATCACCTACATGCCTAGACCCGGAGACGGAGCCCCACGAACCGTAACCCTAATTCCCGGCGACGGAATCGGACCTTTAGTGACCGGTGCGGTGGAACAGGTCATGGAAGCGATGCACGCACCGGTGCATTTCGAACGGTACGAGGTTCGAGGCCACATGAGGAAAGTCCCTGAAGAAGTGATCGAGTCTGTGAAGAGAAACAGGGTTTGTCTCAAAGGTGGATTAGCGACTCCTGTAGGTGGTGGAGTCAGTTCTTTGAATATGCAATTGAGGAAGGAACTCGATATCTTCGCTTCTCTTGTCAATTGCATCAATGTCCCTGGCTTAGCCACACGACACGACAATGTTGATATTGTCGTGATTAGAGAGAACACAGAAGGTGAGTATTCAGGACTCGAGCATGAGGTTGTTCCTGGTGTTGTCGAGAGCCTTAAGGTAACCATAATTAGGGATTTCACAAGAATTGGAAGAGATTGTTTTATAGTCCAAATTGTGATCTTTGTTACTACATCAAGCTGTTGAATTGCTTGTTGTAGGTGATAACTAAGTTTTGCTCTGAGAGAATTGCGAGATATGCGTTTGAGTATGCGTATCTGAACAATAGAAAGAAAGTGACTGCTGTTCATAAAGCTAACATTATGAAGCTTGCGGATGGGCTCTTCCTCGAATCTTGTAGAGAGGTTGCTAAATATTATCCGGGGATTACATACAACGAAATAATTGTAGACAATTGTTGTATGCAGCTTGTCGCTAAGCCCGAGCAATTTGATGTTATGGTAATACTCTACGTATATTTATATGTCCTCTACCTAATTACAAATCAAAACTTGACTCGAAGCAAATGAATCTCATGGATACTATTTTTGCAAATTATACATATTCTAATCTTGTTTGTTTCAGGTGACGCCTAATTTGTATGGTAACCTTGTAGCAAACACTGCGGCTGGAATAGCCGGTGGCACTGGAGTGATGCCAGGAGGTTTGTCCATAGTTATATTAGTTGAAGTTGTAACCTTTCTTAAATGACATATTCTTGGGTTTGTTGGAACAGGAAATGTTGGTGCGGAACATGCGATATTTGAGCAAGGCGCATCAGCCGGGAATGTGGGGAATGATAAGATAGTAGAGCAGAAGAAAGCAAATCCGGTGGCTCTACTTCTCTCATCAGCTATGATGCTGAGACATCTCCGGTTTCCTAGTTTTGCTGATCGGCTTGAAACCGCAGTGAAACAAGTGATACAAGAAGGGAAATATAGAACGAAAGATCTTGGAGGAGATTGCACTACGCAGGAAGTTGTTGATGCGGTCATAGCAGCTCTTGAGTGAAGCCATGTGAGCCTCTGCTTCTTCTTTTTTCATTCAGACTAAGAGAAAAAGTTTTGGTTCTCTCTGTTTTCCATGGCTATTGTTTTGTTTCTTGTTTGATTTTATTTGTTCATTTTTTCTCTTTTGATTTATATCCGAAATTGTGGTTGAGCGTGAGCTCTATGGTTACAGAATAATAAAATCAATAAAGACAGAAGCGCATATATTATTACTTCAAGTAATCTTGGCCGTTCTGAAATCTGATTTAACTTCTGTTTTCGAATACTCACAAAGTGATGGTATCTTCTTCACGTACATGTGGGCATACAAAGAAGCATATAGAACATTCTTTAGGGTTTTAATAGGGTAGAAAACAGAGAAGCAATGGACTATAATTAGGGTTTTAACAGGCTACGACGCGCAAAGACCAACGATTTTGTACCTCAAGAAGAAATGGAAAGAAAGGAATATCCTCATTCCCGTGTCTCATACGAGTACAATCCGTAAGAACATTTCTACTTCTCTGTTTTTGTTCATTTTGTTTCCGCTCTGTTGAGATCTCCCACCTATTAAATACATCCTTGGTCCCTCATCACTTGATCATTAACAACGATATGATCTCAGAAAAGAAGTAATTGCAGAAGCGCAACAACAACAACAGAAAGAAGAAAATAATTTGTTTTTGAGAAATTTTTCTCTGCTTTCTTGATTCTGAAGATTGAAATGGCATCGAATAGTGAAGCAAGGCCTCTACCAAAATTCGGAGAATGGGATGTGAATGATCCAGCGACAGCTGAGGGATTCACCATTATATTTACTAAAGCCGGTGAGGACAAAAAAACAGGTCGGAGCTCCAGCAAGGCAACTTCACAAAGGAAACGAGATGGTGCCGAACCAACGGCCAAGAAATGGCTCTGTTTTACTTTTTCTTGATTTCCTGAAATCGTTTGATAATAGCATTGAGAAACTTTTGTCTTAGAACCTTTTTAAATTGTTTAGCAGTTTCTTAAATAACATGTTGGAGAGACAAATAAACGGATAGCTTCTTGTATATTCTTTCTGATGTTTAATGTTTTGTTTCGTTTGAAGTTTAAGACTAGATTTTGAAAACCTTCTTCGATTCAAACAAAGTGCACGGTTTTGCAATGCCAACCTCCAAAAAGAATTCTTAAGCTTTCTTCTTATATTTTAATTATTTGCAACCTAACAGTTGCTTGCTTGACAAGAAACCCCTCTTTTGCTCCAAAGTGGACGAATCAGGATTAAATCATCAATGTGCTTTATACTTATAGGTTTCTATGTCCCCAGGGAAAAGATAATCTGGTAAACCGGAAGACCGAAAGCTAGAAAATGATAAATAACTAAATAAGCATTGAAACATGAATAGATCAACTCAGGAAAAGAGGTAACAAATGAGTCTATATAACAATGCAAATTTGATAAAGTCATTCTGAGTGTCAAAGAAATTTTCCTGCTCAAAAAGGTATGATCCTAATAGTTAGGGTCAAATGAACAGAAAAATAATCCAGAAAGAACCAGTATACATTGTCAAGATATTAAATTAAAGAAATGTTTAAACATTACAAAAATATACTGCATTGTCCTATTCCCTGGGACCTGTATGTGTTTCTTAGTATTCTTACTTTTATCGTCATCTACACTCTTCTTATAAGAAATATATTTGGAGCAAATTATGTGATATATTATGAATACTTTTATTTTACTGTGCTTGGCCTGGTGGTTGTTGAAGAAAAAAAGTTGTCTTGTGTAAATATCCAAATCTCAACTAAAGTTAGATATGTTCTCTGGTAAATCAGACAACAGTATCTGATCAAGGATTGTTCTGTTCTTTTCTCTTTGTGCAGAAGGAGAGGCAAGCGATGCGGTAATCTCCGGTGATTACTTTCTCTAAAGACAAAAGGGAAAAAAAAAAAAAAAAAAGAAGATATTTTTTTTGGCACTAAGTAGCCAAGTGCAGAGTATTGTGACGTTTCAGTGAAATTAGATTGCTAATCATTGACAGCCAAAAGAGAAGACAATGTTCATGGGATCAATTAAAGAAGATTTACAAAGGACAAGTGGTCAACATTGTGGTAATACTCTATTCATTTTTTATGACTCACTTCAAATCATTTGATAAATTAAATTCCTTTCCTTTTTTTTTTCTTCTTCTGTCATGTTCTCTATATTAGTGTATTGCAACTTCTGTCTCCTTGTCTCCCATTAAAATAAAGAAGATTACGGAAATAAATACACACATGAGTAGGAAATGAATCGTACCACGACTTTATTGAACAAGATTCTCCTACTACTCTTATTGTTTAAAACCCTAGATTCTTGGACCTATAATGGCCTTAGCTTTTCTTCGTTGCGCAAATATTTGTTTATATGTTTAAATCTCTCCTTGGAAAACGTTTATATGAGTTGTCTTGTTTTTATTTCCTGATGAAACAGATCTTTGAGTTTGCCAGCGATGATGGAGGAGGCAAAGAGAGACAAGTTAGGAGACAAGATAATCATAATAATCAAGAGAGCTTGACGTTGCTGGTTTTATGACCACATAAAAATGATTAAATTAAGCAAAAGTGGATAATTGTGCAAACATCCTCACTTTATAAGGTTTTAACACATACCCAATTTGCTCTTACATTAAAACATTTAAAAGGGTCCTTTTAGATTTATCTGTTGTTACGTTTTCCTCTATTATATATCTTTGGAGACTCTGAACCTTAACCCACCAAAACCCATTTTCAAGTTTAAGGCTTTTGATTTCTCTGTTTTGCTTCAGAGCTAAAAATGGCAGAATCATCTTCCTCTGCGGCGACTACGCATGTACCTGCTAGGTCTATTAGTTTGCCTACGAGACTAATCCATCCTAAAGCACAGAGAGTTGAAGAAGAACTGAAAAAGATTCAAGCTTTAAACTCTTCTTCATCAGCTTCTTCTCGGATCCAACTTGGACTTGCCAAGCTCGTCGAGCTCTATGACTTTGTCAATGAACAAGTCATATGTTCTCCTCAAGGCCAACAAGCTCTCCGCCTTTGTCGCAATGCGAAGCTTGTGGAAGACGCTCTTGATGAATCCATCTTATTACTCGATGTCTCTGACTTCACAAGAGACTTGGTAGAAACATTCATGGAGCAAATCCAAGATCTTCAATCTGCTCTACGTAGACGTGGAGGAGATCTCTCTTCTGTTCAATCCGAGATCAGAACTTACATTAGCTTTCAGAAGAAATTCAAGAACGCAGCAGCGAGACAACTTAAATCCCTTGCAAGAACACAAACAAAGAAGAAGTATTTGGTTATCAAACAATCCGGTGATCTCGATCAACATTCTTCTATGGTCTCCAACATCTTAAGGCAATCAAACGCATCGACAATATCTATTTTCAAGTCACTCTTGCAGTTTCTTTCTTCTCTCGGTGAAAACCAGAAGAAAAATGGTGAAACTGGATGTGTAGATAACTCCATGATCCGTTCTTTATATGGAAGAATCATCGGTAGGACAATGGGGGAGGTCATTGATGCGAAAACGATGCTCGGGAGGTTCGCTATGCTTAATTTGAGCCTTGAAGCAATTAAGGATGAGTTAAGTTACTTATCAAGACGACTTATTCAACATAGAGCGTCTCTCTTGAACATTGTGACTCCGTAACAAAAATAGTTGTATATTTTGTGTAAATCCAGGTTTTGTAGAGATGAAATTATTATAGAAAAGAGTTCATCGCATCTTGACTACTGTCCATTTCCATAAAAAAAGTTTTGTATTTTTTTGTGGTTCGGATTGGATTTTTTTATAGGAATTAATCCGGAGAAAAAATAATCTCAAAAGTTATAAGGAGAATTAAACCTTACAAAATTGACAAAACAAAAAGAAAATGGAGCATGCATGTGTATATATTCCTAAACCTATGTGGTGCATCATCACCATCGATCAATTCATCATCATCGATCACTTAAGACATAACATGCTGAACAAACTAACCAAACTTGATTAGTGTTGTCTTCTAGCTTCGTGACGCTCATATCACGTGCTTGTCGTGCGAAATTAGCTATACCAAAGGTTTTAAATTATCAATTTTTATTCTATATGACACGTTATTATTTGTGTACGATGGATCCACGAGAGCACAACTCGGAAACAATTATTTGCGTCTTCCCGAAAATAAAACAATTTAATTTAAAGAAATTAGATCAGATTCTTTGTTTCTTGGCTCATGCTATGCCAACGAGCATACAGTCCATGGTATATGGTTTAAAATTTAAAGAAATTGTGTGGGTATGAATAGTTATTAATGGTTAATCTATTACAATTACATAAGAGTGTTTAATTAGTATGGATGAAATCAGAAAAAAAATTCAGTATTCTATATGAACACATATTCTACCAAAAACGCCTAATTTAAGCACATCACATTTATCATGGATCTAATATGCTCGGCAATTCTGACATCACCTTAACCACAACTTATTGACTATTTTGAGCGTTCTCCTCCGTGAACTCCGACAACTTTTTTGGCTTTCGACCACACCACAATTTTTTTTACTGCGTCCTTAAAATCGGCGGCCTCAGTGAGATCTCTGTAGCTACTCTTTCTTTGTAACATCACCTTAATGTTTTCTCTCTAATTCATTCTGAAGGCATAAAGAGAGTGAGAAGTATCCAAATTCTTTTCTTTTCTCCTGCGTTACCTTTGTGAAACATATGATAATTTTGCAATTAGAAAATGTATGCAAGGCTTTAGAAATATTGTATACAACATTTTCTTTTTACTTCATTGTTTTCATCTTTTAATAAGGGGTAGATGTATAGTTGATATTATACAAATGCTTTAGGTACAATTTCGATGTATATATGGGGGAAACAATATGAACGTAGACGCACATAATTGTGTATATATACAAGACTGAAACACATACAAAATACCTACACTACCTAGTACGTTCAATAGTTTTCATCATCGCCATTTCACGATGGTACACATCAGATCAATCCACTTTTCTAATTGTATTTTTCCATTACTTATTTATTCTAACATTTATTTAGGAAACCACATTACGTATTTGGATCTTGATTATTTTTTTCTGTTTTGTTCTCGTAAACGGTCAAAATTACAATGTACTCAATTTTGGTGCTAAAGGAAATGGTCAAACTGATGATTCAGAGGTAAATTATTATTTTTAACTTTATATCTTTTTATTCAAAATATATATTTTATTATCTTTTCTAATAATTTTAAATTAATTTTTATTATCTTTAAATTTTTACTAGTTTTAGCTAACTATGTAAAAAGGTTTTTGTGCAAGCATGGAACGCTGTATGTGATGGAGACGGAGACATAAAAACACTTCTTATTCCCTCTGACAAAACATTTTTACTTCAACCTACTGTGTTCCAAGGTCCATGTAAATCTAGCTTTATAAAAGTTCAGGTACGTAGCCGATTAATTTACAAATTTATCTAACAAATAAAATTACGTTTAAATTACATTACTAAAATTTGTATTTTTAAAAAAAGTTGGATGGAGATATCGTCGCACCTAGTGATAAAGGAGCATGGCCCGACCCCACCTCTAGAATGTGGATCAAGTTTTCATCTGTGTCTGGTCTAATGATCATTGGTTCGGGAGCCATTAATGGTCGTGGTTCTTCCTTTTGGGAGTGCTAATTTACTGTATCAAAATTCTTACTTGTATTCTATTTTTTTCTTCATAATAATAAAACATATTTTTTTTTCCAGCTAAACTTGAAAGCTTCTCTACGACCCACAGTGAGTATATGTACTAAATTAACTATCTATCATTTGGAAGAAATTGTTTTTTTGATTACGATCACCATAAATTTGTGCTATTTTTTTTATTTTTGTAGGCATTACATATCAGCAAATGTGATAACTTCAGGTTAAACGGGATAACCTCGATTGATAGTCCGAAAAATCATATATCAATTAACAAATGCAACACAGTTGCAATATCGAATATAAATGTTTTTGCGCCTGAGACAAGTCCCAATACAGATGGGATTGATATAAGTGCTTCGACTAATATCAACATATTTGACTCTACAATTCAAACTGGTATGTACTTATTTATGAATTATTTAGGTGATTTATTAATAAATGAACACCACACAAAAACAATGAACCATAGTAATTTGTAAGGTGATGGATTTTTCAATTACTAGATTACTTTAGCTCTAAATTTTATGTATCTGCTGTTTTTTTTTGTGTAAAGAATAATTTATAATATTTTCTAGAATATGAAACATAGCATTGTAACAATCGTTTAATTTCTAGGAGACGATTGTATAGCAATCAACAGTGGAAGTTCTAATATCAACATCACAGGGATTAACTGTGGACCTGGTCATGGAATAAGGTAATTCATGATATTAATTAAAAAAAATATCGTACATTATTAATTATAATTAAAAAGCTTTCTCACAAAAAACAGAGATTAAGAGTATTCATTTTTTTTTTATTGGACAACAGTGTAGGAAGTCTAGGAGCCGGTGGAGCAGAGGCTACAGTTAGTAATATACAAGTGACTCATTGCACTTTTAATCAGACGACGAATGGAGCTAGAATCAAGACAAGGCTAGTATATATTTATTTTTATATACTAATTATTACCTCTTATATTTAAATTAATAATATCAATCATTTAATAGTATTTTTAAATATATTTTTTTGATATTTAGGGTGGACAAAGATACGCAAAAAACATAAGTTTTACCGACATCACACTCATTAACACAAAAAATCCAATTATAATCGACCAACAGTATATAGACAAAGGACATCTTGTTGCACAGGTAAAAACCTTTCTTAATACTCTATTAATACAACTATATATCTTTTTGTGAAAATGTATGTACTTGTGTCTAATAGAAATCAGCAGTGGCGATTAGTAATGTAAAGTATGTCGACTTTCGCGGAACAACATCGAATAAAAATGCTATAACACTAAAGTGTAGTGAAACCACACATTGCAAAGACGTCGTTATGGATGGAATTGATATTACCATGGCGGATGGAAGAAAACCTAAAGTTAATTGTCAATATGTTGATGGAGAGTCTAGTAATACTGATTTGATGCGTGATTGCTTTAAAAATAACTGTACTGTTAGTTAAAAATGTCCATCAAAAGTTTATCGAAATTTTTGTATTTTTTGTGTCTTTCTCTTTTACTGAGCACATAATGTCTTTAATGGAAATTAATTTATTAACAGTTGGAAATTCCTTAACACAAAACAATTAATAATTAAAATGTTGATTGGGGAAAGCATGAGTTTCAGATTCTCCTTTAAGGAAAATATGGTGAAGACTAATTGGTTCATGAGAAAGTATCATCACCCCTTGGACGCATCATCCGTCTACCATCAAAACCGGTTCTTTAGAGCATCAAAGACCAAATTGAAATAGTTGCGTTCATGAAAGTTTCATAAAAAAATGAAAGGAGTTTCTAGAGTTACACTTGTATTCACCATATAGTATAATCTAATAAAGGACATTTAAATAGGTACCTTTGATTTGATCACATTCTATAGTATACTAACATTCACACTCCAATATCATTTATTATTATTTTTAATCTAGAATTATATTTGGATACTTCAGTTGCATACTTGCATATGATAAAAAGACGACCTTAGTGCACGCAAACTTTCCTCCTGTTCTTACGCAATTCTTATTTTTAATTTTTTAAAAGCATTTGTAGATTAAGACAAGCCTTGGTTCTTTGAAGCCGGACGCATTTAATTTAGATCTCTATAACCAAAATTATATTTTACCCTGACACCAAAAAAAAAAAACAGTTGGTATGGAAAACAAACGAACAAGAAACTGATTTTAAATATAAGTTTGCAAGACAGAGTTGTAAAGATGCCTAAGAAGAAGACAAAGAGGAACATGAGTTACAAGAGTCACTGACCATAACTGATGATTTTTATTCATGTTAGAAACAAACAGATCAAATTAGTGACCCATGTTCTTCTCACATGTTCCCACATCGTTTAACCCGAGGATTCCTCTGCTCTTGAGCTTCTCTGCAGTATATATAGAAACCCTCAAGAACCCTAATAGAGCATCTCAATCCAATTTAGAGTTCTGAAAAAAAAACAAAAATTCATGGAAGGTTTAGATTCGGTCTTCATGTCTGATCAAACCACACACCAACCAGTCCGATCTTTGAGTCTTCCTTCAAGAACCCATCCACTCTCTGTTAAACTCAGAGCAGCCTTGAACCGGCTCAGCATCTGGCGGAGATCTTCTTCCTCAATCTCAGTTTCCGTTTCTTTTGGGTACGAGACGCTACTCGATGGACTCGTGAACCTCACCGAGCTCTACAGTTGCGTGCATGGGCTACTTGAGTCCCCTAACGTGAAACACACTATTCTTCATCACCAGAAAGGGAAACTTCTAGAAGATTCTTTAGAAGGATCTGTTGTGTTGCTAGACGTGTGTGAGGCCACAAGGGAGGTGATTGTCGTGATGAGAGAACACGTGGCGAATCTCAAATCTGCTCTTCGTAGGAAAGGTAGCGTGGTAGAGAAGGAGGTTAAAGCATACGTTAACTTCCGGAAGAAGGCAAAGAAACAAATCGCTAAACACATCAATGTACTTAAGAAAATGGAAACCAAAGATTTTCCCACCAACATGGATCAAGATTCAGCGATAGCATCCACGAGTGTTTTGAGAGAGACAATTGAAATCACTGTCTCGATTTCCAGACATATTTTATTGTTCCTATCAACAATACCGCCACCACCATCGCCGGCAAAAAAAATCAAGACCACCATGGGGTTTTTGTCGATTCCTTTTGTATCTTCATCATTATCAGATAAATCTCTGGATCTGATAAAGGAAATGAAGAGTCTTGATGTTGTCTTTCTGGGTTCTATTGTGGATTCAAGAAGAAACTTTTTCGAAGTGGAGACAATGCAGAACGAGAAGGTGAGGAGAGATGTTGTTGAAGATGGTTTTCGTGATCTGGAGGCAGAACTGGACTCTGTTTCCAAGTGTTTGGTTAAGAACAGAGTTTTGTTCCTTAACATTCTCAGTAACTGTTACTACTGAGCTTTTTGTTAGTCAGATGTACATCTCTTTCCTTAAAACTGTTTTGGTTGCATAATTGTAAACCGGGTTTGACCGAAGAAAAACCCGATTTTGGTATCACTTAAACCTTTCGTCTGTACAATAATAGAAAGCAAACATTAGTCTCATTTAATCATATAAGAAAAAACAATGATTTGATGTTAAATTTAAGAATTATTATTATTTTGGCAAAACCGTATAATTTAAGTGACTGTTTCGATCATTGCCAGAATTAGATTCGAACCTGATTTTATCGAATTTTGTATTACGGTTAAATAGATGATTTGCTTCTAATAGATCTGTCGTTTATTATCAAACCCTGGTTTCAAAATTGAAATCCATGAGCTGGTGTGCATAAAGTCGAGATTTTTTAATAGATAAAAAGATAATAATAAGGATTATGTTAAAGTGGTAGGATTCATTGTTCATGATCAATCATCACAACTTAATTGTTTTTAGAAAACAATTTCTGAAACACACAACTTTGCTTTAGACACCTCTTTCTTCTAGCTTGATCTTATCCAATTGATAATTGGTGTAGGATTCTTTTAATTTTAGCAAGATCATTGACGTGGTAGTTCCAATTAGTAAGGACTCATTGACAAATACGTGGAGCCTATAAATATCCTTTAGCTATTGCTAAAAAGGAATGTTTGTTTTAACTTTATTTTTATATTAACAAGATTAGTAACACAACGTGATGGAAC
This sequence comes from Crucihimalaya himalaica, assembly GCA_004349715.1. Taxonomy (NCBI): domain Eukaryota; kingdom Viridiplantae; phylum Streptophyta; class Magnoliopsida; order Brassicales; family Brassicaceae; genus Crucihimalaya; species Crucihimalaya himalaica. The sequence goes on along the minus strand of SMJT01000006.1, from coordinate 1,157,764 downwards.
ATGTAATAATTGGTGCCATGGGACTAACTAAATACGATGACGCCAATCATATGAATACTTTGTGATACGAATATACGAATTAAGCATATCCTTTATACACGTGTATAAGTATTAATGCATTAAACAGTAACGAGTTAGTACTCAGAGTCAGAGTAACCAATTATTGGACATTTTCAACATAATGTCTCACTTGTCAAAAGAGGGTATATCTTACTTAATATGATCATCAAATTTGCAAATACGTTGGCGTATATTATTCTTGCTTTTCAAAATTTTGATTACAATTATGAAATTCGAATTAATATTAAATCTAGTTACGTTTGGATTGAGTAAGCCTGTTAGTTTTAAAAATTTAGAAGGATTTTTTTGTGTGTTCAAATTAGGTTTTGGCTAGTTTGGTCTCTACGTACGAACTCTTATGATTGCTAATAAGTAAACAAGTTAAAATTAAATAATTTCACGTTTATGAGAATCAGTAAACCAGATACAAAACCAAGTAAAATCACGCAAGCAAATCAACTCAAAACTCGCGCACCTCTCGTATACGTGTCGTAATGTGAGAAGCCTTATGCAGATGAAAATATAAGTAAACAAACATAATTTTTGTTCTCTTGTAAAAGGAAACTATTTTCCGTAATAAGCAACCTACATAAGATACGATTGGATAACAGAAGGGCGTATATAATATATGGTTGAGGAAGATCTGGATCTCGTTACCTACCGAGACCATTTTAACACCGTCGATAATTTAAAGTTTTGAAAAACTCGAAAGGTCAATTGATAATGTGGCAAAAGCGGAGGCAACACAAACGATGACTCATCAGGCTCATCTCTGTGGCCAAATAATATAATAGTCCGACAGCTCAGAAAGTCACAGATGTGTCAGTAATAATCGGACCAATCAAATTTAAAATTTCAATTATTGTTGAAGTTTTGTTGGTTGATACGCAAAACCCTATGCTATATATATATACATGGGTAGAGCAAGTTGAATAAAGCAGATCGATCAGAAAAGAAAGAAACATAACTCAAAACACCTTTCTAAAAAAAAACATCAAAACAAATCACAAAAAGCATATTAAAAAAAAATGTCGAATATGATCGTGAAGAATCAACTAAGATCTATAAGCTTACCTTCAAGACCGCATCCAAGCACCACCGGAATCGAGGAAGCTCTTCACAAGGTTGAAACGATTAACACTACGATGGATTCGTCCGAATCAATCTTGATGGGCTTGACAGGTTTGGAGGAGCTCTACAGTTGTACGGAGGAGTTTCTGAAAATGGACTTAACGCAAAGGGTTATGTCGTCTGATGGATCCGAGTTTATGGAGGAGATGCTTGAAGATTCGTTGAGGCTAATGGATATATGCAGCGTCTCGAGGGATCTCATGGTGGAGACTCAAGAGCATGTTCGTGGTGTTCAATCATGTGTCAGGAGAAAGAAAGTAGTCGGAGGGGGAGACCAACTAGATGTTGCCGTCTCGGGCTATGTTCGGTTTAGAAAGAACATGAGAAAAGAAGCTAGGAAGCTTCTTGGATCCTTGAAGAACATTGATGGAGGATTAAGTTCATCATCATCGGTAAATAATGGTGAGAAAGATGTACCTCTTGTAGCAGTTATAGATGCGATGAGACGAGTAGTTTCCGTCAGCGTCTCGGTGTTGAGGTCGTTCTTAAAGTTCTTGTCAGGACGACAAAGTAACATTAAGAGCAAGTTGGCTTCGGTACTAAAGAAAAAGAAGGTTCATCACGATGAGGGGACCAAGAACGAGTTGGAGAGTTTGGATTCCGCCATATGCTGCTCTTGTGATGATCTTCAAAAGAAGCTTGAGGAGGTTGAGATGGGCATTGATGGGTTCGAAAAGAATCTAGAAGGGTTATTTCAAAGGTTGATAAGAACACGAGCCTCGCTTCTCAACATAATCTCTCACTAGGATGTTAAAGTACACATGTAATGTAACCTTCGCATGCATTCGACTTTAGAGAATTTGTTGAAGGGATGCATTATAGACGCATAGATAAGGTTATGTAATGTAGAGATAAATTTGTAAAAATAGATACAATATTGCATTAATATATACAAGTTCTTTTGTGAATTGTGACAGAATGTTATGGAGCGATCTAATGATTACTGAGCTTACTTTTATCATCCACACACAAACGTCATACATATGCAGCTTACTTTAACATCCAGACAAAAACATAATAAAGAAAGACCCACCCAAAGGGTTGCATTGTATCACAATTCAGAAGAAAGACCCAACAAGTAATAAAAACAAACAGGTTGCATTGCATTGTATCACGATCTGAAAACACCAAAGAGCTTGGTGGAGAGCTTTCTCCTCCTCCAAATTTATGTACCTGGGACACAGGAGCCACCAAAAGGAACATCCCTTAATTTCAGTTTCGGATACGTTTCGACCGTAACAACTAATTTCCTTCCTGCAATTCACTTCCATTAAGTTCCAACGCCTTCTTATCTACGTGATCTTCCTCATCTCCGCACATGAGGACCGAAGCAATGCTGTAATAGGAAAAGAACAAGGTTTTTAGCTAGCTAGCAGCATTTAACTAACATCTTCAGAGTAACTGGGTTGTGACGAAGAAGCCACAAACCTGTTGGCAACATCGGTTTCAGGGTGATTGTAAAGAAAAACTTTCATGAAGATTCCACATGACTTGAAATGATTGATCAACGCCTCCTTGATCTCACCCTCAGGAAGCGACGTGTCGAATCCCTCAACGCCAATAACCCAACTACAATAATTTAAAATGTATTATCAACATATGAAGAAGAACACACACTTACATATACAAATCTCGAAAAAAAGTAGCATCAATATTATTACCAGGGTTGTGGTTTCGAATAGAAAGCGTATGATTCAGCAGATCCAAACAGTGTCCGCCCCTAAAGTACAAAAGATCTAATCAGATGTTTCTCTTAAATAGGTAGCAACAAATTGTGAAGAAACCACTAATCGAGAAACAGAGAGCCATAAGGAGAGAGGAAGATTACTGATCCGGAGACGGGAGTTTGGCTACCGAAGGGGCTAAGGAAGCCGGAAGATTGTCTACCGAAGACGGAAGATCCGCTACCGAAGACGGAAGATTGGCTACCGGTGGTGGGAGGTTGGCTACCGGAGATGGAGGTTGGCTACTGAGCTCGTCCATGGAGAGGTTGAGAAGAAGCAATTACCCTAGGCTAAGATACTTTCTCCGTTTTAGGGCTTTCAGTTTAAAGTTTCAGAAGACGAGGACGAAGTTATTTCTTTTGCGTAGTCGCGTGAAATACACTTTAAGAGAGAGTATTGAATTAAGGAATCTAAAAGAATTGAATGAAAAAAAATATTAAATTAATTCTACCTAATTTTTTTTATTTTTTTTAATTGTTTTTCTACATTTTTAATTGAACTTTTATTAAATTTCTTTTTTTTTTAAATGACATTATCATCAAAACAATTATAATATTAAATAACACTAGCATTTAATATATAATTTATTAATCACTAAGTTGAGTAACACTATATTTTAATAGAATCTATAAAATACATAATTGAATAACATTATAATTTTGTGCAAACATCAATCCATTCAAATTTTTATGCTCAAAAATCTATAAAGGTTATTTCAAAGGGTGATAAGAACATGAGCATCGCTTCTCAACACAATATTGCATTAGATGTTAAAGTGCGTATGCAATGTAATATTCGCAGGCATTCGACTTTATAGAATTCGCTGGAGGGAGGGATGCATAGATATTGACTGAATCAGTGGTATCTTCGCTTGTTCAAATTTTACTTCGGACTGAAACTTATTGTTTGCGTCTAATTATAGTATGATTTGAAATTCGTTAGAACATACATTATTCGATGAGATGTCCTACTAGGCTATAACAGCAACTAGACCTATCTAGATGTAGATCTACATCTAATTTAATTATTTTTGTTTTAACTCTTTTTTTACGTACAGCCATTTTAAACAGTTATTTATTAGATACATTCATCTGTACCAAATCATTACTATTTGTATCTTATTATATGTTTCATTTATTTATCAAAACTCTGATTCAAAACTACTAAATAAGATATTTCATTTATGTATCAAAAAAACTAAAATATGTCCACATAAGCCAGACTTAATGTCCCTTCGGGGACATCCGATATAAAAAAAGCCAGACTTAATATAAGGACAGCTCAAATGTAAAATTACACATAGCCTAAATATGTATTCACAACCATAAGATTACAGAGATAAATAATAATAATAATAATAATAAACACCAAACCAAAATTTCATGATATTATAAACACTAAACCAAAATTTCATGATATTTTTAGAAAGAGATGGGATTCGGACCATTGGGCCACAAATGATACCATCACAGTAGAACGTGCGTGCCGGTTTAGTTAAATTATTAATTGATGATATTCCGGTTCTCAATTTCCGGTTCATATCTACTAAAGAGATCAAGTTTTCTTATTATCCTTCGTTATAACCAGGGGCAGTTATGTCAAAACGATATTTTAACTGATTCCTACGGACGCAACCTTTTAAAGAAAAGGCGCGAGAGAGATCTAAACGAACGCACACGTTAGACACACATATAAAATAATAACGGTCATAACCGACGTGTGATCAGAGAAACTATATAAAGACCAATTCGATAGATTTAAAAACTTTGTCACTGTCAACAAGGCAGAAACATGAGTACTCCCGACGATAAAGAAACGATCGTTGAGGAAGAGATTAATGAGAGTTCCGACGACGGTGATTATCTTTCTGACGATGAAGAAGGAGAAATCCGTGAACTTGTTTGTGCTCTTCCTACATTGAGTCTTTATGAAAGCATTACCGTGGATGAAACCATCCGTAACGAGGCCGCTATTGCGGCTAATCTTATTGTTACTGCTGCTGAAGAAGCAGAGGAGAAGACTAACCAAACTTTGAGTACAAGTGGTACTTCTCTTGGATCTCCCAAAAGTAAGAAAGGTTCAAGACCACGTGTCTTATTGGAAGCTGTTGTTGGTGCATCCGGCTCTTCGGTCATTGGTTCCACTGAGGACAAAGATCCGATTAAGAAAGCAAAAAGGAGAGTTTCTACTCAATTGAGTAATCCTCCTCAAGGCCCTCCTACGTGTAACGTTTGTGGGAAAGTCTTTGGTTCTTGGAGGGCTGTTTTTGGACATTTAAGGCAGCACAAGGATCGTGGATATCAAGGTTTCTATCCTCCACCAACATTTAATGCGGATGAAGATGGACCTAGCGGAACGGTTGCTGCATCTTCCGGTGGTGGAGGGTTTGGTTTAGGCACTGGAGGGTTGGGGATTGATCTGAATGCTAGTCCAGTGGAGGATGAAGGAGGAAGTGGGTCTGATTCTACCACCAAGTTTGATCTCAACAAGTCACCGCCAAAAGATGGCGAAGACGAGAAGGATAAAGCCGAGTGAAAGTATTATGCGACACCCAAAACATTATGATTTTCTATTTTCTTGTTTAATTTCAATAATGTGCACATCCATGACAAAATTATTTCTTGGTAATATGTTTCTACCGTCTGGTTCTTTGAAATATTCAATATTTGTTATTGTTGCTTCATAATTTATATTTATCGTTACTTTAATAGAATTGTAATAACATTTGCACATTTGCACCAATGGTGGAATGAAATAAATATTCCCAATTATTATTTTATAATATTTGTTAACGTAACACATTTCATATGTGAAAATAGACCCACATCTTTGCTATCGTGAACCATTTATCAACTTCTTTTACAATCTCTAGATTAATCTATGTATGCTGCAATATACATATGTATATGATGTTTAATTAATATATAGTTGCAAAACTGGTAAAAATTAGAAAAGACATACAGTGTACTTATTCGTGTAAATACGATTGAATGTAAAAAAAATGGAAATAATTGTAGTTAACAAATTACCAATACAATTGCATGTGCATAAATCACATGCCATATTAAGAAATAAACAGTTGGCAAATTGTTAAGCAGCCGAAAAAAAAAACCAATAGTTACACATTAAACCACAGCATACAGTATTACAGTTGCCGTAAATCCAACAATATGCGCATTTTTCTTTGATTTAAAATTCTCTCACTCTTTATTATCGTACGATACTGTTGATACCTGAAATTTGAAATATAATAATAAATGATAATAATATTGATGGAAATTTGCTCACTAAACCTGTTTTTATACTTCTTCTGTCCAAATTAGGTTGTCACGCAAATAACTGATAATGTTTTGGTTTTGCTAATTATTATATTATTGAACCAATTAAAAAAGGAAATGTGAAAAAGACCAATCTACGATTATAAGATCGAATAACATCCGTAAAAACCAACAAATAAATCTACTCAAAAACTGTGCTCTCACTCGTGTCGTAATGCAGAAAATTGTAATGTATCTAGATAAAAATAAAAAATTATAAATATAAAAAGAACTGAAAATCTCTATTTGGATTTAAAAATGAAAATGAGTTGAAGAAAATCCAATTATAAAATAAATTTATAGATAAATGTAGATGAATTGAAGAAGAAATAAGAAATCGTAACTAGCAAATTACATAAGTTGATAGGAGGAAGATCTGGATCGGATCTGACGCTTACGAACTCGAAAGGTCAATTGATAATGTGGCGAAACCGGAGGAAGCACAGACTATGACTCATCAGGCTTGTCTCTGTGGCCAAAAGATTTGACCAATATAATAGTCCGACTGCTCAGAGAGTCACAGATTTGCCAGTAATAATCGGACCAATCAAATATTAAAAGATCAATCATTGTTGGAGTTTTGTTGGTTGCTGACGTTGCAAAAACCCTCTGCTATATATATGCATGTGTAGGGCAAGTTGAATAAAGCAGATCGACCAAAGAAAACCTCAAAATACCTTATACAAAAGAAAAATCAAACAAAAACAAAACACAAAAGATGGCGAATATAATCACTAAGAAACAATTAAGATCTCTAAGTTTACCTTCAAGATCACATCCAAGCACGAGTCAGATTGAAGAAGCTCTTAGTAAGATTAAAAAATTGGACACCACGACAAGTTCATCCGTATCGATTTTGATGGGGTTGGCTGGTTTGGAGGAACTCTACAATTATACGGAAGAGTTTCTGAAATTGGGTTCAACGCAACGGGCTATGTCCTCCGGTGGGTTGGAGTTTATGGAGACAATGCTTGATGGTTCGTTGAGGCTAATGGATATATGCAGCGTCTCGAGGGATCTCATGGTGGAGACGCACGAGCATGTTCGTGGTGTTGAGTCATGTGTTAGAAGAAAGAAAGTAGCCGGAGGAGGAGGAGATCAACTTGAAGTCGCTGTCTCGGGCTATGTCGGATTTAGGAAGAACATGAGAAAACAAGCTAAGAAGCTTCTAAGATCATTGAAGAAAATCGATGGACGGTCTCGTTCATGTGATAATGATCATGAAGATGAACATCTTGTGGTGGTTATTGATGTGATGAGACGAGTGGTTTCAGTAAGTGTTGTGGTGTTGATGTCGTTATTGGAGTTCTTGTCCCGGCAACAAAGTAACATAAAGAGCAAGGTGGCTTCGGTACTAAAGAAGAAGACGAAGGATCATCACGAGACCACCAAGAACGAGTTGGAGACATTGGATTCCGCTATTTGCAGAGATTCTTGCTCTCATGCTGAACTACAAAATAAGCTTGAGGAGGTTGAGTTGAGCATTGGTGGGTTCGAGAGAAATTTAGAAGGGTTGTTTCGAAGGTTGATAAGAACACGAGCCTCTCTACTCAACATAATCTCTCATTAGAAGAAGTTAATGTATGCAGTGTAACGTTCGTGGGCGTTCGATTTTCGAGAACTTGCCGGAGGGATGCATATAAAAGATTTTGTACTCTAATTATTAAATTGATGGATGTAGAATTTTGTAAAATAGAATCAACATTGCCGTTATATACCCTACATGTTATGAAACAATCTATGACTCATAATTCACAGTGACTAAATTAGTTAGAAAATCATAAACTCTTTTGAAACTTCTTGATTTATTATGAAATTGGAAAGGAGGGTTAACTTATCAGTATAAATCCACTGACCTAGAACGTGCATACAATTATCGCTGCTGAATTTCTGCGTGCTACTATTATAATATCAAGTACGAAAAAGACACGTAGCTAATCTTCTGTAGAAGATGTAGAAGTGAATATAGTATTTTAAATTCTATATGTTCAAAATGCTGTAATGGAATTTATATTAGACACCTATCATAGTTGTATCAAATATTTCCTCTGTTTTTTTTAGATTAATTTTCTACAAAATTTATTAAATACAAACATTGAAAAAAAAAGAATCTAAAAATTAATGGTGAAGCAACCGAAGTAATTATTATTATAATAACTAAAAAAAATGTTAAAATAAGCTTTTAATGCTTATTTTACCAAATGAATAAACTGTTTTCTATGTATTTGTTTCATACTTGGTTGGGCCGAATTTGCAACAGGCATGAACCCAACTTTATGGTCCAACACCAGACTTACATGTACCATGCCACTCTTTAATATTTTCTTCTTTACCTTCATTGTCGCATTGTTTTGTGTAATTCACGCGTTTCGAATAAATTAAATTTCAAAAAACACTAACCAGTCATTAAAAACGTAATTTGCCACCGCAATTGAACCAACATCTTAAACCGTCTCAACTCAACTCACTCATCCAATTGAACTATTAATCTCTAAACCGAGACTTCATGAAAATCCGTAACAACTCTACACTTTCGAATATATTTATCGTTAGTTAATTATTTCCACCAGATCAGATAAGGATTTTGTATTGATTAATAAAAAATAAAATAAAAATATTTAATCTCGTCTACAAATTTAAATTTTGAAAGCACTCATTTTCTCTCGTCAACCATTATACACTTTTAGTCATACTGTATATTAATCCTTAAAGCGAAAAGATCCCAAAAGGTTCTATAAACCTGATCAGTGGAAAATCTGATACTCCTAAATTAATGGTAACATAATTGGCTGACGTGTAACGGTGTTATTTAAGGGAGGCATCGTCTCTTGCGTGGGACCGCATCATCCGTGCATCACATATCTCATTTTTATTTTTTTACCTAAACAATGTAACAAAATCTACCAAAGATCTTGAATTAAATTCAACCGAGGTACCCACACATAAAAAACTAGAGCATTGCATTTGTAACCTTCAAAAGATACAAAATCCAACAGACTATAAATAATTATAATGTTAAAGAATTGTAAATGGGCGGTGGCTTTGGTGCATGGAAAGAGGTGTGAAAAAGGTTTCGGTTTTAGTAACCGAAACCGAAACATCGAACTTCGACAACGATTTAACTCAATAATCAAAGGACATAGCATTTATTGAGCCTTACGTGTTCTGTTCTTCCTTAGTGAAGTACCCACACTCACTTCACATGGTCTTCACGTCTTAGCTAAGCTAGGCCCTACTCATTGACATTTATGTACATTTATGTCGTTATGTGTATTTATATAAACCCTAGAGTTTTAGGAATGAACAAAGCATAACTTGAACAACTCATATTCAACATCATTACTTGAGATGTATATGTCTTCATTGTCCCCAAGACTCCACAAGGCATACAAAGCTAGATGTGTCAGCTTACCGGTTCGGTCTCATCCCAGTGTCAGGAGAATTCAAGAAGTGGTCTCCAAGGTTAGAGCTTTGGGGTCGTCTTCGTTAGAGTCGAAGACGATGGTACGTGACGGTCTCTTTGGTCTTACCGAGCTTTATAGATGTTTAAGTGACGATCTCTTCAAATCTTCTTCTGAAACTCAACAATCTCTTCTTAGTGGTGATGGTTTGATGGATGAGCTTCTTGAAGTGTCGCTGAAGTACTTAGAGGTTTGTGGAGGAGCCAAAGACGTGGCGTCGAAGATCAAGAAGAGTGTTGTTGAGCTTCAGTCTGCTTTGAGAAGGAGCAAGAAAGGAGGCGAGTTTAGCCTCGAGAGTGACGTGGATGCTTACATGGCGTCGAGGAAAGAGATCAAGAAAGAGATCAAGAAGTATATGGTAATGTCTAAAGAGACAGACGCGTCTTTGGAGAGTGTTTGGTGTGATGGTGATGATCAAGATATGAGTGTTTTGGTTAGAGTTATGCAAGAGACGAGCGTAATGACTTGCTTCGTGTTACGATCGGTCTTCTCGTTCTTGTCGTCGCCTAAAGGGTTAAAGACTAAGAATCATCATCACCACAAAGGTTGGGGGATCGTTATGAAACTTGTGAAGAAAGGAATAGATCATCATCACCAGGAGAAAAGAGATCTTGAGAAGGGATTTTCTTGTCTCGAGCTTGAAGCGATGGAATCTGAGCTTGGGAAGCTCGTTGTGATGACGACGAGGGAAGATCAAGAAGAGGAGAAAAGTATTGGTGAAGAAGTATGTGAGAGGATTCAATGTGCATTGGTTCGATCCGAAGGTGTAGAGGCAGCCATGGAAGAGCTTGAAGAGGCACTTGAAGGATTGTTCAAGGTAATGATACAAGCTAGAGTCTCTCTTCTTAACATTCTCTCCACTTAATTCAAAATGGATCAGATTCGAATTTCTTGGTCTGGATTTGAAAATATATTACTCGCTTTGCTCTTGATCAGGTTGATTGGTTTTAAAACCTTGATTTGGTATTTTCTTTTTCCCTTGTATGTTGAGAGAGTTTAAACATGCATCCATGTTTTAGAGGATGTGTGTTTCTTCTAAGTTTGTAACTCGTTCAGGTGTGAACATCTCTTGTAAAGTTTTGTGTACTTATAAATATGAGAAAATTTTATATCTATAATTTTACCGCCTAGAACGATGGATGATGTCTAAAAAAAAGAGAGAGACGAGTAGACAGATACAGATCTGAGACAAATGCAGAATCACTAATTTTAATATTTTAAATAGGATAATTACTGATTATTATTTTTTGGTAAAAAGCAATTTACTTTTGACAGAAAGTTGGAATAATAATTAAATTATTATATGTCACCATTTTTTTCTAAGAGCATCCTTAACTTTAAGAATCCCTCTCAATTTTTTATTTATTATTTTTTAATTATCTGAATAATCAATTAGTTTATTTAGAAATTCAATGGTAAATTAAAGATTTGTCTACTCACTCATGTGTTGACATATATAAATAGATTTCTTAAGGAGATTCTGAAACAATAACCGGCTCTTACTTTTTTCTCATATATTTACAATATTTTATATTATTTAATTAGTTAGAAACTGTGAAAGAAACTTTTGTTGGAGGTATTTTAACATGTTTTTGTGAATGACATATTAATACAAGGACCTTTACCTCTAAATTTTTATTGTTTCATGTTTTTTTAATTAGTACTGTATATAATTATTTCATTTTTTGGAATAACTACAGATGAAAATGAAATTCAGTGGCTAAAAATGGGAGTGGAGCCTCAGTTAAGGTGGTGGTATTTCCAATAACATATTTTTCTTAGTTTGATTCACATAATTCTCACACCAAATTAAGTAGGCAACAATACCAAATACTATTGTTTATTCAATTACGATTATAATTTATATTTTTAGATACTATTCACATACACAATAGCAGCCTGTACCAAAACATAATTCTTTGCATGGTGGCGTACAAAATTCAAATCTTCCTAATGGCTTAACCGACAACGAAGAACCTTCATGATACAACACATGTAGAGAAGTCGTTTCTTCGAGTAAAGAACGTTTCGCCTCAACAATTTGAACTGTTACGGATATCATCACTATAACACAAAAGTGTATAATAAACATTAGTAACACAATATAATTCTTTAATATCATATTATATAAACTATTAAATTTACCTGTTAGAGCTAAAATGATGATGAAAGCAGATTTTGATGAAAATTTTCCCATTATCTTAGAAAGCTTTTTTTTTTATATAACCTTGTAAAATTAGATTGAATTCGTGAAGAAAGCAATATCTGATATATTTTGGACAAAATATAACGTTTATATAGAATAGAGAAAGTACGCTATTTTAGTAATGCTCATGATATTTTGAGATAAAATAAAATCTCTAAATATGGTAGATAATCAAATTGTCAAATCTTTATACTTAATACCTAAGATTTATATTAATTAAATACGATAAGATCGAAATATTGACAATTAATATTTCTTTTGAGTCAAACTTTGACTATTAATATATATACCAAAAACAAAGTTTGACTAAAAAGCCCATTATCAAAATCCAGCCTATTACAGCCCAAGCCCATTAACTAATGAATAACACGTATCAAGAAGCCACGGTGCTATTAATCTTTCACTGCTTAGGATGCTTTGCTTAGGATGCTCGTTGGGTTATGGCAACGTGTCAATGATACAACGGCTATATTTTGACATGGTCAATTTGTCGAAGTCCAGCTAATAATCCTTTTCTAAGTCGGTGTGTTCCTTGGGACCTAAAAGAGCGTTACTTTCCTTATTTCAGCGGACCGTTACTTACACACTCACACTAGCCTTTCTTCTTCTTCTCCTACATCTCTTTCTTCTTATTCTGTGTCAGAGACGCGGTGGTGAGAAGAAAATGACGGCGGCAGGAGTAGCCTCTGCGCAGACCAAGAAGCTTATGAAGTTCAGTCTTTCTCTCTTCCGTCGTGGCTTTAACTCCTCCAAATGGTACTCATCTTTATTGATTTAATGCTTCTTCGATTCCTAATTTCCCTCAATCTGCTTCACTGCCCAGAAAAAATGGAAAAGTTTTAGTCTTTCTATTGTAATGACATTTCTTATCTCGAGAATCGATCTGGGCATTCTCAATTTCTGAATTTTACAGAAAAGCTTGAATTTTGATCTGCGTTTGAGAAACGTCAGATCTGGATTTTTCTATAGTTAACCATCTGATGAAAGTCTGTGTTTTGTTTTGTTGCGTGTTTGATCGGAAAAAGCAAAACGGCGGCGAAGATGGCTGTGGCTAGGATAAAGCTACTGAGGAACAAGAGACAAGTTGTGGTGAAGCAAATGAGGCGTGACATCGCTGTTCTTCTTCAATCCGGTCAAGATGCCACTGCTCGAATCAGAGTATTTCACTTTCCTATTTCACTTCTTTTGAGTTTTCCTGCAATTTTCAAATCAGTTAATATTTTGCTTTTTGACAAATTCAGGTTGAGCATGTGATAAGGGAACAGAACATTCAGGCAGCAAATGAAATCATTGAGCTTTTCTGTGAACTTATTGTTGCTCGACTCACTATCATCACCAAGCAAAAGTATGTTCATAGCTATCAGTTTCAGTTGTCTCTTTACTTGACTTCAGTTTTGGGTTCTTATATGTGTGTTGGCTTTCTTTTAGGCAATGTCCTGTGGATCTTAAGGAAGGTATTGCTAGTTTGATATTTGCTGCGCCTAGATGCTCTGAGATTCCTGAGCTTGGAGATCTCAGAGACATATTTGAGAAGAAATATGGGAAAGATTTTGTATCTGCTGCTACTGATTTGCGTCCTAGCTGCGGCGTGAACCGGATGGTAACTAAATCATTCATTGTTTCTGACTAGTTAACTTGAGCTGTGATTCGTTTTCAGATGCCAGATGAAATCCTGAACTTGCTTTCTCTCTTGTGCATTTGTAGTTAATTGATAAGCTTTCGGTTAGAAACCCGGTTGGAGAATACAAACTGAAAATCATGAAGGAAATTGCAAAGGAATTCCAGGTTAATTGGGACACTACAGAAACAGAACAAGAGCTTCTCAAACCTGAAGAGGAAAGCATAGTATGTCTCTTAATTTCCCTCTTAACTTCCTTTTTTTTTTTTTCAAAATCTGAATCTTAAAAGTTGTGTTCTTCTAACATTAACAGGACGGGCCACGTAAGTTTGTAAGCGCCTCAAGCTTACCGATTAATCGTACAGCTATCAACGAGCCTATTAATCCTACCAAAGCAGTGCCGAGGTATGTATCCATTCCAGCTTTTGGTTCAACAATGTCTTAACTAAAATATGGGATTAGAAAAGATGAAGTCTTGATTTTTGGTTTCGCTCGTCAGGTCGAGTAGTAGCACGAACATTAACACGCATTATCATGACTCCGAGTCAGCAGCGGAAGCAGCTACTGAATTAGCCAAACAGGCAATTGCAGCAGCACAAGTAGCCTCCTTATTGGCTACCAGAAGAGACAGCACCAAGGAGTTCTCTGTATCTTCCGATCATTCAACAAATCAGAAGGATTCACAGTACATGGATCAACATCATCCAGGTTCAAGGAGACAATCAAGAGACTCTGAAACAAGTTCCTATTACGCAAAACCTAGTGCAGAAAACAGAGGAATGGGTAGAAGACACAGCTACAACAACCCGGGTATTAATGAATCTGACTATGAGGAAGACTATACCAAGAACGAAATAGAAGCAAAGGAAACAATGAGGAGGAGACACAGCTACAACTCTTCATCACTTCCTCCTCCTCCTCCTGCAACTTCTGAGATCAAGTTTGATGAGTCAGACTACTACGAGGAAGAGACAGAACCAGAAGAACCATCACAGACTCGTGTTTCTTCTCTCCCACCAAACCGAGCACCGCCTCAGGCTCCTCAGTCCGATGAGTCCAGACGGAACTCAAGCGGCCACCATGCTCACCCAAAACTGCCTGACTATGATATGTTGGCTGCACGTTTTGAAGCCATCAGACACAGTAAAGGTCCACTGATCTGAAGCCGGTTACTTCCACTACTGCTATGTGTTCAATTTTTGTGTATGAAAAAGAAGAAAGACGCATTTTATTTACTTACTGAATGACGGTTCGGTTTAGTTGTGATCATGTCAGAAAATCTAGTTAACCCGGTACAGTAAATCTGAACTGGAAACTGGCTTTTCAGAAATCCAAAATATAGCTTCCATGATAAACTGTAATTGAAATCAATTAATAATCTTTACAAATTAAATTAGATAAAGATTACATAATATGATACTTTCGTCCGTGTAACTGTCCCTTCTTCATGTTCTTGCAAAGGATGGCTGATCAGAACCAGACAAGTCTCCGAATCCAGTAAGATTAACCTCTTGTCTCCTCTCTCTCGCCACCCCATCCCACCAAACTCTAGACCTTTTGAATATTAGGGTTTCAGAGATCACGGCTCAGCCTCGTTGAATTCACATCTTCAACTCCAGTGGACTACTACGAATATGATAATTGCAAAGACAAGAGACTCGTGGAATATTGTGGAGATTTATGCATTATTCATCAACTTCGCGCAAAGGAAGCTTATATCGTGAGGACCATAGGTTTTAAGGTTTATAAGATAGGAATAGTACAATTTGGCAAAGTGGGTTGAAGATAGTTCCTTGGAAGACAAGGCGCTCATTGTGGCTAGGGACAGTTGTTTTACCGTCGCAGCCTCCGAGTACCATGGATGTTTGACGAATTCTATCTTATTTCGTTGACAATTATGGAATGAATGGCGAAGCTGTTAAATCTTTTATTTTGTTTAATATCGTATACAATTTATTAACAAAAAATAGGCCTATAGTGTATATAGTACATTATAAAATAAACTTTTTTATAATGCTATAAACTTCAAAAAGTGCATCTAAACATTAAATAAAGTTTTACTTCTTGACACTTTTTTTGGTCAACAATAAATAAAATTTTCCACCAATAAATTAATATTGGTCAAGTCAAGAAGTGAACACAAATTGTAATAGGGAATCAATTAAATTTCTAAAATAAATTAGTTTAGATTTTGATGAAATAGAAAATCAAAGTAAACAAAGCTTCAAATAAAAAGGTAATAATATATTCGTTGACCACACAAAATGGAAATATATTGCTTTTCAAGTAAGCTTTAGAATATATATATATATACACACATATCTGCATTTTGGATTTGTCCATAGATATTTCAGATTCGTTTCTTAGGGTTTCAACAAACCAAAGAGAGATGAGTAAAGTCGTCGAGTGGTCTGATTTACCCGGAGACCTCCTTGATTTGATAGCCAATGGTCTCTTCTCCAAAGTCGAGCTTCTACGATTCCGTAGCATCTGCAAAACCTGGCGTTCTGCGGTTGGGACCAAGAAGCGTTTTCGCAAGCACTGCAACCGCAACCGTAGACGCCTTCTTTCGTCTAAGGGTTTTAAAACGTGTTCACTCTCTCCCGCAGCTTTCTATCGTGTGATTCTCTCGTCATGTCCGGACAAAGGATGGCTTATCAAAACCCAAGATATCAGCTGTGTCTCCTCTAAAAAGCAACTCCTTTCTCCTCTCTCTCGGATCTCTATCTCCATAGACTCTTCTTCCGACAAAACCCTAGATCTTTTGGAGTTCACGGTTTCAGAGATTCATCAATCCTATGACGTTGAATGCTTGTATAATCCGGCTAGAGTTGTTCTAGTAGAGGATCTGGTTTTCGTAGTTAATGACGACAAGGAAATCTGGTGTTGCAATAGTAACGAAACTAATAAACCTTGGGCAAGAATCATGGATGAAGAAGTTGAACATTTCTCGGATATTCTACTTTACAAAGGTCATATCTATGCCCTAGACTTAAAAGGCGCAATATGGTGGATTAGTTTATCTGAGCTCAACATTTTTCAATACGGACCTTCAACTCCAATGGAATACTACGAGATAGATGATTGCAAAGACAAGAGGCTCGTGGAGTATTGTGGAGATCTATGCATTGTTCATCGTTTCTGCAAGAAATTTCGAGTAAACAGAGTTGAAAGAGAAATGACCATTGGTTTTAAGGTTTATAAGATGGACGAGGAATTGGTTGAATGGGTTGAGGTTAAGTCTTTAGGAGATATAGCTTTTGTGATGGCTACGGATAGTTGTTTCTCTGTCTTGGCTAGAGAGTATTATGGATGTTTGGAGAATTCGATCTATTTTTTAGACGCGAAAGAGATAAACAGTGTTAAAGTGTTCAAGCTTGGTGATGGTAGTATTACTGATATGGCTGATGATTTTTCTTCTCAGAGTTGTTTTCAGATGCTTAGTCCTCCTTTTGTTTGAGAATGTTTTTCTTATGAGTTTTAATCTTTTGTCATAGTCCATTAGAGTCAAAACTGTGTTCAAGATTCTGATTGTACTTTGTGGTTTTTTTTCTTCTTGGTTAACTTTTTTCTGTTCACATTCTATGATTTTGCTTGTGACTTACTACTTTGCTGAGTAAACTCAAAATATTGCAAATGTAAAAATCGGAATTTGCAGACTTTGAGACCATTTTTTTAGTGTTAATTTTGAGGTGCACCTATTAGAGAACCTTCAAGTTTTTTTTTTTTTGCTCATACATCCTTTACACCGGAGATCAAAACATTTTATACGGTTCTATTTTATATGGTTCTATTTCAAGTACCATTCGAACCAACAACATTTATATTTTGCCTGAAATATTTCACCTTCGAGTTTTTCAGAGGATTCGACTTTTTGTCAATAACAAGTGCCATGCTCAATTATTTTTCTTTTGTCGATAGTGCAATCTATCGGATTTGAATTTTGATTGTGACAACAACACTAGAATAAATAATGGTTTGGGGATGGATGGATTTCGTTTATTGTCGACGACGGGTCAACCAAATTATGGTTAGGTTGAGATTATTTGGTTTGGTTTGGCTATCATCCAATTCAGGTACGCAGTTGAAAACGGCGTCGTTTCATATTTTACCATTCGCCTTCTTCACTTACCGCAGCGTCGACATATTCTTTGAAAATTTCCCAGAATCGATGAAACCATCACAATGAGAGCACTCAAATTATCGTCTTTACAAATTTGTTAGTTTCATCGAGGTGATTGGAGTTATGAAGAAATCGCCGTTGCCGGTGCAGAATGTGCGACGCTCCGACAAGAATGTAGCCGGGAAAGAAGCATTGGTGAAGCTTTTGAGATGGCATTTTGGTCATGCAGATTTCAGAGGGAAGCAATTGGAGGCTATTCAAGCTGTCGTATCTGGTAAGTGTTAACACACCTCTTTAAAATTGGAATGATTTTTGTGGTATTCTTAGCTTCTGTATGTGCTTGATGATGAGATTAGGAAGAGATTGCTTTTGTTTGATGCCAACGGGAGGAGGAAAATCGATTTGTTATCAAATACCTGCATTAGCTAAACCTGGAATCGTCCTTGTTGTGTCTCCTTTGATTGGTAATTTTGTTTTTTTCTTCTTTTCCTGATTCACGAATTGAGAATCTGTGTGTTTAATTTGTGTCTCTAACTATGTGCTTTGTTTCTCTTGTGTTCACCTTCTCAGCTTTGATGGTAAGTGGCATTCTTCTTTTATTTTTTGTCTTCTTTCTCTTTTAAAGCTTTCTTGTTAATGGATTCTAAAGGACCATTCTTTGTTTCTCTTTTTGCTAAAGGAAAATCAAGTAATGGCGCTGAAGGAGAAAGGTATTGCTGCTGAGTATCTCTCATCCACCCAAGCTACACATGTTAGGAACAAGGTAATTTGACCATAGTGTGTTTCTTCGTCTGTGTGTATATATATCTATATACACTATGCTACTTAATTCTAAGCTTTGTCTATTATCTGACCTCTTTCACCAATGCCCCTTGTTAATATTCAAAATTCAAAATTCAAAATTCATGCCACGTTCTTTGTCATAATATCAATAAAATCACTTCTTGTATTTATTATATTGTTTAATTTCCTTGGATGTGATTCTTGACTTTGGTTTTAAGATCCATGAAGACCTTGATTCTGGAAAACCCTCAGTAAGATTGCTGTATGTTACTCCAGAATTGATTGCTACCAAAGGTTTTATGTTGAAGCTGAGAAAACTCCATTCCAGGGGGTTCCTAAATCTTATAGCTATAGACGAGGTAAAGGCCTTGTAATGCCTATTCAATAGTAAGCAGGAAAGCTTAAGGTGTTGAACTTGAATGTTGGTTTTAAATATTTTGAGTGTTTATGTATATTCCAGGCACATTGTATCTCATCATGGGGCCACGACTTCAGGTTCATAATTGGTGATTGTGTCAGGATTCTTGTCTATGGGTGCTTACTATATATTCCAACTTGTTTTTTTTTATTAATATTACAGACCTAGTTATCGACAACTTTCAACCTTGAGAGATTCTTTGGCAGATGTTCCAATGCTGGCTCTAACTGCTACTGCTGCTCCTAAGTGAATTTCTGTTTCAGTGCATTATTGTAAAAACATGTGTGTAAATTGTAGATCTTTTTCTCAACAGCAGTTTTTTGCAGGGTACAAAATGATGTTATCAACTCTTTGAGTTTGCAGAATCCTTTGGTCCTCAAGTCTTCTTTCAATCGCCCAAATATCTTCTATGAAGGTTTAGCTCTGTGCTATTAATTTGTGTATGATTTTTCTTTCTGTAAACTGTTATTAGGTGTTTGAGAATCTTTCATTACTATAGACTGGGATTTCTATATTTGCATTCCTATCTTTTAAACCAGATTTTGTTGGTGCAGTTCGGTACAAAGATCTTATAGATAATGCTTATACTGATTTGGGCAACTTGCTCAAGTCATGTGGAAATATTTGTGCCATTATCTATTGCCTTGAGCGTACAACCTGTGATGACTTGTCTGTTCATCTTTCCAGTATTGGGATCTCTTCTGCTGGTAAAAAACGTCGCTTCTACCCTCTGTCTGGCTGGCTCAATAATGAGCCGCAACCACTGACATATTTTTATCTTTATGTTTACAGCCTATCATGCAGGTCTCAATAGCAAACTGAGGAGTACTGTTTTAGATGATTGGTTGTCATCAAAGAAGCAAGTTATTGTTGCCACAGTGGCTTTCGGGTATGAATAACTCTGTGAATTACCTGGTATTTGGGGTCTGAGTTTATTATGATCATTTTCTTTGTGTCTTATTTATATTTGGGAGCTTTTGGGACACATGGTCAACGCTCTAATGGTTTTTTTACAGAATGGTAAACGAAGATCTTTCTCATACTGCATCTTTTTAATTTTGGTACTTCTAATGTACTGTAGCATGATGAGACTACTGACTTTCTAGGGTATAGATAAGAAGGATGTCAGAATGGTTTGCCATTTTAACATTCCAAAATCAATGGAATCTTTCTATCAAGAGTCTGGTAGAGCAGGTCGAGATCAATTACCATCAAGAAGTGTATTATACTATGGTGTCGATGACAGAAAGAAAATGGTAATATTCATCTGGTTATGACAGTTTTTGGCTTCACAACTTTTATTCTATAACTCTCTGTAAGTTTCCTAATTTACTTTACCACACTTTGCTAGGAATTTCTACTACGGAATTCGGAGAATAAGAAATCCCCATCCTCTAAGAAGCCTACATCTGACTTTGAACAGGTAATTGCTTTCTTGTTTCTTTTAGGCTCTGTGTATATTAGTTGAAACTTTTTCGTGTTCTTATTCATTCTGCATGCATTTAGATTGTGACATACTGCGAAGGTTCTGGATGCCGAAGAAAAAAGATTCTTGAGAGCTTTGGTGAAGAGGTGTGACTTTATTTTATTGATTCTTGAGATTCTTGATTAAAGTAAGCTGCTGATCTTCTTGTTGCAAACAGTTTCCTGCGCTGCAATGCAAAAAAACATGCGATGCATGTAAGCATCCAAATCAAGTTGCTCATTGCTTGGAGGAGCTGATGACCACTGCCTCCCGAAGACACAATTCTTCTCGAATTTTCATCACCAGGTTTTGCCTTTAACCGCATCTAAAAGTGCACACCGAGGTATGCAGAGTCTAACTGAACTCCATGCCCATTCTTTTGCAAGCTCAAACGATAAGACCAATGGGGGACAGTACTCTGAGTTTTGGAATCGTAATGAAGATGGAAGCAATTCCGATGAGGAAATATCAGATTCAGATGGTAACTCACTTTATTGGATGTCTAAGCGCATGCATATGCAATCTTTTCTTTTCGATTAAATTTCTTGTAGTTTTTAAATGTCTAACTCACATGTTGATTCATCTACATCCAGATGCCACTGAGGCTGCCAAGAGCCTAGCAGGACCCAAACTATCGAAAAAGTTGGGACTGGACGAGAAACTGGTTTTATTGGAACAAGCTGAGGAAAAGTACTACGAAAGGAATAAACAGGTTTGGTAACAATTTCACTTTATCTTCTTTAGAAACAGAAGTTAACATCATTCTTCCATTTTAACTTGGCAAAGCCTATTTTTGTAGGTCAAAAAGTCCGAGAAGAACGCAATATCTGAAGTACTAAGGGAATCCAGCAAGCAGAGACTTTTGGATGAGCTGACACGAGTACTTCAGCAGCTCGCCAGTGTAAAGGAGTAAAAATCTCTCGAATCCTCTCAAGTGTTTTTAGTTTAAGAAGCTTATGGGCCTCTCTCTTATGTCATTAATTGTAACCTCGAAATTAATTTTGCAGGATTGATTCCCGAAAAGCATGCGAGTTTCTTGAAAACGAGTGCTATAGAAAATATAGCAAAGCAGGGAAATCGTTTTACTACTCGCAGATAGCTAGTACTGTGAGATGGTTAGGAAACGCAAGCGGAGACGAGCTAATGAGCCGACTTAGCTCAGTGATCAGTTCGGGTAGAGAAGAAGAGCCGTTATTGGTGACTGAACAGGCCAGGAACATAGAGGAAGAGGATGATGACAAGATTGAGTTAAATGTTGATGAACGGACACAACAGCTAGTGGTGAGTCCGAGCCGTTTGCCTATAAAGCTTCCACATGTTCCGTCATTCTCAGAGTTTGTTAACAGGAGAAAAATGAAGCAAAGCATATCGGTAGATAAATCTTCTGAAGGTTTTGTTGACAAGAAACCGGCAAAGATAATGAAGCTTCAATAATAAAAAAAAAGGAAACCAAAACTAATAATATATTTGCCGTGTAAAATTAAAGTGGCTACTTTTTTTTTCTCTTACCCAAACCCCTCAAGGATTTTGTTTTTTTTTTTCTCTTATCGTTCCTTTTAATCATCTTACAAAAAGGACTTATTACACTCACATATGACAAACCCAATATACATTTAACCCCACTAATCACAACCACCACCACTAAAGAAAAGATCTCAAGATTAAAATAGCACTGATTAAGATAAAAAGAAACGTTCTTCAATCTTCTCTTATCCAAACGCCAACTGCTTTCTTTCTTTTTCGTAAAAAACGCTCACTAATTTCAAAAAGCACACCAATTTGTATTTTTCTTATATATATTTTGATAATCGTATATTATATGGTTTATAAGATACGATCCGAGATCCAGTGGGTGGGTTTTTTTGTTTTAGCTTTTGACGACGCTAAAGCTATGAGATACACCTCATGGAGAAACTAGAGACTGATGAATCGACGGCGGCTCCGGCGAAAACCCTGGGGTGATCACTCTCTTGACCGTAATCCATCATCGGACGGTACTCTAAATCATCATCGTGATCATAGACAAACTCCGGCATCTCTATCTCGTTCCTCCTCACGTGTTCCCATAGATAATCAACTCTGCTTATGTACCTCAGCTTCCCGTACAACCTACCCAATTTTTGTGTTTTTTTCAATTTGTAGAGTTTAAAGAAAAGTCGTTTTTGAATTAAGAAAAAGGCACTCACCCGCCGGAGAAGAGAAATCGGCCGCAAGTGGCGAGGAAGAGACGTGATTGAAGATCAGGATGGAGGAAGTAAACCTCCTGGAGATTGTCTCTGACGTTTACTGGAATCGCTTCGTAGATCGCTCGTAGAGCTGAGAATCCAGGAAAATTCTCGCTCCTCTGTACGCCGGTGTGAACGTAGAGCACGGCGAATGGTTTTCTACCTAATCGAGGAAACATCTTCTCCTCTAGATACTTCTTTAACACTTCAACTGATAGAAATCGAGCTGATTTGAGAAGAAGAAAATTAAAAAGTCAAAATTAGATCCCAACTTAATAGAGAAAAAGAAAAAGATCCGATTGGAAAGAGTGAGAGTACCTGGAAAGAATTTGCCGATAATACGAAGGATCTTACGGCCACGTTTGTCTCTGCCATGGATCTTGAAGATCTCAAGCTTTTCAATAAGCTGCTCTTGTTCGATCTCCGAAATCTGACAACTCATCGCTTCTCTGTATCTTGTTTCGTCGGAGTTGTTGAATTATTATTAAGAAAGAAGAAGGGAACAAGAAGTGAGGCGAGTGAAGAAGAAGAAGAAGAAGAAGGTGATGATCATTTAGAAATAAGAGAGAAAGGTAAACAGTGTATTAATTGGAGGGTAATGTGAGAAACGACGGACTCATACGAATATTCTATAGCATCTTCTCTTTTGAACATCATCTTTCTCACCTCTTTCTTTCTGGGTCCTACACTTTACTATTATTTACCCTTTTTGCCCCTCTCTTTTGTTATGCAGATTAATCCGATCCCTTCGTTTTCTCTGCATCTAACGGCTACTACTTTCTTTTTTTTTTTCTCACTCTTTTCCCGCGCGCGCTCTTGAGCGTGAGTTACGTTACGTCTCATTTCAGTCATCACATGATTCATGTTTGGATAAGATAAACGTTATTTTGGCTCATCTGACGAACCTAAATCAAATCATTGCTTTTCTAACACCTTACCTTATAATACTACAAATTATCTTCTTATCTATCCAAATGGAATCTTAGAAAAGTAAATAGAAAACTTATTAATCTAGTGCCTATCAAACGGATAATAACGGCGATATTTGTGGATCATTACAACATAGAAAATACCCAGGAGGCACATGTGATGCAAGGACCCAGAAACATAATTTTCTAAGTATCCCATATTATATACATACTACATCTACGCGTACATCATATGTACATGTGTGACTCTTACATCAACCTCATTTCTAGGTATTAGATACACATAAGGTCACTACCAGATCTCAGATTATGAGTAGACGAACCTAGAGATGTTTGGGATCTATGAACTTTAAATGGTCAGATAGTGATGCTCTGGTGAAGGGTATGAGAGATATCATGAAGACTTAACCTCCTATGGTAATAACAATGTCTTTAATCACTTGTATTTGCATAGAACACCCTATAGCTATCATGATCAAGCACAGAACATTCACGGGTTCACCTAATACTTTCTGCTACAATACAAAATTTACTGTAGTTGATTGGCCTCATTTGCCTGATCAAGGCTAAATCCAGACATCTCCGCTAGTTCAGCGAGTTCTATTTCTCCGCTTAAGACCTAAAGAATAAACGAGGTAAGATAGAAATGTCATATGATGAAATGTACAAATGATTCAGAGGATTTACTCACTTGATCATTTATTATCCATGTTGGGAATCCTTCGATCCCAGCATCTGCACATGCCTTGAGTATCTTAGTTCCCTTCTTATATCCATCCGGAAAACATTCCACATAATTCAGTTGCTTTGCCGCTTCTCTTCCAAACATCTATAAATGGATGGCACTTACATGAACATAATAAACGCATGAAACTGATTCCTGGCAGACCGATTATAACTGAACTAGCTACCTCTTTTTGCTCTAAGCAGTGAGAACACCAAAATGCCCCATACATTTTGGCTCCAATGGAGTTTAGATGTTTTGCTAAAGCAATAGCATAAGGGCTCGACGATGAAGTGATCTCTGTTCTAAAATATGGCAGTTCAATGTCACCAGAGCTGGAAGCAGTGAAACAAAAAACGATCCAGATTAAAAGAGATCACCTGATAAGTCTCATTCATCTTTGAGAAACTATTTGTTCACAACTTGTTACAAAGGACTAAAATTGCCAATAGATTCCCGAAAGAAAACTATGAACTTAGATTACCGTGACGGGATTGATTGAGCTGTACTGTAAGAAGCAGTCAAGGAGGCAACAACTATGATTGCCAAGCATATCTGCAATCCTACAACTTGCTTTATCTCTTGCAACTTCACATCCTACACATGCATGGAGCACATAAAAATTATCCAACCTTTATAAGTTATTTTGAGTCAAATACTATAATCTGTAAAGAAACAGAAATAAAAGGATACCTTTAAAGAGAGGAAAAACAGACTGAATGATATGAAAGCAGACACTAGACAATATAGGCATGATGATCCTGAGAGTTTTGTGCTAAGGATATACAGAAAATATGTACTAGCAGATGCCATCGCAGTCGTTATCCCAAATAACGCGAAACGCCCATTGGTCTTACTAATTCCAAAAGGTAGATTCCCTTCCCCAAGCTCTGCACTTAGAGCGGTTACTAAGCCATACATAACAAATCCAATCACTGGGAGAGGAACACCTGACAAAATTTAAAATGATTGTCACTGAGTTCAGCTTTCAAACACATTAAACCTGCAAGACAATGAGGGTCAATAATGACTGAGCAGAGGACAAAGAAGAAAGACAAATCACTACATATTGCACAACGTAGAGTGAAGTGAAGCATGTTATTTAACTTTAACAGTTCTATGTATGGAAAGTGCTGAAGCCCCCAAATGATATAGCCTTTAGCACAGATTCACAGAGATTATCACATGCGAGTGTTTGATCATGCCTACTATAAGAGTGGAACAAACTCCACCACCAATTAATCAAAAGAGGTCTCCACAAATACAAATTTAAAACTAAGCTGCATACATTTTTCCAGGTTTATTCAATTACTGAAACTATAGATTCAAGACTGCATAAATTCATACAATCTCGAAAGTCTATTACAAATCCAAACCAGAACAACGTAAATCAAACGCTGCAGTCATTAAAGTTATGGAAAATACCGAAAACGACGGCATAATCGCTGTTCAGGACTTCTCCGCAAGTGCCACCACCAATAGGGCAAAACGCATCAAAGCCAGTGACCTTGAGGTAAGTCAAATACGCTGTATCTAACATCCCAATACCCCCGAGTCCGGTGTACCAGTTGTATGTCGAACTGTTAATCGTAGATACTTCACTCGTGGACGAAGATGAGGAGGAAGACAGAGACGGCGAATCCTCACCATTTTCCGGCTCAGATGAAGAGCATTTGATCGGGATCGCCGGAAATCTCCGGCCAGGGACCTAATTCAGAACATCTGACTTCAACTGACCGATCACTTATTAACACTACCATCACAGAAGAAACACATGCTAGAACTTACCTCAAACCGTTTCGGATAAGGAGTAAACGACGGAGGAGTAAACTCACAGAAGCCAAAGCGAAAATGGCAAGACGACACAGAGACAAACTTCGCCATCATCGTCGTAAAACAATCGCTATTCCACCATTGTTAAATTCTTCATCTTCTCCTCCTCAACTTCCACTATCTGAGCCACTAGTTTCAATAGTGGGCCCAAGGCCCAAGGCCTAAATACTATTTATTTTTTAAAACCAGAATAAGCCCCTGAAGATTGGACCTTACAGTCTTTTTTTATCTATCCGAGTCAGCAAGTTATCCTCTTCAACACGACTCACGAGGCACTGAGTTGGACATATCATCATCATCTACGCATGGCTTACATTTTGGAATCGACTTTGGTACATAATTGAATTTATCCGTAGAAAGATCGAGACTCAAAGATCAGACATCAAAGTGACTGACGTGGCACCCATACCTTTGTGTCTGTATATATATATATATAAACATTAAACGCAAGAGAAGAAGTATCTAAGTAGACTTAAAGCATCAGTTTTAAAGAAGAAGAAAATGGAAACTACAACTTTTAACACAACCGCACGAATCGGAAGCTGGTCATCGGCTATTTCTCCACCTCTACAAACATGTGGATCTTTCAACTGGCAGTTACCAACACGAAAAAGTGTCATTGTAGCTAATCTTCAAAACTCAAACTTCCGATGGTGAGCAACGATCGGAATCTCTTGCGCTCTCTCCGATCTTGAATTATGAATTACCATTAAATATGTATATGAGTAATTAATAACTCGATTGTTGTTGAAGGAGGAAAGCAACGACAACAAGTAGAGGAAATGTTGCAGCAGAGGCAGCTAGAATTCCAACATCAGTACCGGTAAGAGTGGCGCGTGAGCTAGCGCAAGCAGGATACAAGTATCTCGACGTGAGGACACCAGACGAGTTCAGTATCGGACATCCCACTAGAGCCATCAACGTACCTTACATGTACAGAGTCGGATCAGGTTATTCATCACAGACCTTTAACATGTCTCTGTTCAAGAACCGTTAACTTCAAAACTAACCAAAGCCAAAAAAACGTTGCAGGAATGGTTAAGAACCCGAGTTTTCTAAGACAGGTCTCGTCACACTTCAGGAAACACGACGAAATCATCATCGTAAGTTTCCGTTTTAGCAAACCACCATGAAAACAATCTCATTTTTTTGAGGCGCATGTATAATAAACTACTATTGTAGGGTTGTGAGAGCGGAGAAAGGTCTTTCATGGCTTCAACTGATCTTCTCACTGCTGTAAGTGTGATTCACTCACTTCTACTTATACAGCTTAGTGATAGATTAGTTAAAACAGTTTCCTGATTTGATATAATGTCACCGCGTGTACAGGGATTCACCGCGGTCACAGACATTGCTGGAGGATACGTGGCTTGGACGGAGAATGAGCTCCCAGTAGAAGAGTGAAAACACACACAGTGGCCAATCACCTCCTGTAATTATCAATAATTTATGTAGTATGTGCTCATATGAATGGCTTCAAAAGAATGGTTTAAACTTTATTGACTTGCATTGCAAGTCAATCTCTGCAGTGATCATTGTATCAAAAGGAAATTGCTTTAGAAAAATTGTACTTGGACGAAAAGAGTGAGGCTCTAAGAAACTGTACAAAGAAAAACGAGAACGTGAGTAGAGCTCTATCAAACCGATGAAACCACAGTAAGTTTCAGTGCACTCGAGAGTGTCAACGATGGCCCTTTCTTAGGCCAGAAAAGTAACCACCATGTTTATCCTTGTGGCGCTCATCTTCCCCAACCTAGTGGTTTCACAACATATTATTGCTCAGAATCGCGTTGGTATAAGTATACATGGTCATAGAGATACAATGATAACGCAATTACCTCGTGGATTAGTTGGTTAAGCATTTCTATGATTTCTGCAAAATCGGGTCTTTGAGTTGGGTCTTGCTGCCAGCATTTCTCAAGAAGTTCAGACAGTTTTGGATGTGTTTGCTTCGGAATCTTTGGTCGAAGTCCCTGTAAAATAATAACAAGTCATTGTGATAAAGACCTCTCAACAAAGCACGAGAATAATAACTATAAATAAAGTCCTATAAACATGATACCTTTTGGACAACGCCAACAGCAGCCTGTAGTGGAGTCAAGTAAGAATATGGGAGCTGTATACACCAAAAAGGAAAAAAATGGTGTTAAACACAGAAGTTGACGATTTTAGCAACTTTCCACCAAAATCCTAGAGAGAAAACTAAAGAGTCTTACTTCCCCAGTCAAAAGTTCCCACAGCACAATCGCGTAGCTGAAGACATCTGCTCTGTGATCATAAGGTTTGTGCTCAATAACCTGAGTTCAGAAAGTCTAGTGTCAAAAGCATGGAAAGAAAAAGAAACAAGAAAAATAAGTAATACCTCTGGAGCCATCCATCGGTATGTCCCTGTTTCAGCTGTCATGACCCCTGACTCAGTCTGCACTCTGGCAACCCCAAAATCGGCAACCTTGACAACCTATTCAAAATTATGTAGAATTTTAAAGGTTTAGAAGCTGAAAAGACAACATGAATTGTGACCAAATTATGTTGAAATACTACATAATGAGTGTCCAAAGATTGAGCCTTACTTCATGTTCGTCCATAAGAAGATTAGCAGTCTTAAGGTCTCTATGAATAATATTGTTTTGATGCAGATAATTCATTCCTTTCGAGACATCAAGTGCCACTTTGAGCAAAGATTGAATTTTAAAAACGCCTTTGTGTTTGTGAAGAAAATCATAAATGCTCCCCCGAGTCATGAACTCTGGTACAAAAAGGAACAAATCAGCCAACCATGATTAATAATACATATAAAAGCCAAAACTAGCGAATGAAATGTTACCATATTTACCAAACAAGAACCTATAGGAACCTCAATGTCCTGCTGAAACAACCTTCTCACCATGCATTAAGATACAGAACCAACAAAAAAAAACAATCTACATGGAACCTGTCACCTATTCAGAATCTACTGACACCTTACCCGTTACAATGCAGAGGTTTGGTGATCGTGTGCATGCACCGATAAACTGGACAACATTTTTATGCCGGACTTTCCTACAAATAGAAAAGTATTAGTAAGAACCTCCCATTAAGAAAATTAGTGCATGTCTCCAAGCATTAACTTTGTTTAATGGACAATGGTAGTAAAAGAATAGAGGGAGAATCATGCATTTTATATATATAGAGAGTACTATTTAGAGAAAAATACTATTAAGAGTACGAGTGAGTGACATTAAGAATCAATTGCAGCACACACCTCATGATATACACTTCCTGAGAAAACTCTCGTAGCATTTCCGCATTTACACGCTCAGGCTTGAGAATTTTGATAGCTACTTCCTGACTACAATAGGTTCCTCTAAATCTGCATAGCCATCAAATGTATCCGTTAACTTCCTAACACTGTTTAAGAAAAATAAAAGAATGTTGGAATATTAAAACTCACAGTTCCCCATATGATCCACATGCCACTTTTTTTTCAATTTTGAGTTGTTTCATGTCAATTTCCCACTCATCAGTTCCATCCGTAGGTATTTCAACACAAGCAGGTAGCAGCTCGTTGGTTGATTTGTCATGCTCAAAGAAAGTAATAGATTTCTGTTTTGAACAAGGTTGATCCTGCAGAGCAGCCAGTGTGGAATATGGAGACATGACAACTATCAAAATTGTTTCAAACCATAGCAACAAATACATCAGTACAGCGTCAGATTCAGTTTTGGAGAGAGCTAATGTTATAGCATTACTTGCATTTTCATAATTCAACTTGAGATTGAGGCATGGAGAATATATGAGGAATCACATGAAGATGTTAATTGCTTATGACAAGAAATATTATAAAAGATACCTTAAGCTTCCTTATCTCCTTCCTCAATGCATCCTTTAAACCTTCTGTTTCCTATTTATAAGTGCATAAAGTTTCTCAATCAGCTTAGTGATGACAGGGATATAAAGGTCGTTTACTTAATACATCAGTCACAAGTAACATGATGGTTCTGAAAGATGTGAAAGAAACCTGAAACTATACCTCTTGCGACCAACCATCAACAACAAATACATCCAGAGAGAAACCATCCACGGTAGAGAAAGCATGAGCCTCTTGAATATTCAATCCAAGTTCACCAAGCATGGAAGTTAACTGTAATAAGAAAGCATGGAAAAAATAAGACCAGCCATTCTCTACATGACTGTATCTAATTGATACTTAAAAAGTGAACTTAACCAGTAGAAACAAATGCACATATTTGTATTTTGGGAATCATAAACATCACTCTACTCAACAGAAGAGAAATTTTACAGCAAATGTTAAAAGAACACCAAGTCACATGTTATCATTATCAGAGCTGACATAAAAGAAATGGGAGAAACAATGTAATCACCAACCTGACTAAGGAGTTTCGGCTTGTCTATTGTTGAAAAGGTGATTTCATGCATCGGTCTATAAGATAGGTAACAAAGCATAATGTCACCACATATGAGGACGTTTCATGCTACAAAGTATTTCTCTGTAATAATATGCAGACAAGGATTATCACCGAGAATTAGGCAACTGTGCATTGACAGCACTATCATCGTCTTCAGCATGATCTTTGTATGCTTGTGTAAGAGCCTCGAAATTCGGAGAAGAACCAAAAGTTGGAGGTGCAAGAACTCTGTTTAACAGGAAGCAAGAAAATAGCAGAAATTAAAGTTAGTGAAAACGTCTAAACTAAGATCAGCCAAAATATTTATAAGAAGTGTTTATATCCCATGCCTGCTTGAGTTGTAGGAGCTTTGAGCATCTTCCTTCATTGCAGAATCTGAAGAATCAGCGTCACCAGAATTTCCATTCAATGTGGGAGAAACCTGTAAGAAAGAGGAAGAAGAATGAAGTCAGCAAACGGATTATGCAGCTTCGAACAAAGATTTCAGTACCAAGCTTTAGTGGCAGATGATACTTTAAATCACCTGAACACAACGAACTTCGAATACAGGTCTAGTTGTAGGATCCTCAGCTAATTTTAGTAATCTCTGATGAGTAAGAACATCTTCTGCCCTCTCAACATTTACATCCAGAGCATATCTAAAAAAGAAAAAGAAAGTAAACTTGCATCATCATCAGTACTAGCTAGTTAAACGAGAAAATGTGAAAACTAAGCAAACCTACAACAAATACACGTGGTAATAAAAACATGCGAAATTATCAGTTTTCTTCAGACAATAAAATGACAAAATCCACTTCAGATGTGTCCATGAACAAAACATCATCGATCCAAGAAAGAATAAAGAAAAGGGTAAATACCGAGCAGGAAGACGATTGAAATGAAGCCAGAGCTGATCATCAAAACCAGGGAAATTAGCTTCTTCGTAATTGGATTCTTGAATTCGCTGAAGAACCTCACCGTAGACCTCGAGTTTCATACGATGCTGTCTAGGGTTTTCTTTAGACACAGAAGCCACGACGGCTCTGCTTCCGCAACTCTCCTCCGTCTCCTCTTTGATCGCCATCGGATAACAGATTCCACGAACCAACGGTGGATCAAGAATTGAAAAAAACAAGTATACAACACTAGGATTGATCTCTTCTTCGATCCAAAAGCCACAAAAAAGGAGAATGATCCAAGATTCAAGTAAAGGTGAAAAAGATGAGAGAGAGAGAGAGAGATGGTGTTTGGGTTGAAAGCCAGGGAGGACCATGAACGTTTCGTTGTGTAACACGTAGGGCTTTGTCCAGTCATCTTGTGTTGTGTTGGGTCCATATGAGTGTGGGTCACGGGAATACTCTTTTTTTTTTTTTTTTTTTATTTAAAAGCTCTAAATGGATAATGGACAGTGTTTGCTTTATTTGCTTTGAGATATACATGTATGGTGGTGCTCATGTTTAAGAAGAAAAAGGAAAACGTGATGCCTTTATATTTTTATTTTCTTTTGCTATTTTTGCTACTTGTATACAAACATGATGACATGTTTATGTAGTATTTTGTTTTTATTTCACTATATGTTTATATGACTTTGTATAAGTTTGTTATTGGTAACTAAAGTGGTCGTGTATACATCTTGTTCCAACACGGGAGTTCTTACATAACAAAGTTTTTGACCCAAGAAAATCATGTTGCCAAAAAGAAAAAGAACCCAAAAAAACATTTGGAGGCTGATTACGTCAATAAAGAGAATGAATTATTATATGAGGGCCTAACTATAAGTATAGGCCTTTCAGCTAGGCCCGTGTGGCCCATATTTGCTTGGCGTGGCTACTATTCTACTGGCTTCTAATTTTTTTTATTTTTTTTGCTGGCTTCTAAATTGATCAACGAGAGGTATGTAAATCGGGGCAAATAATATTAAAACTTCGTTACCAAAAAGAAAATTAAAAGTGGCAACAATCGCAAACTTCAGACAAAATGGCTACAATGATGTGAACGAATCCTATGAACACTTAAATCCATATTAAAAAAAAAAACGCTTATATCTATAACCATATGGTCCATATGCATCATGTAATTAAAATCATAAGTTGTATATATTATATAAATACAAATATATCCGAAACTACAAAAAAAAAATAAAAAATTAATAAGAAAATAATGATAATTCTTTTTGTCAAGAAAATACAAGAAGGAGAGGAATATTACACAGCTGTGAGAAGAAGCGTGGTGACGTGGCAAAAACCAATCAAGAACCAATGATTGGTCAGTGCTTCTCCTTCCTCCAGATACTTTATTCCCTTCCACCAGTTCATGCTTACGCTGCTTTTGCGTCTCCCAAGTCCCAAGCCCATTCTTTTTAAAACTACCAACTAACAAACAATTTAAATTCATTTTGAAACTCCTATAAATCAATCAAACAATAATTAAATGAATTTCAATTAATATGTCTGAGAGGTTGACCCAGATAGATAATAAACGCCTCCCAAAAACTCAATGTTTCATTACGTACATCTTGTATTAACATCCAAAACGAATTTAATTATGCAAATAATTTTGTCGAAAAACGATAGAATAAGAAAAGCAATAGGAGTACCAATAAACTAATCAGCGTACGAAATAAACTAATGACCATAGGATGCGGTTAAGGTAAGGTCCATAACATGTACGAAGGATATTATACCAATCAGAGGAGGACATGTGTAGGAAAGAGATAAGCCAGTTGCAAGTCGGGTACGCTAAAACCACCTGAGACGCGTTCTTCGTTGGTTTAACAAAATCCGGAACCTACTTTACATGTGTAAGTAACAATCTTTTGTTTCATTACATGAATCTTAATTAGCCACAATAAAATGATTTGAAGCGTAACACACGATAACATCAAAAACAGATAGATTATAAATTAATTTTTTCATATGAGACTTTAGTTTAGTACCTGCATCTTTTATGGTAGAGGAGACACATAGACAATTATTCCACTAATAAACGATTTAAGTTACAATATTAAAGCGTAACGTGGATTGTTTAATCGCGTAAGTACACAAGCAAAAGGAACTAATATATTTTCTTGAATAAAATAAAAATTAAAGGTTAATGATGTTTAACGTCATCGCATCATCATTGCTCCACCACTCCTCTATTTATAGTTTTTTTTTTTTTTTCCTCTACGTTTTTGTCACATTTAATTTGGTCCCTTTGATATTGCTTCTTCTTCTTCCATTTTTCTTTTATAGCGAAAACTCGTCTCTCTAGAGAGCAGAGAAGAAGCAATAACGTAAAAGTGTGAACAAACGAGGTAAAGAGAAGAGAACAGTTATGGGGCAATGCACATCGACGACAAAGATGAGGAGAAAGAGGAAAAGGGAAGAAGAAGGTTGCAGAGAATCAATGGAGAGGAACAAAGGATGTTTAGCGATGGTGAAGGAGAGGCGCTCTAGGTTTTATATCGCCCGAAGATGTATTCTTATGTTGCTTTGCTGGCACAAATACGCCAATTCTTGATGAGGTTTGTAGTATTCCATAAATTAAACACGTATATACGATTATTTTGACTTTGGTCAGTGGTCATAGCTTTGTTTTGAAGTTTTTTTTTTTGTTTCAAATCTTCAAGCCTTAATTTGGTATCTCCACCTTTTTTGTTTTAAACAAACATTTTCGAACAGTTTGTAGAGAAGCTACATAACAGAGAAGCTATTACAGTTTGTAGTTTTCACTTCACCGCGTTCTGACAGAATAAAACGCAACAACAGAAATTAAAGACATGAAACCCAAAGTGTCGCCTGACAGAATCTTTGTGCTATTTTAAGGATAATCAATTACACAACCTAAATCAACAGATAAGTTGTTGAATTCCTTTGTCAATAGGATTAAGGTCATCTCGAGCCACGGGGTTCATACCTTCTCTCTGACCTTCTCTCTGGGCTTCTTCCATAAGGAGAGTAAGACCGATCTCTTCTAGACCTTCTTTCATCACGAGGTGAATAGTCGCGTCTTGGTGACCTACGGTCTCTATAATCATCACGGTCATAGTGCCTCCCTCGACTGCTGTGGCCTTCTCTGTCTTTTTTCACACAACATAGAAAGATTACAGAACAGTTAGCAATCTTTTCATTTGTTGACAGACTCTATAACTATTAACAAAGGCTTCAAATGTTCACTTACCATTTTCTCTGGAGCTTTTCAATCCAAGATAGTGGCCTGGGGTGGGTGTTCTCGGGCGCTTTCTCCGGGACTGAAGATAACACAAAGTACATAAACCTCATGTAACAAGTTAAACAAAAGCCACAGTATATTCAAGGAAACAAGATGCATCCTAGTCTGGAGAACACGTGACTAATAGTTGTTGATACTTCATAGTTGATAATGTCCTTTGATTAGTTGAGAGTTGAGAGTAGAGGCAATATAGTTGCATATGATTAGTTGGATCAGATCATGTTTAAGCTGGCGATTCGATTGATCAAGCTGTGTTTCACATAATGATGTTGAGCAAGCATGAGTACTCTTATCATCTCTGATTGTTGCTTGACGCAATATTTTCTGAATGGTCAGAAAACCTCCAAGTCAACAAATAATGATATCAAACTAATCATATTGCCACCAAAATCTATAAAGCATGAACTTTTTACCCTTTCCACAGTTATGTATCGGCCTTCTAGTACAGACTGGTTGAGATATTTGATGCACCGCTCAGCATCTTTAAGGCTATCCATTGTAACAAAGCCAAAACCACGAGACACACGGGTACGCGGCTCCATCACAAGAAAACAAGACGCAACCTATGGAAATGAAACTAGTTAACTACATATTTAGGATTGTATGCTCAAAAATGCAGAGACAAAATATATTTAAACTGGCGATATGAGAAAGGAGAATCGGCTTTAGATGTTATATCACCTTTCCTTCCTTGGAGAAATGTGCTTCAAGATCCTTATCAGTGACTCTTGTGGATAGACCAGTCACATAGAGAGTATTACCAGGGTTTTCAACTTCACTTCTGTCAACCAAAATTCATTCAGATAACAGAAAACTAAACATTAGGAACTATCAATCCAATTACAGACAACAATACATTCCAACTCAGAAGGAGAAAGCTAGAGCTAACCTTCCACGGCTTCTTGACCTTGACCTATAAAGTGTACAACAGTAAATGAAAAAAAAATTAGCACACAATTTTCTTCTGAAAATTTTCAGTAACATACCCAAAATAAACACTACATAAGAAAACCCTCTACTTAATGCAAATAACTAACCTTCCACGGCTTCTTGATGGAGATATGGGTCTAGGCAAAGATCTTGACCTAGACCTGGACCTCAGCCTGGACCTAAGCCTGGACCTAGATCTAGATCTTGACCTTGATCTAGCTCGTTCTTTCCGGGGTGAAGGAGATCGTGAATCCCTGATGCAAAAATCAAGTAAACCAAAAGGTTTATCCGAGGCATCAATCACTGGGACTTCGTACTATGAAAACCTCATCTAATTTAGCTTTTTTTCGGTCCAATGAGCTACAATATCCAATCAATTAGCATTTGCAACAACCCAAAATCAACTAAGGACTGCAATACTAATCTTTAAGAAGTCAAATTTCCCAAAACCATCCGTCAGATTCACAGCTTACGCAACTGTAATGCGAATTAACATTGTATTAAACCAAAATGAGAATGTTTTATAGTGAATCAAATGAAGAAATGGCACTTTGAACAAACACGAGCATTAGACATAACAGCCCTGAAAAATGCGAAGCAATAGAAACTTGAAATCTAACCTTTTTGGAGGAGAATCCGCCTGCAAAACCAGCTAATTATCTCAATTTCTTCGGAAATATAAAACGCAGATCAAGAAGAACATACAGAATCAGTCCTAGAAGCTTACCATTGCGAAAGAAACAGAGGTCGCGATCGAGACGGAGACAATTAGGGTTTAGTGTAAGTAAGAAAGCGTAAAATCAGCTCTTCGTTTCCCCCTTGTCTACAGATGAATTTATTCTTTAATTCTTATATTACACGTGTAGTAATTGCATGTGGCAAGGCTCACGTTTCTTATGGTGCATTCTGAAACTAAACTAGATTTGATAATCGTAATCAATCCGGATTTTAATTTCAGTTTGGATCTGTCTATGAATCTTCGGTTTGGTCCGGTTGAACATTAAAAATCAACACAGATATTTTGTTTAAAACACACAGTTTTGAGCTGATCAAATTAAAAACCCAGAAAAAGAGAATATCATTACACAAAATCTCTACAATTTGCACCCCAACAAATATTTGACGACAATTACAAAAGAATGTATGAGAGAAACAACACAGTTATTAGATGTACAACTCAAACAACAACACTTTCAGCTATTAATCAGGATCAAGAGAAACCCCAAAAATGCTGAAATTTATATTTAACATTAACATTACGTGGTTAAAGTGTCAGGCAGAGCCATGGAATGAGCTCCAATGATCTTACCACCAACATCTGGGAAACTGTCGTAATCAGGAAGAGGGCTAACTTTACCATCAACGTCGACTTGTAGAGGATACTTTATTAAGTGACCTTGTAGCTCTGAGAATTCCGAATCTATGAACTTTTCCCAGTTTCCTTCAGAGATTTGGTTCACCTTCTTCACGCATTCTAGACCTGCTGGCTCCACAAATTCATCTCCAGTTTTGCCTAAATGCTCTGCCCATAGTGACATTCTGTATCCATACACCTGTGTAGATAGAGATAACATCAGACCTCTTTATGTGTTATATATACACTGGTTCAAGAATCTAGAGCAGAACACACAATTTTTCTCAACCTAACTTTTCATTTCTCCACTGTCTCTAAATCCATTGATTCAGGAATTGTAAACTTTTATCACAAAGATATAGATTCTACAGACACTTTTGAGATTTCGG
Source organism: Crucihimalaya himalaica (assembly GCA_004349715.1). NCBI lineage: Eukaryota > Viridiplantae > Streptophyta > Magnoliopsida > Brassicales > Brassicaceae > Crucihimalaya > Crucihimalaya himalaica. Next base: position 1,120,477 of record SMJT01000006.1, on the reverse strand, counting down.
TTATGGTATAGATGATGATGATGTGAGAAGGAAGGCAAACCTGGCCACGTGGGTGTTTTCCCTTGTGAGCCCATGAATGATGAGGTTGATATGCGCCCATAGCTATTTCGGTATCTTTCGTGCCAGCCATAGATCTTTGGTTGATATTAGCAGATCCCATGAGTACATACTCATCATCTACTATCATCCCCTTTGCATGCACGTAAATCATGAAACGCTGGAACTTATAAGAATCAGACACCTGAATAACGCAGTTGAAAAGATCATAAGGAATTTGTTCCACTGATTACTACTGGAAAGTATATGTATACATTTTTGTGAATGAAGCAGCTATTAGTCTTTGAAGCTTATACCGCATTGCCATTGGTGGCTGACATATCATCTGGAAGTTGCTCTCGTTTACCAAGGCAATAAAAGTTAAGGTAATCGAGAGGATGAGCATCTGATTGCATCGCTTTCAATTCTTTTGCTATAACATCATACATCATTTGCATAGTTTGGCTCTGCAAAATGAAAAGAACAAAAGAAGTTTAGCAGAAATGTTTGTTTTTCTTGGATAGAAAAGAAAGCATCTATTTTGGTATCAGCACTGATCTTACACTCAGCTAAAAATGTTACCTGCCAATATAGTATTTCTTGCACAGGGCCAGACTTTGGGTCGCCTTCAGGCCACAATGGTATGACGACATATACAGCAAATCTTTCTTTAGCTCTGATTTTACTAACAATCTTTAGTGCCAACTCCATTGGAATAAGATTATCAGCTCCTGCTCATTCAAGACGAACCCAGAATCAGAAAATCCACCGACGAAAGTTCATTCACTTTCATTTATAGAGATGGAGAATACATTCCATATAACAGTCTATGCAATGTGAGCATTTTATTTCCTAGTCTAAGAACTGTACTCAAAGATCAAGACGTACCTGCATATTTATAGGAAGGCCAAGCATAAGAAGAACCCAGGAAATACTGATTCTCTATATATATGAAATGCTGAGCAGATCTGATCGCCTGGATATATGCCGTCTGGATGCTTTTATCTACAACAAGACGCTTGGCACATTCCAGATGCTGCAGTAAATAAATAATTTTGAAGACTTAGTAGTGCAATTTATACCATGTGGATTGTGGGGCTTATAAACAGTAAATCCATTGAATAACTGTTGATTGTCACGGAAAATTACAAGTAATAGCAAATAAGTTAATCTACCAACCTGAGCCTCAGCCTCATCTTCATATTTTGGAAATCCTTTCACAGATCCTGAATCAATTGAACGGAACACCTGAAAGTCAAAGAAACGACATGGTTATATCACATCAACAAAATTTGTTACACGAAAAAATATTGTTTGGAGGAAATCTGGAAGGACCTGAACATGCCAGTTCTCAGGATCATCTTCTTTAGAAACCCAAACACATGGTTCGTCCTCTGGAACAATTGAAGTACCATCCTTCAGATATTTAAACACTGGACTTAAAATCCACGATATGCGTCCTATCCGGATCAAAGCATCATCCTGCCAATGAGTTTTCCCTTTTAAAAGTAAGCTGAACTCCTTCCAACGTGTTGCCTTTCTCCATCGCTGCTCAAAGTTTATGAGAACATCATATGCTGCAGGCCCATCTATCCTACAGTGCAAATCGTGCCAAGGTTGTCTTGGAGCCTTAGTACTAGCCTGAGGAAGTAGAAACACAATAGGAATCAGGATTAAATAAGGAATTAGGATTCTAGCTTGAAAACAGCCGGCGAATAATCATATACTCACCGGAAATGTAGGATTGTGAAAATCATCCTTAAACACAGTGTCAAGATCGCGGAGTATTCTATGTTCAGGTGTGTCATAGCGGCCATCACAAAGATCTATACCTCCAATAAAAGCTGTGATCTTACGATTATTGCCAACAGCCTGTGTGTCTACAAGAACACACTTTTGATGATGCGTGAAGAGAGTGCCAACCACCTGGGAATTAAACAAAGAACTAAACCTGAGAGAGAGAAAAAAAGAATCTTCCATGGAAAGATAATAGCTATGCCAAAACAAAATTGCCACAAAATTTGGATACCCACATGTGAAGCCGTTAACTAAGCCACTGAGAAACAATGGCGCGACATGGATTAGATTCAAGACATCTCTAATAATTGAAAGCAAACATTCACATTTACTAATTTCCAACTTTGTAAAAACCTCTAATCATGCGGGATTAAACCCCCTTCGCTAGAAATTATCAACATCACTTCCAAATAAAAACAGTCAAGAACATATATTTTGAAGGGCTAGGACTTGCCTGTTGTTTAAATAATCCAAGCTTACTGCTGGCATAGCGGGGCGACAATACACATATCACCGAAGAATGCTTGAAGAACTTTCTAGTCTCTTCATCATGTGTCCCCATAACTCCAGTCTGCAAAAAAAATTGCCACACAACATCTTAATATCGAAAATACCAAATATCCTGTCAAAACATAAATTATCCTCACCAGAAACTTCAATTCTTTAAAATTTGGCACTCAGCAAGAAACCTAACATTGCAACTAATAACTCTGAAGCTCAAAATTAGCAAAACTAATCCAAGGAACACTGACCGTGCTTATCCCGAACGTATCATGAGAAGTCTTATCGTCCCATACAAGTAGCAAAACTCGAACACCTTCCTCGGATTTGTATTTCAGCAATTCCCCAAGCGTCAAATCACCACCTCTTGGTAATTTCCTTGTAGGTTCCCTAACCAGCTTAATCTTATGGAAGACAGACCAACCAACAATGTAAATCATATGATGAGCCTCCGATATAGCATAACATATATCTTCCCAACATTTTCCATGCTGATAAACTTTCCCGTCATCGAGCCTAATCTCCGGCAACATTCCGTCCATTACATGAGCATCCTGGTAAAGCCTCACCTGACTTCCTTTCCTCACAGGGAAATAAGTTCGTTTCACACCTTTAAGCTCCGGATCTCCGGCGATTCCACATCGGTACCTATGGATCTGGTCGAACGGAGTAAATTTCATATCGATGTAAAGAGCAGTTTCTTTCTTAGGCGGTTTCCCCGAAGCACCGAGTACAGGAAACCAACCAGAAATGCGTTCTCCCGATGCGATTTGTCGGACCGGGATCTTAGCGGTGCCAATGATTTGCGCACCGAAAACATCGTCGTCCTTGACCTGGAACTCGAGATAAGACAACGGATGGGCTACGGAAATGTTGAAATTCTCGTTCCAAAGAGGATCTTGTGAGTTTTTCAAAACGCGAGTCCGAGCAAGAGTCGCCTGTGGGACGACGACGGTGACGTACGGATCGCTGGTGATAACCTTACGGTGGCTACGGATGTTTTTATCACCGACATCGCCTCTATCTCTTGGATCGTCATCATCGGCGGGTGTAGTACAGGCGTTACAAGCGGTGAAGAAACGACGCATATGTTCAGAGAACATATCCATGTTAGGTAACCTCCTCGCTTGAACAATTTTCAAATCGAGGTCACCGTGTAGAAGCATCACAGGTTCTGGTGATTTCTCCGCCATGGTTACAACAAGATCAGGTGGATGAAATGAAGAAGCTTACAAAACCGAAAACCCTAACGAACAGGGCTCGGTTGTTGTTGCTGCTCCAGAAACCAAAATGAATTTGAAAAGTTTTTCATTTTTGATTTGTTTTTATTTTTGGTTAAATGGATTGAGAAAGAGAAGTTATTTTTAGAATAAAATACTCCCTATTTAATTTTTAGGTGAAATGATTTGAGAGAGAAAGACAAAGAAGGAAGAAGAAGGGACACGTGGAGGCACGACTTCTCACTGACGACATGATTCCGTGTTAGATCTGAGAGAGTAGTTGCACTTGCACACGTCCTTCATTTTAGCTTCTTTAATTGGTAAGAGTGGGCTTTAAACTTTACTTAATTGGCTCGCAAAATCTATTGATGACGGATTTGATTCTAAGAATGTTGCACCAATATCTTTCTAGACATAAAGAAAAAAGGTAATGATGATGTGAAGAGGTCTACTTTGTCTTCGAACATATAATTAAAAAGACAAGTCAAAAACCAGCAATGCGAAACTGAGGAGATCCACCTCCCACCATATCCATATTCTTCCAAATTTGCATCATTTATTATATACGGAATAAATAATTGGGCAAACGAGAATCGCATAAAATCCCAAAAACCATTTTTAATGATGTGAATAAATAAACTCATTGGGTAGTCGAGCTGTTTAAAGTGGTCACATATCAATCAATACTTGTCGGAACCAAGGAACAAAAGTATTATATATTCATATCTTACTCAATGAAGCAAACAGTAGCATAAAGAATCCTTTCATGTATTACAAATGAACCGTTTCACATGTTTTACTTTCGGAAATTGAACAAAGCAAAATCTAAACCAGACGAAAAGCCTAAAGTTTATGACATGTTTTTTTTTTCTGTTATATTATTTTCTTTTGGAGTGAGGCTGGATATGGCTTTATGGATAGGTTTAGAATAATATACAACTCACAAAATATGATTTACTAAGAAAACCTCTGTCACAAAGTTTCCCAAAGAAGAGATCACTTTGAGGTTTCTTCCTTTTGGCAGCCTTCACAATCTCCTGATTTATCCCCTGGGGGTTACACGAAATACCATGTGGCTAAGTTTATGGAGCTAGAAGGAATTTTAAAGCCAATGGTTCCAAGTTTTGGACGTTACCTAAAATTTAGGATGTCTCCTCTCTCTTTCAAGGGTTGCTTTTATCATCCTTACTGACATCTTTTCCAGTCTTGTCATTTTTATCGCCCTCATGTGGTGTATACTGACCCGTAGTTGATGGTGAATAACCGGGAATTGTGGGAGAGTAGCCTGCGCTTGGGCTGTAGTCAGGGCTTGCTCCTGAGCTGTAAGGGCTGAGACAAATTCAAGAACAACCCGATTACACTAATCGCAGAATTCAAATGCTAAAGAGTATATAGATTGTGAAAATCTTCAAATGAGACTGACGCATCAACAATTCAAAATTCAAGCGGGTAATAGTCAAACCTGCTGGGACTGTATGTTGGACTTGAAGGTGAATAAGATGGAGATGTGGGTGAGTATGATGGTGATGTCGGGCTGCAGAGTAAATATTAAGAGTTAAAGAATAGAGAATATGACACAATATCACCAAGGATGCGAGAAGCTTCATAAAGAGATCTGTAAATAAAGAAAACACCAAAACGCAGGTTACTACTAACCTGTAGCTTGGAGATGTAGGACTGTAGGGACTAGATGGTGATAGTCTTGCATTGCTAGGAGAGTAAGCAAGAGATGGGCTGTATTTAGCAGACTGAGGGTTATAGCTAGGAGACGTAGGACCGTAGCTTGGTGATGTTGGACTATAACTTGGTGAAGTTGGGCTGTAGCCAGGAGATGTGGGGCTGTATGCAGGTGAAGTAGGACTGTAAGATGGTGATGTGGGACTATAGGATGGTGATGTAGGGCTGTAAGAAGGCGATGTTGGGCTGTAAGATGGTGAAGTTGGACTGTAAGAAGGAGAGGTTGGACTGTATGCAGGTGAAGTCGGGCTATAAGCGGGTGATGTTGGGCTGTAAGCAGGGGAAGTCGGGCTGTAACTTGGGGATGTTGGGCTGTAGCTAGGAGATGTTGGGCTGTAGCTTGGAGATGTTGGGCTATAGCTTGGAGATGTGGGGCTGTAGCTCGGAGAGGTAGGAGAATAGGAAGGACTTGTAGGAGAATAAGCAGGGCTAGTTGGACTATAGCCAGGAGAACTGGGACTGTAGGTAGGTGAAGTGGGACTATACCCGGGAGAAGTCGGGCTATATCCAGGTGAAGTGGGACTGTAACCGGGGGAAGTAGGACTGTATCCAGGGGATGACGGGCTATAGCCTGGAGATGATGAAGGTGAAAAGGCCATTCCGCCAACATATGGAGAAAACTGCGCATCTGACATTGGCGACAAACGCATATTTGGACTCAACAGGTAGTTCGGGGACATCATGCCTTCATGGTAAGGAGTGCCTGATATTGGTGAACGAGCAGGAGTCATTCCAAATTCCAGACCATCCATATAGCTAGGGAGCTGAAGTTCAATTGCATTCTTCAGCATCTCATCATTCAGATACAGTTCACAATCTCCTGTTCCAATTGGTGCAAGTTGACCCAACATTATATTCTCAGTAACACCCCGCAAGCAGTCTGTCTCAGCATAAGCTGCAGCATCTAACAGAATATCAACAGTTTCTTCAAAAGAGCATCTCATCAATGGCCCAGTGTCATTTCTATTGATACCATGTCGAGTGATGGCCATTAGATGACCGCGATAGGTCATAGTATCACACAAGATGGCAAGATGGCGGTAATTCACATAAGAGCCATCAAAGGATATCACAACACGGAGTTCATCCAACAAAGCACGGCGAACTGCCTCAATTCCGAGAACTTCAATAATTTCAATCAAGTGATTGCTTGTCGTCCTCCTTGGATCCACATCTTCGTGGCACATAACAGCTAAGAGATTGACACCTTCTGTATCTAACATCCACTCTTCAGATGTCTTAAAACCTTCCTCCTCATCAAACCTGCTTTTTCTCGCTTGTTTAATGAAAACTTTGTTGATGTCTGGAATACCTCTGAGCGCCATTTCTGTCAGCATGTTGCTCTCAATCTTTTTAAGGAAAACATCATCTTCAGCTGATTCATCTTGCAATTCTCCCTTTGGGCCCTCATCATTCATAATGCGAATTCGAAGGATCAGTTTTTGAGCATTATCATCATTGAATATGCAAGTCAGGTCGTCATCAAACTCAAGGTTGATCTTCTCCGCAATATCCGCCATACTCAATTTCTTATCAACCATCATCTCGCGATTCAACTCTATACGAAGCAGCCAAGGAGATATTTTATCCGGAGAAACATCTTCATCTGGCATTTCATAGTAGGACCTCACAAATTCGAAGTCCTCTTCAATGATAGTACTCATTGGATCTGGGTCATACCAGACTTCCGTAGCATGAGTGACACTCCTGAGAGTAGTATACTCCAGAGCACATTGAACAGTCTTAGCCCCCTCTTTTGTTTTGCTAGCTTCAGGTGTGAGATAGACTGATAGGGACGGTGTTTTGATCCTTTTAGCTACATTAATAATTTCTCGTAACCTGGGAACACCGAGTGTTACGTTCTTTGCACTGACACCAGCATAATGGAAGGTGTTAAGAGTCATCTGTGTAGCAGGTTCTCCAATTGATTGAGCAGCAACACAACCGATCATTTCCCCTGGGGCCACTAGCGATTGTAAAAACCTCGATTCTATTTCACCAATGACCCACTCAAAAGCCTCGCGGCTGAGCTTGTATTCCTCCAATACTCTTTTACTAGCAAGAGTGCTGCGAAGCAAAATGTTAAAGAACAGTGTTGCATTTTTCTGTGCTTCCACACTCAATGCATCATCACCAGGAACAACCAACAGCCTCTCTTGTAGTTTATCAACAGCATCAACAATTTCAACAGGGTGCATATCTGAAATCTTGCGCAAGTCAATCTTGAAAGTCTTTTGCGCATTCCAGATATGCCTCTTGATGTTAACAGGCAATGGCCAAGTACTATCACCACTTATTGCAATATCTGTCCCGAGTTGGAATCTGTCAGTCTCAAGTTTCTGATATTCCGCATCAAATACATCTCGCAACTCCCGAATCCCTTTCAAGTCCTCGAGATGTTCATCACTTAGGTATGTAGGGTTCCAGTTTTCATCGTCAATCTCATACTTGAAAGTCCTATCAAACTCTGATTTCTTCATCTTTAAGGAATCCAGCTTTTGTGATTCTATCCATACAGCATCCATACCATCTTCCCCATAGAGAAATTGAATAATGTCACCTAACGAGTTTCTGACTGTCCCATCATATTTAACCATAATATCCTCCATAGCCTTTACCAAACGCCTCTGAATGTATCCCGTTTCTGATGTCTTCACAGCAGTATCAATAAGACCTTCTCTTCCTCCCATGGCATGGAAAAAGAACTCTTGAGGTGTCAGCCCACGTAGGTACGAATTCTCTACAAATCCACGACTTTCAGGACCATAATCATCTTTGGTGAAATGTGGCAATGTTCGCCCATCAAATCCAAATGGAATCCGCTTCCCTTCTACATTTTGCTGACCGACACACGCTGTCATTTGAGAAATATTAATGAAACTTCCTTTAGATCCTGCTGTCACCATAGCCTTAAGGTTATTAGTTTCTGCTAAACTCTTTTGAGCACTACTTCCAGCATCATCACGAGCTTTATTCAAGACCTACAAGGAAATTTTATGAGTCAGCACAGACAAAATAATGTTCTGACAGCACGAAACAAAAACTAAATAATTATCAAGTCTTTTAATGTACCTGATTGACCCTGTTCTCAAATGTCTCTGTCATAGTTCGGCCCGGTTCTGGGTCCAATTTCTTTTCCCGGAACTGCCGGATAAGATCTTTCACAGCAGTTTTTGCATTAGAAATAGTTTCATTAATTTTCTCCATCGTTGATGAATCAGCAATTGTGTCACCAATTCCAATGGTAAAACCATTCTGCAGAAGCCAGTAATTGACAAGCCACTGAGTATGACCAAGGAATTTCCTGGCTGCATCAGGACCAACCTCTTCCCTGTAAACCAAGTTGAACATAAATTAAAACAAAAGAGCTCCCGAAACCAATAACATCAACAATGCCTCATCACGTAAGGTACTAAAACTCTAAGATCTTGATGTAGCTTTTTTTGTAAACATAATGTCGTATTTTACCAAATGACGTGCACGAGACTTCCATTAGAAGTACCAAGGGCTTTCTTGCAAAGAGTTCCGGCAAGAAGTTCCCCTCTTTCAATTCGTACTTGAGTATCCCCCGGAGTAATGAATCCAGTCTCTGAATCTGAGTGCCAAGCAGAGTACCTCAACAGATTTATCTGTTTTGGTATGATAAGATTAAAAACTTGTTTGCCAGTCCAAAGAGGACGTGGCTTCAGAATTGCAGGAGCTGGAACTTTCCCGTCGAAATCTTCCCACCACATAAGAATATTCATGAATACATCCTGTAAATGAAAAAGATATCAGCATAGAAGTTAGTTTCTCCACACATCAAACTCAAAGATACTTTAACAAGCGACCGTTAATGAAATTAATACCTTCTCTATGAAGGTATCTCTTTTTGTAATTTTACGGCAACCTAAAAGAGTATCCTGCACAATTCCCATCACAGGCCGATTCGCCTGGGGGGAGACAATACATTTAGGAACCATCATCAGCTCTAACACTTCGGCTCGGGTCTCAAATGATTGTGGTACATGCATGTTCATCTCATCCCCATCAAAATCAGCATTGTAAGGAGAAGTGACAGACAAATTCAAACGGAAAGTGGAATATGGCATAATCCGAATTCTGTGACCCATGATAGACATTTTGTGCAGACTCGGTTGACGATTAAACAGAACAAAATCACCATCCTGTAAATGCCGCTCCACCTGTGACCAAGAAAGCATAAAAAATGACGACTACCAGAATAGCAACCTTTGTGCGTTGAGTAGATGAAATAAAGAAAAGCAGTATATACTTTGTATCCAAGTTCCAAATGATGATCACTGCTCTTCTTAAGGTACCGAAGATCTAGCCTTTGGCCATCATCCCTTATGATATATTTTGCTCCAGTCTTACCAGGTGGAGGATGTGGCCCATAATCAACAAGCTCCTTTAATCTACAAAAATAAATTTTCAGCAAAAATGGGAAAAAAAAAACACTCTGAAAAGAAAATAAACATCAGTGTACTAACCTTTCAATGTTATATGGTGTAACTGTTTCTGGGTATGTGAGATTCAGAGCAATACTCCACGGTACACCAAGTTCATCGATATTTATTGTTGGATCTGGTGTAATAACAGTACGTGCCGAAAAATCAACACGTTTTCCCATTAAGTTTCCCCTGATTCTGCCTTCCTTTGCCTTCAGCCTACTACATATAGACTTAATAGGCCTCCCTGATTTTTGAGTAGCCTGAAGAAAATAAAGCCAACCCAGATAAAGAAACATCCAAATGTATCATACCAGATATCTGAAAGGATACAAAAGCATTACCCTTGGCTGTCCAGGCAACTCATTATCAAAATACGTAGCTATATGAAACTGCAAGAGTTGTGTAAACTCTGATATAATATGAGCTGGCGCTCCATTTTTTTCCTGTCTTTTCAAGTTCTCGTTGTGTCGAATAATCATGGCTAGCTGATGGGTCAAGTCATCCTGCATCAACAACAAGCATGAACTCAGTGACACACATTTGCTATAGTCAAGAAGCAAGTTGAAAAATAATAGTATAATATTAACAGTCAAGACTAACTCTGTACTAGAATCTAAGCAAAGTCCTTGTTCAGTAAATCAAAGTCGACTTGCCTCACTTCTGGAAGTGGCATCCATCATTACAGATGGTCTGACAGGAGGTGGTGGAATAGGAAGGACTTCAAGAATCATCCAGTCAGGACGAGCAAACTTAGGGTTGAACCCTAAGAGTTGGCAATCCTCATCACTAATCCTCTTTAAAACACTCAAAACCTGCAAGAATTTCACATGAGATCAGGTACCCCAAACATGAAGAGGTAATGAAAAAATTCATTCGAGAGAAAGGACGAACCCTATCAGCACCAAGTGTCTGTTTCCTTTCTGCAGGCTCTGGAAGCTGATCCGGCTCGTCGTTTTTCTTTCTTGGAATTTTGTATTCTGCAATCATCTTCATACCTTCAATAGTCAGCTTTGGTTGTTGTGCACCACATCCACCACGGCTCTTTTTTACTAGAGCGTCAGTGTCTTGGTTTTGGACATCATCAATATCATCACCACCTTCACATTTGGTCTTGTTTTTGCAGGCATCCAGAATCTTCTTAAGCCTATTCTTGGGATTCTTTATCTTCATAGCTTGCTTAAACTTATGCTCCTCCTTATGAAAGTAACCAATTGGATTATTACCCATTCAGTTCCAATCTTACTCAAGGGGGACACAGTCACAAGATGCGTTTAAACATACCTCATCAGCTAAAATCTTGGAGCAATTGAAGCAAACACATCTCATGATACTTAACACAGTCTTCATAAAACCAACATGATACATTGGCTTGGCGAGCTCAAGATGGCCAAAGTGCCCAGGACACTCAGCCATGTTAGCCATACATGTCTCACACTTCACCTTACGATCAATCGTACCAAGCCGGATATCACTCAATCCTCCAACCTTAGGTTTACCCTTCTCAGTCGTCTCACTATGCTCAACTTGTATTACAGACATTTGCCTCTGAGAAAAAAAGCCAAAACGCCATTAGAAACCAACGATACACAATTTGGTACTCGCAACTTCCAATTAAGATCAATAGGTTGAAAAGAACATGCTCCCCAACTAAACAAATCGATTTCATTAATTTTTACTCTAATTGCCCCGCCGGGGGAGCAATGAACTGAAAGAGCTAGAGATAGGAACATTACGATCTCATCGGGGCTGAGTATGCCAAACTGGACAACCCGGACTTTGGAGACCTCGGCCGGAGAGAACGGAAACCGTGTATCCATAGCGGCAAAACTCCGATCAAAGACGAATCAAAAAATCGAAAACCCTAGAACGCGAATTAAAAAGGGAATCAAAAATCGAATTGAACCCTAGTTGTGTTTCCCTCTTTTCCAATATGTTTGAAACTAGGAGTCGGTTTAAAGTTACTTGAGCTAAATTTTGTTTTCGTGTTTTCCCTCTCTGGTTTGACACGACCAGATCTGGAGTTCTCTCGTCTCTTCACGAGGAGAGATGAGCAAAAGAGTCGCTAATGTAGCCCTAAGCCTCTATTTATAGGCAAAGAGGTAGCTCAGAGGTCGGTTCTGGATAATTGGGCCGTAAATGTCTCAGGCCCAATTAAACGGATTGTAATGAGCCTGCGTCGTTGGTGACCAAAGAAACCGCGTCTTAAACAACTTCTACCAAGATATCGGTTTTTTATACCGGTTTAGTTGTATATCTTTCGGTTTGATATAAAATCAAGAATAGATTTCTCACTTCCATTATTTCACCATGTTTGGTAGCGGACTGAAAAATCTTTGACCATTGAAGTTTCTATTTAATTAACTGCTAGTGGCTAAAGCTATAAAGGAAGAGTAGTCCTTAAGCTAAAAGAAAAGAATCTAATCTGAAATTTTCATTGAAATTTATTATTATCTTCATTTCAACTTCGGAATAGGAAATACCTAACTCCTTTAATATTCCAAAGGGTAACCTCACTACAATATTTATGAATTAATTAAATTCATTTCACTTTTCCCCAACGAAGTATCTAAGAGCATCTCCATCGATGGAGAGATGCTCATAGTTTCTTCTTAATATAATAATAATATATTTTATTTTATTTAATTATTTTATTTATTTTAATTGCTTCTACACTCTATCATCTTCTTTCTAATTCTTTTTAATTTTTTATTCATAAAGTTTCTCATTTAGAGACTCTGATGGAGCTGCTATAAGTTTACACGTACGGAAAAAGTTAGTTAAGTTAGTGCTCTTATTGAATTAACAGTTTTGGATTACAGTTCAAACCTTTTTTGAGGATCGACGAATCAAATGATATTTTTTGTCTACCATTCTTCAATTTTTGTTTTCAACTTAATATAGTCCTCGCATTTGTTGTCATAAACATCTATGACTTGTATTCAATTTAGTAGATCAAGATATATAATCTTGTGATTTATATTAGTGTCGCCATGTAATATGAGTTTAAATATGATAATTTGCGTGTGTGTGAGTTGTGTACGATAAAAAAAAATACTAGTGATTAGTAGCTGTGAGTTAAAAGAATTAAATTATTCTTCTACTCTAGCAAAGTAGAATGAACTCATAAATACGAAAAATTATAGGGGAGAAAATGCATAGTCCAAACTCTAAATTCAAGTTGTGTGAAGCCACTCTACTTTTATGTATATCCATTCTAACAGGCACGCTTAGACGAAAACAAAACAATCAAAGAACGGAATAAATATACTTTAGCTTCCATCTTCAAATGCATGTTTTCATGTAACCGTCCATTGTTCTTTTGTCTTTGGATTAGGATTCTTCAAAATTTGTAGAATCAAACAAAAATGGCGAAGAAATCGAAGCATCTCCGTCATAAGCCACGTAAATCTTTCTCGACGCAAGCTTTCACACTTCTCATACTTGTAATTTTCGTCATTCTGATCCTTGTCGGTCTCGGAATCCTTTCACTACCGAGCATCAACAAGAATTCTTCTAGGCCGATGGAGGAGAGGTTAGGGATATGATGTTTTGTGTTTTTGTTTGTTACATTAAAGTGATTAGTTAAGTAATAGCTTTTGAATTTATTATGTAGGGAGAGTTATGGAGACGAAGAAGACGGTAATGGTGACCGCTGGCTCGAGGTTATCTCGTGGGAGCCTAGAGCTTTCGTTTACCACAATTTCTTGGTAATTTTTCCGGATAAATTTCTGATTAAGATGCTTGATCACAACTTTAACATATTCATGCTAGTTCATATAGTTTTAAGTGTTTCTTGTCGGACAAGCTAAAGATATTAACATGTAGTTAGTATTTAGATCTTAGTCATGAGAAAGAATGTAAATGTAAACTTTAGGCTTCATGTTTGAGATGATTTATACATATTTCAAAGGTTTGAAATTTGATATTTAGGCTCTGTTTCTTTAAATTTATGTTAGACTAATGAAGAATGTGAGCACTTGATTAGCCTCGCGAAACCAAGTATGGTGAAGTCAAAGGTGGTTGATGTGAAAACGGGAAAGAGCATAGACAGCAGGTTTCTGTACTCTAGTGTTGTCCTTTTCTCCCTTCAAGCTTAATTTGGAAATATTTGAAAATTCTAAATTTGCATATCCTTCATTATGCAGAGTACGAACCAGTTCAGGAACTTTTCTTAAAAGAGGACATGATGAAATCGTGGAAGCTATTGAGAATAGGATTTCAGATTTCACCTTCATTCCTATAGGTATGTGGCTTCTGTTTGTAATTGTCCAAATCCTAGTATAAGTTTAGATAGGAAATGTTTATCATCTAAGATCATCTCTTCATATTTGTCCTAATGGAGTCAATGTAATATAATTGCAGAGAATGGAGAAGGGCTACAAGTTCTCCATTACGAAGTTGGGCAGAAATATGAACCTCACCACGACTACTTCTTTGATGAGTTCAACACCAGGAAAGGAGGGCAAAGAATGGCTACAGTTCTTATGTACCTGTATGTAACCATAAAACCCTTGTGACCTTTCTTATTAGCCACAATCCGTTAGTTAATCTTCTTTCTTTGATTGTACTACTTAGCTCGGATGTTGAAGAAGGCGGCGAAACTGTTTTCCCTGCAGCCAAAGGAAACATTAGTGATGTCCCATGGTGGGACGAGCTCTCACAATGTGGTAAAGAAGGACTCTCTGTTTTACCAAAGAAGAGAGATGCTTTACTCTTCTGGAGCATGAAGCCTGACGCGTCTCTAGACCCTTCTAGTTTGCATGGTGAGAGAGAGTCAGATAGATTACATTGCCAATAAGTTAGTAGAGATCTAAAACCAATGCTTGATTGATTCAGGTGGTTGTCCAGTGATCAAAGGAAACAAGTGGTCATCAACTAAGTGGTTTCACGTTCACGAGTACAAGACTTGAATAAAAATATGTGGCTTCCTTTGGAGCAAATACTCCATAAATTATATGAAACTGTAAGTTCAAAAGTAGTGCTTCTTAAAACAAAAGAAACAAAAAAAAAGAAAGAGTTCTCATATTTATTTTAAAAAAAATGACTGGACACTGAAAATGGTTCAATTGACTAGCAAGAGGCAAAGTTTAAAATTAACGCCATTCTCGTCATCCTCCCTGAAAACATTTTTATTACAACAAACCTTCTGGATATAACACAAGTCTCTCCTGGCTTATGAGATTTATTGTTTGATCAGATTCCTGATTACGTATTGCAATATCCCTCCGTGGTTGAAATAAGCCAACTCCACCTGCAGTTCCAAAGTCCTTTAAATAATCAAGACGAAAAGTAAGCGAAAATATAAATTTGAGAGACGAACCCGAATTTCTAAATTTACCTCTGTGTCGAATCGGAGTGTACATGTGAAAGATTTGCCATTGTTTGTGATGACCGTTACATCTTGTCCTGGTTTGATCTCACTAACACTGTTTGGGAGTTCAATGGTGTAAAGCTCCTGACCCGTAAGGCCTAGAGTCTCAGCATCTTCTCCTGTCTTGAAGCACAAAGGTATGATTCCCATTCCCACCAGATTGCTTCGGTGAATTCGCTCGAAGCTTTTTGAGATCACGGCTTTCACGCCCTGTCGTAGCGTAGCGATTAAAAACAGCATAACAAGTGTAAATTGTGTGTTGTTAAACACGGAAAAAGCCGAAGCATGTAAGCCAGAAATGTACCAGAAGCATCGGACCCTTAGCAGCCCAATCACGAGAACTTCCACTTCCATATTCAGCACCAGCCAAAATGATTGTATCACGTCCCTCATTCCTGTATTTCTGGTACAGCACAAAAAGAGAATAATCTGATAAGAACATAGCTATGAAAACTGCTGTTCGAATTCCAGTTGACCAAATCAGAGAACCAAACACTGAAACTTCCACCCCTAAAACAATCTGCTGAGACATTATTACTAACTAAGCCTTCACTAAGCCAATTCACAACAGCTCTAATCTGCTACATTCAATCTTAGGCTAGGTACAGTAGACCAAAGCTGATATCCTAACTCATCCTAATGATTAAAGAACTAGAATTTGATGTTTTAGAAAGGATAAAAAAGGGTCTGAGATTATACCATGGCAGCATCGAAGACAGAAAGCTTCTCTCCAGTGGGAATGTGAACTGTTTTGGGGCCAACTTCTCCTTTCAAGTGTTTGTTCACAATACGGATGTTGGCAAAAGTGCCCCTCGCCATAATCTCATCGTTACCACGCCGACTCCCGTAAGAGTTGAAGTCTCTTCTATCCACACCTCGTTCCATCAAGTACTTAGCCGCGGGACTGTCCTTGTGGATGCTACCAGCTGGTGAGATGTGATCAGTGGTGATACTGTCTCCGAAATTGAGTAAACAGTAAGCATCTTTCACACCATGTGGACCGGGTGGAGACATGGTCATGCCCTTGAAATAAGGAGGCTCGTGAATGTAAGTTGATTTCGGGTCCCACTCGTAGAGAGTGCCTGATGCGACAGATAACTGATTCCACATGGAATTCCCTTTGGTGATTGCTTTATATGTAGCTTTGAACATATCAGGAAGGACACTAGATTGAACAACCTGAAAATTTGAAACAGAGAATATGACATTCCTTCCAAATATAAAATCTCTTGTTTTCGTGTAGCATCATGTATTTACCTCAGCCACTTCTTTGTTAGAGGGCCATATGTCCCTGAAAAATATCTGTTTGCCATCTTTCCCAGTTCCAATGGGCTCTGTCTCAAAATCAATGTTAACCTACAAGAGTATTCATGGGATTGATTCAGTGCTTCATACATGAATGCTTAATTGTTAAGTAATGGTTTTAGAGTTAGCATTAACACACAGTGCCAGCCAGTGCGTAGGCTACAACAAGCGGCGGGGAGGCTAGATAATTTGCTCTTGTTAACGGGTGAACACGTCCCTCAAAGTTTCTGTTCCCGGATAACACAGCGGATGCCACCAAGTCTTGTACATATATGAGAAATATTTTAGCTTCACCTTCGAAAATTCAAGTAAATAAGCATTACATAATTAACTACTTGAAGACTTACCATTATCAACTATTGCTGAAGCCACGGCTTCATGGATATCCCCCGAATTTCCAATGCATGTGGTGCACCCATAACCAACTATACTGAAGCCGAGCTGATTCAAGTACTTCTGCAAGCCACTGCAAGACTTGGAAACTCAGGACCACCATAATACAGAGTATAAGGAAACAATTAACAAAAAACTTTCAACGGTGTATTTGCAGTACCTCTTTGCCAAGTACTTTGTCACAACTCCAGAGCCAGGGGCAAGACTAGTTTTAATCCATGGCTTAACCTAATAATTTTTAAACACTTCTATTATTTCCATAGCACAGAAAGCTATTAAAACACGATCACACAAAATAACAGGGCAGAAAGGACGTTGTCAAACCTCCAATCCTAGTTCGCAGGCCTTTTTTGCAACCAAGGCAGCGCCAAGCATTACACTAGGGTTTGAGGTATTTGTGCAACTGGTGATTGCTGCTATAACAACGTCTCCATGTCTAAGATGTGCTGGGGTCCCGTTAAAATTGAACTCTGCGACCTTACTCTGTGCTTCTTTTGGTACAGCAAAACCCTGGAAATATCATGGATAAGTAGATTCACTAACTACAAATTTTCGTAAACTGGAGTAAGTTATAGAAACAGAAGTGTTGCAGGACATAGTTGCTTACTGGAACCGCTTAATAACTCAAATATCTCAACACAATAACACAATATCTACTCATGTTTTAAAACCATAGTAACATTTTCTAGACGTGTCATCATTTCCCTAGCAATAAAGCTTTCGGGACTGCAAACATTCACATTAAGAATTTCTTCTGAAGAGAAAGGAGAGTTCTAACCTTGAATCCTACTCTATTATCTAAGCAAGAATGCCAGTCAGCTTTCATTTCCTTCAAAGGAACACGATCATGCGGCCTGTATTGTGCATAGAGAATAAATGTTTTAAATAGAATAGATAAACATTTAATGTTGAGACGCTCGCTAATAGTACCTCTTGGGACCAGAAACACAAGGTTCCACATCCTCGAGATTCAATTCCAGATTTGAGGAGTATACTGTCTGACTCTCCGGCTGAGACGAGTAAAAAGTTTCAAGTGGAGAATATGTTATGCAATATGATAGATGACAATAGACATAAGAAATAAAACATTACAGACGCCAAGGTTTTACCTCACTGTAGTCCACGAACATCTTGTTTGCTCGTAAATACGCCTCAATCATAGAGACCTGCAATTCAATTCACCAATCACTACCCTGATGAAACGTAATAGCACACTAAACAAATATGTAGATTCCCCTTGCAGCCCCTTACAGTGTCATCGCTCCTGCCTGTCAACTTGAGATACTGCAAAGTGACATGATCGACGGGGAAGAATCCCATGGTTGCACCGTACTCAGGAGACATATTGGCAATTGTAGCACGATCAGCTAAAGACAACTCTCTCATCCCTTCCCCTGTGTACAGAAAAGCAGTGGATGCATATGTGAATTAGTCTAACTCAGTCAGGTACTGGATAAGTAAAGAAGTGACAATTATGAGATATGATATCATATTTTTTCATGAATGTACCATGGAATTCAACAAATTTTCCAACTACTCCATGTTTCCTTAGCATCTGAGTCACTGTTAAGACCAAATCAGTAGCTGTCATTCCATCTCTTAGTTTTCCCGTTAGCTTGAAACCCACAACACCAGGCAGGACCATGCTCATTGGCTGCATAGAAACAGATAAATTCATGCTACAGTTTATAATAAAATAAACTTCAACGAAGTGTTTAAAAGAATCATCCCTAGTTTCAGAAAGAGTTCGGAAAGTTAGCTCTGAGTTCTTTACCGAAAGAGCTTCTAGTTTACCTGACCAAGCATGGTAGCTTCCGCTTCTATACCGCCAACTCCCCATCCAGCAACACCCAGTCCATCAATCATCGTGGTGTGAGAGTCTGTGCCAACAACACTGTCTGGGTAAAGAAGTCCATTTGTGTTAAAAACAACTCTGGCAAGGTATTCTAGGTTGACCTGTCAATCGGAAAATTATAGAACTTACTACTCAGTATATCTTGAATAAGCATTAAAAAAAGCAATCAGCATCCAAACAATGTCGTTTTCCCTGAATCCTTTACTTACTTGATGAACTATTCCAGATCCAGGAGGCACGACAAGCATGTTGTGAAAGGCATTGGAGCCCCACTTAAGAAAAGCAAATCTTTCTTTGTTACGCTGGAACTCAAGCTCCATGTTTGCCTGCACCGCGTTCTCTGATCTCGCCACATCCACCTGAACCGAGTGATCTATGACCAGATCTACAGGGACCTGTGAGTATCAAGGCCTTGTATCAAACCTTATAGCATAACACAAGGACACAAAGTATTAACCAATCTCGGTAAAAAGGGGAAACTAACCAGCGGATTAATCTTATTAGAATCCCCACCGAGATTATTCATGGCATCTCTCATGCAAGCAAGATCAACAACTGCAGGGACACCAGTAAAGTCCTGAAAACGAACAGAAAAAATGGGTATTTTCAGGAAATCACAAACTCTATGTCGTCAAAATTGCATATAGCACGCATCTTTTTAGGCAGTGTCTACCTGAAGAAGCACCCGAGCAGGTTTGAACGGAATCTCAACCTGCTTGGGAGAAGTATTCTCCCAATCAAGTATCTTCTCAACATCTTTACTCTTAACTTGAAACTCATCACAGTTACGTATAGCCGATTCAAGAAGTATCCTAATGGAATAAGGTAGTTTATCTGCATCCACCACAACATTTCTCTCAATCAAACCTAAACTAGCATCACCATCCTCATACACAAATCATTAACGAGATCATAAGAACATCTTCTCAGATGACACTCGGTCATTTTCACCTAACAAGTATTAGCATCGATCAGATGAAGCTAACTCACCGATCCTCGGATCGTTCAAAGCAGGCAAGCTGTAGTAGTTCCCGAATTCGCCACCATCAGGCTTCTCTAACGCCTTCAATATGCTCCGGAAAGGGTTCTCGGAAGCTGAAAACGCATAGATCGATACAGTAAATCAAAAACAAAATCAGATTTCAAAAAATAAAAAAACGAAAAAAGTTGAAAAATCAACATGGAAGAGAACAAGAACTAAGAATCGTGAATCAGTTCAGATCGTAAACAAAATGGAGATAGCAGATAAATCGATACCCATGGATGATACAACTCGGGGTGAAGAAGCAAAGCAGAGATCTGTTTCGGTTCGGAAGAGAGAGAGTTAATTAGCGGAGTTGGTGAGCCTACGAGTCGGAGCCGATGAAGATTTTTCTATTTAAATATCTGACAGATCCGTGGTGGGCTCTTCTCGTCAGTGATGGCTGCTTGGTTTTTTTTTTTCTTAATATTACAACCTTTTGTGAATAATTCTTTACTTTTTCGGAATCAAGTGAATTTATATCTGTTTAATCGGATTTTATTTTCACAAACTCATATATAATCCATCATGATTATGTAACTATATTATATGTCCCTCTTCGCTATGAATTGTAGTAATATAATTTTTTCATCAGTGTCTCTCAATTTTAACAAGCATTGATATTCTTGACAGAACTATAATTTATAAATGATTCATGTTCACGATTAATTTAATTCACCACCACCTGGTGACAAAAAGAAAAATTGCCACCACCTCATCTGCATGCAACCAATAGAATTTTTAAAAAAATTAAAATAGATATTTATTTTGGAAATGGGTCGCTCCGTTCGAATTTTATATTCTAATAAATTTGGGCCCAACCCATCTTTGTAGTTAATTTGTTCGGTATAGCCCAGTTTGTTTGATAGCACGGTGTCGTTTTAATGAATCACGTAAAACCATGATCAGATGTATATTTTTTTTTATCATTATTAGCAACACTTCAATTCTCTTAAATATTATAATAATCTGGATTCAGTTAAATCTATTACTAGTAGTTGCTTGATCGTGGTTAGTGTATCTGCTTTTACGAGACCTCACTAGTTTCAGTCCCTAGAATCTGAAGCACCTTTTTGTATATCTAGTTATAAGAAGATGAAGAGACTAGTTACATTTTTATTTTTTTGGCTGATAACAATATTTAACGAAGTGGCCTAGTTTTAGATTTGGTGGCTCATATTGATACCACACATGATTTCATCTTCTTGATATACTATTGTCATTTCTTTCATTATTATCTCTCTTGTTTGATCGTTTATATATAAGCTCTTTTTATTTAATATATATGGACGAAACCTTACTTATAAGTATGTAATATATTTTATTTATGGAGTTGATTTGACGATGATTTCATACAGATAAATAAAGGAGCAGATGCAAGTGGTGGCTGGGTTAAATTATCAATCACGCCAATATAAAAAACGCACCGGTAAAATGTGTCGTGAGTCATCATGTAGATAACCTACCAATCATAATTATATCTTCTTTATTTATCTGGCTTTCGTTTTCCACACTTTATATTATAATATCCTTATAGGTAAAAAAAAATATTGAGCACTTAATTCTTTGTCACTAGATGCAAATACTCTAGAAATATTATGTGTGTATCATGGTCAAATATTATTTCCTCACAGATACGGCACTGGTCATAAATTATATATTATTTTTCAGTTAACTACATTTTTGTAAAATGATCCAGTTAAAGTCAGTAATACGACATTTTTTTTGGGAGGAGAGCTAGTAAAACACAATCGGCCAAGTTCATTACATACATACATAGAACTCACTCTCAGCAGCGAAACTAAACAAAACATACACATGTAAGTGACACGCCCATGTATCATGCATATATTTAGATTTCAATTTAATTACTCATGGGACCAGCTTCTGGAGTCTGGACCATTAATTAACCTCCCCACGATGTAACGACAATACATAATTATATATCAGGAAATATATATTGGTTATTGAGATGTATATATATATATACACAGTAAAACCTATATAAATTAATATTATTAAAATTATAATATTTTATTAATTTATTGATATACTAATTGGTCCAAAAATTTATTTGGAGTCGAAAAATTGCGAGATATTAATTTATCAAATATTAATTTATAAAAGTTATATTGTATATATATATATATATATATTGTCAGGTGTCAATCATGCTGAGGTAGATATTTTTAGGTAATGTATGTTGAAACAAAAAATTGTCAACTATTTTTAGTAGAAGCGGCAAGCGTTATCTGATCATTTCAACAATATTACATTATTACTGTATTATTTGATATACTGAAAATGATTCTCAGAAAAAAATATGTGATGTTTGTCATCCCATTAGTGCTTAGCACTAGCTCAAAACCGTAATATTTCGAGATACTCAAAAAAACTATGATTAAAAATTCTTTAAATATGATAAAAATTTGGAAGAATAATTAGAGAATACTTGAAAAAAATTTAGAGAGACTTAAAGAATTTAGGTGGAACACTTTTTTTTGAACTTAGATTTTATTTCTCTTGTTCAACTTAATTATAAATGAGGAGGGTGAGGAGGTATTTATAGCCTCCAAAAATAGTTTACAAAAGTTATAGATTATTCTACCATTATCTCTATAATTCTACTTAAATATCTAGATTTTATCTTACATATTCCTAAATTATTTTACATACCTCTCTAAATATCTAACTAATTCTCTAGAATACTTTGAGGAGGTGATGATGTTTTTAGAAAAATTCTAAAAGTTAGGCTTAACTTTGGGCTTAGAGATTATGAACCCATAATTAAACTTAACCCAAAATCATGTTTAACTTCAATAAAACATTCTCTACAATTATCTCATTGCTAAATTTATGTAATATTTTTTCCGGAATGAAACATTTAGTGTTGAAGTAAAACATGTACGTCTGTTGTGAGATTATTTTCTTATCATATTACTTATTTGCCTTGTAGTTTCAATCGTGTGCTTATAAAAATCCAATTTTTATTTTTATTTTTATTTTGTTATTTTTTTTGTCATTAAATCAATTTAGCTCTGAATAGCACAATAACAAAGTCTCACCGGACCCATTTTAGTTTGGTATAACAATAAACTATTGCTCATATTAGGAACTTAAGGAAAAGGCAAAATCAAATAAGATTTTTAGATTTCCTCAATAGTTATGTAACATAAATAAAAATAAAAAAAGTTCCTCAAATAGTTAACATGTATTGAAATTATTAATGTTTTCGTATCTAATTGTTTCTTCTGATTGCTTGTATTATCGAAAAGGACCCTACCGTATGGTATTAGTCAGACAATCTAAATATCTCCGGTTTTTGAGTCGCAGTTTTCAACCCTAGATTTTACTTCACCTACTCTTGTCTTGTGGTAATATTTCAACAAGCAAAGGGCGACACAAGGCTTTAATTGCGAGTAGGCCAGACATCTGATCTTCTCTCTTAAGGGCTAAGCAAAACCCATCTCTTTCTCTTTCTTCTATCTCTTCTCTTCTATAAGCTCCACTGAGCTCTGTTTTTGTTTTTACCGTAGATCGTTTCGGGTATCCTTCTCTGTATCTTTCACAATGGCATCTTCGAGATTCCAATCTGGGTTTTGTTCTATCTCTTCGTGTCCATCTGTTGGGAATTTCATCGAAAAGATTAAAGACGCATGTCGTTTCCTCGTCTCCGCTGTTATGGGCTCTGTTCTCTCGGCGATCTTGACCTTCTTCTTCGCATTAGGTCGGCCTCTCGTTTCTTGGTCATTTATAGCTCTTTGCTGATGATCATTTATAGAAAGTTGTTTCCTTTTCACTTCTTCAGTGGGCACATTGCTTGGAGCACTTACTGGAGCTTTGATAGGCCAAGAAACAGAGAGTGGTTTCATCCGAGGAGCAGCGGTTGGAGCCATTTCAGGAGCTGTTTTCTCGATCGAAGTCTTCGAATCATCTCTTGTTCTCTGGAAATCTAATGAGTCACGTTTTGGATGCCTCCTCTACTTGGTGAGCTTAGATCTTTTAGCTTTTTCATTGAAACTACTCTTCTGCTCTGTTTTTTATGTACCGATTTGATTTGATCTTCTAATTGGTTCTTGAATTTTTGTTTAGATTGATGTCATTGTTAGTCTTATAAGTGGTAGACTCGTGCGAGAACGTATAGGTCCAGCAATGCTAAGCGCGGTTCAAAGTCAGGTACAGTTTTATCAGCAATGTATTATTATTGGTTCCATTTTTTGCAATGAGATCTCTCTGTTTTCTTGATCCTATTCATCTCTCTTCTTGCTGACCAGATGGGAGCTGTGGATACAACTTTCGAAGAGCTCTCGAGTATCTTTGATACTGGTGGCTCAAAAGGATTAGCAGGAGATTTGGTTAATAAAATACCTAAAATCAAAATCACTGGCACAAACTACTTAGATGCTTGTGGCGACAAAGACTCATGTTCTGTTTGTCTTCAGGTTTTTTTTTGCCTCATTTCTGCTAATAAAATCGAAAAATCGGAACAAAAAGGTTTTGACTATCTTGTTCTTGTTTTATGTAAATCTTTGCAGGATTTTCAACTTGGTGAAACCGTTAGAAGCCTGCCACATTGTCATCACATGTTTCATTTGCCTTGCATAGACAATTGGCTACTCAGGCACGGATCTTGTCCAA
The DNA here is from genome assembly GCA_004349715.1 of Crucihimalaya himalaica. NCBI lineage: Eukaryota > Viridiplantae > Streptophyta > Magnoliopsida > Brassicales > Brassicaceae > Crucihimalaya > Crucihimalaya himalaica. The sequence continues at coordinate 1,096,152 of SMJT01000006.1, read as the reverse complement.
TGTGTAGACGTGATCTGTAATCTCCCTTCTTACCATTTGCACACTCTCTCTTCTTGTATGGTCGTAATCTTGTGGTTAGTTTCAATATGTACAAAGAAATGGAAAAAACAAAAAGTTTTGTATTTAGTTTCAAATCCATTAAATTCGGACTTTAGATTGTGTGTTGGTCTCACCAAACTTTGAAGTGATTGAATTTTCGTAATGACGTGAAGGAAAGGAATTGAAATCTATGTGTGAATCTGTGGCTAGTGGGCCTCCCAGGAGATAAAATCATGCCAAATCACATTTCTTGATATGGTTTGTTAATTAGCTCTTCTAACATCTAAACAATAAAATTAATACTCACCAACACGTAATTAATTACAATATCAATTTTGGCTACCGCAATTATTACGAGAGCTTTCCGTGTTGTAACTTGCAATTTGAATATATATTGTCTAGTAGCTAACAAAAAAAAAAAAAAAAAAAAGTGAAAATACTATATGGTTATGTTGATCAGTCTCTATCTTTCTCATGATGCTTAGGGGTGCTTAATGACCAAAAAAATAATAGAAATGCATTAGCTCTCTTGATATTATATTAATTTGGGGGAGGGGTCAGTTTTTTTTTTTTTTATTTTGTACTATCTAAAAATGTGTTTTTAGTGTTATTTTTCTAGAATTTAAAAACGAAGCATTAATCATCTAACTTTATGAACTTTCAAAAATTTATTTAAAGACCCACGGTAGCCTATATATTTAAAGTTTAGTTAAAGAGAGTTTATTCAATCACGGGGAGTAAACTGGTTCTATCTCTTATGTAACTACAAAATTCTAGAAGTATTGATTGAAAAGTGTTTTTGAAATTCGTTTTTATGAACTTTGACGATTAAAGTGAACAAGCTTTTGATTAAAGTAAATGTTTTCGCTTGGTCAATAGTTCTCACTTAACGCAAGAACATATATTAGTTGTCTTCACGTGATCTTCCGACAGATTCAAAGTTTTGTAGTAGTTGGGACATCCCCCAACTGTAAATATCTTTTTGTGCATCATCATCGTTTCCCTCTACGGTACACGTGGCGCAGAATCATTTGCACGTGATCATCGTCAATTGGGTCTGAAAACTAAGCCCTTCAATGGCCCATGTAAAATTCGATACTGAATGAGAGCTTAAGTAAGCGCGATCCATTAAATCAAACCGGTTTAACACCCGGTTAGATTTGTTTATTTTCCGGTTTACGCTCTCTCCCTAAACCCTGAAGCCTGAGCTGCTATATCCCCTCTTCCGACGGCTGAACTCGACGATACAGCTTTCCTCTCACTCTCTGAGACTCACCGGAAAATCTTGTTTTTGTTTGCGGGAGTAAGGCTTTCACTTGAGCTATGAAGTTCCTCACTCAATCCATTTCTAGTATGTTTTTTATCCTTGTGGCTAATTAGATAGATCCAATTCTCATCTTTCATTAATCGATCTTTATTCGTCCGCATTCTTCATCTCTTACGTTTGGTTTTTGATCGACGGAAACAGGGAGGAATCGATCTCTGGTTCAAGCTCTGGTTACTCGGCGTTACTTTGCTTCATCGCCGGAGGAGCTCGCAAAGAGAAATTACGCCAATGATCTGTCGGAATACAACACAGCTGTCAATTCTGTCACAGCTCAGCGCAGGTTTTTTTTTTTTTTTTAGCTGCTCTTACCCTTAATTTGTATGGGATCATTGTGTTCGTAACACGGAGAGAGACAATATTGAGTGTCATGAGATTGAGACATTTTTTGCTATTTATTGTGTTTCTTGGTTACTTCATTAATCCGTATTTATATATGACTATATTATCTTTTTGGTAGGCACTATTTGTTGAGGGATGTTTATGATGATATGAAGCTAGATGGTGTGCAGCCTACAGCTGATATATTCCATTCATTTGTTGTGGGAACAATGAAGGGTGCTCGGTTAAGTGATGCTTTCTTCTTCCGTGAAGAAATGAAGGCCATGGGAATTGCTCCAGATGTATGTCCTCTCATCTTTCTTTTGTTTTGGCTCTTATATAGAATAAACTCTTCTTGTTTGATTTATGTTCATCAGAGAAGTTATATAACTTTCTCTGGCTAGGATGGTCTTAGTTTTTGAGAGTCTACCAGTGGATTGAGCGATCCCTTGTCCAATAATTTTAGACTTACTGAATGAGTCGGTTCATACGTGGCTTGTGTTGTTGACAGTATGTTCACTTTATAGGTAAATCTGTACAACTTTTTGATTTCCACATGTGGGAAATGCAAGAATGGAAAGGAAGCGATCCGAGTATGTTATCTTCCCTGCTTTAGTAGAAACGTATTTTTCTTGTACATTCTTTAAAATTCATTCATATACGAGCCTTTTGGTTTGTCTCTTATTGTAAGGTCTACGACGAGATGAAGAGATTTGACGTAAAACCAAATGGACAGACCTTTGTCTGCCTGCTCAATGCCTGCGCTGTTTCTGGCCAGTTAGATCTTGTGTAAGTTTCTGCTTCTATTGTCTTTTGAGTGCTCACTAATCATAACGATTTCTTTGATAAGTTTTTATGCATCTTTTCTCTGTTATAAGTAGGTACTTGGTTATCTCTTAAGCGCAATCTAAGAAGTGATCTAATCTAATTCATATCTGACATCAAATAATGGTTAGGTATGCAATAGTTCGAGATATGACTGCTGCTGGTGTTGGTTTGAACCAGTTCTGCTATGCAGGACTCATAACTGCACACTTAAACAAGCAGCCTAAACCAGATAATCTTTCTACCAAGGTAACCTGTGAAGGTTTCCTGTTCTCATTTCCTTTCAGTTTTTTCTTAATGTAGGCTTTCTCATATCATCTATTTTTTTCTCAAAAGATTCTCGAGTTCGTGGAGCAGTCAAAAGGCTGGTCAGCAATTGATTCATCAAGGAAGAGTGCAGAAGATATGATGTTTAGCATCAGTGAAGAGGAGCTGTACAATATTCCAACCGCTGAATATGCTCACAGGACTAGGTTTCTGCAGAGAAATTTGACCGTGTACCACGTAGCATTTAGTGCTCTCGCTGATCTAAAGGATGTAAAAGTAAGAGGATATGTCTCCTAAATTCCACAATGTCCTGAATTTAAAGGGAATTTTCTGCTCCAGGAGTAACAAAAGCTAGTTTCGTAATTCATGTTTGCATCTGACCAGCTATTCCCCTTGGCAGGCAACGGAAGCTCTTCTTGAGATGCTTAAGAAAGACGGAAAAGACACTGATACTTACTGTGTACTACAAATTATGAGGTACAGCAAAGCAGGCACTGTGTTCGATTGACAATATTAGATGTCAGTTTTCTGTGCCGGTGTCTTTGCCCAGAATATGAATTGGCCTAGTATACATATATTTGAGATTATGATATTTGCATTTAGAGACTGTCTTTGGTCAGAAGACTGTCTTTAGCTACCAAACTTTTGTTATTAGTATATTACATTATATGCATCTTACTTTGTATCAACATAGGTGCTATCTACACTCGCAAGACTTTGAGAATGGTCTCAAACTGTTTGAAGATTACATGAGAGCAGACAAAATCCTTGCCATGGAACTCTACACGGTAACGATCATCTGACCTAATTATTGGTATTTTAATATTCGTTTTTAAGAGCGAACTTCTTTTTTTCTATATATAGTGCGGGCATCACAACTTTTATATAACATATCTTGTTGATTCTCAATCCTAAAACCCCACAAATGGATATAGAGATGATTTTGAATTCCCAATGGATCCAGTAGGCAAAGAGAATTATGCTTCTATATCCTCTGTCCGATACGTGGTTCAACATATCTTTATGCGACCTGTATATGCTGAAGATGTCCATTTATTTCTTTTTGCTTCTACAGACGCTTATTGAGGGAGCTATGACCGGATACACCGAGAATGGAATGAAGATTGCTCAAGACACTCTGGTATTGCTTATAGGCTTGAGCTGTACTGAAAGAAGAATTTATGATATAAACAAAACACGGGCCAATGGTAGAGCGTTTGCCTGATGATAATTTGTTTGTTAATGCAGGTCAAAATGAACGAACGCAATTTCTTCTTAGACCCTAGAATTGGAAGCAATCTGCTACTTAAAGCCGCTGGAGAAAAAGTAAAAAACTTCAAGTTCCCAAAAAACACACTGAAAATATCTTGCTGTTATAAAGAGTTGGCTTAGTGAAAGTAAAAAAATTACTCTTCTTTTATGGCAGACGGGCGGGTACACAGTTGCAAATATGATATGGGATCTCATGCAAGCTCGAAGGATTCCACCTACACTAGCTGCTGTTGAAGCTTACTACAAGGGATTGAAAGTAAAAAATAAATCCCTTTTCTCAAATCTTAAAAACAGAGCATAAACTCAGTTTCTTCTCGGTATTAGCTATTGAAGGGGTGTTGGTTTTTGTGTTGTGGGAATCACAGGAACGCGAAATACCAGAGGATGATCCGAGACTCATGTTAGTGACGAGTACATACAATACCTTGCGGCTTAAGGAAGGGACATTACCTAATCGGCGTTAAAACAAAAGGACCAAAAAAATAAAAAACGGCATGGCTTGTTCGTTTTCTATTGCTATTTGCTTATTAGGATCTCTGTAAACCATCTTGTTATGTTTTTCAAACCAGTTCGTTTAGATGAATAAGGAGACTTCAACTAGATGAGGGCTGGATATTATTCTGATTTCATTGTTTTCAATTGCTTAACCTTGAGAGCTTTGACTACGTTCCAAATAAGCCAACGCCTGTGTTGTTTATAAATATCAGGCTGTTCACTCTCAAATGCACCAGTTCAGTTTTTTTGACAAAGAAAAATTGGAATATAGAGAAAAAATAACGCAACTATACATTCTGGTGTATCATCAATTTGCAGAGGTAAATAAAAGCAATAGTAGTTTCTGAATCACCAAATTACAGCAGATATGTGTCTTAGGGACTTTTTAACCACAACAGCCACCTCCCTGAGAAATTGCACCATCTCTGCCTCCTGCTGCACCTTGAGTACGCCCATAGCCAACCTTAATGCCCGATGACTGCAAAATCCAGAGAGATCAAGGGAATTGGATCACATTGTAACACAATCAAGGGACCAGAAGATCAATGAAGGAAATTACCTCGTTGGATACATCAAAAACACCATCCTGAATGTTCTGGAGGATCTTGGCAGCGGTCTTTATGAATGCCTGTTGGAATATATATGCGATATTAAGTAATCTTAATCCGGTAAAAGAAGACAAAACTCTTCATGTGACTACAGCCAAATAACAGGATGGGGAAAAGGAGTAGCAAAGAAATTAGTGTCACCTCCTCAACGTTTTGAGCTGTTCTTGCAGATGCTTCTAAGAACAGCAGGCCATGTTCCTTGGCAAACTGTTCTCCTTCCTCTTTGCTAACAGCTCTCTTGTGAGCAAGATCGCATTTGTTCCCAATTAGCATAATACTCATGTTAGGATTTGCATGTTGCCGAGCATCCTCCAACCAACTTGCCAAATGGTTAAATGTCTCTCTCCTGCAACCAAAAGAACCAGACTTTTGAGCTTTGATGGCAGAAAGATCAAAGCATGAAAAGCCTAATGATAAAACTCTTGCAATCCTTCTTGTCGTTCATACTTCTCAAAATTCCAAAAATCGTAGTAAAAGATATCATTTTTAGTAAGAGTCTAAAACGGATGGTTAACTGTACATCCTCCCAAAAGAGCATTGCCAATATCATAACCAAAACTTTATGCAGATCAAAAGTAACTTCCCAAAACATGTATTTAAGATAAAAGTCCTCGGAAAATACTAATTTCCAAAACCTTTTAAACTGTTCTAGCCTTCTAGGTTTATCAGTTCACAAATACAGAACCAATCACTACCAAAACCTTGCTGGGGAATTCAGGAGTTTGAGCTGATATATATTGTTGCAAGATATACTAACCTGGTGATGTCATAAACCAGTAAAGCTCCGGCTGCTCCTCTGTAATATGATCTGGTGATGGATCTAAAAGACTCTTGTCCAGCCTAGAACATCATACGATTGGTTAAATCATAAGCAGCATCATAGCAAACTCGAACCAGAAGGCACAAAAACCAAACATAAAACAACTCCAGCCCATACATCATCTAACGGAAAAGATTTATATGTCATCTTTTCACTTATATAACTGAGTGAAGAAACGAATCAAAGAATCAAGACCTATTGACCAGAAAAAATCACAATAAGGACTCGGCAAAGTCACCAGTGCACTGATTAATCAAGAAGCGTGCAGTGATTAACTTTTGGAAAATCACCCCACTTTGAGTCTCTGGCCATGATAATTTTGAGTGTTAGCAATTCTAATAAGGTATTGTTTCTATAAATACGGATAAATTGTATAGATAATGACTATTAATCTTCTTAATTACATCTTCCTAGGCCAAAACAATCCTAATCGATAAACGAAAAATTAGTTCTTAGGACCTAAATAGACCAGGAAAGGACAAAGGCGAGAGAGAAAGAAGCGTACGGTGTCCCAAATTTGAAGTTTGATGGGGCGTCCATCGACGGTGACCATCCGAGCACCGAACTCGACACCAATGGTGAGATCGTGGACTGGTTGGAACCTCTTGTCAGTAAATTGCAGAAGCAGGCACGATTTCCCCACACCTGAAACGAAAAGACAACGAAAATCGATCTAACCCAGAAGATCAAAATAAGGAATTAAAGAAAGATAAAGATCGGTGGTGGTGGGTCTCACCTGTGTCTCCAATGATTATGTACTTGAAGAGGTAATCGTACGACATGGTTGATGAATTGGAGCAAGGTGGATGATGAATTTGAGAGAGCGAGGAGGAGATGTGGAAGATTGAAAGAGAGGAAGAAGAGATTGAGAGTACAAGTCACCGACGCGCTTTTGATTTTATATTTTCGAGGTTTCTCAATGAAGAAGCTATCTGTCTCCTTCTCTTCTTTATAATCTTTTTAGTTAATTACTAAATAATAAAGGGACCTGATGAAAACAAATAATAATAATATGTTATATATTTTTATAAATATATATTACAAATAATACTGTAATCGATTATTACATTAGCAACTAACTATATATCTTATTATGGAAAAAAAAATATATAAAGATTATATATGAAATTTTCACATATAAGGGGCAGAATATGTGAGATAAGATTCCAAACCTTCCTTCTTCCTGCTCCTCTTTTATCTTATTTACTTTCTACCATTACCTTTGATTCCTCGACTTTACCCATCTTCTTCCTCCATCTACTAGCCAACCCTAGCCCCCAAATTTTTCTCGTGATCAAAGCCTAATTCTGAATCTCTGAAGACAAATTTGGAGATTTGGGTTTCTTAATTTGGTGGGGATTTTCGCGATGCATCGCAGTGCCGCGATGCCGCCTGTTTCATCAATGACAATGGATGATTTATTCTCTCCTCCTCCATCCTCCGGCGACTCACCGGATATCCCAGATGCTTGGTACGGCAACATTCAGTACCTGCTTAATATCTCCGTCATTGGGCTCTTATGCTGTGTCTCCATCTTCCTTTTCGTTAAGCTTCGCAGCGACCACCGTCGTATGCCTGGTCCTTCTGCTCTCTTTTCTAAGCTCCTCGCCGTTTGGTCAGCCACGTGCCGCGAGATAGCTCGTCACTGTGGTGCTGATGCTGCTCAGTTTCTTTTAATCGAAGGTGGAAGCTTTGTGCTTCTTTTCTCCATTGCTGTTTTGGCTGTTTTCGTCATGCTTCCGTTGAATCTTTATGCTGGGACTGCTTTGTTGAGTGATGAGCTTTCCAAAACCATGATTACTCATATTCAGAAAGGTTCGGGTCTCCTTTGGCTGCATTTTGTGTTTCTTGTGATTGTTGTTGTTATCTCCCATTTTGGTATCTCTGCTATTGAAGCTAGGTTGAAGTTTACTAGGTTTAGAGATGGGAATGGGAATATCAGCGACCCCAATGCGAATTCCACGGCTGTGTTTACTATCATGGTGCAGGGTTTGCCTAAGAATTTAGGGTCTGATAGAGTTGAGTTTGAAGACTGCTTTAGGCTTAAGTACCCTGGGAAAGTTTACAAGATTATTGTTCCCATGGATTTGTGTGCATTGGATGATCTTGCTACGGAGTTGGTTCGTGTTCGAGATGAGATTACTTGGTTAGTTGCCAAGATGGACTCTAGGCTTCTACCAGAGGAGTTTGAGAATGGTAGAGATGAAGGACTACTGTCTTGTGTCTGTGCTTTGTGGCTTAGGGTGAAGGTATTGTGGTCTCAGATTACAGAGAAGCTTGGTTTTACAGATGATGAAAAACTGAGGAAGCTGCAAGAATTGAGAGCTGATTTGGAGTCTCAATTAGCAGCTTATAAAGAAGGACGAGCACAAGGCGCTGGGGTTGCTTTTGTGATGTTTAAAGATGTGTACACAGCTAATAAGGCTGTTCAGGATTTTCGAAACGAGAGATCAAGGCGTACTGGAAAGTTCTTCTCTGTCACTGAGCTGCGGTTACAGAGAAACCAGTGGAAAGTGGACAGAGCACCCTTGGCTACTGATATATATTGGAATCATCTGGGGTTGACAAAAGTTGCTCTTATCGTACGACGAGTGATTGTTAATACGATTCTGCTGTTGATTCTTGTGTTTTTCAGCTCCCCATTGGCCTTGATCAGTGCCTTGGTAAGTGCCGGGCGAATCTTCAATGCTGAAGCATTGGATAGTGCTCAGTCTTGGCTCACTTGGGTGCAAACTTCTGGTTGGATCGGATCTCTGATTTTTCAGTTCCTGCCCAATGTCTTCATATTTGTTAGTATGTACATTGTGATCCCTTCTGCTCTCTCGTATCTTTCCAAGTTTGAGCGGCATCTAACAGTGTCTGGGGAACAACGAGCAGCACTCTTGAAGATGGTTTGCTTCTTCTTGGTTAATCTCATTGTGCTCAAGGCTCTTGTTGAGTCGTCGCTGGAAAGTGCACTCTTGAAAATGAGCCGTTGCTATTTAGATGGTGAGGATTGCAAGCGGATTGAAGAATACATGAGCCCTTCATTCTTATCAAGGTCATGCGTTTCTGCTCTAGCTTTCCTCATCACAAGCACGTTCTTAGGGATCTCCTTCGATCTACTTGCTCCAATCCCGTGGATCAAGAAAAAAATCCAGAAGTTCAGGAAGAACGACATGCTTCAGCTTGTTCCTGAGCAAAACGAAGAGTACGTTTTGGAAAATCAAGAGCAAAGCAGCAACCTTGAGACACCACTTCTCCCTGAAAACATGTTTGAGTCTCCAAGATTCGGTGACATTGAACCGATGAGCCAAGACCTCTCGGAATACCCAATCAGCCATACCTCACCGATCCCTAAACAAAAATTTGATTTTGCCCAATACTATGCCTTCAATCTCACCATATTTGCCTTAACAATGATATACTCTTCATTCGCCCCACTCGTGGTCCCTGTAGGCGCGGTTTATTTTGGGTACAGATACATTGTAGACAAATACAACTTCCTCTACGTGTACAGAGTTCGTGGATTCCCTGCAGGCAATGAAGGAAAACTAATGGACACAGTTTTATGCATCATGCGGTTCTGTGTTGACCTGTACCTCGTCTCAATGCTACTCTTCTTCTCTGTGAAAGGAGATTCCACAAAGCTTCAAGCCATATTCACACTTGGGGTGCTTGTGATGTACAAGCTTTTACCTTCAGATATAGACCGGTATCACCCAGCTCTTCTCCGGAGTATTCAAACCGTCGACAGCATCGTCGACGGACCTGTAGATTATGAAGCTTATTCTCACCCCAACTTCGATTGGGACACTTACAACAACAGATGATTCGACCACTTAAGTCTTATTAGTTTCCCTCCTTGACCAAATGTGGACCAACTTAAAAGTGTCTTTTTGTATATCCATCCTTCCTTGTGTATATTCTATCTTTTGTGCACCATTTTTTGTTCGCGGGGTTAAGTTTCCAATTTATCATGAGTTGGATCCTTTTAAGCATATAAATTAAATTCGGGGTAAGAAGTTGGAAGAAACATAAATTATGGGGCGGTAAAGAATTATAGTAATTGATAAGCGGGACCCAGTGTTCTCTGAACTGAGTATAACACACAGTTCACTTTTCAACACAGACTGTTACACTCACCTAACGACGAAGAAGAACATACATAGATCTCTTCTCGTTCTCAAACTCACAAATCTTCATCGTTCCCCCAAAAAACCCTAATTTTGTTCTCACTATTCCAAGATCCAAATCATCACGCATTTTGATTTTCGAATATTTCTTGGGTTTCTGGTCATGATTTCTCGTTTTCTCTTTGTTTTCCCGAGAAACTTCTTCGGAAAAGTAGGATAATCTGTCGAGTTTCGAAATTGTTTCCAATGTCGTGCTGTTTCTTCAAGAGTACTCTGTTCTTGATCCCGATTTTGACGTTACTGAGCTTCGGGAGCTGCAATGGTCGAATCTTCACCTTCGAGATGCATCATAGATTCTCCGACGAAGTCAAACAATGGTCTGATTCAACCGGAAGACTTGCTAAGTTTCCCCCTAAGGGAAGCTTCGAATACTTCAACGCTCTCGTCCTCCGTGATTGGTTAATCCGTGGCCGTCGACTCTCGGAGTCGGAATCTGAGTCTTCACTCACTTTCTCCGACGGCAATTCCACTTCTCGTATCAGCTCTCTCGGATTGTAAGTTGCATTTGCTCAGATTGTTGTTACCAACAATTTTTTCGAGAAAGACAAATCTGATTTCAATCTTCTGACATCAGTTTGCATTACACGACTGTGAAATTGGGTACTCCGGGAATGAGATTCATGGTGGCGCTTGATACAGGAAGCGACCTCTTTTGGGTTCCTTGTGATTGCGGCAAATGCGCACCAACCGAGGGAGCCACTTACGCTTCTGTATGTTAAAGCAACTACAATTGTTGAGTTTCTACTGATCTTAGCAACTGAATTCTAAGTTTCCATGATTGAATCCTTGATTACTTGCTGTGTTTAGGAATTTGAACTGAGCATTTACAACCCTAAAGCTTCAACTACAAACAAGAAGGTCACTTGCAACAACAGTCTATGTGCACAGCGTAATCAATGCCTTGGAACATTCAGCACTTGCCCTTATATGGTGTCTTATGTCTCTGCTCAGACTTCGACATCTGGTATTCTTATGGAAGATGTTATGCACTTAACAACGGAAGATAAGAATCCAGAGCGTGTTGAGGCATATGTCACATTCGGGTTAGTAGCAATTACCATCTTTCACAGCCCCTTTTTTTGTTTCAGTTCAATGCAGTAAGTTCCTGAAAATGTGGAATACGTGTGCAGATGTGGACAAGTTCAAAGTGGTTCTTTTCTTGATATTGCGGCACCAAATGGTTTATTTGGTCTTGGCATGGAAAAGATATCGGTTCCAAGTGTTTTGGCGAGGGAAGGTCTGGTTGCTGATTCTTTTTCCATGTGTTTCGGACATGATGGAGTTGGAAGGATCAGTTTTGGGGACAAGGGTAGTTCTGATCAGGAAGAGACACCGTTTAATCTGAATCCTTCACAGTAAGTGGTAATTCACTTATGCGCTAAATTGTAGTTTTTGTTCCTTTGTAAATGCTTCTTTTAACTGTGGTGAATTTCATTGCAGCCCAAACTACAACATCACGGTGACTCGGGTGCGTGTGGGGAATACTCTAATAGATGATGAGTTTACCGCGCTCTTTGACACCGGTACATCATTTACTTATTTGGTGGATCCGATGTATACGACAGTCTCTGAGAGTGTAAGCATCTAAACACCATCATATGTTGTGTTTGTTCTGCGTGATGCTCAGTTTTGCTAGCTCGATAATTCACATTATCTTCTTCAGTTCCATTCACAAGCCCAAGATAAGCGTCATTCACCAGATTCGAGGATTCCATTTGAGTATTGTTATGACATGAGGTATGAGTTTGTATACATCCACACTCAGTATTTACTGCCACTAAAATCTAAACGGTTTTCTTGTAAACGGTGTGATTAGCAATGAGGCGAATAGCAGTTTGATACCGAGTTTAAGTTTAACAATGAAAGGAAACAGTCACTTCACCATCAATGATCCTATAATCGTCATTTCTACCGAGGTCAAACTCTCTCTCTTTACTTCTTTCTCTATCGTTCCTTGTCTTCTATTACCAAATTTTATCTGTGTGCTGATACTTTCAGTATCTCTGTATTTTCACAGGGTGAACTTGTATATTGTCTGGCCATTGTCAAAAGCTCTGAACTCAACATAATTGGACGTAAGATCAGTTTCTCTTATTATCGATCATCGAACTTCCGGTAAATTTTGACCTCACATTGTTTACTTTTAATGAAACAGAAAACTACATGACCGGGTATCGAGTAGTATTCGACAGAGAGAAACTCGTCTTAGCTTGGAAAAAGTTTGACTGTAAGTTTCCTCTTACATTTGTTAGATTACTTATCTCCTTTGTGTTCTGACTTATATAATCTATGAATATCTGTTAATGCAGGCTATGACATCGAAGAGACAAACACAACTCTTGCCGGAAGAAACAAAACAGTGGCGGTAGCTCCGGCCATGGCAGCCGGAATAAGGACTCATAATAATTCCTCAGAGCTACACAAACCAAACCAAGCCATATCCAAAAGTAGCTCTTCCTCAAACGAAAGATTTAAAACAGTAAAGCTATGGTCTTTTTTCATATTTGTGTTCATATTACTTCCACTTTTGTAGATTTGTAAGCCCCCTCATAAACACTAGCCAATTTTTTCTTTTTTTGTATCATAATGAAACTATAGAGATCGGCTTGTTCAGAGAAATATATGCCCTTACACTCATTCATATCCAGGGAAGCATCTTGGCTAAATTCTTGTCCTCTTTTTTCTCTTCTGTAATGAGGTAGGTAAACCGAACTAAACCGAGTTAAACCGAATTAAAATTCGGTTATCGAGTAGAAGGCTGAATATTCAAAAGGAAATAAAATGGGATCCACATTGATAACCTGCCTCGGCAAGTGGCCAACATCTTTATATATTAGTTTGATATGATTTTTAGTAATGGCTTTTAATTTGTGTATATACCCATTTATCCTCGTATGATTTGAGAAACCACTTTACATAATGTAATGACTGACTATTTCATGTGCTAGTTTACTCTCGTATTCTCTTGTAAGGAACAAAAAAGAGAATGAATTGGTTACAAATATACACATTCATTAGTGTCTATCCATATATTGTTTTAAAAGATTCGTATTCTGATAAGTATATAAAAGATGTATACTACTTTCAGGGGTTTATTATTGTTGTCAAATGATATAAATATTGCGGTGGTCCAAGATGCAAACATAGTTACACCAACATGAGTCCATGGCCACGTTACATTACAAATATGTTATGCTTGTTAAAAATGTTCGTATAATGATTTAATAATACTTATTTTCTGTAACCATTGACTTTTTTTTTCTTGTCAACAACTATATACATTCTATATCAAGATGACAACATTATTAGACTCTAATATACATTATTTGAATTAATGCGAATTCTTTCGTTTAGAATTAGTATCTTAAAAAAACATTTTATGCCAACCAATCGATATAATACTAACATGATTTTCTTAAGACCTTGCTTTAGAACAAAAGTGCATGCCTAAATTTTGTTATTTAAAAGAAAAGAAAAACTATTTTAAATGTTTGCTTGGTTAAAAAAAGTTGTAGCACTGTGGGTTTGCGATATTAGAGTGTAAAAGTCCCACATTGAAAGTTAGGATTGCCACACACTTATATATTAGTCCACAAATCTCCTAACTTTCAATGTACGACTTTTACACTCTAATATGCGATTGGATCCATCTTCAACCTATAAAACTTGATTTCATAAAAGTAATTTTGAGGAAACTATAGAAAAAATTTCAGCGATTCTTTCAAATTATACTATTCAGCGTCTATTCTATTATATTTTTTCTTTTATTACTTTGTAAAACTTAATTGGTAGTTACAACAAATCTCTATTTTTTTAAGGCAACAAAATTAAGAACTTTGAAAATATAATGGTAAGGTATTTTTTTAATAAAATCAATTGATAGCTACTGATTTACAAACAAAAAAGACACACCTAATTTCATTAAACTGGCTGCACTGGCTTTGAATATTGGATTTTCAATATCTGCATAAAGTAGGAAAAACGTATATTTTGAGAAGATACATATGTTACTTGACACATGATATCTTAGATTTCTGATTTGTAGATTTTTTTTTTTTAGAAAAAAGCTACATAAAAAGTATATAATTGTGTTTCTCAAGTCTAAGTTTGAGTATTATATAATTTCATTTAAGATAGTAAAAGAGGTTCAAATTGACAATCATAGCAAAATTCCAAAGTGTGGTGACTAGGAAAGTAATAAGTTGGTAACTTAAAGAAAGAATCTTAAGGTATTTATAGGCAATTGATAACTAATATGTAGAGGTGAGATTCTCTTACTAAAAAGTAAAAACTAACTGATTTTATTTTATTTTATGTTTACATAATTTATTTATACGAGTGATTTTCTTTTTATAAAATATTATCCTAAAATATTACCCTAAAAAAGCAACAACGTCAACAATCCTAGAAAAACCTTTCTAGCCAATAAGAATGAAGGTCAACCGAAGAAAACAAAAGTGTGTTTTTTCTTCTGTTTACTGAAGGGTAATATCGTAACTCCAAACCAAAAACCAAACGGAAAAAAAGTAAAAAAGAATTAATGGAAAAGAACATATAAAAAGGAATAAAATAAAATAAAGAAGAGAGAGAGAGAGAGAGAGAAGAGGAGACTACACTGCTCCATCGTCTTCTCCTTCTTCTGGGAAATTTTCATTTTTTTTTTTGGGAAAAAATCCGTCTGTTACCTTTGTTTTGCATTACTCAAACCCTAACCCTAATTTTCTCAATCGGAGAGAGGTTTCTTCCGATTCTTTCAATTCGCTAACTTTTTTTTTTTTGGGGGTTAAATAGATTAATCGATATTTTAGATACTCTCGATCGGAAGCTAATCGACTCTCTAACAAACCCTAATTTTTTGTCCTCCTCTCATGGCTTCCGCCACTTCCAATAACTCTGCTTCTTCTTCTATGTCTCCTCGTCGTATGAGCGAGAATCACGGTAGCCCTAAGGCTGTCGTAGCACAATCGCCGCGCCGTCCTTCTCGGCAGGTTTCTTCTCCGTGGACTCATATCGTCCGGGGCGAATCAGAGCCGATCGCCGCCGGCGGCGGCGTAGCTGCTCCTTCCTCTCCTCAATCCAGGGCTCCGATCGAGCCGATTGCTTCTGTATCCGTTTCTGCTCCGCCTGATTCTGTTTTGACGGTGGAGGTGGCTGCTGGAGATGATAAATCAGAGGCATCTGGTGGTCAGGGTAATGCGGGAAAGAAACCAGTTTGGAAAAGGCCGTCTAATGGGGCTTCTGAGGTCGGACCTGTCATGGGAGCTTCGTCTTGGCCTGCTCTTTCTGAGACTACCAAAGCTCCTTCGAACAAGTCTTCTTCTGATTCGTTAAAAAGTCTCGGTGATGTACCATCATCATCATCATCATCTGTCCCCGTTTCTCAGGTTTGAAACGATTATGTAGTTTTGTTTGGTTGCTGAAAAGCTTCATGAAGTATAGAAAAGTTTGAGCTTTTGCATATGATCTATCTGTTTTGAATTGAGTGTAACTGTGCATCATAGCGATTGATGCTACCTGTCGGTGTGTGGTCCGTTAGAAAACCTTTGTAGCTTTGATTGTTTCTCACTGCCCTTTGTTGAAAGAAATCTTTAGGTTAAGCGGCTTGCTAAAGTTTGGATTGTGTCTACTGCAATGTATGAACATAAACTTCGATATCTGCATGTTTATTTCATAACTAAAATAAAGGCAGATTAGTCCTAATACCTTCTTGTTGGATTGTGATGCATATTGAGCCACTGAGCTCGTTAGCATCGATGCTTATTTTAATGTACGCCTTCACTTTTGCATATGTTATCCTACTTTCAATAATTTTCTTTATCCTGATTAAGTAATAAATATGCTTCTTTGTCTTTGATTTAGGGAATTGCAAATGCTTCTGTTCCTGTACCAAAGCAAGGTGGCCGTGCAAACCCTAATCCAACTCCAAATCACTCGCGCCAGAGATCATTTAAACGGAATGGCGCTTCTGGATCTGCTAATGGTACTGTTTCTCAACCATCAGCGCAGGGTTCATTTTCCGAATTGCCTTCGCACAACCCTTCTCCTAGAGGCCAAAATCAGAAGAATGGCTTTCCATCACAAACCCATGGTGGTACTGACAACCTATCACAACGAGACTCCTACAGGAACCAAAATGGTAATCATCATCAAAGTCATGGTGGCAGGCGTAATCAGGAGCACGGGAATCAGAATTGGACATTTCACAGAAGCTTTAATGGTAGAGAAGGAAATGCACAATCACAAAGAGGTACTCCAGCATTTGTAAGACATGCACCACCACCTGTGCAGCCAATTCCTCCTCAGTTTATAGCACCTCAGCCTATTCAGCCTTTTGGCTGTCCTGTACCCTTCTCTCCTGGTGAGACACATTGAAGATCACGTCTTTGAATTTCATTTATGATTTGCTAATGTGTCTTCTTCATTTCAGAATTGGCATCGTCGTATTATCCCCGTTTGCCTTTTATGCCTCTTGCACATCCGGTCTTCTACCATGTTCAAGATCCTCCATTACACATAAAACTACAGAACCAAATACATTATTATTTTAGGTAGTATCTTTGTATTGAATTTCTCTTATTCTTCTCAATGATGAAATTCCTGCTGATCAGTTCTCTTAAGGGAAATACTAATATAGATGCAAATGTTTCTTTTGTTACAGTGAAGATAATTTGATTACAGACGTATACCTTCGCGGGTTCATGGATGATCAGGGTTTTGTTCCGCTACGTGTGGTTGCTGGTTTCAAAAAGGTAAAATGTTTTCTAGATGTATTGCCTTTCATACTGGCCTCATTCACTTCTCTCCGTTTGTTTATTATAAACAGTATACCTTATTGTTCAATGAGTAAGACTTTCATGTCTGTATAATTCCTCAGATGTTTTTTTTTTACTTGCTAGGATTAAGGGTGAACTTGTATTTATTCCAATGGATCTTTGATTGTTTTTGTGACTATTTATTTAAAGATGCCGAATGCATGTACCAACTTGCAGCAAATGGGATATGTTCTTAAGATAGGCGATATATCTTACCAGTTGGCATGTGTTAAGAAATTCAATTGTGAATGCTTCTTTTCCTCCCATATACTGTGTTGTTCAATATTAAACTTGAAAGAGTATGACTAATTAGCTGCTCATTAGCCTCTACACCAATTTTCTTTGCATTTCGTTTTCCTTCTCTTAATCCTATTACTATAACATTTTATTGCTTTGTACCGTATCTAGAGTTCTTTTATTATTCTCTGTGTTGTTTTTTTTTCTCCTCATTCAGGTTGCAGAACTTACAGATAGTATCCAGCATATAGTGGAGGCTCTACAAAATTCACATGTTGTTGAAGTGCAGGTATTTCTTGTTTATGTGTTGTAACTGTTGCATTGTCTTGGTTTGCTTGGATAGCTTTTGCTTTTAATTGAATGCACATACTTTTTTCCTCTTCTTAGGGTGACGTAATAAGAAAGCGCCATAATTGGCAAAGCTGGTTGCTTCCTAAAATGGGGGACGATGCAGTGTCGAGCCCCCAATCTGTTGATAGGGCAGATGCAGTAGCAAGCCGACTTGAAAACTTGTCACTTGATCAGAGCTCAACGGATCCCATTGGTGATTCAAGCAGTCGGTTGCAACCTACGGAAGCTCTTTCAGATGTTCAGCAACAGTCTTCTGGTGTTGTGCCAGTGAGCAACCACAACGACTCAGATGGTGCAAACCGTTGAACCATCATGTCTGGGAGCTGTTGGTGAGTGTAGGACATGGATATATTATTTTGTCCTGCCGAAAATCAGGAGAACAATAATGAAGGGGAATAAAAAAAAAACGGAAAAACTAAGGCATAAAGTCATAAAGAGAAGAGACCCATATGAAAAAAAAAAAGGATCAAACATTTGTGATTCTTCTAGCTAGTTGAAACTTTGGCGTATTTATGGTTTTTTTTCTTTTGGTTTTGGTTATTTTTGGATGCTAATAGCTTTTTATGTTTATGCTACTTTGCTACACATACTATGGTCATTATGGGTTGCTTGTAGCCATTGTTATGGTCTGGGATTTATTGGTTTTGCTTTCTAATAACTCTCTTATTGGGTTTCATTATTTTGATTGTTGATGGGCTTCTTCAAGAAGAAAGGATAAAGTTTGCTTAAGAGAAGACTAGTGAATCTCTAATTCCTCGAGCAAAAAGAAATTTTACTTGAGAGAAGACTCGTGAAACTCTTATTCCTTTGCAATTGCGTCGGTGTGAGAAAAAGCAGAGATTGTTAAAGTGAAGCAATAGCAACTTATCTATCTGTACCTTTATTTGAATATTATACAAGTAACACACAAAACATATGTACTAAAACGGGGTCATCTTTTGTGGTTTGCTGTTGTGTTATTGCTTTGATGTGAACATGACCAAACACGTGCTTAACCCTCTGCTGGCATTGTACTGTTGTTGTTTTGTATGATTTCGAATGGGACAATAAACAATTTTTGAAAATAAACTGTTCGGAGAGTCGCTATTTAATTAAGAGTAATAACTAATAGCAGTAAAATACCTGTTTTTGTATTTTTATTTGCAAAAGGCAGCATATAGCATGTAAATATGATAGTCCTTTTATCGGGTTCGGGTGTATGTTTCTAATAAATAGCATGGATTTTGCTTGTGTTTTTAGTGCATAAAATAGCATGACACTATCACTATGACATCACGTTTTATACCGTATATGTGCTATTATTTACAACATAATACCATATGTTTTATGCTAATTTTGATTTTTCTTATTGTCATCTGCCAATGATTAATATCCTAGTAATTAAACATATGTTGGTGAACTGATTTGAACCAAGTGATTTGAACCGAGTCTTGACTAACCCCCTCTGATGAGTCAGCCAGTCGAAAAAAACAAAACAACCAACACTCAAGTTTATTCTTATAAGCTTGACATACATCGATTTTAAAAAGGTTACATGTTTATTCAAACACTAACCAACCAAAACAAAGTTCATGAGTAGATTAACAACAAAAAAATGTTAACGTGTATATACAAAAGTTACATAGGGAATGACGGTAAAATTTCAAACTGCTTATAGACTGTGAAATTTTACCCTTATGTTATCATCACTTTTCACATGTCTGCCAATTCATATTCAAATTATTTCGTTTTCCGCAAACCAGTGTTCGCAGTTAGAGTAGTTGGGTACTTTTTGTAATAAAGGTTTTTAGATTATTGCAACGAATTAAACTTGAAGTAATAACTATATACTCCCTCTGTTTTTGTAATAAATGAAAAATGACTTCTCTCACCCCCTAGTTGAAGCCTAAGACGATCTAGTTATCATTCTAGGCTCTACTTAATTAATTTAGTCATAATTATTTGTAATTAAACAAACAAAAAACACATTCACATATACCGGAACATTCTATATGTTTACCTAAATGTGGAAAATAAACAGAAACAACCCAAGAATAGGTTCAATGTCACAATATCTGTGAACCAAAAATCAGAAATAGTCTTCATACATAGACTAAGAAAATAGTAACCCTAATTCACAAAACACACCCAAAAGATAGAAAGTTGTCCCAATTATTCTTACCATATGGAGATGTCAATCAAGTACACATGTACAATCCCATCATCTTCACTATCCAACGGTAAGCATTCTATTGGGCTCTTACAACTCCAAGTTTTTGCTTACTATTTATTTTAGTTCTAAAGTATTACGACTACTTTGTCTCCGTACGGTCTAGAGACAACCTACGGACAGATGATTATTGTATGGACCAGTAGAATTAAAGAATCCAACGGTTAGGAACTCACTGGTCATTCTTATTGTTCGTTGGATTATACTTTGAATGTAAGCGAAAATGAATAATTTATATCTGTATATTTTATTTTATGAGGGAGATAGGTCTTCATCAAATCAAATCACTAGCTTGTCCATCGACTTCGAGTCTATGAACCCCTTTTCAGCCACCGAGGCTATTATTTTATTCCATTTCACTTCTCCTTTGAGTCAATCATATATAAATTTCAATAAACGAGCTGGGTATTCAAATTCTATATTATATCAAACATTTGTTTAAGTGGGATTCTTATTATATCAAGATGATTTTTTTTTTTTTTTTTAAATATATATATATATATATATACGACATTTTAAAGCGGATATCTGTTTGAATTTATGGACATTTCATATTATGTCAAATTTAATAAGATGTATTTTAAAATTATTTTTTTGGAAGATGTTGTTTTAAAATTAATTGGTAATGGCTGACAAAAAAATACTATTAATTGGTAATGACTACAATGATATACTACACCTGAAGTATATAACTAAAAAACTGGTGACATTTTTTTTATTCTTAACTACAGCAAAATGTTCTTCTCAGTAAAAATAAATATCTTTTATTATTTTAGTTGCCGGAATACAACATGAGAAAAATAATGAATTTAATAATTAGAACATTGAAACCATTAGATTTGAATGATCTTGCACTTACTATTGTAGTAAGCAAATTTTCGATTTATGTAAGCGTCTATAAGTCTAATAAAAGTTTCAAAAAGATACGCTTTAAGATCATAAACTCGAGTTTTGATGATAAAGAAAAGATTACGTTAAGGCTATAATATTGTCCCTTGCATGCCCGAATAAATTATAGGCCAAAGGTCGATCATAACTTGCTAAAATAGAAAAAAAAATCTATTTATAGGATCTTAAAAGACAGAGAACTAGATTTGATGGAGTTTGGGACGGAGCAATATAGTGCTGACACCTGTCTAATCCCCTGAGACATGCATGACATGTCATGTCAACACACTCGGTCTCTCACAACTCATAACTTCTGCACAATTTGTGATACTATGGACATTTGGATTCACATGTCATGTCAACTCATAATTTCAATACTTCTGTACAATTGTTTCATAATTTAACATCCGAAGTATTGGTGTTGACAACAAAATCATATGTTCTTTCATATTTGTGTTTCACATTATCCGAAAATCAAAGTATTGAAACATGTAAATAAACTCTTTGTAACCAAGAAATGGAAAAAGATCTGATTATTTGAAGAGGTTGCGTTTTCTTCTAACAGCTTCTAATGTACTCTTGAGGGCTATTCATACTACGCCAAAAATGTATTATATTCATATTATATGATTCATAAATGTACATACATCGTATTTTTATTGTAATAACTAAATCAACTTGCAGTAAAGGATAAGAAATGAAAAGCGTGACTAGATATGCACTTGGAGACTGACCATTAGATACGGGCAGGCACATATATATATATATTCGAATATCTAGATATCTGGAAGGAACTCAGATTATGTAACATATATTATTTATTATTATTACGTATGATATAGATTTCTTAATTATTTCATATCAACTTCTACTTGGCTTGTCTATAAATATAAATATCTAAATTATATGGTCATATAAAATGTGTGTATATATATATCCAGCAAAACAAATATTTTGATATAAATTGTTTTTACACTATCCACTTGTTATGTATGTTCATGTTCAGACCCACACATTAATTTCCCTATCCATGTAAAACAGACTCTTGAGTCTTGACACAGTGATCAAATCTCGTTGGATGACATGAACACCAATGATTTGAAGTGGGGAACATATCAACAGTAAATCCATTTTTTTTAATTTAAATGCACTTCAAATATACAATCAAATATTATTGTGAATTTTTTTTACTATATTACTATTAAATTTTTGTATACGCTATCAAGTAATATTATGTGCTTCCACATAGTTTTGTTTATTTTAATTGTTCCATAAAATCGCTAAGTGCAATAAGATAGTTATAGTTCTTCCTAAGAACATACAAAAGTACTAATCAAACATATACGTTTCCGAGTTTTAAACTTGAATAATTTTTCTTACATGAAAACTATATATGAACAACAGAACAAGCACTACTTTTTTTATATTCGATAATATTTTATCCTGGTTTCAAATATTTATTATGTAAACAAACCAGAATAAACAAAACTACACCAAGAAAAGAGAGATGAAATAATCTAACGTTAATAATGTTTGCTGCCAAAAATAAATTATGAATTGAATATAAAAAATTTCATTTGAGTTTATATGTCGTTAATTTGCATAACTCTAGGCAAGAACAATAAAGTCAGTAGGTCACAATTTGAAAGTTGATAATGATCAAAGGGATGTGATCTTAACAAAGTGAGATAAAACCAAAGTTAATTTATATTGCCTGCCTTTTTTCAAGCATCTCTCCCCCACTCACTCTTTACATTTAAGGACCATGAAAATAGTTCACTAATATCACTTTTGAAATTATCAAAAGCTATTTAAGAAAAAAAAAGATTTATCAAAAATTTGATCTTTAATTACATAGTTATGGAATTGTTCTTCTCTTTGTAAATAAATAATTTACTTTTGGAATAGTTGAATCCCTCTGTCTCTTCTTCTGGAGTCTGGACCCAACCCATCATTCCAGATATGACCGGCGAAAGTCAAGAAGCTCTCTGAGCTCTCTACTCACTACTCTCTCACCTCTCTCTCTCTCTCTCTCTCTGCGTGTAGGTTACAAGACAATTGACACCAAGACTAAAGCTGTCTTGTTGGTTCAGTTCTGTTCTCTTTTCCAATGTTGTCATCAGTAAAGCATCAGAGCAACCATAGAGTCTCTGCTACAAACAAGAACAAAACTCTCAACAAGGTTTCTTCCATTTCATCCTCATCACCATCGGCTTCATCATCATTATCAAGCTTTTCATCATCTCCTTTACCCTCACAAGACTCTCAAGCCCAGAAGAGACCTCTAATCACCATGGAAGAAGTTTGGAAAGACATCAACCTTGCTTCCATTCACCACATAAACCGACACAGCCAACATCCACACAGCCATGAGCCACGGTTCAGGAGCCACAACCACCAGAACCAAAACTCTAACTCAATCTTCCAAGATTTTCTCAACGGACCTTTGAACCAGGATTCAGCACCCACAAGCCTGACCATCGGTTCTGCTTCTAATGGCGATTCCACCACTGTCACTGCTCTCTGCAGCTCTCCTTTTCCACCTCCTGCAACTGTTCTGAGCTTGAATTCCAGCGCTGGCTTCGAGTTTCTCGATAACCAAGATCCTCTTGTCAACCGAAACTCTAATCTGCATAGCCACCATCACCTCTCAAACGTTCCTTCCTTCAACACCCCTTTTGAGGCTCTGATTACATCCACTTGTTTTGGTAAGAAAAGAGGCCAAGAGTCTAATGAAGGTTCAGGGAATAGAAGACAGAACCGTATGGTCAAGAACAGAGAATCTGCGGCTCGTTCCCGAGCTAGGAAACAGGAATGTGCATCTCCTCTTCTCTCCTAACTTTCTACTCGTGTGTATCAAAGGGAAGAAAAGAAATGTTGTTTTGCATCAAAATGCTTTTGATCTAAAAAAAGGTTTCTGGGTTTTGATTCTCACTTGCAGGCTTATACAAACGAGTTAGAACTTGAAGTTGCTCACCTGCAGGCAGAAAATGCAAGACTCAAGAGACAACAAGATCAGGTAAATAAGCAGAGAGAAGTTCTTATTGTTTTGCGCTTTGGAAGAACTCATGTCAATAGTTCAAATCCGTATAGCTTAACTCATATCTTAACCAACTTATAGATAAAGAGACAGCCTCTGCATTACTTGCAGTATGTTTGTTTTGCACATTATTTTGTCCAATGACATT
Source organism: Crucihimalaya himalaica (assembly GCA_004349715.1). Taxonomy (NCBI): domain Eukaryota; kingdom Viridiplantae; phylum Streptophyta; class Magnoliopsida; order Brassicales; family Brassicaceae; genus Crucihimalaya; species Crucihimalaya himalaica. Next base: position 1,072,321 of record SMJT01000006.1, on the reverse strand, counting down.
TTGGGTGGTAAAATTCTGAAACTTCAGTTCTGTGTGTGTGTGCAGTTAAAAATGGCTGCAGCGAATCAGCAACCCAAAAAGAACACACTTCAACGGTCTTCAACAGCTCCATTTTGAGAAATCTACTAGTCCTTATTTCTCTTTTGGGGTTTGAGCCTGTCTCATGAAGAAGTGAAAAAATGGAAAAGTTTGTACTTCTTTTTCTCAGCTATAAGTATAACTAAGCTGAATTTGTAGAACTAAGATATTGTAGTGGAAAGAAAGAAGATGTAAAAAAACAACCCTGAAAGAGAAAAGGATCTTTCAATTTCCTAAGGCACAGGAACATCTTTCCTGGGGCCTCTCTTCATGTTCTGTCGTTTTCCTATTTAACCCTTTTTTCACTTATGCACTAACTTCGACTTGTATTCTACTTCCGCTTCTAATACTTTTGTTTCACTGTTTAACCAATTTGGTTCTCAATAGAAGCCAATGTTCCAATGACCAATAGACAAAACAGTGCTCCACTTAATGATGACAATAGCAGAGAAAAGTGAGAAGGGGACCTATCACTTAAACATTTAATTTTCTCCCTGTCACATTATCACAAAAATATCTATCCCTTTGGCTGGCTACCATACAAGCCAACAACTTGCACTATGAAATTGAACCTCCAAGCCAATGGGAATTTAAGTCACCCCACTTTTTTTGGTTGGTCAAGAGAGAACATGATAAGTTTTTGTTCAGTCTGATCGCTCCACACGTTTTATTTATATATAGTACTGTAGCTTTTGCTATAACCGGTCACCATAAAAAACACTGTGTGTTATATTCATTAGGTTTATCAAAAGAATAGTTTTTATCTTCTGTTGGCCCAATCTCAATTACCTGACAGTGATAAGTCTAATTGATCCACTTTTGATATTGATGTGTATTCTTATAACTTTTAAGCAACTAAAAGTGGACATCAAGAGCTAATATGGTATAAAAGTAGTGGCATTAAGATAGAGAAGAATAGTTACCAAAAGTGGGACTATGACTAGAATCTATCCTCACATAATATGGTAACACTTAGAGCCCCTCAAATAGGCATCCAATACTTTTAAAATCATGCTTTTAGTTTCATTCCAGTCAATAAGAATCCTAGACTTCAAGAAACATAATAAGAAAAGGTAGTTACATTCACCTGAAACTACACCTCTATTGTCTTTCAATATGCTTACATCAATGTTTCCCATCAAAACTTCAAACTTAAAAGAGCTCACAAGCCTAAAATGTGAAGGATGAAAGAACCATAGATAAGTCGCTGCAGATACAAGTTGTTACCTTTCATTCTGATCATTTTATATTTTTGGTGCAAAAGCAAAAGTCATTAAGCTTTTGATGCCTCACTTTCCTCCTGAAGTATTTTTCCATCCTTTGGAACCAAGCATGGAATCCCATCTTTGATCTAGTGTGTTAAGAGAAGCAAAATCAAGTCTTTTTAACACTAAATCGTGAACATGAAGTGAAAGCTAAGAGAACAGGGGAATAATATGATTAAGAAGCAAAACAAAGTCTTAAACACTGAATCGTGATCATGAATGAATCGGCCGACTCAAATCACTTTAACATATCATTATTCCATCAGTGAATCCCAAATCAACACCAAGAATAAATTCATTTTTGAACTTTATTTAGTATGACGCAAATGAAAAAAATATAGTAAAGAATCAAGCTCTCTCTATATATATATATACATCTCAATCTCCGATTTGAAAATTCCTAAAAGATCAAAGTTGGTTTCAGAACATGTTCATTTGAATAAGAGATATGATTCTGAAAGCATATATGATATAGCGTAGTTGGTACAATTTCACTGCTCGGAGAGTTACATCTAAGAGCTCAACATAACACATAGCATCTTAGCAATAATCAACTCATCTAAAATTCGAAAAAAAAACCAAAACAAGCTTTGGATTGGAATCGATTATAATTTGGATTGAAGCTTACAGGAAAAGAGACACCTATAGTATCGCTGACAAGTGATCTCGTCTTCTCGCAAAACCTATGCAATATCAAATTGCTTAAACAATTTCTTCGGGACCAATCTAAATACAAATTAAAGGAGAGAAATCGAACCTCAAAGGTTGCTTAGAGAGAGGGCACACCAGAATCTCGGAGAGGGTCTTGTCGATTACGTTTCCGGCGTCTTTGAGCAGCACTCTGCTTAATCTCACCATTATCAAAGCTTTGATCTTTAGCTTTTACCGGGATTTTTCTAATTCCCGATCTCCGGCAGAATCGACCGACGTTACGGATAGAGCTAGGGATGTTATCATGGGTTAACCAGCCCATTTAAACCCAACTCATTTAACCTTAAACTCATTTAACCTTAAACTTATTTAAATCTATTTAAGTTTTAAACCCATATAACCATACCTATATAACCTTATTTAATTTTTTCCAATAAATAAACTTAAATGGATCTAAATTTTAATAACATACCTATTAAATGGGTTCTTAGACCCATGATAACATCCCTAGGTATCATGCATTTTTATCACTTGGTCTTCTATTTGTAGAGTGAGATATCTAATTCAACATGATTGTACTACAGAAATGTGTGTTTGCAGTCTATTTCATTCGATAACAATAGTACAAACTACTAGGTTATTAGCTTCGGGTTGATCATTAGCTCGGTTTTAGTATATTAAGTGCTTAAATTTTTTGCTTGGATCCAAAATACTTTGAATTTTCAATGTACTCAGAAGTCCATGGTTATGCAAGTCTATATCTACTTGTATTGCAAATGCTAGCTCATAAAACTTATTATCTTCACCATGTAAATGTAAATACATATATCTTACATTAAAAAATTGCCAAATAGGCAACTACTGTCTTCATTTTGTAAAGAAATCACCAGTCTTCTAATCAATGTAAAAAGATCTTCGACAATCTTTTGAACTTCGTTTCTAAGGGAAATATGAAATCCATATACGTGCTTGCTTAATTGATTTCATCTTGTTGTTTAGGCCCAATCACTTTGGCTACGATTGGTAACTTGCGTAATGGTGGAATTGCGTATTCTAACGCGATTCCGCAGGAATTTTACAAATCAAAGAAAAATGTGTAATGAATCAGAAAACGCAAAAACGTAAGGTTTGCATTTGTGCTGAAAAAAAATACAAGTCCATTAAGCAATTAAGTGAGGATATAGTTTCTTATTTGTGCAATGGCAAAATATATTGTTTATTTTTATTTTTCTATGGCAAAAAAAATAATTTTGAACATGGATAATATGGTTGCATGAATATTAATATGGTTACATGAATATTAATATATTATTTAGATCTTGTTGTTTATAAAAATAAAATTATAAGTGTTTGAAAAATATTTTTAAATTTTTTTTTTTTCTTGTTGGTCACAAATATTTTTAAGTTATATATATATATATATATATATATATATATTATGAATGTATTAAATAACATAAGTGTTTGAGTAATATTTTTTTAATGTTATTTACTCTAATATATTTAGAATGTTTCATCTCTTTCTAATTTTAAATATATGTTTAACAATTTTATGATTATCAAATAACATCTTAAATATGGTGAGATTTAATATTAAATAACTTAAATTTTTAAGTATTATATTTTTCTCTAAAAAATAAATATATTCCGTCATTCCGCAAGATTTATCCAATCACACGGTTTTTTATTTTTCCGCAACTTTTTTCAGCATATTAAATCATTCCGTAACTTAATTTTATTTTTCGCCATTTTGCCATTACGCAGTGTTACCAATCGAAGACTTTGTTTCTATATATCCAAGGCCAATTTTTAATTTTTTTTAACTCAGCATTTACACGTAAATTAATTGAAAATAATTATAACTATATGGCATTTACAGTTAATTATAAAATAGATTAAAACATTATGTTTTTTGTTATTAGATGATTTATGATTTTGGGCTATTTTATGATTTAAATTCATGTTAATCTATTATAACTAAAATTTTTTTATAATATTGTTCCAAAAACTGCAATTAACACATAAAAACGTATTCTTAAGCCCAAAATTTTATAATTTTCATTAAGATTATGAAAATAAATTATTGTATAACATCACAAACTCTCTATCTAGACGTTTGAATAACAAAAAAAAATATTTTATATTTGCAATCTAAAATTAATCGAAATAGGTAAAATTGTTTTATACTCCCTAGAGTAAACGGATTAGAATAGTTACCATTCCAAACTCAGTTTTTCTTTCTAAAACAGTACTTGTCTGTGGATGATTTAAAAAAATAAGACTAGTTTTATTAAAAGAGAAATACACTTATTTTGTAAAACATTAACATGTTAATTGTCGCTAATCATAGTAAAAGTAACCGCTCGAGGGCTTTCTATGAACTCCAAGACTCTTCGATATTTTTCTTTAGGAGGGGGTATTGGATAAAAGAATTGAAGAGAATTGAAATGTATAGATTTTAAAATATTTTATGAGAATTTAATGAATTCCATTAAAATCTCAACTAAAACTCTGAGAATTTGTCTTTTATATTTTTGCACTTGAATTCTATTAAATTCTATTCAAATGACAATGATATAAAAACTCTCGTAAAATTGAATAACATTAGAATTTAATAGAATCTAAAATTTCATCAATTGAATAACATTAGAATTTAATAGAATACATAAATCTTGCAATTGAATAACATTGAAATTTAATAGAATTGTCTAATCTTTCAGATTCTATTAAATTCTTCGATTGAATAACCCCCTTTAGATTCCAACCAAAAGACGATGTTTTGGTGGAGGCTGAGGAACACTAGGAGGATTATGAATAGGATTGGGACCTGTTGGGTTTTTTCTTTCGATTCCAATCAAATGACGATGTTGTGGTGGAGGATGAGGTACACCGGGAAGATTATGTATAGGATTGGGACCTCGTGGGACTTTTCTCTCGACTCCAATCAAAGATGGGTCTTCACGAATAGCAGCCACGGACGACGTCATTAGGAACAAGATTAGTGTTATGACTAATACCACACCACCTTTCAACACTTGCATCTTGTCTATCTTTTTTTTTTTTCCTTTGTAAAGTTTTTTTTTTAGTTGGTTACTCTTAGTTCCTCATTTTTCCTTTTTATAGTGGAACTTTAGGGGAGCTAGTCAAAATGTAATATATATATATATATATAATATATATATATATATATATATATAGCAATGTGTTTATTAGAAGATATGTATTAGAGTTATTATCGGAAGTTGTATACGTACTTGATACGTTAATAAATTTTTCGACTTGTAACCAAATTAATGTCATTCAATTGTTGATTTGCATATCTTTAGCAAAATAAGTAATTGATTTGGGACATAAAGTTCCTGCTTTTCGTTTTTACTTCTTCCTAAGGTTTTCCTTGTGAGTTGGGACATTTATTTAATTTCCTTTTTAATGTTTTTTCATGCTATTAATTATGTATTTGTCAAAACAAAACTAAGCAGAAGTAATAACATGTGTGTTGATTGTTTCCCGCAACCACAAGTAAACGTTATGTTTGTAGGTAATAGTGGTTGTTAACGATTGATAAAAACCATGAAAATCGTTTTATACTGCTTCAAGCCGCTCTAAATTAGTAAATTTCAAAAGTTCATTTTTGCAAACGTTTGCGGTAATGGTTGGTTAAATAAATATTTTTTTTTTTTTATCAAGAAACATTAGGTAGGGGCTCTATCATAGAGCGATGATCTTTGGACTTTTTGACTAAAACGCAATACGCAAAACGCCCCTATAAATTTGAAAGTTTCTAACCATGCCTCTGAATTCTTATGTATTACAAAACGGTCCTTCAATGTAAAGCGTTCAGATATATGCCTCTGTTTTTTAGAGTTCTCGATTCGTCCATCAGCGTTTATAATTTTATCAAACGTTAATCGGTGACCTAGTGCTTAGTGTTAGAAATGTCTATCGACATTGGTTACGTACACATTACACAAATAGCTTATCAACAAATTGGAAGATGTTGGTCAAAGAATGTTGAAGCATCAAGAGAAACTTACGTTCTGGATTAATGCTCCTGAATATCTGATTACGTGCATAGAAGTATTACACAACTTTGTTCCCAGCCAAAGCATCATCCCGGGCACTTTGGACAGGTTACTACTTGTGCTACACTAATGTTTAGCTTGCTTCCCATGATTCTTGTATTGTATGGGTTAATATAAAATGCTTCATTCAATTGCTCAGTGATTTTGCTTTACATCAAAAACATCATTGTACGAGAATGGGTAAAACATTTGTAACATCTAAGTTCATATAAGATCTGACATTAAACCAAGATGATCGTAGCTTTCTAAGAATATCCTTAATAAGCATGCAGGATTTCAACTTCCTCTCATACCTTGTGCAAGCATCTGACAATTAAGATTTAGACAACCTCTTCATCGTCCAAGAGCAGACAGTCTTTTATTTTCTCCCTGACATAATTGGAAACCAATGTTAGGAGTTTCACATAGTGTTTCACTCAGGTCAGATATCTCGTTTTAAATCTGCTGCTTCCTAGAGACATGAACTACCAATAATTCTGACATGTAAGCAGAATGAATGAACATAGGTTTACTGAAAAGGAATCCAACTTTAAGATCAGAGTTATTGCATACTACTTACCTCAGATAAGCTTGACTGTTAACCTTTTGATGCTTCACTTGGGAAATCATGTGATCTGGTAGAAATGAACTGAATTGCTCAAGAGATATTCCATCTTGTGGAAGTATTTGAAACCGGCAACTTGAACAGCAAGCAGCATAAAGGACATCAGATTCCTGTCCTTCTTCAAAAGTATCCAGATCTGATGAGTCTGATCTATTTAGCGGGCCATTGCAGATAGGACAGAAAGCTTCTGTTGTCATAGAACCGTCATATTTGAGATTGAATCTCTTTAGGCGCCTCTGAGTGGCCAAAGGGACATTCGAGTTGTCTGTTTCAGGAATTTTGTTGAAGTAAAATGGAGTAAGCTTTGCAGCCGTCCGTACAATTGTGCATTCCCGAGAAGGATTTTCTTCCTGGATATAAACCCAGAGACCAATGAATCAGCAAAAACAAAGTAACAGCCAACCATGCATGCACTACAACAACTACAAAAGATAAACATGATTTGAACCTGCAACAGAGCAACAAATGAAGAGACCAAATCATTGATGCCGCATTGAGAACGACAAGCCAACTCCACAGTCTTTAGACTGCCCTGCCCAGAATATGTCAGATGTCACTCAACAGTTGGATTATGCAAGAATACGCTTCACAATAGCAAATACAATATAGTCAAGGTAGCCACTATACGAACCCATCTAAAAGGCAGAGCCTAGTTATCTCCTGTCTAACACAATCTCGAAGTGGAAGCACAATGGGAACCTTCCATCTCGCATCAACATGCTGAATATCTGCTGATAGTGAATAACCTCGTCCCTGTCTCAAGAGAAAGCAATTCAGCTCACATTTCTAAAGAATGTCCTAACAAAGTAGATAGAAACATTGTGTATGAAATAAATCTTTACACTAAAACTTCAATATCTACATTATTTGAGGTAGCCATTGTAATCACTCTATTATCACTCTACTATGCAATCTATAGAAAACTAAACCAGAGAAAAGACGAGTTGAAGCAACACACCTTGACAGTAGCCGAAAGAACATGGGAGGCAATTCTCGACGTGCATGATCCTACCACTAATCTGTTGTACCCGTTTTCAAAGGCAACCTAAAACGGATTATTAAGCAACATCAATTAAAAGATATTTCCAAGCCTAAATTTTTATTGTCAAAAGCAACAAAAACAATATAATACCCAAACCTTTTGCAAAGAGAACATTTTAAGATGCAACAGAAGGTCTTCTTTTCCAGTATCGTCAGGAACAGAACCTAATAGCTTTACAAACCTATCTCGTGCGTCAAGAGAGTCTGAACCAAAGACGCTTTCGACTGGAACAACATGAAGATCCTTTGCAGGTGGAGACAAACTTGAGACAGTAGATCGAATCCACTCAATTGCATCAATCATTTCCGTGGAGAGAGCAGGAAAAGCTGCAGTTTCATCCACAAACGCAACACCAACACCAAACACAGGTAATGATCTATCACGACTCGCCTCGTAATTCTTCAAAGCCTTAATTTGCAACTCGTGCACAAATTGAAGAGCAACCCTAGCATCATACTTGCTACGTTTAGTCAACAATCACTAACGTATAAGAAAAAACAGAAAGCAAGGAAAAAAAGAGATTGAAACCTGGAAGATGATCCGCCAGAGAAAGCAACAAGGACATTATCTGAAGGAGTGATCATGGCGTGAGAAGTAACAGCGAGGCGGAACTTCCCAAAGACGTTGTTCCTAAAACACTCGGCGCAGAATCTTCCATCGTCCGAGCCACCGTCCCCAAATGTCATAGGCTCATTGCATTTACACTTGACACAGACACTCTCCTGATTAACGCCACCAACCACAGCATCTTCCACTATCTTGCTTCCATTTTCCTTCTCACGGTCATAGCAACCAGACTCACAGCCTGAGGAATTACAAGCCATGTCCAATTCGCAAGGCAGCTGTGATATGGAAAATTTAGATTAGTTATTAGGACACAGAAGAGTAGACAATACTATCAACATCTCTAATTCATGAGACAAAACCCGTTTCCGCCATTAACAAGCTTATAAAGAGATAGTTACTCTAAACGTACCCATTAGTCTATTATACTCAGTCAGTATGTAATATTATTCCACTGTAAATAGCTAAGTCTTGCTATCAAGCGAATGTAATGAATAGATAGATAGAGATGTGTGCAGATTCAAAACCGAAACAAACACAGCTAATAAATAGAATCACGATTTCCGATTCGAGCATCAAACAAGAAATATGTGATCAATTACCAGTTTGAGAGAGAGAGTGAGAGAGACGATAGGTGCTTTAAGAGTCGAAGAGGGTAAGACAGAGTTCTAGAAAAGTCAGCCTTGGCGGCGTCCTAACGCTTATGCGGAGGTTGGCCGCGGCGATTTTGGTTTTAGCGTTTGAAAAGATCTCTGCTTTGTCTGAAACGAGGGTTTAGTGGAAAAAAAAAATTGGGGAAGAAGATATGTGGTGATTTACGAGTCTACCCTTACCGGTGAAAGGATTAGTCTAAAATTTACAGATTGATAATAACGTTAAACAGACGTAAACTGTAGACATGTAACCATCCATTAAAAAGAAACCGACAAGTTTTGTCCAATTTGGGAGGAAGAGAATCATCAGTCATATTAATTTTTTGGTCCATGTTTTAGGCTTTTGGCCATGGTGGTGATAGTATTACTCAAACAACGCCTTTCTTAGTCTTTTTTCTTCTTCAAACAATTTCCTTAATTGCTATGCATCATAAATAATATATACCCACCAGCAAATCGTATATGTTCATTAATTCATGAGAAACTACTCTTTTGACCCTCAAAGTCTGGTCCAATTTGGGAATACCCCTAGCATGTGATAAAAGTAAAATAAGAAAATTAGTTAGTCTATCAGTCTATGATTCACACAACACAAATTGCTGAAATTTCGATAAGAGTCCCAAACCACTCATTTACATACGACAACAACTGAACACAAAACAACCACGGTGAGTATTACGAAGAAGAATTTTGTGTCATATCCAGAGAGACAACATATCGTTGTTCTGTTCACCTTTTGTATAATAGAAAATTTCAATGTTCCATGAACTGCGAGGAAGGCGGACTTATTTTCGTCTTCTCCATACCTGCGAGGATATCAAGGGACTTCATTATTTGTGCTTCATCGATTTAAGATCAAATATTTTTGAAGTGATTGTATGTAAATTATACCATAAGCCCCACGAATCTCTACTTCTCTAAGTTCTTGGACAAGGGCACAGCAACAACACATCAAATGAGATAGAAAATCGTCAATGAACCCTCCCTGTGATATCAGGAAAACATTATGCATTTATCCCAACTCTACATTGCGTGACATCAACAAAAGACATGTCATTCTAAATCATTTGATATCATACAATGATAGTTACTAGCGAATTGATGCAGGTGACTACTCATTAACCATAATTCACAAACAAATCTGTTGTTTTAGGTTTGCAAATGATAACCATTTTCTTTGCAGCATATAGATGTTTGGGATCAAAATCTTATTAAAATCAATTAGGGTTCAAGGGGGAGGAAGACAATGTACCGTGATGTTTAGTGTCTTCCGGAGTTTCCTCCTTACACAACAAGTGTAGCAGCAACACGAAAGTATCAAAGAATAAGCCAGTAGCTCATTACATGCTTCAGCTGAAGCTGGTAGAACGAAAGCAAAAAAGAGAGTTGCTTATTAGTTTTCCATGTTTTAACTACCAACTTGAAAAATAATAATGTCAAAGTGTTCGTATATCCCTTACAGATGTGCCTGTTAGATGCTGCAGTGGCTATCTTTGCCAAAGTACCACATGGGAAAAAGAATGTCTTCAAGCCTGTGGTCCATAAGTGAATCATTCACAACTTTTCAGATAACAAGAAAATATGGAATGTGAAACGATGGTCATCTATATAAACGACAAAACAAAGTGGAATCACAGTGGAAACAAGAAGTGGGGACATACAAAGAGAAGGTTCCGAGCAACAAGCCAGTAAGTCGGTATGCCATTCTTCATGGTGTTGTACCTGTGATGCTCTTCGTGAAAGTAGATCATGCCCCGATGAAACATTAGAAGTGGATCTGCATGGAACAATTATGTAACCGACGTTATAAAAATACTGTACCAAATATTAGCCTTTAAACATGAAAACAGACCTGAAAAGCATTACAGTCACAGCAAAGTATTGGAGATTTTACTTAATCACATAATAATATCTCTCTTGTAATTGGACAATACACAAGTTGCATTTAAAGAAAGCACATGAAGTTTGGATCTTTTAGTGGAACAAAATGAAGATTCTAACCTCGAGGCTGCACGACTACTGCTTTTCTTGGGAGTGTCTTCATCATACGAATATTCTGTCTTCATGCTTAAGTTACGGTCAGCTTTTTTCGAAGCTTTCTTCGTCAGCTCCTTCTCAGAGTCAGGATCAACAGATGCAGCAGCTTGTGTAACACCAATTAAACGTTGAATGACTTCACACTGAGCCACATCATAATGCTCTTGCGAACGCTGAAGTTCGAGCTGCAGTTTCTCATTTTCTGTTTTCAGAGCTTCACAAAAACGCAAGTTAGGGTATGAGCAAGAGAGAGTCTTCTTCAGCACTGATGCTGCTTCTCTGGTGGATTCTTGTTTCAAAATAACATCTTGAACATGTCTGTCCTCTTCATCCAGAGTGTACTCGCACTGATCACGGTCAATATACTCAAACCTCTCCTGTATAAAATTGTCCAAATTTCAACATACCAAAAATCAAAAAACCATTTTCCAGAAGAGAAACTTTAAGATGATAAATCAAGTAAACGTTACCCGAATTCGAGCGTTATCCACCAAGGTGATGAGTGGTATGATCTTGAGAAAACGATCAATCTCATCCTGATGTTTCCTGAACTGGTAAACAATGTTCCAACCCATAGCCAACAAGTAAAGATAGCTCCTGTCCCGACAGCTATTGACCAGAAGGTAAGACCTCCTCAAAGCATCTTCGAGCCCTTCGAGTGGCTCTCGAGTCTCTGGGTACTTCTTCATCTCAGAGATCTTGAGCTGTTCAAGCAAATTCCCAATGAGTTTGAGATGCTGAGCGAATTGACGACAGTTCTTCTTGTGCATCCAAGCAGTATTGGCAGCTTTAACTATGAGGCCAATCAACTTGACGGCATCTAAACCAGTCAGTTGCGCCACTGACGCAATCTCTCCAAGACCATCCCATGAATGTGACATTTTCTCCTTCGATTCTCCTCAAAGCGATCAACCGTCTGAAAATTCCTGAGTGATTACAATTATACTCGCATTATGAACAGGAAACACAACTCAAAATTCTTCACCCATTTTTAAGATCCAGAACATGGAAATATCGAGATTGTTGGAAATTTTACTTTCACTGAGCCAAAGTTTCTTGAAATTACTGGAATCAGAGAGTTTGATCCAAGTTCTACAACGCCGGCATTGTTGATCGAGATCGAGTACGAGTCCAGTTTCCGACGCCAAATCAGAACTCACCACCCAGAGATCCGAAAAAATCAGTAGAGAAACCGCATCACGGGAGAGGGAGTGAAGCGAGACTTGACTAAAGAGGGAGCAGTTTCTTCGACTGCGACAACAAAGAAGAAAAAAAAAAGAAAAAAGTCCATAAGATACCAATCAAAGAGATTCTCCAGGTCCATAGGCTTTTCTACGTCAAAGATCTTCAACACGAGAAAAAAAAATTATAAAATCCGTAAAGATGATGGATTTCTCTTGAAAGACTTGAAGCTGACGAAAGCGAAAGAGTAAAATCCAAAGACCAGAAAGTAAAAGAAGCGCAAAAGAGGAAAGAGAATGAACAGTAGTAACCTCCGCCGACGAGTCACAGGTGAGATAAAAATTCGCCGGCGATAAACACCTCCGCCGAGAGTCAAGTCAAATGGAAAAATACATTGAAAATCACAGAAAACTTTATATAAATAAATAAAAAAATTAGAGAGAGAGGAAACAATATCGGAATGCTCACATGATGCATTGAAGAAGGCAACATATATACTTTTTCTCTTCACGGATTTCTATAAACAGATAAAATATATATAAAAAAAAGGAAAATGCTAGAATATTTTGTTGAAGAAGAAGAAGAACACTACTGAAGTCTGGGAATTACAATTTACAAACCAGGAAAATGCAAAATCACCTGGAGATTTGTTCGTCGGCGTCGTCGTCGTCTTCGAATTAGATTAAATCCAGAGGCAGAGATGAGGAGTCATAGTTTGAGAAGACGGTTTGTTTTTGTCTATTTATGTATTCCTCATTTGCTTTCCCCACACCTTCACTTGCCACTCGTCGGAGCTCAAGAGCTTCCCCATCCTGCTTTTCTTTTCATTTTACCCATAAGCCCTGCCCAACTCTCTCTATTTACCATTATGCCCTCCGTCACTTTTCTGTTTCTTTTTTTTTTTGGTTATGTTAAACCAAGTTTTATACTAAGATCCTAGCTAAATGTGTTTTGTTACACGTTAATTGTGACAGTTCTAAGGTAATATCCTTGTGTAGACTAATTAATGACAACTTAATAAAATATCGAAGTTTGAGATTTAGACTAATACTACTTAGTACCATAAGATCTCGGAATGTGAGATTATGAAACACCCTTGAAATATTATTTTCCGGTTAAGTATTGTCTTACAGAAATGTAAATGTCTCTTTTTGTTGTCGGCATAAAATGACTTTGGTTGAAACGAATAATGTAATTCTTCGTTATAATTAGGCACCACGACGTCAACTATTATGTTTTACGTACTGAATGTATATGAGGTTATGAACAATTCCAATGACTAAAATCTAAAATGTCAAATTATTTATATATATTCGTGTGGGTGTGGCCACTGGTCCTTATAGGAAATAATGTTAGAAATTTAGGTAACTTAGCTTAACAGATCGTACAAATGTTAAGACTAAAACTGTGTTTCAGTAGTGGTTTTATGAGAGATTTAAAAGGTGGGGCACTACATATGATATCGTGTTAGTATAAGACATCTGTTAAATGATATCCATATATAGTATGAAAATATTGCGTGTTTGATAAAATTTATACAGAGAAAAAGGGATCAAAGTGACATGATCGATCGCTTGAAATTGATTTGTCTTTGAATTGCAGTCACTATAATGATAATAACACCTTTTTGCGGTTGAAATTGAAATGTCTTTGAATTGCAGTTAAGGTAATTATGTCGATATAATACTTTAGTTTCCCCTATATTGATCTTGCTTTGCTGTACGTGGATTACCATTATTATTTTTCTTTACAGCTGGCGAAACGGACGGTAAACTAATAATCAAGTTTCTTTTTTCATAGGGGTATTTTGGTTTTGAGACCAAAACTTAACTAACAAACAAAGAAGGATATATACATGTTTTCAAACTTATGAACTACATCGACAAGAAACCCTCAAAAAATATTACATCTTGGTTTATCATAAAGAAAAGGGTTTAGATATCAAAATACAGAAAACTCAACTGTATAATTTTCACTTTTAATATTTTAAGCGCTAAGCTTTGTAATTAATTATCCCTAAGATTCTTGACATTTTTATTATTATTATTATTATATATATACATATGTGGGACTTATGAAGATTTTGGCACGTATACAATATGCATGTGTGGGAAGGGTGGACATTGGTGGTGGTGGTCCTGGTGGAGTATGACTTCTACGCCCTCTATCTTTTTGAGAGTGCCTATATACCATGCGTTTACTCTATAAATTTTGAGTATTAAAGTTGCTCCGTTACAATTACCAAAATATTGACTTATATAACATTGTAAATGTCCATTTGATTCTTCTTGTTATATATCTCACACAAAACTATGAATTAAATTCTGATGCTAATAATTTGTATTGCTATTATATATTGTCTTGTCATAATCCAGTTTAAATTTCAGAGTACCTGTATGTGAATCGTATACGACATAAAATAACATCACAAACTCTATTCTTTTTTTTTTTTTCCTCACATCAAAACTCTTTTATAATGGGAAGTCGTTACTTTATCAGCACTAAAGCAACATTGCTTTATCACTAATACATATACTAAGACTTCTTTATCACTAATACATATACTAAGACTTCGAATAATAACGAACATAACAGCAGCGAAAAAAGTACGGTACGGTTCAAATAATAACAAAAATGTATAACTATATATATATATATATATATATATATATATATCTATACGTTTTTGTTATTATTTGAATCGTATCGCACTTCGTATATATATATATATTTATATACGTGCGGTGCGGTGCATAATGTTATCATTCGGAGCCTAAATTTATGACAACCACCTTTGGGCATTATCGGTCATTGGTCAGTGCGGTAGTGTTTTAAGCAGGATTTCAAACGAACAAACACACAACCCATTTTATATCATACAACTTGTCATAGTTGTAAAAGTAAGAAAGGGAACGACGTCTTGTGTTATTGGAAGGTAATAAAGATAGACAAACTGTTGTTTTAGTTGTTAGGTGAATTGTCTCCATGTGATTTTAGTTTGGAATAATCGTGCATCTTACTTTATAGTACTATTTAAATGTCTTGAAATGTCCTTATCTGTAACAATAAATGGGACAGCTAAATTTTCCATGCACTTAAAAAAACAATACAAAATCACCACTAAACATTAGTATTTGTACAGTACTTAAACTATTTTTTTGGGTTATATTAGTGAAAATGGTCATCGAATGTCCATAACACTTTGTCGGAATTTATAAAATATTAGTATTAACGAAAAAGTGTACTTCTCAAAATCTGCATTGCTTCTGACCAGATACAATAAATTATTAATCTATAAGCATCAACACACTTAGTTGGTACCAAGAATTGAGGCTCTACCATTTAGGAACAAAGTCTTATACATATTTATCTTTCTCTATCAGCTTCCGTTACACATTCGAACATAGTTCTTGTTTGTCGGACTAACTCAATATAAATATGAAATTACGCTGGTATGATTATAGTAATCATAGGTTAATGGTTAGCTAGATGAAATTTAAGTTCGACTGATGTAGTACACGAAATTAAATTTGACTAGCTATTCCTATTGATTTACAAATTAGACGTGTCTATCAACATCTTGTTTATAATTTTATAAAAGTTAATCAGCTATTTAAAAAATAAAATAAACGCATATATATTCAAAACTACTTGCATTTATTATACATACATATACATTTATAAAACTTATATACTAGTATCTACAATATATAAATATAAAAAATAAAAAATAATGTGCTAATTAACGAACCTGTAACATAGAGTAGCTATAAAGACCCTTTTAATAAATGAATTAAAAGTTTCCGAATAAATCAAACCAATCAGGCTAACCCGTGAATTATTCTGTATATTTTAAGGTTTCTTTAATGTAGTAGCAGCTAAAGAGTTCGAAGTTATTAAATTTTGATTTGTTATAAATGGATTTGTTTGACTAGAAAAACAAAAAAGAACTCACCGTTAAATAAATGGGCTGAACTAATTGATCAGTAAGCCCATGATATGTTACATAAATAAGTTATTGGGCCAAGTCAAAATGAACTTTTCGTAGACAACTGTAGTGTCGTCGTCAACCAGACCAAAATACCCCTCACGTGAAGCAAACAACAAGAAAGGGAAATTAATATGAACACGAGAAAAAAAGGAAATTCAGATTAATGTTTGTGATTTATTGAAAAGCTTAAAGTTTTCCAAAATTTGAATTTATTCACTCAGTACGTTAAGTCATACATATAGAGGAAATAAAAACTCACAAGAGGAGTCACACTCGTAATTAATAAGGCGTGATAATGGTTAATATTTGTCCTTTTATAACATTCAATTTAATCATGCTAATTAGCCCCAACATTGGACCCGCACTTAATAGCTTCATAATGTAAAGTCCTAAATTACCCCTTCATCCAAAAAGCGTTACAACCACTAGCGAAGGGTACAAACGTCATTGACAAAAATTCTAAAAGTACTAAAGTAAAGAAAGGAAAAAAAAAAAAGAGGTCGAATCAATATCTGAACGCGCAATCTCCGCCGTCAAATTTGGTCTAGCTAATGAAAAAGGTCCCACGTCTGCGATAATCTAGGCTTAACCACTAGTAACGTACCACGTTTAGAGTTTACTTTGGTAATTGTAGTGTTTAGTGTTGGCGGGCGTAATTAATAAATTCAAATTCAGAGCCAAAAAATTTAAAAAAATAGCAAAACAAAACCCTAGCGCCTCTTTTTTTTTGTTCCATCTTTCTATCTCTCTTTCTCAAATCGCTTCCCTCGCTTATCGCCATTTCTCCCTCCATTTTCTCTGTGTCGATTTTGAGCTTCCTCTCTCCGTTCATCAAATCTTTCGATTTCTCTCATCCGAAGCTGAATCTGAGAATGTTTATCGAAGAAGAAGGTCTCTGTTAATTTAGGTAATTCCTTTTCCTTTCCGATTTCTAGGGTTTAAACTTGCTAGATTTGTTATCAAGTGTAATTGGTTGAATGATGGTTTAACTTTTCCAATTCGTCATCCAGCGAGATCAAATATCTGGAGAATCTCGACATTTCGATATCTAAATGTATCATTAACCGATTAGTTCAAGTCTGGATTGATGATATCTGTTTTTTCTTTCCACTAGTTGTGTAGGTACTTAAATCTATTGGCGAGTGTTGTTGTAGCTGTCACTGTTTATATGGGGAAGATATCTCCAAAGGACTTGGATTCAAAAACCTCTGTGAGGAAAAAGAAGTTGAAAGGTTCAAGTAATAAATATTTAAAGCCTGGGGCTTTGGTTCAGCTCTCTTACAGTAAAGCATCGGCTGTTAAGTCATGTAATGATTTGGGGAAGAAACGTGTACCTGTATTTGATACTAAGCATGCAAGGAACAATAAAATGGCAGTGGAACATATAAATTCCCCCAAAGGCCCTCTAATATTGTCGCCTATCAACGTTGTTAAGCGAAGTACTTTGGTGAGGCCAATGAAGTTTGATGATCTACAAGTGGAGAGTAATACTTGTAAGAAAAGCCCTTTACTGTTATCTCCAATGGGTATTGTTATGCAAAACGCTTTGATGAGGACACCAAAAACTCCTCAAGCTGATCCTTGCAATTCAGAATCTCAACTTGAATCTCTTCCCATGGATTTACTGGTAATTTGTTCGTTTATTTTCACTTCACAGTTTCTGTTTGGTAGTCATCTGAATGTATAAAGTTAGTTCTTCCAAAGTTCACACTTTCTGTATCTTCCAGGTTAAAATAGTTTGTCATCTGCACCATGACCAGCTGAAGGCAGTTTTCCATGTTTCTCAGAGAATTAGAAAGGCTGTATGTTCTTTTCTTTATTTACTTGTTTAGTTTGGATCCATGAAAAGCTCTATCCTTTTTTTTGCTATTTTTATTTGCTGGGCATTAATTTTTGAGTTTCCTTCTAACAGACCATGCTTGCAAGACAATATCATTTCAATTATACAACACCAGACCGCTCACGACAGGAAATGTTGAGTGTCATGACCCCAATGCCAATAAATCGTTGGCCATTTCGTAGGTACTTGTTTTGACTTGATTTTCACCATTTGGAAATGAGCATCAAACAACTTGTTTGACTCTTAACAAAACCTTCGTTGATCTACATACAGCAAAGGAGATGGGAATCCAACAATGGTGTCAAGCCCACATACCCCAAAAGCACCAAAACATGCTCCTCGGCCACCCTTTCGAACCAAACTCACAGAGATGAAGCAAATCACTGCTGTTCTTTTCCAAGACCAGACAGCATTTCCTTCAAGATGCATCGTTCCTTCTGTTCTCCAAAGGCCGACTTTGTTCAAACCAATGGCTCCAAAGCACCCTCGAGTGCTCTTCTATGAGGATGAACTATGTCAAGCTGTTGCTCAAAACAACCTTACCTGATTACACTTGCTGTAATCAGACCCATGACATCGCTTCTCCCTCTCTGTTCATATTAGGTTTGTCTTCATTGCATTATTGATCATTGCTCTTGATGATCATCATCACCTATAGTAAGAAGCATGCAAGTTTTGTAGCAGTGCTAGTTCAGGGTTTTAGGTTTACATGGCAATCTCGTAGTATCATTTAAGGTTTTTAAGTTTTTAGTCTCTTAAGTTTGTCATAATAAGCATGTGGCTTTGGTTTGGTCAGTTGAGGCTTGTGTATATTTTCTGCATATCTGGATCAGTGGCTTTTTTTATATATATTAGTATAAAATATATTGCTTTTGCTTGCTTACTTCTCATATTGGCTCTCAAGTTCTCCAAAAATGGACTGTACAAAGAAGATGGTAAACCTCGAGTTCAGTAAAAGATAAACGACAATTTAAAAAAAAATCCGGATACATAAAAACTGATCGAACTGAAATATTAGTTTTTTTAAAAAAAAACTTCAGCTTTATTAATCAACGATTAAACGAAGTAATCACAATGGAGAGCATTTGAAATTACATGAGGTATGTAGGATAGAAATGATAGCAAAAGGAAGAATTGTTTGGAATAGAATTTAGCTGAAATATTAGTCGGCTAATTGCAGGATCTACGTATCCAAGTGAATGTAGCACTTTCAAACTTCCTCTTCCAAAACCAAACATCTCGCAACCAGTTAAAAATGTCGAAGATTTGAGATTTCCCATTGATCAACTCCATCATTATGCAACTTATCCCCTTCAAAAGAAACTTTTATATATCTTTTCGACCAACAATGCTGCATTGCAAAAATTAAGGTTTGAAACTCATTCTCCAAGGCATTACTTGTTTTTCTTTCTTGAGCTTGTCCCGATCCTACATATACCCCAGCTTGGTCCCTCACAATCCAACCCGCTTTTGACGGAATAGTATTACTCACAAACGAACCATCATAATTGCATTTAACAAGTAATCGGATTTTGTATCTTTTAACCTAAACCTGTATCAGCTACTACACAAAACAACTAAAGGCCGATAATAAATTTGGGCCTGTGGTCTAATGGACCCGAAGGCTTTTGCCAAACCAAAGCGTGTAATATAAAAGTCTCATACGACGCGTGGTAACTTACTATCGCTGTTGCCAAACACTTCTTTTTTGGCTATATATAAAGGTTCTATGTCTCATAACAAACACTTCTTTTTTATCGGAGAGCTTCTAAGGGTTTGAGATCTCGCGGCTCCTTCGATCTTCTATGCTCAACTATACCTCCGATCCTTGTCATATGTTTACTGTGACTTCGTAGATTTGATTTTGGCGCGTTATTAGAAACCCCTAACATCTTTAAACCCACTTGTTGGTCTCTCGTGATCGATCTAGGGTTTCGCGAGATCTGAGATTTCATCTTTTCCGATTCACCTTGGCAATCCAATTATTTTTTTGTTGCTTGGATTTCGATTTGTGTAATCGTGCGTTAAGATGTCTCGGTGTTTCCCGTTCCCACCACCTGGTTATGTACTGAACGGAATCCGCGATGAGGCTATGATCGTATCGATCAAGGTTTGTTTGAGCATTTAATCTCTCACATGGCTTCGGTTTTGGTTTCGAGTTCATGAGATTTCGAATGCTCAGCTTCCTTGTGTTTCCAGTTTTCTGGTATCTTATGCTTCTATATAGGGTTTGTTAAAATTGATCGAAATTTGTCGGCTTGAAAGATGGAGATAAGAGTTTGAGATTTTTCAATTGAAAACGATGATCATAAGTTGCATTTGAAGTCAGAGCACGGATACGATTCATTTTCCCCATATTAATCGTTAGTTTAAGGTGACAAATCAATTAAAACTTGCGAGTCAAGTACATTGTCTACTCTAAATCAAAATGTGTACTAGTCCTTTGTATAAATGTGCAAAAACCACTTGTGGTACTCAATTTGGACTTTAAGGGTTGATCTATTTGAGGGCTTGCTTCTGATTTTTATTGAATTTTGCTTGTTCTGCGAAATGACCGATGTTCCATTGCTTTTGTAATATCCAGGGGGCAAAAGAGAAAGCTAAGAAAGAACAAAGGAAGAAGGAGAGTAAAAGAGATAAGAAGGAGAAGAAGGATAAAAAAGAGAGGAAGGAGAAGAATAAGGAGAAGAAGGATAAAAAGAGGAAAGAGAGGGATGGGAAGGAAGGTGAAAGCGAAAAGCACAGTCATAAGAGACGGCGTAAAGAAGAAGGTGTCAAAGTAAAAGATAGCGAAGTCAATTGTTTGGAGAAGAGCAGCCTTACTGTAGAACGTGAGCTACTTCAGTCAACGTCCCAAAACTCTTGTGATAGCACTCTTAACAGCAATGAGATACTACCGAAGCAGAAGGAGAAGCAGCCTCTCGATGGTAGACATAACAATGACTCTGGTGAGTTTGTTTGTGTTTCTTCCTTCCCCGGGGAGGGGGGATCTAGTATTCTTGTTGGGTCTAATTTCCTTTTCAGGACATTGATGACATTCTTTCTTCAAATTGTTGATATGAATTTGAAGAAAGCATCATTCGGATCCGATTGCCTATCCGAAGGCAGAAAGATTCCGAGGTGATGACGACCAACAAGGATCAAGAAAAACTGTGTCCTCCCCGGGGAATAAAGTTAGATTCGTCCCAGCTTGCTATTAGAGAGCCGGTTAATCAACATCCTTGTTCCACTTCTGCACCAGAACATGCTTCAAAGCCACAAGAAAAGAAAAGGAAAGATCCCATTTTTAGAGGGAAATTCGGTAAAGAGAAGATATCCTCATCCCCCACACCAGAAACTTATCAACCTACTAAAAGCCGATGCAGTTGCCCTCCATCCGTGGTCTTGCAGTTCTTGAACGTAGTTGAGAATTGGGTCCCTAACACGATCGAGAGTAGAGTAGACCTCATTAACTCTGAAGATGAAGAATGTTGGTGGTCCATGAAGAAGCCAAGTAGCCCCACAGAAAGATGCAAACAACTTAACAGAAATAATGAGATCAAGCAAGTAGGCAATTCAATGGGGTGGCCATGTGCACGCCTTTTACCCGAAGCTGATGTCTATGCCTTACCTTACACAGTCCCGTTCTGATAACATCAAAGAGCAGGAAGTTTTTAACAAGGAACCTGGTCCAGGCATTCATGTACCGGACCAGACATTTTTTTGGTTTAGCCTTAAAATTCCAAGGTTATGTAAGAACATACTGTTTTGTTATTCTTTGCGGTTGGTATCAATATAGTAATATGAGTATTGCGTCTGAATTCTTCGGATCTTACAATTATAGAACGAGGTATTGAGATTCTTTTGGAGATGGAACTTTCCTTTTTAAGTGGACCTACATCGTTACAACTGATAAAATATTTGTAAATGAGCAAACATTAGCTCTCTGGGCCATCAGTTAAAATAGAAGTTGAATTAACCCCACAATTCGTTTTTTAGGGAACTACGAGATCACAATTGAATGCGGAAAACAACAACAAAAATGAAAAAGCAATACTTTTTTTAAACCACCTCCTGTCATAAACATTTCAAAGCTTCTTGATTTCCATGAGAGCTATTACAAAATTGAGCAGGCCTTTTGTGCTTTGTTCTTCTTTTTCTTCTGCTTTGGAGGTTGAAGGACGACTCTAATCGCTGCATCAAACACGCCCTTCACGTTCTGCAGTTATAATCACATTGTTTTAATCAAAAGGGTGTTGAATTCAACATTGAAAAATTGATTCATGAGATGCCTTTTCAGCTTTTCTTCTTTTACCTCTTGTGATTTTGAACTGCACTCAATGTAAGCAGGCGCTCCAATTAGCTTCTTCAGCTCCTCTCCCTTCGATACAGAGGGTGAAAATGATTAACAGGATTTGGTAAAACTGATAAAATTGAACTGAGGAAATAAAAGTATTCTTACCTGAGCCGTGGTAATAGGGACAGCACCAGGATGGTCGATAAAGAACTGTTTGTCATCCCGAAGATCTGACACAACCGAAGGTTAGATAATCAAAAAGGCCAGGGTCAAAGATTCAGACGCAGTAAACTATTGTGAATTACAACCAAACATTTCACTGAAGATCTTGCAAATGCCTTTTATAAAGGACACTTGCTATACATTAGTTATATCATTGAATGACGCTTAAAGGCGTGTGTGATTGCCTCTTGCAATGAAGGTCACTTAAAAGTTTTAAAAGTCATCACAAGAAGTGCAAGATACACGAAGCAACTTGTTGACCAAATGATATTCTAGCCTCGGTTTCACCTAATGAATACATCTTGAACATGTACAAGTTTGAACCACAATCAAGAAAATGTGAAGTTATGTCCTCTAATGTCGTCATGTATATCAGAACAGCTTAATAAAGTGAAAAGAAAATAGCTGTGTAGGTGCTGGATTCTGTATACCAGTACGAAAAGGGGATCAGACATATATATAAGTGCACCAAAGCAAATGCGAGAGGAACTTACCTAGTTTGGTTCCAACGAGGACGATTGGGACACCAGGCGCATAGTGCTTCAACTCTGGGATCCACTGTAAAAGAAGAGATCAAGCAGCATAATGATAACACCAAAAAAAAAAGATTTCAAACTCTCAAGTTCCAAAAATAGAAACAGGGGAAAGTCACCTTCTTGGATACATTCTCATAACTAGCCTTACTAATGAGGGAGAAGGCAAGAATGAAAACATCAGCACCACGGTAACTCAAAGGTCTTAACCTGTTATAGTCCTCCTGCCCTGTATAAACAATAAAAGAAGATAATATTTTAGACCCTGAACGAAAGCTCTCTCCAAGGATATGAATGATTGTTACCTGCAGTATCCCACAATCCCAGATTCACCGTGGCCCCATTAACAACCACATTGGCACTAAAGTTATCGAAAACAGTCGGAACGTAATCCTGTTTTCCAGGGAAATTTACAACAAAATGTATTATTATATGAATCAAGAAAAAAAACATAATAATCAAAAGAATCAAAATACCGTGGGGAAGGTGTTGCTGGTATAAGAAATCAGCAAACAGGTTTTACCAACAGCGCCATCACCAACGGTGACGCACTTTATGAACCTTGAAGCGCTCATTGCGTCCACCTTTTCTTCTTCTTCTTCTTCTTTTCACAATCTTAACCCAGACCGTTGGTGACACAAAACGTGATGATGACACACAATTATAGAGTTAAAAAAAAAAAAAAAAGGAAAATATTCAAAAACACACAAAAATCGAACCTCAGATCTACAACACCTGAGGAACCCAGAAAAACCCACAATGTGAAGCTAAAAAATCCTCCACCATTTACCCTTTCAATTAACAATCATCTCAAAACCCTAGAAATGTAAAATGTGGAAACAAACCCTAAAGGAGAAGTGATCAAGGATCAAGGATCAAGGAAGGAAGATGATGAATGAACAAAAGGAACGTGAGGACGATGAATTGGATGCGAGATGAGGACTAGAGAGAGAAAGAGAAAAGTGATTGGCCGGAAATAATTGCCATTGAAGCGTTCGCTTTTGGAATAATCTCCGCCATGAACCTCCCCGCCTGTTTTGCTTCTTTTTTTTTTACTTTTTACCTTAATAATTCATTATTTTACTTTTTCTGTTTTATCTGTTTACTTTTCGTATTGTAGCAACTAGCAAGTTCTACCGAATTTTATACGCGTTTCTAACGAATCAATACAATAATTTCATAACATTCCATATCTCAAAATCATATTCGATCTGCCAAATAATATATAAATTTTGTATATTTATTGTTTAGGATTTTTGGACCGACTTTAAAAATGTTTGCCCTCGATGCTAAATTTTTGAATGAATGTTAAATTAATTAACAAAAGAAAAACCTTAGTACAATGAAGGGAACCTCGAGTTTAAAACAGTCCAAATAGATTTTTACAATGAATGATTTGATAGATTTCAAAGATACTTTTCTAAAAACTGATAGTTGCATATATGAAAAAACTGAATATATGCGAAGATTAGCAAAAGGGTTCTCCCAAAACCATTAATAATACTTTGCTTTCTCCAGATGACAAAACATTCTTCAATCTTATTTATATATTCATCGTTCTGAGTCATTCTTCAATCTCATTCATCGATTGAGTTACTCTACTTGCTCTTTCAAAGTGCGACAATGGCAGTGAATGTTGATGCAGATTACCACAAAGAAATTGAAAAGGCTCGTAGAGACCTTCGAGCTCTCATCTCTTCCAAAAACTGTGCTCCCATTATGCTCCGTCTTGCGTAAGTTCTTCTTTCAGAATCATTCTCCGTTTTTCTTTCTTCTCTAAATGTTTCTAAATGCAAATTCTTGTATGCATATAGATGGCATGATGCAGGAACCTATGATGCCAACAAGAAAACCGGAGGTCCCAATGGATCAATCAGGTTCAAGGAAGAGCTAAACCGTTCACACAACAAAGGTTTGGAGATAGCAGTCGCCTTCTGCGGTGAGTTTATAATAAAACCTTTAATCCATCACCCTACTATTCTTAAGGACCTGACAGTAAAACGGTTGCTGTTTCCTTTGATTTTTTTGATTTCAGAGGAAGTAAAGGCTAAGCATCCGCGAGTCTCTTACGCAGACCTTTATCAGGTAAACATTGGCATATAGCATCTCTAGGCCATTAAGCCCATAAAAACTTTCTTTCCCGTTGATGGTTAGCTTGACAGATTTTTCGATTTCATTTCAGCTAGCTGGAGTTGTTGCAGTGGAGGTTACTGGTGGCCCTGCAATCCCATTTACTCCAGGCCGTAAGGTAGTTACACTTATCGCTAAAGGGTATGCGTTAAATCATAGTTACGACATAAGTTTACTAATTTTGAGAAATATGGTATCAGGATGCTGATTCCCCAGATGACGGAGAACTTCCAAATCCAAATGAAGGTTACTCCCGCAGCTTGTAGCTCCTTGCAACAGAATTCTATATCACAAACTGACTTAGCCCTCCTTTTGGATTATTGCAGGTGCCTCACATTTAAGAACTCTCTTCTCTCGTATGGGTTTATCGGATAGAGACATTGTAGCTCTCTCTGGAGGCCACACTTTGGTACTAATTACTAACTCTCCTTCAAATTATTCGCTGGTCACTAAACATGCTCCAAAGAACCAACTTGGTTGCCAATTTTGTATATAGGGGCGTGCACATAAGGAGAGATCAGATTTTGAAGGTCCTTGGACACAAGATCCTCTCAAGTTTGATAACTCATATTTCGTGTAAGCCAACAACAAAATCACAGAGTTATAGCAAGAGAGAGTGAGAGTTCTGAACCTTATTACATTGTCTGTTGATTGGTTTTTCAGGGAGCTTCTAAAAGGGGAGACTCCAGGATTGCTACAACTAAAAACCGACAAGGCTTTACTTCATGATCCCAAGTTCCACCCTTTTGTTAAGCTGTATGCAAAGGTAGATTAGATTTTACTACGATTATAAGAAACTTTTAGGTTGGATGATTCTCTGATGTTATCAACATAAGAAAATGTATTATGATGTGTAGGACGAGGATATGTTCTTCAAAGCCTATGCAATTTCACACAAGAAACTCTCAGAACTAGGATTTAATCCGCCAAGAAAAATTTCTTCAGCAGTGACGCAGCAGACGCTTGGAATCGCTGTTGCTGCAGCTGTGGTGATCTTTACCATATGCTACGAAGCAAGCAAAAGAGGCAAGTGAGGAGGTTTCACAGATGCAAGAGAAAAAACTTACAAATGTTAATTGAATGTATGCAATAAATAGAAAGATCCGTGCAATGTTACCTTCATGCTCCTTTGCAAGATTCAGTGCTTTGGTATTGCCCCAAAAAACATTTGATACAGCCTTCTAACATTAGCAAGTCCTCCAATAAACAGCATTTTACATTGCAGTAAGTGAACTCCCTGTCACATGGCTCTCTCACAAACAGTGACCACTTTTACCAAATTAAAGAAACAAAGTTTAACTGAGAAACAAGCTATGTGAATGAGAAGATAAAGTTTCTACAGGACGAACCAGGAGTATCAATAGCTGATTAGGTTGCAATAACCCTCCAACTTTTGATGACTCATAGTTTCCACAACAAAAAAATCTGACTCAAGAAACCATGTTCTGTCCTCGGGAATGAGATAGAAACACACCATAGAAATACTATATTCACGTAATGGGGGATATCGAGGTACGTTTAAAGAGATTATATAAAAAGAATATTATTTCGAAGTAGTATCATAGCTTTTATTTTTCAGAACCACACATCTGAGAATACAGCATTAACACTATCATGGGCAAAATCAAAAGTTAAAACTTGATAAGTAGGTTCCTCGGCGACAGATACTTAAGCCTGTAATCCACTAGCATCTATTTATATGAGAACCCGACAATTAAACAAAAACTAAAATCAAAGTGCCCTGAAACTATCTGTTTTATCTAGCCTGGCAGTACCAGAACTTGATGATTCGCCAACTGGATCAGGAGAAGTTGCTGCTCTAGAAGATTCTCTTCGTTTCAGAGAAGTTGGCAATCCCGAGATCTCCTATAAAAGTCACTAGAGTCATCAATCTTAAAGTGTTCATACTCAAATCACTCTACAAAAACTACATGGGTGAAATTGATTCAAAAACTACCTTCATCAAATGCATCCTCATGTCACTAGGACGAGTCTGGTTTCCGATGCAGGCCATTGCAAACTTGGAATAACTAAACAATACATCAGCTGCAGCTTGCTTCTTTTCATCAACCTAAAAGATAGAATCACTTCAAATTTTCAATAATAATTAAACAAGAAAACCCAAAAGTCAAAACTTTGGTTAAGAATCAGAAACAAGGAACAAAGAAGCAACACAATCTCGTGATTCTGATTTAAGAATAGAAGCCAAAGGACTCATCCAAGATTGATTATGATTCGTCTTAGTGATGGGGAATCCTAAAGCTCGGATTTTGAAAATCGTTTTATTACATTAACACTAAAAGTCGCAGCTTTGGCAGCAGGTGCCAAGAAAGTTGTATGCGATTAGTTTTTCTGACTTTTGCCCAATTTTTGAGGAAATTTGATCCCTAGTAATCTGAAATCGATAATACCCAAAAAAAAACAACAAAAGAATCCGATAAATGCCGAAGAATTAGACATCAGAAGTCGTACCTCGTAATCCTCTTTCATGGCGAATGAGCAGGTTCCCCTGTTTGGCGCTCCTGCTCTCTGGTCTTGTGTTGAAGCCAGCTACAGCAAAGTGACCTACTTTTAGCTTATTTGGTCAGAGCTTCGAACTGCAAGCTCGTAGGTTCCATCCAAATCATATGGGACGATTTAGATCCTATTAATTTCTCTTAGCTTGTGGAGCTAGAAATATAATTAAACACATTACTGTTTTGCTTACCCTAAAACGACGTGTAGTTTATTTCGGGTGCATAAAACGGCAAAGCATGTGACATCATCACTCAATAGTTTGTCCAATAGTTTTTGGATTGATTTTTCTGTTAAATCGGTACAATCAGTATGCAAACCGAATAATTTCTGATTTTATGCTATTTTGCGGTTACCAATCAAACCCAATATCTAAAATTGTATCTATGGTTGTATAATTCTCATGATTCTTGAAGCAAAACACTAAGCAGTTTGCACCACCAACAATACAACAAAATCTAATCTTTTAAAACCTCTATAGTCTGTTCAATCCCTATATAACAAGGCAATATAAGACATTAAGACTGATGTACAAACAACACAACATCCATTAGCCTACTTAGAACTCTTTTTCCCCTTCATTTTTTCTTTAGCTGCCGTTTTAATTGCGGTTTTAGCCAGTGATGATGGCTTCATGGCACTCTTGGGATTAAGAGCTTGTCTGATCTTGAAAACGGTCCATGCAGTTCCAAGAGCATGCCCTGCAGCGCTAAGCCCTTCATTTGTCGCCTGTGCTGTCTTTGCTCCATACCTACAAATTAATAGCATCAAAACATCAACCATCCGAACAAAATAACATTGTAAACACCAATGTTGTTTTGCATGATCTTACTTGTGATCGACGATTTCGGTAGTGACAGTGGAAGATGTTTTCATAACGTTCCTTCCAGCTACTTCAACAGCATCACAAACCTTGTCTGTGAAATTAAAGATAAACAGATATTACCTAGTTTCAATCATCACAAACCTAATAAATAAAGATGGATACAAGAGATAGAAAAGTCAACTTACTGAATCCATCAAGTGTTGCAAGAACCATTTCTCCAGGAAGAAGACCAAAGAGTTTCTTCCCAGCTTTGCTGTTAATTACAGAACTCGAGAAGAATCCAGAAACGTTGACAACACCAGAGAGCACACCATTCGCTACTTTCTCTGTCATTTTCGTCATCTTCTTCACTCTGTTACATACATAAGGGATAAGTCAGAATCTCAAAACAAACGAAAACAAGAACACAACATCCCAAGAATCTCTCAAAGATTGTACCTTTTGAGAAGCTTCAAAGTCTTAGGGCTAACTGCTCTCTCCTTGTCTGCTTTGGACAGCTTCTTCTTCATGAAATCATTTCCCCACATGAGCCGATCCATAGTGACATCTCCACACCATAAAATCCCTTTGACCAATTGACCAGAACCAGCAGCGATCAGTTTGGCCGCAACTCCACTGTAATCTTCTACATTCGGAGCCAGAGTCGTCCAATAAGCCGTACATTGCTTCTCCACCATCTTTTTCCTCTTTCCCTTCAGCTCCTCCGGCGACGTCTCCTTCGCCGCCGTCAAATCCAAAACGTTTTCTTCTCTCTGTTTCTCCTCCGCCGTGAAACTGCTGTAATCGGCTAAGATCTTGTCTAGCTGCTTCAGCAATGGTTCTTGTCCTTTGGAAGCGATTGTTAATCCGTAGTTCAACATATCGTCGTCGATTGAGTGATCCGCTGACCCGGATTCTTTAACGGGTCGGAGCGAGAAGAAGTAATGAGACTCGTCGACTTTAACGGCGGGTTCGTCTTTAGTCAACGGCCATTGGATCTCATCAGCGACGCGAGCAAAAACGGCGACGGTGACATCTCCCTGAACAAGACGGAGAATCTCGAGATCGCCGCAAGCGAGCTCTACGCTGTATGATTTGTCGATAAGGTGGAGAATCGCGCCGTGGATTGTTAAAATCACTTCCTCCGTCGCCATGGGAGGAGCTGAAGCCGAATCGGAGACGGTGGGATCCGGGAAGATATTGTTGACAAGATCATTTACATCGATTGAAGGATAGAGATTATTATTATTAGTAGTAGTACAAGAGGAGGAAGGGAGAGGAGCATCGGTGGTTGAAGTGTCGACCTTTGGGTAAAGCTTGGGAGCAATTGCAGAGGATTCCATTAGAATCAGAGGAGGAAGACGAAGGGGGCATGAAGAAGAAGTGTTGGGTATTTATATGAATTTGAAAAGCTTTGGGGCAAAAATAGAAAAAGTGAAAAAGATTAGTGATGGAGGAAAGCGAATCTGGTTTGATTAACTAATAAGTAATATTGCTGTCGGAACTAGGAAGACGTGGGGATTGCGTGTTTAAAGAGCGCTTACTAAGCTTAACCGGCCCCGGTTAAGAGGTTAACTATTCTAGGTGATTTTCCCGCGCTTATCCAAATATTAAATTTGTTTTTATCCAAATTTTCTTTTTGATGAATGTAATATGTATTTTTGTATTGTTTTAGTGTCAAATCTTTTTTTTTTATATAAAATATTAAGATGTGTAGCTGAGTATGATAATGATAATTTTCTTGTCATTTTTGCCTATATTTAATAGTAGGACCTTATCTCTGCCATGAAGAAAACTTGTTTTTTTTTTCTAATAGGAAACATAGATAGTCAAAATGATAATTATTATGATGAAAATCCTTTTGTGTGTAAAAAGAAGGAATATATAAATCTTCTACAAAAAAATAGTTGGTATGTTTAATAAAATGAAGTGATATTGTGGAAAAGAACATTTAATATTTGCATCTCATATTACTCAATAATTACATTTTTGAAAATGGGACCAACACAGTAAGATATATTTCTGGCATGATATCTAATCTCTTTTCACTTGATAATTTGTCTTCTGACATGTATATGTTGTTTTGACTTTTGAGTTATCAGTATTCACTACTCAGTTGTCAACTTTAATTATGTGGAGATTTCAATTTACAAACAAGCCCTCAATTTAAAAATTATTAACATCATGAAATGACATTTTTTTACTGTGCTAATTTATTTGTCTCCAAAAAGAAAAGTAAAAACTAAAAACCATTAAAAGTTTCGCCGGAAGAGATTTCGTCGTCTTCTTGTTTTGCTGTATAATCTGTAAGAAAAATTCCGATTCCGGCGGAGAAAGCTTTAACGAGTCTTCCATGGATCCCACTTCTTCTTCTTCTCTTAGATGGAATATTCTTCGTCAAGCGCTTCTCCGCAGATCTGGTTTGAAAATTCCCCTTCTTCTTCTTCTTCCAGCATCCATCTCTCGATTTCACGTCTTCATAGGCTAATGGATCATCTCTCAATTTTTCTTCAGATTCTCAATCTCAAGCTGAGATCAAGCGGATTTCAAGGAAAGCTACTCAAGGATTCAACTTGATTCCGTGTCAAGTGGTGGATTCTTATTCTCGGGAGACATGCGTTTGCTACACAATGCCCATCACTGGTTCTCCGAAACTCTATCTAACGTTAGGATTTGATCTGTCACATGAGACAATGTTCGGCTACTTCTTAACTTCTATAGATTTGCCACTCCTAAGTTTGTTTCTTTAAATTTATGTAGACAAAGGGTGGATAATTGCAGTGATCTCAATGACTTCGAGATATCTAATCGTTACAACATTGATAATACAGGACTTGTCTGTAAGTTGGCTTGTGTTATTGAATCTCAAGTTGTCTCTTGTGTTATAAATTCATGTCTTTGTTGATTTTGAAGACAACCCATCTCTGTATTGTGATAAAGTTTCCATTTTGATCGTATTTTGGTTTACTAGAAACTTATGGGTATAATGTTGCTGCTCTGCTCTGTGTAGTTGGCTTTTATGTCGTAGTATGTCATATTCTTATACGATTTGGCATTAACCATGCTTTAAAGTGTTATGACTCAAACACATTGAGTTACTTGGGGGTTTCTAGCTATTTAGATTGTGAATCTAGGAAACCATAACTTAGGCTACTGTCATTCTTCCAGGTCAGTGGCCCTCAGAAGAAGTTCTAGCATACTTTTGCAAGTCTCAGCCAGATCGTTTCAGGTTTCTGTGTTCAGTTTTAAGACTGATTTTGAATCTGTTTTCTTATAACTTTTTGTACTTACATTTTACTTGGCTCATTGGGATGTTGCAGAGGTAAAAGAGTAATTGAGCTTGGATCGGGGTATGGATTAGCCAGTTTAGTTATTGCAGCTGCCACCGAGGCATCAGAAGTGGTAGTCTCAGATGGAAATCCCCAAGTAGTTAATTGTATCCTACTTGTTTTGTTGGTGTGCGTATACTGTTTCATTAGAGTTGTCTTCTCTCGCTGAACCCTTGAGATATGGAAAGCCGGAACTCAATATTTTTGGATTCGTTGATGTACTTAACATCCAGATATTAAGCGTAACATAGAATCCAACTCCATGGCATTTGGTGGCACAAGCGTGAAAGCCATGGAGTTGCACTGGAATCAGCATGAACTTTCAGAGTTAACCAACGCTTTTGACATCATTGTTGCAAGCGATTGGTACCTTCCTCACTTTTTTCTTCTCTTGATTTCAGTCTTCCGCGTTATCGATATGTGTTTCTCATCCCTTTATCGACACATACTTTTATGATTCAACAGTACATTTTTCAAGGATTTTCATAAGCACCTTGCAAGAACTATCAAGATGCTGCTTAAAGCCAAAGAACCCTCCGAAGCATTATTTTTCAGTCCTAAGAGAGGTGACTCCTTAGACAAGTTCTTGAAGGAGATTAAAGACATCGGTTTACACTACATCTTAACTGAAAACTACGATGAACAAGTTTGGAAGCGCCATGAGACGCTTGTTAAAGGAGACGAAGCTTGGCCTAACTACGACAAGAATCATTGCTACCCTTTACTTATTCAAATTACGAATCATATCTAGTCAAGACTGTCATATTTGCAGTAAACGCAGGTACACCCAGTCTCTCAAGCTTTGCTTTAACATATTGTGTTTTATGGATACAAGTATTAAGTGGGTGGACTTGAAAGTTGAAACCTTTTGACTCTATGTAAGATGCTCTTATCTTCCTTTTTAGTATAGAGAGGTCCACACCAGACATACACACGAGTTAGGCAAAGCCGTTCATCTAAAGGGAATATATAGAACAATATAAATAATAAAAGTTATAAGATTCTAGGTCCCAAACTTGTTTCACCTCTGCAACTGATACTGCTTTGTGTTATTTTTATATATGTCAAGGGGAATTTGATTGTGAAAGATCGATGAATAAACAAATATACCAACTTTTATATTTGTGTTATTTTAATCTTATTCTTAATTGTGTTTATATACTATATAACCTAAAGTTCCTAAACACTGTGATTACCCGCCACTTCTAAAAGATTTTCAACGTTAAGATAAGCTGATTTTGATTGGATATAAAGATAAGGGCCTTATCCATTTCTTCAATTTGATATAAAAATACCCGTTTGATGATTGAATGAGATGTAAGAAAAAAAATCAGTTAATTTTTACAAAAATCAATATACTTAGCTAGATTAGTATGGTTTTGTAATCGGATTTCAAAACTGAAAAACGTAAATTGGCATTTTTTGGAGGTTCTTCCATTTCAATTCCATTTTTTAATTTATCTTTTCATTTTATTTAGATTCTAAAATGCATTACCAATCAATTAATTTTTTCAAGCAAAACAGTTACATATCCTACATACACCATAAAGACAGAACATTGTCTAAAAAAATTACGTAGAAACTATACTAAATAGCTAATAAATCTAAAATAAGTTGTTTTAAAAATCATCATCTCGAACAATCACTCTTCGACTAACTACATCTTTTCTTCTGACCACTTTTTTTCTTCGATGATCTTTTCTTTCTCTTGGTGAGAAAAAAAAATCTCGACTTTTGTGTTATTAAAGACTTGAAACGTCGCCGTAGAGATATCACCAAACGCGTAGCACCGCCCAAGACGCCAAAGCGAAAACGCCAATCGAAAACACGGCAGGGAGAGTTGGCAACGCGTTTTGAGAGGCCGCAGAATAGCTAACCGCTTCGGGTTGAAGTCCCTTCGTAGCACTCTTCACACTGAAGACAGATCATACAATAAAACAAATTTAATTAGTATCACTATGACGTTCTGACTAAAATAACAAAACAAGTATTTAAATTATTTGCAATATGAACATAAGAGCCGTGTTGGACCACACATGGCCACAGTTCACCGACGTTTGAAAGAAAATATCTATGCCTACAACCAGAGAAGATCAGTTATTTCTAATTCACATTTTTATTTTTTTTTATATTATGTTGATATAATTATTGCCAACGGGTGAAAATGTAAATGTCGTCTTGTCATATGATTTCAAAAATTGACAAAAGAACACGGACCATTATGAAAAAGTTTGAGCAATGTTTTTTATTCGATGATTTGACCTCATTCAAAACGTTACACACGCAAAAAAAAAAAGTGAATAATTCATACATTATCAAACTTTTTAATGTGATTAAAAAAAATCGAAACCGGACTTCTTCTTAGAGAATCAGTACCAAATATTTTCTCCTTTTTTTATTGACTTGATCGGACCATCGGAACAAACCTTTTAATTAGCCAAAATGTCCCAATTTGTTATTTTAAAAATATTCTAATTCTTGTTTCCACTTGAAGAGAAAATTAAATTTTTCTTGTTTGGAAAATTATAAAAATAGAAATATTACCTAGGGTTAGGAGAAGGACAGAAAGTGATAACGTAATCAGCTCCGGCACAAGTAAAAGTGCTAGTTCCGTCGTCGTAAGCGTAACTATAAGCTCTGGGACACGCGTTTTTGAAAAACAGCGAGTACTCGCTCGGCTTACACGTGGCCGGTGTTCCAAACGCGCCGCTACAGCAATACTCCGGTGTCCCAAACGCTTCACACGCACTTTTGCAAGCTACTCCTTCAGCTCCTGTCGCCGCCACTTTTAGCTGAGCAGGACACGGGCCGTTGAGCTCTGCAACGCAGCCGGTGGTCGTGCAGTTTCCAGCCACTCCTCCGGCATCTCCTCCGCCCTGAGGAACAATGGTCATGGGGATGTTGTAACCGTCTACGAGACTGACGTCGTAGAAATCGAGACCCCCGGCTCCGTTTAAGGTGAATTCAGCTAGTGTTGCCGGAGGTGCAGCGCCAGATCCGGAGCATTCTACGGCGGAAGAACCACAGTCTCCGGTGACGCAAGTGAATTTCCCGGTGGTTGCGTCTTGTGTGCAGAGAGTACGGCCCCAAATACGGCCGGACCAAGCAGCGGGGATTGGGATGACACGTGTTTCAGTCGGGTTTAAGGAGAATCCAGTGGTGGGCAAAGGAGGGGTTCCGGCGCCAGAGAGAAGGCCAGGCCAGACTGTATAGCTACACTGGTTAAGGATGGTGAAAGTGGTAGATGAAACACCATAGATTAAAACAAGAATTATAAAAAGAAAGAGAGAAACTTGAGATTGACCCATTAGAGCAGAGAGTCACCAGAATCTAAATATTGAATTTTTTGTGTTTGTGTCGCCGGGGATGAGTTTTCCGGTGACTGTTTCTGCTCTGGAGAGAAATGTATAAAGAGTGTAAATGTGTAGGTTTTGTATTTATATGGTAAGAGGATTTAGAAGTTGGAGAGAGAAAGAAATTGGGGAGAAAGAGGTTTTGGGGATTGAATCTTTTAAAGGGCTTAAGATTTTTTTTAGAAAGGTCGGCTTTCACGTGAGCCCATGCCGCCTTTGTCTATGTAAGTCACCCAATGTGTCGTACTTGTTCACGTTATTATTAATATTTTTTTATTTTAGTAAGGATTTAAATATGTAGACACTATTTTTTTTGAATTATCGAAATTATTATTATCATATCATGTTCTTGATTGTTTATTTGTATGACTCCTGCAATATGACAATATGGGTTGCATATGGATATGATCAGTCTTAATGTCGGTGATCTGAATATAACTTGTCTCCTCCTTTGGCTAAAATAATTTATAATATTTTCAGACGATCCGTTACTTCTTTTGTAAATTTTCTTTGCTGAAAATGTGATTTGATCCAAAGAAATTCTATGTTAGTCTGAAATGCGGAAAATATTATTCAATTCGAAAGCACCCGAACATGTAATATTACTCCTTTTTCATAAATATCAAATGAATACGTTAACAAAAGAATTGAATGATAATAAAATGGAGATGTATTGAATGAAAGAGGCGGTGAACAAAAAAAAAAGTGCTGACAGAGAAAACGTAAGTGGGTGATGCCATACTTAGATTCTGCCCTCTTCTCTCTTCCAAGGGACACGGTCTTACGAGTATCTAGCTACTATCCGTCCAAGTTGTGTTATGTCACTGTTAATTAATTATTATAATTATTACAAGATGACAAAATTAAATATAATGATGTTTGATATTTCGTGACCCTCTCAAACATTTATTCAGTATTCAAACAGGAACATACAATAAAAGATTCAGGAGAGGAATACAATTTTTATTTTATTGTATGAGTTATCATGGGAAAGAGACACAGTGGCTAACGTTGGATGGGAATTTCGTAAGATTGTTATATAAAGAAGAGAGAGAGAGAGAGAGAGGATGTTGGGTCAACGACATTCCAAGCTTTAGTTGTGTGATGTAGAGATATCAACTTGGTTGGTTCATGCTTCTTCCATTGTTACAAGTTATTTTATGTTTTGACAAGGACATGTAACTGGTTCTTATGTTTAAAATAGGTTACACAAACACAACAAGTTGGGTAGCTCTCATGTGTGTTTTCTACTACACGAATTCATTGAATTCATGAGAACTTGATATTCTTTCCAAACATCCAAGCAAATTTGGTATGACTGATTAGAGATTTGGCTATCTATTTGCGTTTATGTTTAGTGTAGATTTTTAAAAGTGAACTATAACCTTCAAATACGCGTGTGATGATAGGGTGGTTGAAGATCCGAATTTTTTGAATGTAAATAGTAGAAGTTCCAGGTTCGAAAACTGACCAACTATCATAAGAAATTTATCCATAACCTTAAATTTGTCATTAAGCTACTATTTTAAAATGGCAATGGAACTTAATACCATGAAAATTATTAGCGATTAATGCGATGTGAGGTGATTAATAAGGTTTTGGTTGATTGTATCCAATGATATAAACACAAGGAGACGTGGATGATGTTTAACCTAACTAGGTATTAATATGTGTTTTACTATAATATAACCAATGATCATTAGATCATGTGGCTTTGTTTGGACATGAAAAGGTGAGCTGGTGAACACCAAACTTGGTTTCCAGTTTCTTCTAGTAAAGAAGATTCGTCATCAACCTTGGATTTTTTTTTTAAAAAATGAATACGGTATAGGTTTACAATAGGTGATTATAGACCTATATGAATGGTTCCATCATGTAAGCATAATACATAACTTGGATTCGGTTCATATAAAACGAAAAACGATTTTGATTGTTCCTCCCGAATTTGACGCTGGAGATGAACCTTCAATTTTGCTATAGTGAAATTAGGTTCAAACTTTTAATTCGGAAAACGACTGTGGCATTCTCTAAATGACTGTACAAAGCAGGTAACGATTAACCAAATCAGAGTGAGGTCATTACTTAAGCCTTGTCCACGAGATTGTATTTAGTTCTTTGATGTTCAAAAACCATGAAACTGCTAAATTATTGCACTTATTCACAGGTCACTAATGTAAGTCATTATCGATAATTCTAGGTCTAGCCCAAGACAAGCTCTACACACAATTAAAAAGAACTGAAAGTTTGGATTGATCTGGTGTCAAAACTTTAAAATTATGGGAAAGAGTAAAAAAGTTACGACCTTGGGACGTCATGCAAATAGTCAAAACATCCAGTACAAAAGCAATAAACTGAAACCAACAACATTTCAACACAAGGACAAAAAACTCAAAGCTCGATGACATAATCAATATGAGGTCAAAATTTCCAGAGAAACAGATAGAAAAGTAAAAGAGGGCAGCCTTATAAGAGAAACAACTCTAAACTTATATTCGTTATAACAAACAATAAAAGATCACTCTTTGTATAAAACTCAAAAACACCAAAAGGACCAGGCAATTTCATTCCCATCAACAAAAAAGATAAAATGAAAACGAAGAGAAATATATTTACTCGATTCAATTTTCATTTTTCTTTTTGTTGATTAGGAAAGCAATTAAGCTACAGAACATTCCCTAGCAAAGTGACCTTCCTTGCCACAACTGAAGCACTTATTACCGTTACCTCCACCGCCGCCGCCTCTCCGGTCACAATCACGAGCCAAGTGACCAGAACCACCACACTGGTAACAACCACCAGACGACTGTCTCTTAGTCGCACAATCTCTTGCCATGTGACCAACTCCACCACATGCATAACAAGATCCACCACCACCGCCGCCGCTTCTCACCTTTCCGGCAGCTATTTTCTGACTACAATCCCTAGCAAAGTGACCTATGTCACCGCAACTGTAACAACCATCTTTTCCAGCTCCGGCAGCTCCACGTTGGTCTCCATTCCCACCTAATTTCTGATCACAATCCCTAGCAAAGTGACCAACATCACCACAAGTGTAACAACCATCTCCTCCAGCTCCACGTTCACCGCCGCCACCACAATCCTTAGCAATATGACCTACCTCACCGCAAGTGAAGCAACCGCCTCCACCGCCGCGTCTAGCACTGTTACCACGAGAGTTATTCTCCTTCTTAAGGGGACCACCTCCGGGAGCAGTAACATCGACGGCTTTAGTCTTACCGTCGCTTCCCTGAGTGATAGCAAACTCAACCAGATCGCCGACAGTTAAACTCCGGTAACCTTCAGAGACAATTGAGGATTGATGAACGAACAGCTCTTCGCCACCGTCTTCGGGAGTAACGAAACCATAGCCTTTGGAATCGTTGAACCAATTCACCTTGCCGGTAAATCTCGCCGCCGATTGATCCTCTGAAGCCATCGAAATAAAGAGTTGAAGAAGAGATCGAGTAAATTAGGGTTTTGGTTGGTAAAATCCACAGGCGTGTGTTTATATATATAGAGGTGGAGTGAGGGGATTAAATCTGTAATTAAAGGATATTAGCGAGAAAACCCTAATTTAGTGGAATGTAATCAAACCCTTATTGACTCTGCCGCCCGAATTAAATTTTGGGTTAGAAGATTCTTCGGGAGTGGGAAATTTGGGAAACTTGCCACTTCACTCTTTTTCATCTATCCCGCGTCGGTTTATCAGGTGTGCACGCGTCCACACTGGACCCTTTATCGTGGCCGTCTGTTCTCAGACTGGGCCCTTAGTCGAATTCGTAAATTGGGCCTAGTATTTGTGGTTTAATGTTTTCACTGTGATGGGCTTTTCTTTGTTTACTTGGGTAAAAAAAAACAGAGTCACCTACATCAAAATCATTTGAATACATGTGGAAAGAAACAATATGGGAATCATACGTGAAAGCCTCTGGATCCTCTGGATTGGTAAAGCTCGAGTCTACTCTTAGCTTCATACAACAAAGCTTCCATGTCTTCATCTTCGATCACATTAGCTTGCTTCGAAGCCCATTCCAATACCGTTAACACTTCATCTTTCGCTAACTGCTCACTGTCAGGAACATTCATCGCCACGTAGCTCAGCAAAACCAACGCTGGAATCTGAGCTCCGTTCTCTCCAAAATACGCTAACTGTACCAGAAGCTTCGATCCTCCTGCTTCGATGATCGTCTTCGAGTGATCTTTCCCTAAAAAGTTATCCTCAGTCGCGAATTTAGCTAACGCAATCGCTACCTCCGCCGCTAAATCTGGTTCTCCGTCGTCAAGGAGTTTTATCAAAGGAACGATCATATGCGTTTCTGCGGATTTGAAAGTTCTAGCTAAGTTTCCGATTGATCTAACACAGGGGATGAGCAAATCGGATCCGGCGTCGGCGTTTTCTACGATTCTGAATAACTGGTCAACAACCGCTTTGCAGGCCGGTGAAGTGCGTCTGAACGCGGATCTTCTCAGATCTGCGTTTTCTTCAGCCACAGCGGTTATCTCCATTATAGCCATAGCTGTGTTATACTTCGTCTCTGCGTCTCCTTTGTCTAGTAAAACCGCAAAACAGAGCAAAGCTCGTGACTCGGTGATGACTCGGCAGATCGATGAGTTTCCTACAGCGAGTTTCCACAACGCTCTCGCCGCCATCGCTTTCATGTAAGTCTTCGTCACCGGATCTTCAAGCTCTCTCCCTCTCGTGACTGACGCGTTTCGCGATTGATGTGCCGTACTACTGTAAGCCCTGATCTGTGAATTCAAACTATAACTCTTCTCCGGCAGCTTTTCCGGGGGTTTATCATCCTCACCGGTTACAAATCGGCCAGACAGATTCGATTTCGATCCGGATCCAACCGCCTTCATCGCCATTGTAGTCGTAACGATGTTATGCATCTGATTCGGCATGTGATTTGAGTTGATCTGACTAGTATCGTCCTCCTCCTCGTTTACCGCCGGCAAATTGATTTTACTCGCCATCACGACGGCGTGATGCATCGACGTAGCTCTACCCGCAACAACCGCGTATTTGCTATGTTCTTGAACCGTTTCAAACGCTAAATGGCTCACAAGAAGCCGAATCACGTTGTTTTGCGCGAACAGTTCTTGACACTTCGCGTGATTACCAGAAACAAGCTCTGAAACAGCCCAAGCCACTACGGCTTGAACCTTCATCGGACCTTCTTTAAGAATACTCGAAAGCACTGAACAAATACCAAGTTGAATCATATGTTCAACACTTTCCGGGTCACGACCCAATAACCCGATTGTTCTCGCCGCGTTTTCTTGACCGTCGATTTTACCTTCTTTCAAAAGCTTTAACAAAGGGTTGACTCCGCCTTCTTCAACTATCAATTTCACGTATCTGTCGTTATCTCTTGCTAACGAAGCTAACGACGCGGCGGCGTCGGATTTATCTTCCGGCGAACCGGTCATTAAAACGGCTATTTGCTCCCAAATAAGACACAAGATTGGTTCGTTGGCTGCAATTGGAGGGAGACCTAAGTAACCGAACCCTTCGTCGTCTTCGTCGTTACCGGCAGGAGTTGAGACACGGAGGAGCCAAGAGACATCGCCGACGGAGTTTTCTAACTGAGAGATCATTTTCCGGAATGCTGCGGCGGGGATTATGTTGAAAAGACGCATTATGTAGCCATCGTCACGGCATCTTTGAACCATCGTTAAGGCTTTCTCGAGAACGTTTTCAGTGTCGTCGATGATACGGCGCGTGGGACGTTCGTAGAGGTCGGAGCTAGCACGCGCCGCTTGACGGAGAAGAGCAGCGAGCTTCTCCGTCTTGGACTTGATCTCGGCGCATTCTTGTTTGTTGATTGTGGCTTCATCTCCGGCTTTCACCACTTGGTCTGCAAGTTGAATCGGTCGAGACAATATCTGCTTAGCTAGATCACCCATAGATAACAAAACTGGTTTAGATCAAGAACATACGAAACGGGTTGATCTTAATTTTAAAGATAATGAAGAAACATTATTTTTGTTGGGATTTGGTTTGGTTTGGTCTTTGAAACACGTTTTCTGTCATTTCTATGTATTTCTTACAGAACAAGCAGGTCGTCGCCGGCTTTCGTAGTCGGAGTAAAT
Organism: Crucihimalaya himalaica; assembly: GCA_004349715.1. NCBI lineage: Eukaryota > Viridiplantae > Streptophyta > Magnoliopsida > Brassicales > Brassicaceae > Crucihimalaya > Crucihimalaya himalaica. The sequence goes on along the minus strand of SMJT01000006.1, from coordinate 1,031,074 downwards.
TACTTATTAGTACATTTACCAAGTCTTCGCCTTAGCTCTTTCCGTTCTTTTTTTTTATTTAAAAAAAACGATTAAGCATATTCCATACTTAAAAATATGATAAGAGTAAAAGAGGGTTTCAAAATTTTATAACGAAAATACACTTTTTAGAAGAAGAAGAAAATGTTCTTTAGTCATTGACTCATTGTTCATGAAGGTTTGTTCAGAAAATGTCAACAAAAATTGTTCCAATCTTCAATTTTACTTTGATTGGTTCCATAAGGCTAGCACACCTGTGTTTTGGGAATCTCATGGTTTATATCTCGAATACATAGAAATAACAAAAAATAGGACTGTATTACTTTATGTATAAATTAAGCCGTCGAAATAGAAAACTGTTGGAAATGTGATTGGATAACTTATATTGGGCCCCAAGAGACATAACTATTTATTAGCCAAGGCTAGTTGGGTTTTTCTTGAAGTGGCGTGTGGCTACATCGAATCTTATAACCAACCTTATTTACTTCTGGGCCATGTTTCACATTTATATTTTGATTTCCAACTAAAGTTAGAGGATAACTACCGAATTATTCAAGATATATAGTAGACTATGATGGTGGAAACAATCTCCTCCTTTTTCTTGTCTAAAGGCACGTTCAGCAGTTGGCATAGACATCCCAGTTTTACTGGTTTTATAAAAACTATTAACCAATATAAATTATTTGTAAAATTCAGTTAGTTTCAGTTTAATTTAACAAAATTTTGGTTTAGTTTGGTTTGGTTGCAATCTTTCCCAGTCGTACTCAAGAAATTTGATTGGATAAAGTTATGACAACTCTTTCTCAATAGTATCTTACTTTATTTAAAGGAAGGTTCCACGAGCTAACACGTGTCATCCTTCTTTTAACATTCATTTTAACTATTTCTCTATTGTACATTTTCATATTCTCATTTCTAAAATAAACATATATAAGAAACATAATTTCTATTAGTTACACATTCAAAATCAATTATTACAATTTGACAATAATTTAACAAAAGAAATATACAAAAGAAATCAATTATTATAAATTGTCATCCTTTATTTTAATTATTTCTCTATTTTACTTTTTGATAATAATTTGTCTTAATTGACCATAACTTAACTCATTAATATAATTTGCAATAACTAATTAATTAATTAAAAAATTTTCAAATTGTTATTCTTTTCAAGTTGATTTCCTCTTCTATATAAGCGATTACCTTTTCATATTCTCATTTCTAAAAGAAACATATATAAGAACAATAATTTCTGTTAATTACACATTTAAAAACAATTATTACAATTTGACAATAACTTAACCAATTAACAACATAATTGACAGTAGTTTTTTAAAATGTGTCTTTTCAATATTACTCTATTATACCACTCGATATTCTCCATCATAAAAAAAACATATACAAAGACAAGTGATCATCCTTCATTTTAATTATTTCTCTATTTTAGTTTTTGATATTCTCATTCCTAAAAGAAACATATATAACAAAACAATATTTACAAAGATAATAATTTCTCTTGATTGACCATAACTTAACTCATTAATACAATTTGCAATAACTAATTAATTAATTAGAAAAATTTCAAATTGTTTTTCTTTTCACGTTGATTTCCTTTTCTATATAAGTGATGTAGTACGAGCATATAACCCCTAAAAACTGTAGATAATTATTACAATGCAAATTTCAATTTTTTTCCTCTTTCAAGTTTATTTTTACTTCTATATAAGTGATTTAGTTGGAGCATATAACATCTCACGAATGTAAAATCACTTCTTTATAGTGCTATATATATATTAATTTTTTTTTTCAGGTTGATTTTCTCTCTTTATATATGTGATGTAGTTGGGAACATAAAATCAATGACGAATGTAAGATCACTTCTTTAGTGTAATATATATATATATATATATATATATATATATATATATATATTATATATTAATTTAAATTATTTAATGTTTACCCCCTAAAAATTATAATTTTTTCTGTATGTCTTATTTAATTTCATTAACTAAATATAACTATATATCAACAAAACAAATATAACTAGACTAATTTAAATGACATCACAATCTTATATAGTAAAGAAGATTTTCTCTTATATATAATTGTTGTAGTTAGGAGTATAGAGTCAATGACAAATGTAAGATCACTTCTCTATTTCCCCATCTTATGCTTTCAATGTAATGTGAAAAGTAAGATAAGACTTTTTTATTAGACGATCTATATGAGTCTCTCCACTTCTTCTAAAATAACTCAACCAAAATTTAGAATATTTTTTTATTTATTCGTGTATTTTCATCATCAGAATTTCATCAAATTCATTTTTATAGAAGTGTTAATTAGTTTTGAAATATATAATAAGTTGTAATAACTTTGTGAAATATTAATAGAAATATAATTATTAGAAGACGATCCCAAAATACAAAAACTATTAAACTATATTATTTTTAAATAATTAAATAATAATGTAACTATCATTATTTACTTTAGTATATGGAGAAAATAGAAACATGATATATGTTGTAAATTATAAAATTGTTTTGCTTAAGCGGAATGCTCAAACGACATCTACATAGATCAATCATTTTGATATATATTATTTATATAGTATTGTATTGTTTACTACATTTGTTTAAACTCACGCAACGCGTGAGGCTTTCCCTAGTTTATATATATAGTAGGATAGCAGATATTTAATCATTTATACACACACATGCAAGCAAAATAATAGGACAACATTGTATATAGATATTTGTACCAAACAAGAAATAAAGAACCTAATTAAAAGATCAAAAAATCTTTTGTTTTACGAATTGAGAGTGTTATCCGGCTTCTGCCTCGTTCGTTTTATGTTAACCCAAAATGTCTTCTCTAAACGAAGACAACGTGGTTACGACTGGAGCACGTCTTTCAGTTAAACGTCGAAAATGTTTTGCGCATAAAAGTCGTTGAATCACATTCTGTTTACTAGCAAAATTATTTATTCACAAAAACAGAAAAAAAAAAAAAGAGAGGAAGACACGAGATTGAGGGATATTTTGTTGCCTCCCTTTGATTTTTATTTGTCTTCGATAAAGACAAAAAGACGACACTGGCTTCTAGAAGGACATTTACTACTTGAGTTTAAATAAATAAATAAATATAAATATAAGTCGAAGATAAAATACAGCAAAAGAAGAAGATCTAACGGACCTCTCATTTATTACTTAGTTTACTTTCCAGTTTCCACAAACTCGAGGGCCCGTTTATGTCGCCGCTAGGGTTCATAATTTGGGTTACCATTTATCGACCAAGTCGTGCAAATTTTAGAAACAATATGCATATGTAGTCGTGCTAGATACAATTAGTTCAGATTGTTCAGCTGAGCTAGCCTCCAAATTTATCAAACAAAATCTCTCAACTTAGCACTTCAAAGAAGTCGATAAGTGATTGGTTTGTTTGGTTCACATGGTAAAATCTTATTTCAGTGGCCATCCATGTTCACGTGTTCTAGAATATCAGTCATTTTGTGGGCCAGAAGATCATAATCACTTATAGATACATCCTAATTTTTGTTTTGTCAGTTTGATGCATTCTATCAACTGTAGAGATCTCTAAATTAGACGATATGTATTAATCTATATCCGTATCATAGTATATAGCAGGTTGACAATGATATAGATAGCATTAATTTGGTAAAATCGTACGTATTATTACTTTTTCATTATCTAGAGAAACGAAACCTAATCGTAACTGATTGAAACTAAATAAAACCATACTGTTAGATTTGTTTCTTGACTACTTGAACTCTTTAACCTTTACACTAAAAAATCGGTAGATTCGAACTATAATAACCTTAAAGAAATGCTCAAATCAGTGTGTTTAGTGAGCTTCCTTCAAAAGGATACGAAGATTAAACAGCTGTAATCAGAACAGTGAAAGCAAAATATATATATTAATTAATTTTCATGTGATAATTTATAATAGGATTCACAAGGTTTAAAAAAAAAAAACGCGTAGATCCTACGTAAACACGAAACAAACGGTGTGCACGGCGTATGTTAGCACACTAAACCTCGTCCGTGTTAGCTTACTGTATTGTTAATTATAACGTCAAGCACAGATTTGATCGCTTCGTATTTACACTAATTGAACTCGGTCTAACTGAGTAACCGAGTCAACTCGCTACCAGCACTGATCAGTTTCCCAGTTCCGACCGACGTAACTGCCGAACCCGGAGGTACTAACGGTCAAAGGGCGGCTCCGCCGCAACATCCTCCGATCGTAAACAGAGCGTTTCTCAGGATCCGAAAGCGTACAGTACGCGGCGTGGATCTTCATGAATTCATCGGCCGATGAGTTAGTCCGATCGGTTCCCGCCACGTCGGGATGGCAGATCCTGGCTAATCTCCGGTAAGCCGACTTGATATCCTGGCTCGTCGCGCTTAAAGGAACCTCGAGAATATCGTAAAGCGAAGCGGTCGCCGTCGTGAATCGCCGCGGGATCTGATGCAATCTCGGCGAATCTTCCGCGCAGGTGTAAGAGCAAGAGGCGGAGACTAGAGGAGGCGAGATCCGAGCTGTGCGTGACGGCGGAGATATAGGGGAAAGAGGCGGAGAAGAGGAGAGAAATGGATGAGTGAAGGAGGTTGGAGATGAAGAAAGCATCGTCGCTAAGAAACGGTGTCGTTTTCGAGTTTTCGAGTTTTGAGCTTCTCTGCGTTTGTTTTGTTTCGAGAGAGAGAGAGAGAAAGATTGAAGAAGAAAGGAAACTGATGGATTTATTTTATAGGCTAAAGAGACTCAATTAGTTTTAATATTTACAGGGCTTAAAAGATGGGTCGGGTTAATAAAGTCGGGTCGGATTCTGTGATCTGAGTCAGATGAAAGGGCTTATCCAGTTTGGAAATTATTGCACAAGAGATAAGAATGTACGTTGGATTTTATTCGTAGTGGCCAAATTGTTATGTGGCTGTAATTGTCAATTTTAACATATTACCCACAAAAAAAAACATTATTGTTAATAAAAAGACAAAGGATCCAATAAATAATTGCCCAGAAAATGAAATCACGCTTTGGTTTTTATCTTTTTTTTTTTTTAGCAGAAAAGTATTTTATAGAAACGTAATATGGACCGTGTATTGTTTGTACTTTGTTGGATATTGAGAAGACAGAAATAGATTTTTTGAGAAAAGTCTCCCACCACCATACAAAGATATTTAATATTTATGTGCTTTAATTCTTTTTTTTTATATATAGAAATGGAATTATAAAGGGTTATGGTAATCTGCAATTTGATTTGTGAGAAATTTGTTTTCCTAGCTCACAGAATTTAATGATACCAACAAACGTTGTTTGTACTAAGCTAGTTTACGATAAAATAAAAACTAGTGGTATCAAATGTAACGTCTTATTATTAGAAAAAATGGTTGTCTTAATCAAGGAAAAGTCGGCTTTTTTTTTTTTTTTTCTAAGCATTCGTAGAAGAATGAATTATTTTATTTCTTTCTTTTGTATTATTCTGCGGCAGGTAATTCAAAAGAACCGGAATCACTGATGGAGATTAGAATTAGCCAATTAGGAGTAAACTTAACTCAATTTTTAAAATTTGGTTTTGATACGCATAGCTATTTTTGAATGAACAAGATGATAAGTTATTATCTAAAACATTACGATGAAAATCACATTCGAGTCCTTAAACAAGATGATCACGTTGAAACCTCCCGGTTCTAGAAGATTGTGATTGTTGATAGCAAACTATTGTAATCATATAATCTCATTATCTACTTCTTCTCCAACCACGTGTCTGGTCGACATCTTTGGTCCCCAAGATCCAATTGGTGTGGTAACTACTGCCGATCGATTCAATTAGATAAACTTATCTAGATCAAACATTATGTTTACAAATATATATTTTGTGAACGATGACTATACATTTACTTTTGTAAATTATTTTATCAAGAGAGATCTATATTCAAGCCTTTTGACATCTTCAAAAGCCAAGTAACATAACATTTTTACATGTATAAATCGAATAAAACAATAGTAAGTGACGTCGACGATTGACACCACCAATTTCGTGGGTGACACATTCCCTTCCATCAGCATTTTGTGCTTTCATGTCATCTTCCATCTAAATATAAATAAAATAATACATAATTCCATATACACACATACGTATACGTATAAATATCCATGTCAATTAACATACCTTATTTAAATTTCTGCAACTTGTAACGTTAGTATATTAGCTGCTTAAAGCTAAAAGTTAATCACATTAGAAGGACCAATACATTATAAAACGAGAACAAGAGGGATAAAGTGACAGAGACAGGAACGTGGAAAGAAGCTAAATTCAGCAACTTTACACATTGGTCAAGACCCAAGAGATTAGATAATATTAACTATATACCGACATTGTTGGGTTTCTACGGTGTACCTGAGCTCACTAGATTAAATCCTTGGTTCCTGAATATTAACCATTCACATTACTCATCATGTTTGATTTCATTACTCATTTACTTGTCTCTGAATTTTGATGAAGCCCATTTGAAATAACCACAGTTTGCTTCTGGATTAGAGGAAGGTCCCTGCAAGAGATGTAGATACTATTAGCATATAATTGTTAAAAAAGACTTGGTTTTGTTTAGTTCTTTTACCTCAGCTCTAGAGCAGACGTAGAATCTGCGTCCAAATGTGGGACCTGGTTTCTTTACGACCCGAGCAACACAAGCTTCTCTATGTCCTTTGCAGAGAGGTATGCTGTTTTGCATGAGGTTCTGTATCCTTCGCCACTCCATTAAAGCTGCATCGTTCTTTTCTTTAGCTGAAGATCCACATTGATCTTGTTCGTGTGTTGAAGTAGTCGGTTCGCTGTCTTCTTTGCCGCAAATGTTTGGTTCTGAGATGGTCTCATCTTGGGAGCTGTGACTGGAGGAAACATAGGATGAACACTTATCCCCGGCACTGTCTACCTTTGAGTTTGTAGTGAAAAAGGACTTGAGAGAAAGCTGAGATGATTGGATTTTCCTTGCCTTTTTCCTGTCTCCATTTCTAGAGACATTCACAGCTCTCACTGATGATACACGAATTCCATCACTAGGGTTATGAATGTAACCTCTTGATGCCACCGTGTCCGGTTCTGTAACGCTACAAGTGGATTCGTTCTCAAAAGAACAAGATTTCTCCAGTGAAATACCCATTGAAGAACATTTTCTCAGTGGTCCTGTTGAATTATCTTCACAACTTGATAAACCATTACCATGACTCGATGTTGAACGTGTCACTTCATTGGCTTTGGCTTCCTCATTGGCTTGCCTTTTCATAAACACTGATACTGTTACAGTAAGCAAAAGGAGTGAAGAAAGATACAACAAAGTTAGAGACAGAAATAAAGATGAGAATATGAACCAATCCATCACACTGGCAAATAGAGGAAAGTTTCACCTAGAGTTTGCTGGAAACCATAAATCATGGGAAGGTATCTTGAAGCTAATGGCGGTGTGCTGTGTTCCGGGATGTCTGGTAAATCATCAAAACTAGTGAATACAGGTACATGGTCTGATCCCTTGAGTTTTGTACCCAATCCACCTTTCCACCTGTAGTGTTCAGAAGGTGATTCACTGTCATTTTGAGATCCAAGTAAAATGAAAAAGGTAAACTTTTAAGTTGAAACACACATGGGATCATTCTTGATCATCTAGACTTACCTTGTTGGCATATTTTCATTCTTGAACCGCTTATACTCTGTCAATATGTCACATTCCTTGACATGACAAGCAAGAAAACTATGGCCTTGCTTATCTTCGTCTTGATGCAAGCATGATCCAGCAACTAAGATATGATCAATCCTCGAACCATAGTTAAATTGTTCTGCTCCAGTACTTGAGGACCAACATGTGAATGCATCTTTCCTGTTATAATCCAGAAAGAAGCAAACAATGATAAAACAAAAAGTAAAAAAGAATGTAATCAAATAATAAAAAAGCTAAATATGGGTGGCTCCCTCAATGAACACAGAAGAGGTTATCACAAAATTTTACCTGTCAGGATGTTTTGATCTGAAAACATCAGAGAATGAGCCTCCACGTTCAACTAGCAGAGATCTAAACCACTTCCTGAACCTGTATTTTTTATTGACATGAAATGAGAAATCTAACAGGAAAAAAAGTCTCGAGTAAAGCATAAAGATTTAAGCAGATCATGAATATGAGTATTTACATACTCGTTTTTCTCGAAATCAGGCCCAGCTTCACATCGATCCATAGCAAAAGGAGCAATGTTGAGATCCCCAACAACAAATACCCTTCTTCCTTGACGCAAAAGACATTCCCATCTTCTCTACAAGAAAACTAAGAAACAGTTAACCAAATATCATGATAAGACGAAGTACCTCATTGTCTCCATTCAGGAACTGAAAAGCTTACCTTTAAAATATCATAGAACCGATGCTTAAACTCAATCCTCTCAGCATCATCAGCTACAGCTCGCGGTCCATAGACATTGAAAACAACTGACAAAACACATAGATATATGCAAACTGTAAAGAAAGTTACATTTTACAAACAAGAATGTACATGAAAAAAGATTTAGAGTCATACCAAAGTGGCCATGATCAGTTATAACACACCGTCCTTCTTGGTCAATCCTAAGAAGCTCTTCTTTCTCATATTCCTCAAGACCTTCAGCTATCGTAGACGTTTCATTCTTCCCACCTCGTGAACTACTGTTCACAAGACCCGTGAAGCCTTCTTCTGCATCAGCAGGTAAAGCAATTTCACAGCTTGACGATGCTGACTTTACCCTGCAAAACGTTGCTACACCTGCAAATTTCAAGAACATAAAAACTCCAACCGTTTCCTCTTTGACTCAAAATCCACTGACCACATAACTTGATGCTTACCAGAATAACCAGTACGACCTTTCTCACAAGTGCGAGTGCACGAGAAATACGATTCATACCCATCAGCTACAGCCAAATCCGCTGTTAATTCTTGCCTTCTAAGTTTAGTTTCCTAGAATTCAAACCCGAATAAAAAACCATTATCGATTCATCGGCGCAACTGAGGAATTTGATTGAAATTTCAAAATTGGAATGGACATTGAAGTAAAACCTGGAAGCAGATGATATCTGCGTCGAACGAATCGAGGAGTTTGAGAAGAGAATCAAACTGGGAAACTCGTTGCCTGAGGCCATTAACGTTGTAAGTCACAATCTTCATTCCTCTCCTTCTTCCACTCCCCCCCCAAGTTCAACAAAGATCGTCCTTTTAGGTTTGTAACGCTGGACGGTTGAGATCTGAGAAACTAAAGTCAGTAGAATCAACGGTTGTACACGTGGATTAGTAGAGTGTAACCAGGCGTAGAGTATAATATCTCTTGAAATGGTGGCGCGTGGGGAGCACAAGTTGTTGATTTGCCTCGTCGGCGTCCACCACCATTATCGCCGGATTGTATTTTATATACTCATGAAGAAGAAGACGAAGACGAAACCAACTTCTACTTCTTCTCTCTGGCTCTCTCTTTATCTTTCTTGGATTCTTAGTTTGAGATTTGACATTGTAAATGGATCAATCCAAGAAACCAAAAACTTGTTCTGAACCCGATTATGCTGATGATTCCTCTGCTTCTTCTTCTTCTTCTTCTTCTACTTGGGGACATAATCTCAGGTTTTAGTGCTTAAAAACGTAGAATTTGTGGCAGTGCCATGTTTATTCATAGTTTTGATTTCGTCTGAACTTCAGAGCTGAGATGGTGGTGGAAGTGAAGAAGGAAGCAGTTTGTTCCCGGGAAGCAGAGCGAGAGAAGCTTCGTAGAGATAAGCTCAAAGAAAAGTTTTTTGAGCTGGGAAATGCATTAGGTATGTACTTATCTATCTTATCTCACAAGATGAATACAGATTTTGAATTTAGAATAATGGTTTGTTTCTGCAGATCCAAATAGGCCTAAGAGTGACAAAGTTTCAATTCTCACTGATACAATACAAATGCTGAAGGATGTAATGAGCCAAGTTGAAAGACTTAAGGCTGAGTATGCAACACTATCTCAAGAGTCTCGTGAGGTGAATTGATTTACTTGTTTATTCTCTTACTGGATTCTACTTGAGTGTGCTCATCTTTAACCATTGCTAAGCAGCTAATTCATGAGAAGAGCGAGCTGAGTGAGGAAAAAGCAACTCTTAAGGCCGATATCGAGATTCTCAATGCTCAGTATCAGCATAGAGTCAGAAGTATGGTTCCATGGATACCACCACATTACTGTTATCCTATCCCTGTAGTAGCCACAACTCAGGGCCAGTCTTTAGATCAAGGCAATGACCATAAAGATGATGTTGGTTTAGAGCTTGAGCTTAAAATCCATGCATCTTCTTTAGCTCAACAGGTGAGTGATATCTTCAATAGTTTTGCCGACAAGCTCGTTCTGTGTTTTTACTATGTATATTTTTCACGGACTGATCGAAGTTACTTCAATGCAGGATGTTTCTGGAAAAGAGAAGAAAGAAAGCTTGACACCTACTGCAAACTCATCAAATAGTTACTCATCATCTCAAGCTGTTCAAGATAGTTCCCCCGGTGGCGTGAATGACATTTTCAAGGCATAAACCGATAAACATATTTCCCTCAACTTTGTGTTTTAGCACTTTTGATTGAGAAGGTACTAAATAGCATCACCAGGTTTTACACTGGTTGTAGATTATCCCAATGCTTAACTACACTGGTTGTAGATTATCCCAATGCTTAACTATGTAACATTATCACAAGCAAATAAAACACAAAATCACTTGCTTATATCTCTTTGCAACTGAACTTTTGTTATAAGTCGTGAGAAACATTTCCAAACCTTACAACCAGAAGCGTGTTATCCAATATACAAATCCCATCTAGCCTCTATACAAATTCTTGATCTGACAGTAAAAAACACATACTGACAGTTAATGTTCTGTATATGGGAGATCAGAGTTTGTGGACTTGCTGATTTGTGAAGTGTAAGTAGTTTACATCTTTCGAGAAAGCAGGTAACCAGGAGGGGAACTTTCTTGACATGATGCTTGCACTTCTCAAAAGTCTTCGAAACTCATGGATGCTGAGTCTCCCATCGTCATCCACGTCTGCCTCTTCAAGAAGTGGTTCGATAGAGCCTTTCAACCCCGTTTGCTGCATACATTGATTTTAAGAGAACAATGTAGAGAAAGAGGGGAATGTAAAAGGCTTGAGACTGACCTATCGAAGTTCCTCGGGAGTTAGAAACCCATCTCTGTCTATGTCAAACTTGTCAAATGCTGCTCTTGACCTCTGTTGCCACTTCTCAGAGTCATGCTCCTCCAATTGGTTTACGTGCAAAGTAGCCACCACAAACTCAGTGAAATCCACCAACCTATCAGTGTTGCTATCGATCTGCAAAGACACAGACACATTTTGGATTATACACTAACCTGTGGAAGGGGCTTTAGTCCTAACTACTCAGTTTACCTACCGCTTGAAGAATCTCTGCAACTCTTGCATCCTTCAGTTTCCAAGGAACATCTTTTGCAAGAGCCTGTTAAGATTAATAAGTTAATAGACTCTCCATTGTAGTCAGGCGGTAAAATCGCTTACTTGTGTTGGCTACTTCTTACCTTGTTAATGTCAATAGCATGAAACTGGTCTCTGAGATCATCCAGCTCATCCTCATCAATGGTCGTCGCCAGAGCTTCCAAAACACAACAACTCAGGTGAAGAAAAAATACTAAAAACTTTCATATATCTGCTTAAGGCGGCTGAATTTCACAAACTGACGCATGTTGTTAAGAACTGATATTTCTATTGGAATCTCTGAGGCCTCACCTTCTTCTCTCACCCATGGATTTGATCATTAAAAAAAGTTGTCAATTTTAGTAACATTTCTTTATTTACAATATTGACATCATTTTTTTTCATCTTTGTGTAACACTTTGGAAACTCTTTAGAAAGAAAAACACAATATTGTCTGCAACGATCTTCAGACACGAAATGAACCACTATTTTCGCAGCAATAGCTTTGGTTATCTTCTTCCCTTCGCATTCATTTCGGTTATATTACCAATTAACCTTGTGAATATGTGTAGAGGAAACTTCGACTTTTTTTACTTGACAGATGAGATGTTCCAATACAAATCATCCAATAAACCCTAAAGAGTTTGAACACATTACGTTAACTATTTACAAACCTAACCACTTCAAACTCAGATTCTACCCCAAAATGGTTCATAGTCTCATTCAAAGCAAGTTAGAACCAAGGATGCCATGTTGGATCCATCATACATAGGTTGCGAGGTGACAAAGCTGCCTCCACCAATTCATTCACACCTCTTTGTACAGACTGTGGCGGCTCCACCGAGTTCTCATCCTGTCATGAACACCACGAAAGTATCAGATTCATCAGTTCAGAAAAAGGACAAAACACTCTCTTAGAGTTTTTATGAAAACGTTAGTAGAGCATCAAAAAATCGGTGATGTAACTGATGATTGTACCTCTTCAGAGAAATACTGTGGCGCTATTCCTCTGATTCGTCCAATGACATTGTCCACGTTTGAGTTAACTTTGTGCTTCAGCTCGGCCGAACTCAAAGTAGCAATCCCTGTAACAGGAGGAATAGGCACTCCCAGAGGTCTTCTTCCAAACCATGATAGAAGCTCATCGCGAAAGAACATGGCTAATTGATACCGAAGATGTTCGTTTTGCTGAAAATTTGCAAAACAGAAGAACAGGTTACAGGCCAAATGATTAGAGTGCCCCACTCAAGCTTTGGTAGTATTTTTATTACCTTGGAGGAGAAAACTGCTTGAGATGCGGAACACATGTTTGACATGAGAGGACCTTCGACACCAAAATGAGAGAGAAATGCTTGCATGTTCCTCGTGAGACGGAAAGGCACAGGTTCGTTGAGTTCGATCATCCCATTGGAGTCATAAGATGGATGAAAATCTGTCTGGAACAATTTCCCGGTATTTTTGGCGAACAAGATCTTGTTTGGGGATCTCCCACCAATTTGTAGAATGAAGGACATGAAATTGGAGACAGCTAGCTGGACAGCGAATTGCTTTTTGAAAGCCCAAAGATGACTTCCGCTCATTGATATCTTGTACATGTACTGAGAAAAGATAGTGTCATTGACTATGTTCTTTGTGATTTCACCATAAGCCTGTAGCCGGAGATCTCCAATTGCTTCTGGTGAGATCTGCCCTGAGATAGCTTGATTGAGTTTCTCCTTGAAGTAGGTGATAGGAAGATCTGACTCTCGACCATTCCTTCCACAGTGATTCTCATACACCTCAAGGAAAGTGTTGTACATGAGATCATCCTCAACCATTCGGACCTGAGACGAATAAAGTTAGCATGCCATACGCCTAGAGAGATTTACTACTCTTATTATGGACAGCCAAAAGGAGAACTAAGTTGAATATGTGAAGTTTCAGGGAAATCTGGTAAATTGAACCGCATATAAATTACTCATCGAAAGAAACATCAACTCAATCAAGAACGGAAAGGGGAACTAAGCTGAATTTTTTCAAGGTATACCTGAGACCAGACAGGGATTATGATTGGAGTGTGAAGTCCTAAATGGCGTCTTCTCGACTCTTTATGCTTGTCAAACATTTGATTCATCACACGGAAAAGCTGCAAAATTCGTTCATCACTCCTCGCATTAGGAGTTAGTGATGTTTGAACTATAAAATGCTTTTGCGAGCCATCGGAGCCAATAAGAGTCAAACGTCTGCAACTGCTCCCATGCCTTCGTACAATTTGTATGTCTGCTCCAACCCTATCCAACTTTACTGTATGATCAGGTGCGACTTCCTGCACAGTTAAACATATGATTAGTACAACACGCATCACAAAGAGAAGACCCCTCTGGAGAATGTACACGTTGTAGTTAAACAAGAGACGAGGAAAAGAATCCAATTTACCTGGTCAGCAAAGTACTGTCCTGGTATCTCCACATCAACAACATTGAAGTCACGCAGCACCTTGCTCTCGTCTTCCAATCTCAACACAACGGGGAACCTGTCTTCAACATTGCTCTGAAGAATGTTTTTCCAGTCTTTCAGTTTCTTTGTCAGATCTGCGAGTGTGACAGGGAATGAATTACTTTCTGGATCCAGGTCACGCTCGAAATCCTGTTTGTATTCTCTCACAAATGCGACATGCTTGGTTACGGCATCTGCAGAAAAACAAGCTCTGCATACACCCGAGAGTTCTTTCTTGAGCGGTTGGGGAACTTCAGCAGTGGTGGCAGTTGGATATTTATAACATCGATGCAACAAAGCATTCACAACCGCAAGAAGTCTTTCTTCTGGTAAAGTAACAAACCTCGAACCTATTTCTGTGAGAAGAACCTGAGAGGAATAATACATCATTAGAATATCCAAGTAAAGAAGCAGGAAATGTGCAATTGAGTCAAAATCTGAATCCAAGCTACTTGTACCAGACTGTAGTTTTCTATTCTCCTTCTTTGGGATTTCTTGACCATGAAAAGTTATATGGAGAGAATTTAATAAATTATCCAACAGAATACTACCTCAAGTTCACTGGCCAAGTTGTTATGTTTACTCCTAAGAGCTTCCATAATATCCTTTGCAGCATCAAAAGCACTAGCAGCAGAGATTGCCAAGGAAGCACCATTATGTATTGCTGCGTGTTGACTATTTTCATTGATAGTTGAACTGCTTTGGTTCATAGGCTGATCATTCCCTGAATGCACATTGTTTTCCATAGTGGCACGTTCACTTTCTTGCGCATGTGGGTTACCACCATCATGGGTTCCAACAGCCCCACTAGTTTGAGCACCTCCACTATGACCCACACTAACACCAGGAACATTCTGCTGCATTCTTTGAGCCAAAACTACTCTGCTAAGTTCAGATTTATTTACTGCATCACGGCGTTCCAGTAAGTATGTGCGAAGCCAATAATAGAGGGCCTGAAATGGAAAACAGTCTCATAGTCAGATGAAATGACCAAAAAACAAGTTCATCTAAATACACTAATAGGTAATTACCTGCGGGAATACAGCAGCAATTTTCATGAGAACCAATTTGCAATGGGGTGCTTCTGTTCGCTGCAAGGAAAGCAACAGCTGTGGGATCCAAGAAAGCCACACCCAGTGAGGTACTTGGTCCAAGTGTTTATCAAATATTCTACCAACAGCCTCATTTGCTGTATCGAAACTAAGAAGATAAAGCACACGAGCCATGTGACTTCTGGAATTGGAAACTCCAAATCTTATACCCTGAAGAAAGCAACTGACAGCATATTCTAGCCAGATTTCCTCTTGTGTTTCTTGGTATGCCTGCAAAACGAAAGTAAAATTTAATGTCTAATACGAGGAGAGGGACCATTAATAGTGCAGGAAAAGAAGCAGTATCTAATCAGAAGAAATACCATGTAACAATAATTTCCCCAGCTTATCCATCCTTTGGGTAAATTCTTGAATAGGGTGATTGCGTTGGAATATGCAATATTAGCACCTTCAGTGTCGTTAAGCTTCAAATGAAAATCCCCCTTTAGTCGGAATATCTCTGCCTTGTTCTTCGCTAGAAAGAATTCCAAATTTGTGCTATTAACCAGATTAAGACCAGTAGTAAGCTCTCCTTTCGTTTCCAGATGAGCTTTAGCCTGCTCTTTAATTTTAACAAAGGCTTCCTGCATAGCAGACGTTATCAAGACAACTTTAAAAATAACAATATTTCAAGCTTAAACAAAAAAAGATTCAGGGAACGAAAACTTTTTTGTATAGGATCATGGCAAAGGATGAGACGGCATACATGACTTCAAATATCAAACGCATGGCCAAGATATATTTTAACAAACTAGGGAAAGATAAAAAATAAAAAAATAGAAACAAAAGCAAAGAAATGTGAAAACTACATGTTTTGAATCCAAAGATGCATTACTTCTATAAAATTCTGCGAGTAACTCTACTCAAATTCTAATAAAGTTAGAGGTCTATGAGAACTGTACCTGTACTTCCATTTGTGAGTGCCCATACATTTTTTCAAGTATCTGGACGCAAACATCATAAAGCCCTTGTTTCCGAGCTATCCTAGCAAGCTTATTGACATTCCATGCTTTGTCACGATAACCAAGGTGATGAAGTGGGGTATTTGAAGTTATAAAGTCCTTAAATGCATCAATAACAACATTATACATTTCATTCCTCCACTGCAGCATATCATACCAGACGGTCATATTGTCCCATTCATTTGGAGTTCTCAGCCTCCAAGTCTCAAGAATGTCCTTCAGATCTGCATATTGATTTCCCTGTCCCCCAACAGTAGCATTTCCAGGAACTTTACTCCCATTTGCGATGTCAACATAAATTCTAGAAGACTCTTGCACCTCCACTAGTTGTTGGAATTGCTGCAGTAGAGGCACCCTAGCATGAAGAGATATTTTCGGCAACTGCCACCACTGTTCCAAGGCAAGATCAACGCCTTTCCCAACTATGTTTTCAGCATCTCCGACTCCGTTTGCATTTTTTTCATGAAGTGCAAAACAAGCTTGAACCAAACGAAGCTTCGGCGTTTCTTCAACTTGTGCTTTGGGTATCACATGATCCTTCAAGTATGCCCAATCTGGAGCTTTCCAAAGACTATCAAGCAAAATTTCATAATTCTCAGTGCTTTTTCCAAAATCTACCAGGGCATCCCACTGACCAAGTTGAGTGGCACAGTGGAGCCACTGCTCCTCCCACAGGCACATTTCAGCCTTCGGTACTGTGTTATTGTAAGTGCCTTGGGTTGCCTTAACCATCGCCTGATAAAAAAGGCTCTGAGCACGCTGCCAAAAACCATGTTGAACCATTGAAAGCCCAGCTCTCGATTCGGTAGTGATGGACCTATTCTTCCACAATCCAAATCTCCTGTCTTCTTCATTTAACAAACGGTAAAGCTCAGCAAGAGACTCTGCACATTTTGAGTCATTCATGAACAGCATGACATGGGTCTCTAGCAAAGTCAATGCGAGATGCCATGCATTGTACGTTTTTCCTATATATTTGATCAGCTCACTAGGCATCCTAGGTTGAGGGTGGCTCAATTGAAGCCCTTCCAGAAGTGCTTGCACAACATTTGGCCTGTGTCCTTGCTGCTTCTTGTGGTAGTCCTTTGACAGGAGAGAAATCATAGGTTTAGCTAAAGCTATCTGCTCTTCCTTGTGTAGAGTTGCCCACACAATTGGAAATACTAGCACCCACAAATGATAAGCGACATTGGCATCTGTGTGAGCCAGCTCCCTTAAAGGGATAACAACATCAGCGACCTATAGCAGAAAAAGAGTACATATAATTGATTGAGATTAATCTAGCTTCCAAAGCGGATATAACTCCAAAGAGCCTACAATAGTTAGTTTCGATTTAACAGGACAAAAGAAAGGACCATAACGACTCAACAAACTTTTAAATTATTTGCAATCACCTGAAGTTTGCTTGCCGTGCTAAGAAATTGTGCATGCTTCATAACAATGCTATCAAACATTGAAGCAACTTCTTCAGGTGCCTCTGGCATAGCAGGTGGTTGGTGGTGTACTCCAGGATATTGTGAAGGCAAAAGTGGTACTACCCTGGCAGAATTCGGTGCTAGAGTAATAGGCTTCTCCTCAATTAAGATGGCTAGGAGAAGATCAAGACCCTGTTTGAGCCAAAAGACATCACTCATAGCTTCCCAATCTTGGTTTTGAATAATGTACTGCAATCGTGCAAATAAATTTTTTCCGAGAGACTCGTGGTATAACAAGAAGAACTTCCTTCGCATATCAGGATCCCTTGCCCGTAAACCAAGCATGGAATGTCTCTCAACTTTCAGAGAGATCTCTTGTCGGAGTGCCAACGGATACCTATTAGAGAAACAGATGATATTATCTCTCTCATAAAAACCTTTGACTCAACGTAAGATTAAAAAGCAAAAACTTACTTTGTTGAATCGGCACAAAGTCCATATAAAAGTTGGAGATATGCCTTATCCCACTCATCCAAAGCAACAGATGAGAAGTGCTGCTTATCAACCTGTGAAAGCTTCTGGAGAAAAGAAACTATATCCTTCTGGGTAAGAAAAGCACCAGAGGACCCAGATGAATCTGTTTTTCCGAAATCATCCTCAGCCCACCTGTTTAATATGTCTAGCACGCAGAGAAGCACGCTTGAATCAGTACCCTTTTCTGAAAGCAAAGTGTTCAATATTTGAGTCACAGGTCTTTTGCAATCAGCTAAAAGCATAACCCTTTCATCAAGAAGTTCCAAGACCGACTTTATATTAGATATGACTGCCCCAACATCAGCAGTTTGACGAGAAGAAGTTACTGCAGAATCTGAATCTGTCCGCTGGTTCTGGAAAGGGACAACAAATAGTCACAAAAGTAAGCCACAACTGGGAATACCTAGTTATTAATTTATTGAAGACAGGGAATTTACAGGAGCTAGCAAAAGAGGCAGAAATGATATCTTGAATTTGATAGTATATACGTATTGACCAAAAACATGTCAGTGAATGTTAACTGACCAAAATATGCCAGCAAACGATATAAGGAGATGAGTCAGAGCTAAAATCTTACAAGACATGAAAAAGCGCTGCATGGCTATTTTAGACGCATTAGATATTCCACTCAGTCAATAAGATGTGGTGAATGCCATGTAAAATCCATTTTAGCCCAAATAGGAAATAAAGAAAGTATATGATTTTATCTCTAAGAAAAAAGTAGCTATTACTGAAGAATAACTTACTTGTCTAGGATGAGCACCCGCTGCCGATCCCAGATCCCGTGAAAGACGCTGAAGGATATGCACCAGTACATATGGATCAACAAAGTTTTTCTGAACCTCTGCCAAGGTTTTGAGGACAACAAGTACAAAGCTGATTGAACCAAGAGAGTTATCATCTCCTGAAGCTTGTGGAGCATTAACAGCATGCACATGTTTCTGTATCAGCTCATTGACTTTTTGATACAATAGCTTTATGTCAGGAGGCGTACTAGCTCCATCCTGTGGGAAGGCGATGAAGACCATCTTCAACAAAGAGCATAGCGATTTACCAGCGTCCAACATCTTGTGTTTGAAAGATAGCTCAAGGAACTGGTAAAGAAAAGAGCAGTCAGCAAAGAACAGAAATGTTTTCATATATTAGGATAAAGCTTACTGCAGAAAGTATACCTGTGAGATCTGGCTGATGTTGTTCTTAATGAAGAGATGCGGCTGCTTCTCCAGAACCTTGTTCATGACATCCAAGCCCTGAGCAAGTGCTGTGGACGGATCTGACTGAGACGGTGGCATGCTGCTAAGCAGCTTTTCTAAATAGTTAAACTTGATGTTCGCATTTGGCCAAACTTCCAAAGCCTGTGAAAGAAAATCTAAAGCTTGTTTGTACATAGTGTTGGCTTCCCTGTCCTTGGGCTCGATTACCACTGCTACCTGTTCAAGGAAGAGAAAGGAAACTTAAAAAATACAGTCATAAACAGAATAATGTCACAATCAACCAACATAATTCGAAGCTAGAGGTGGTCGATAACATCTAAAACTTAACCAGATCCAAAAGAAAATCTATGATCCGCACAATCTCATTAGAATTTAATACAGAATACTATACTGCTTTAAGACTGCTACTGCCAAAGTCCATTTCTTTAGAATGAAAATTGCTCAGAGAAGAAGGGCCTCTGTAATTTCGGAACTCCCCCCGCCCAACAGATCAAAACCAGCAAGTTATAAACATGCCCAATGGAAGAAGGTGGGAGGTGTAAAGCCTTACTCTTATAAGAAAGTTGATGATTAGTTCTTCCATGGCAGCATTTGGCTTGAATTCCTCATCAGGCTGGGTAGCAGATCCAGGAGTTTCTACATTGGGGATTGACGATGCACCACCAGGTGACATAACACACAATGATTGGAGACCAGGTTCAATTTTAACTCGTTTACTTGGGTCTTCAGAAATGGAAGATCCATCCGTTGAGCGCTTAGGATCCGCACCGGATGAAGGATGTAACCCATCACTGACCTCACTGGTTGCGTCGGCATCAGTAACCATTTTGATTTCATTCTGTCTTTGTCTTTCCCAGCTGACAACCAATCCAGCAAGTTCAATTGCAAGCCGTCTATTTTCTGCTGTAGTGTTATATGGCAAACCTAGACGACTTAAGGAATTCACCATCTGAGGTACAAACTGTGCTCTACAGCTGTAAAACAGATCTGAGTGCCGGACAATTAGTTGGAAGATGTGGATCAAATTTGGAATTGAGTGACCCTCTTCCACCAAAATTTTTTTGGTGTATCTTATCCAAATCGGCATTCTTGAATCTCCAAGTGGAAGCCTTTTAGGTAAAGCTGGCATTAGAATATCCAGGGCTTGCTTAACTAGCATCTTATTCTCTGGCTGGCATGTCCTAAGAAGTGCAACAAAAACCTACATCCAGTCGACAAAAAACATTTGTATCACTCGATTAGAATGGAGGAGTATTTTACGCACATGCTTGCTTTCAGGTTTTAAATGACAATCTGCAAGGTCGTTACTGGAAAAAGAGGTAACAATGACATACACTCATATAAGAAGTTCCAAGTATTTTCCAATTTTCACTCTTCAATATAAACAATAAGGAACGATAAAACATCACTAAAATGCCCACTGGTACCTGGCAGAAAGAATTGAAATGGTACCTGGAGAATAATTTTCTCTGGAGCCTGGTAAGCATCCAAGAAGTGGCAAACATTAACAAATGCCCACTGTTTACTGGCACTATCTTCTCGTTTGAGATGATTCCATCCAAACTTGATGAGCTCTTTTCTATGATGAACCAGATCACTCTGAAGATATTTCAGAAGCAAAGTAGCTAACTGCAAAAGTTCGATCCTCAAAGGTTCGTCATATTCAGCAGAAACCTACAACATTTGAGATGAAACGTAAATCAGAACAAGTACAACAAGACCATGTCAGAAAATAACAACTTGAACAGGTAACTATCGTTATCATTTGCATCCAGAAAATTAAATAGCTATCTTCCCCCACATTAATGTCTGTATTAACCAAACATTTAAGTTGCTTAGAGGAGAAAAGAAAGCAACCTCTTCAGGTGGATCAAGAAGCTTCTCAACAATGGTCTTGACTATATTAGGGTCAATAACTTCCCAAGTTTGGCCGTTTTGGAAGGCATGGGCAAGCATTGGAAGAATGAGCATTTGCATTGCCTGAACCAGATGATCATGGCCGAGTTGTTTTGACTGGAAAAGACTTAGAAAATGCAAAACAATTGTTTTTTTCAAGTTGGGTGGATATTCTTCTGCAACCTGATGAAAGAACCCAGTTATTCTACTAGAGCTGCAAAATATGAGAATCAAGTATGAAGTCTTGAGAAAGATACCTCTATCATGTAAAACTCCCTCAAAAATGTGTAGTCAATACGACTATGGAACAAGAAAATTGAGAGAACATCGAAAAGAACATTCATTTCAGATTTTTCGTGTCGCAGATAATTGAGGAAGCACTTGACAAGCCATTTGCTCTCTTTTACCTGCGAATTTGAGAAAGTAAAAGATTTGAGATGGCCAACTTTTCTGAATACATTTAATATTTTAAAGGAGAAATATACAGAGCACTCAAGTAACGGGGAACTCAAGTAGCCCAAAAACAAGTTGGTACAGAAACAAGTCGGGAGGGCCCCAACAAACAAGGCTGTAAGATTACGGATGAACGAAACACCTAGTATGGACTAATTGAAACAAACTTTCTACTTGCATAGGGCTACATCTATCTACAGCAGGCGAATTTGCGACTGTCAGATGGTTTCTGATGCCCATATCAGTTTTAGACAAGGAAACATTTTAAGTATGCATTTAATTTCAGTTTTAAGAAAATTATAAAGTTCAGAAATATATGAAACTACCTGAACTAAAGTCAACTCTTGCTCATTCTGTAAACGAGATGTCCTTGCATGTGATTTCCAAAGGAGAGCCAAGGCATCAAAAATAGTACGGTTACTCTGCAGCCAGCTGGGTATTAGTTTCACCATTGTTTTGATAAGATAGAGACCCTGAAAATACGCATCTGATGCTACATTGGATTTTCTTGATGGCGTGTTAGAACTTTCCAATTTCATAGGGGCGGGATTTTCATCTCCCGATGGTGCAGGTGGAGGCGTTGATCCTGCCCCACTCAGCATGGCATCAGATTTTGGTAAAATTTCAGGAAAGGCATATGAAAGTATTTTATGTGGAGATTTTGCAAGTTCTTCCCTTAATGGTTGGCCAGCATCTGAGCGGATTATATACATAAACCTAAGGTTATAAGGAAAAGAGGGAAACAGTCATTACCCCATGCTCACATTCAGCATAACATGCAATGTGAAAAAATAGAAACTTCTAATGCAATGTTGTTCTTACCTTCGGAAATATTTTGGTTCACTTAATCTGGAAAGAAAATAGTCAACAGCTAGGGTTGCATATCGATTCAAGAACTTGGTAAGCGGAAGACGGTATGGGCTGTTGATCTCACTGTACACTTGCCCTGAAGGAAGGGCTGCTTCTAAGTCGATAGTTAATGTTACAAGTTCATCTAGAAATTTTGATGCAGCAAGGGGAAGTAAATGGAAGAGCTCGATAATAGCTGCCACAGAAAGAAAGAAAAAGATGTGTTAATACTCAACATATAATCACATGACCAGACATCTGTTTTTATATATTTCAAAGAACATGATTACCAGCTGCAATTTTCGGCTCTTCACCAGCTTTCCATGATTTCTGGGACTGTGCAAGTTTATCTGGCTCTAACCATTTTTTAAGGTGCTCCAGCAACTTACCTCCTAGCGTCACATTGAACCAATTTGATAGAAGTTCAAGAAGACGTGCCAGACCTTGGAGTAAAGGCATATTTAGATTCTTTGTATGTGCCAGATTAACTAGTATAGGTCTGAGGCTACTCTGAAGAAGTTCTTTGGGCATCCTTTGTTGATTGATAACCTAAAGAAAACACAAAGTTTCAGAAGAGCAAAAATGTACATAGAAATAGCAATATTTATCCCAGAAAGAAAAAAGTGGGCTCTTAGGTAGAGGAAAATCTATTCCTTCAAGACTATCTTCAAAATCCTCAAATTGACTGTGCGTGCAAGAAATGGAAACAAAAGACAAGATAACTAAGAACCTGTCTTAAACCCTCCTTGGCAACGGTCACAATTTCTGGTGCTCGACACGTTAAGGACTTGAAAAACATGGAAATTATCTTTGCACGTAGTTCATTGTGACTTTGAGTTCGAAAGTCAGCCCACGCCATAGTTGTGCACAGAATCTCAATACAAGCTGTTCGAAGTCTGTTCAATGATGTAAGGACATTAGGACTCATCAACTTCACAGCCCATACAGCTTCATCAGCCTCAGCTATTTGTAATGCTTCTTGCAAGAAATTAACCAACTCTGGAGTTACTTTTAGAAGGGGGGGCCTCAGTGCTAAACAAAAATTCAGAGCTGTCACAGTTCCAACCTATAAGGCATATTAAAGAAGGTAAGACTGAAGTCCAGAGAGGATTTACAACAACAAAACAATAGCAGAATGAGGCACCTGTTGATCAATTGTCTTTGATCGAAGTGGACGCATTATAAGTGGCTGCAGCAAAGGTTGGTGTAAAGGCTCAAGCAGTTCAGATACTTCACTACCAGTCCGGCTAGCCAAAAGTGCAAGACAGTTCTGAACATTTTTTCTCACTGTGATAGATGCATTAGGATTGAACAATTCAGTAGCAAGATATTCTACAACACCTTGAAAGCTTTGTCTGCGGGCGTCACTGTTTGCTTCGTCAACATTATTAACCACTCGTAGAATCTGCATAAGAACCTGGCTTGTCTCGTCTTGCTCTTTGCTAGCATAAACAGGAAGCCTCTTTTGAACATAGACCAGACCACGTACAATTTTTACTTGGAAAAGACATAGTGTTTCAACATTCACTTTCCCTACCAGTGCACCTAACCCCATTACTCCACCCATTTGCGCTTGCCATGTGCTTCCATAACAGCAATGCAACAACCGAGGTAAAAGTTGTTCAAACACTGGTATTCGTACACTTGGATGGGGTGAATATACAGGATTTGTAGAAGGACTGGAGACAATCATAGAGGCATTGTGACCCACCCTAGCCATCAGCACATCAGCATGTTTGACACGAGCAAGGAACAGCAGTGTTTCAGCAAACACATTTAACGCAGTCAGAGCAGCTTTGGCATGGAGCCTGTTTTCATCTGCAAGCACATCAACAAGAGCATCTAAAAATATTAAAGGATCCAGCTGTTTTAAGTTTGTAGACCAATTATTCTTGGGCTTGGAACTTGTTGAAATCACAGAACCCCCAAGTAGACCAGCACTAGTGGAAGCATACGACGAGATATAGTCCCCATGCAAAATAATTGCAAAATGCCGACATATGTTTACAACAAAGTCATCATCTGAGTCGCTGAGATCCGGATCAGAACTGGCAGCAATTATAGTTATCAATAGTGTCTTGAAGATCGACTTCTCAGCAATTAACTGTGTCTTTGTTTTAAACCCTAAGTCAGCCTGCAGCAGGAAAAATACCCTATTAATAAATATATCCTTTTACACCCTATAACACCAAGTCCTAGCTCGTTTTTTTCAGAAAGGACAAACGTATGGCAACAAGATAACAGATACAAAATCTAATCACATCGCATGTCAATGTGGTTCAATCGAGAAACCATCAGCAGCAAAAAGATCCTCTTTACAAATAAATCCCTTTTACACCTTATTACACCAGGTAATACAGATAATATAAGGAAAAATATAGGTCACTCATAAGAACTGACATGAAACAGTTGTAGCTCGTTTTATTCAGAAAGGACAGACGCATGGCAACAAGAAAACAAATACAAAAATCTAATCATGCCTCATATGAGGTTTAATCAAGAAACCATCGCCTAACAGTCACCTGCCGACTTCAATATCAAGTGATGTCAATAACCTAATTTATGAAGCATTACGAATAATGGAGATGAGGTAATGGTTTTAGAAAACGTCAGCAACTGTGAAGCAACTTAAATATTTGACCAGAAAGCTACAGAGTAAAACTAAGGGATTAAGATCATAAGAGAAATACCCAAAACCAACCTTTATTTCTGTTGATTCACTCCTGCGCCAGGATGAATCAACAGAGGAAAGTAACAAAGTTGATAATTGCTTGGTCGTCTGACCCTCATCAGTGACACACCCAGGCAAATTAAGCTGAGACAACAAGCAAACGCGGAGGAACTTCAGAGCTTGCTTTTTGTAGTAAATGTCCGTAGTGAGGTTTTTCTGAATAACAGCTGCCACAGCAAGATTAATGAATTTGTCCATTGGCACAAGAAATGGAGTGGACGGCTCAAACGTCAGAACTAAGCGAAGCCCATGCTCTGAATTATCTTTGCATTCAAGTGTAAGTGGCTCTTTCAGGAATCGTCGGTTGCGACCACCCAACTTTCCCACGATTTGTAATGCTTTACCACCCCAAGGATATGGCACCGGCTTCAAGTGAGACCATAATGCTAAGATCACTTCAGACATAACATTTGCCATACTTGGCTCCAAAAAATCAGGATTCAGACTATCCACCCAGAATTCAAGGGTGCGTAAACCCAAGCTCACAAGTTCATCACTTCCTCTCAAACAGGATACAAGAGGCCTCATGAGACGGGGAAGGTATGGCAATAAGGTGCTTAACCGTGCAGGAAGTGTCAAAGAAAGCTCCAACAAAGGATCTCTCATGTCTTCCCCAGCTGGACCCTCGAGCATTGTCAGAAGTATATTAAGACAAGGTAGCAGCATGGGGATTAAATCTCTAAGAAGCAGCTCGAATTTACATCCTGCAAGTCCTCTGAATACAATTCGGAGCAATTGTATATAACCAAGAGGCTTTTCAACTTCAGTCGCATTCTTCATGCAGACTTCCATAATAACAGGCACTTGAGGTTGCAATATTCGTTCAAAATCAGATGGTGCTTTGGACACAGCCCCAAAGAGACATCGGAACAGATGCAGAACCAATTTGGTTGCAGCTGAATCTGGATTCTTCAGAACATTGAGTTTGCTGCTTACTAGGAAATTAATTAGAACATCTGCAAGTGGCTTGTATACTTTGGGAGCTTGCAGAAGAGTGGCAAGTATTTGAACCACTTGGGTATTGTCAATCATGCACTCAAAAAGTTCAGGCATACATATAGAGAACATATCCATTAGATTTCTAGGTTCCATAATAGCCAAAATTTGGGAGAAAAGATTTAGCATTTCCTTCTCCTCATCCTTATCTTTGAAAAGAGCTAGACAGTGGACACCATTCTTTAAAACACCAGAGGCTTTCCACACCTGCTTGAAAGTAGAGATTACTAAAGGCTTATCAGCCATACACAATTAATGCGTACACTAAACAATCTAACATTCAATACCTCATCTTCTCTCATTCCTTTAAAAACCTGAGTAACAGATGACTGTGAAGCAAGAGCTTGTGGGTGCATTCCCTGAGGTCGGGGCAAATGTGCATGGGTTATACTCCATATAATTGTCTTCATTCCTGAACACAAAGTAGGAAAAGTGCTTAACATATACAAACATAATCAATATGTATAACTGATCCACTAAGGTGAAACATCAGTATGGCCAAGATTCAATACCCATCACCAGTGTCTTGATCAGATTCTTACAATCATTCACTTCTTTGGAATGTTCGGCAGGAACCTGCAAATTCAACACTGCCTGCAACCAGCATGGTCTAGTAATTAATTTTTTTTTGGCCAGATACTCTATAAGTGAATATAAAGTAAATATAAATATCATTAATAGAGACAACAATGCTTCAGTATAAATAATAACAGTTAATCCAATTTAGAAAAGAAAGTAGGGTAAAAGAACATTGACGAACGCTGTGGAACTTGCAAGTTTGAATATAACAGTGTGGAGGTGTAGAACACGATCTCACATTGGCTGATAACTTGAGTAATTAGTAGGAAAAAACAGCCATCATAGATAATTACCTGGACAGGAAGTTCAAGCTTAGACCTCAAAGTGATTTGGTCCTTTCCGTCCCCCTCCTCTAAAAGCTATGAAGCAGAAAGCAAGACTAAGTAACACATCAATAAACCAATAAAATAAAAGAGTTGACAATCAGGATAGATAAAAGTTCAAGATTTCTCAAACAAAACATTACAGAGAAAGCCAGTAATCTGTTACACCTACAGACATAAAAATATAAAAAACTGGCATAACAAGCAAAACCTATACAAAGACAATAATCAACAAAGCCAAAAAGCTGAAACAACATGGAAACATGGAAAGCAACCAGAATTACCTGAGGAATAGTACGCTTGAAGGTATTGAATTTCCCAACAAAGGCATCCAGGATGCGTCCCTATAAACAGATGATGGATATAATAAGTTAAAGATTAGAACAGCCAACCAATTCTACTATGAGCTCTCAAGGGTAAAGCTATACCAATAAAATCCGTGCTTCATCCATTGACTGCTGATCAACACCTTTCTCAAATATCGGTTCTACCTGAACATAGTGGACAGATTATGCCACATACGTATATAAAATTTAAATAGGGCTAACAAATTGGAATATATAGCTTTACCAGATTTAACATCAGACGTGCACAAGTTGTATGGATGTTAAGAGAGAGGGTCGA
Source organism: Crucihimalaya himalaica (assembly GCA_004349715.1). Lineage (NCBI taxonomy): Eukaryota > Viridiplantae > Streptophyta > Magnoliopsida > Brassicales > Brassicaceae > Crucihimalaya > Crucihimalaya himalaica. The sequence continues at coordinate 1,003,422 of SMJT01000006.1, read as the reverse complement.
GTCATGCATGTTCCTTGAAAATAAGTAGATGATCCGCGATAACTGCCATGATGCTTACAGTCAATAAGATGGAACTGTAAAAGAAAAATCACCTATAGAGTAGACAATGGAATGGGAAAAAACTAAAAGAGGGAAGCCTGAAGTTGGCAAGAAAATTGATCAATATGTTGTATTCCTAAGATTAATTGTTTTTGGCATCTTCATCCGTCAGAATATATTAGGAGGCCTCAGGTTTCATGTCTACAAGCAAGGAACATCTTTCCCAAGCGTGAACTTTCTGATCTTTTAATACCCAACCACTTAGTGATCGGTCTGCTAGTTCACGCAAATCCACAAAACCACAGTTACATAGCAATTACTGTGTACTGGAACACATTAGTATCACTTACTCTAGAATCCAATGTCAACGTTTTGCACGTTTTAAAACTCTCTCAACTAGGAAGAGCTAATGTAGAAAGAGAGGACTAACAAATAACAAGAAAAACAAACAGAAGCTCAAGTAAGAAACAAATTGCACAGACACAACGGGAAGCACCTGAGAAAGGGACAAATCTGCTCGAACATGGTGAACAATCTCGGCCAGTAGGCTGTAAGCCAGAGGTCTCAAAGACTCAAAGCATGCTCGCCCCGTTCCAACTAGAACCCTGACACAGAAACAATAGCAAATAGATGATATAAGTCATTATTTGTGAACATTTATACTGCGGTAAAATATAAAACAGTGGAAGGTCTACTTGATAAAACAAAACAGCTTCCTGACAGGTGTAAAGTTTAAGAATTCAGAAAGGCAAAAAAGGCACATCATACCTCTCTTCCAAAAGAGTGTCAATAAGAGGAAATAAACCTCTCTTGAAATCCGTCCCAAGAACATGCTTTAGTGAGACTAATAGTTCCTGCATTTCATAGACCAAAAACAAATCTTTAACTGCAAGATTGTATTACAAGGTGAAAACATACCGAAGAAAAAGGAACAGACAGTTCTCCACCTTTCTGATAGATGCGGAATCCGAACAGGTGACAAGCAAATTTACAATGCTCTTACATATGCTTTCTTCATGCGGCCTGATATATTCGGCACAACTTTTTAACAAATAAGTCAAAAAAGAAACCGTCTGCAAATAAACATAAGAAAAAAAACAAACACTACAAGTCAATATACCATGACATGGTCCCTTAAAAAACAAAATAATTTCAGGTGAAACAACAAAGCAGTGTAGGCCTTAATAAAACCGTTTTTCCACTATCTAATTAAGTTATGGTTTCCTTCCTGATAGAGAGTCATTGTCTCACCTTAACCTGAGCACCCTTTAGTTCGATGAACTGAGGTTTCATATGTGGAGAAACTTTCTCAGGTCCAGGGATAGATATAGCAGCAACCATCAATGGCAACAAATTAGGTATATTGATCTGAACAAGTCTGCTATACAGCTGAAGAAGAAACATAACGACGAGGGGGCTCTCTGTGATAATTTTGAACGAGCGAGAACTTGGGTTAATCTGCCCATTTCTGGAAGGTGTAGTAATGGATAGTGACTGATCAGATGGTGTAGATATCTCCGGAGGTTTCACTTCTTCTATTTTGACATTCTCAAAAAAATGGCTAACAGTCAATCTGAAGTTCTGGTATATCTTGCAGACAAAGTCCAAGAATGGTTGAACCTCATTTTCTAATGTTGGCCTAAAGTTCCTAAGAAGGTCAAAGATGATGCGAATGCATATTAACCCATTTTCTTCATTATCTGTCGTGAGCACCTGCATTGCAACCTTCAAGAGGTCTTGAACAAAGGGACGAAGAACCTCGCTATGTGGTAGACGATTGAGGATCTCAACCACAATGTTCCGTAGTTTGTGCTCAAGATTATCAGTAAATTGAGGCTTTGTAATCTGTAGAAGAATCACTGAAGATGCCCGGAAGTAACATTTTAGAAAATTCAAGTACTCAGCCGTATGTGTTATCTCTAGACTGTCCCTGACCTCTACCACCATCTCAAGCCTCGCCTGAATAGCTACAGGACACAAAAACAAGCTTCCAGTAAATGTCACTATAATTTTAAATTGAAGAAAATGCGCTTGCCTACTAGAAAACTGTAACATGAACTGTCTCGAAATCAAACAAAAATTTCATCAGAATCAGAAGAAATAAAACTCCTCCAAAGGTAAACTTTCGCTGACAAAATTAAAACTTCTAAAAATTTCGAATCCAAAATCAAAACTGGAACAAACAAACAACGCAACCACTATATAAAGAAAAAGAGCAGAGAGTGAGTGGTATTACGTAGGTCAGGCTCCACGAGACGACGAGAGTGTTGCTCAAAATTCTGAATTGGACTCATGGCTAACCCAGACAAGCGAAAATGCTGTCTTAGGGTTCCGTCACAGTAGAAATTATATACGTCACCTCCTCCTCCTCCTTTCTAACACCCACACCCCGACGATCCCTAACGCTAAGCCCAAGGTGCTCGACTAGGTCAGAAACTAAAAAAGGGTTTATCAAATTTAGTTAATTATAAGAGAAAGCTCAGAAGCTTTCGTTGATTCTCTGATACAACACCAATGACCTCGAGGTTAACGATGGAAGATGATGAATTTTTTTCTCTCTCGTTTTTTTTTTTTGGTCTCTCTGCGAGAGCCTCCCTGAGAAAAGAGAGGAGAAGTTGAAAACTCGAGCGTAGCAGTGCAACGAAATTGCGCAGCCGAGTTTTATATATAAGCTCCAATTTTTTATATATATATAAAGTCCAATTGTTCCCTCGAAAAATGCAGAAGAAAAATAATCTATGTTAAAAGCATCGATTTTTCATATGTAAATAATGAGATGATTCTATCAAACAAATTTATAATCGGGAATGGTAGGTTAAAGAAAAAAAAACTCACACACCGTTCAATGAGATGGCATTTTCGTCATTTCAACCATGTAATTTGTTACGGACTTAATTTGGACATTTATATGGTCAATCTATTTAATTTTAGGTTTCATTATTTGCCATTTTTGTTGAATACTTTTCCACTTAAAAACTTATTTCCGTTCTTATTAATCCCACTTTTATACTCCAGTGACTTATAAAAGCTAACATTATCTTGAACGATAATTTTGTATTTGTGTTTATATGAGATGATATACTTTAATCTTTTTATGGTAACCTTCAAAGAGTTATACAATTGCAAACATAGTGGTCAAAGGTGAATGTTTATATATATATATATAACCAAAAAAGCCACGACTCAGTTTGTTACAAGTAAGATCTTCAAGTTACATATACTACAGTACTTGTTTGAAAAGAGGACTGTATAGCAAAATCACAAATGAATTATCTTAAAAAGTAAAACACTGAACAAGACGAACGTGGAGTGTAGCATAAGATTGGCACTTTATAGCATAACAAATTTAGCAACATAGTTACGGAAAATAATAGCCAACCACAAATTTTATTATTCAAAAAGATCATACATTTTGCATTGTAGCTCTTGCAAAGCATGGGCCGTAATACAGCCAGACAAGTTTTCTGTCATTTACAACTCGTATAGATGCTTACTATAACATATATTCTAGTTTTTGCTTGCTTATAAACATTACAACATAAAGTCATATTTCAAGGTCATTATATATACATGTTACACATTGAAAAAATAAAAACAAAAATACACGATCAAAAGCACCCAGAGTTTATTAGAAGCAATTTCTTTAACTTATTATATGGTAAAATCAAATATTAATTTCGTTTTACAAAAGGAAAAAAAAAAAAAAAAAACAGCAAACAAATTCTCAGACGTCGTCGGAGCTAGCAAGCAACCTTGGGTAGAAAAGACCACTTCGGAGTAGGTCGCGACTTTTCTCTTCGTTGGCTCGATGATGACCACTCTCGACTCTCAGAATGATAATCTCTCGACCTCCGATGTCTGCTTCCTTCTCCATGTGCAGCTCGATTGTTGTGATTCCTACCATTTTGGTCGTTGTTGGACCTCGAAGAGCTAATGGCTGCAACAACATGAGTACTCGGCGTGGTCTGTTCGTATGGCAACGGCTTAATTCCTTGCAAATCGGATTCCGGGGTGAATCCGACTGGTCTTTTTGACTCGTCCATTTTCCTAAACGTGATTGATATCCTGAAAGCAGAACCAAGAAGAACTAAGACAGTGATGAATAAAAAGAGATATAACCGGAAGGTGAACAAAAATAGGTTTCAATTGTTATATACATGAGTTTATGTAAACTTACATGTTAGAAAACATTTTTCATTTTAGTATAAAATATTTTTGCAAAGTGTAAACTCAAAACACCAAAACCTTTTAAAAGAGAGTTTTGGTTTCATTACGGAAAAAAGTACATACTAAACATAAAAATAAGCAATGACAAACAGTCAAGGTCCAAACAAATTACCTCTTTGTGGGAACCGCCGGTACACAATGCTTAGCGACATCGGCTCCATTACCCTTTAGCACTAGAACTGATCTGAAGTACAAAGGTGAAAAAATCCTCGAAAAGTTAAGCAACAGAAATTTAAGTAGGAACAACACAGAAAGAGTATGCAAACCTAAAGAGTTTTACCCGACAGGAAGCGGTATAGAGTATGGACCGGAGAATTCACCAGGTCCTACGCTTATGAGATTTGATCCGAAGAGTATACTGCACTCACTGAGGAATGATACAGTGCAGAAAGGGCGGAGGAAGTCATGGTTATCGATATGAGGGGGTATGCAATCGCCTTCATCATATATATTGACGATACAACTATCCGGTACACAAGTTGGAGGAAGTACATGCCACCCGACCAACCTTTTGATCATAACTTTGAAAAGAGACGGTATTGGATCAACTGCTTCATGTTGAAGGATTCCGGGCGGATTTCCCGCTTTGTCCTGTCAATTCAACATACAACAAACCAAAAAACTCTTTCACCATTCACTAAAACTGATCAAATGTTATACAAAAAAAAAAGACGTGAAAAGAGTCACTTACTGTTGCATAGTTATAACAACATCCAAATTGAATAGTAACTCGTCCTTTGCCTCTCATCCACTTATGAGGAGCGGTAAAAGTGCGGTCTAGATATCGAAAAAGATAGAAAACTAGATAAGTTATGCTAAAGTTTCCAAATTCACATTATATTAAAAAAATGAGAGAAAACATGGAATTAACCTTGCAATTCTCCTTTTCGACCCTTCTCTTGTAGTTCATAGACAAAATCAACAATCTTTTTCTGCTCCACCGCGCTAAAAACACCGGTATGCAATTCAAGTCCCTCGAGGATGTTAACAGACTCTCCTCTAAGTTTCTCAAAACAACTAAACACTTTCATTTTCTTCACATTCATAAATCGATAACGCTCTCTTTCCTCCCTAGACAATTTACGCTTCTCAGGAGTCTTCATCGAGTCTCCAACGCAAGGACTAGCATCAACGTCCTTGTGTTCTTCCTCCTCTAGCCCATCTTCTTGTGCCATATCAGCCCAAGACATCTCAGAAACAGTTGATTGAGATGGAATTGCATTCCTTACACTCTCTGACAAAGATCCAAATTCAAAACCACCAACTTTCAATCTATCTAATGAGTGAGAATCACAAAGCTTCCCATCAGAAACATCGTCCATCTTAATATCAACTACTTCAGATTCCATGTTACTACAGTACTCTGTAATAAATGAAACACAATTACACATAAAAGATCAAATTCCCAAAACAGATATATTTCAAATAGATAGCTTGATTACATATTTACATATAATATTCTATAAGCAATATCTCTAGCCATCCCAAAAATATTAATGAGTTCAGAAATTGGTGTAAGTTATAAACTTCAATGAAAAAAAAATGAAACCTGGCTCTAGAGAATGGATTCGATTGGAGAGAACATGAACACAGTCTTTGCAGAGATCTCTAGATAGAAAAGGCAACCAAGTCTTTAGAAATTCCGAAGCAATTTTAAGTTCCAATGGCTGATACTTGCCGAGAAATACATCTTCTCCGTCCATTCTTGTATCTATCACACAATCGAATCTCTCTGTTTTTTCCCGTTCGGTAGTTTCAGTTTGTACGGATCGAATGCTCTTTCGAGTCTTCTTCTTCTTCTTCTTGAGTGATGACGATCTTATAAAAGTTAGGTCGGATTGGTTTATTTATAATTTACTACTACCGACAAAAGTTCTGATCCGTAAAGCCCATTAAAATTAAAGCCCATATAATTTTTAACTTGACCTGGAAAGTAAAATTGGAGCCCCGACCCAATCTATCGTTTGTGTTATAAAAAAATTAACGGTAAGTTATAAAAAGAAAAAAAAATCAAAGGAAATTTTAGTAGAAGGAGCAGGAAAAGCAAAGTTGGGTTCCTTGTAAATTCTCTGCCAAACATCTCATCGGCGACGAATCAGCCGGAGCAAATCCCGTTGAAATCGTAAGGATCCCTTGTTTGTTTGGTTCAATCGCCGTTTCAAAATTCGTGCTTAAGACATCTCAGATCGATTTTTTTTTTTTCTGAATAAAAAATCGAACTTGATTGAGACAATACAGTTCATGATCAGAAAATTTAGTTTCTCTCGTTTATTGTTCCTGCGTATTTTGATTGGTGTTTTGATATTTAAGTTCAGTTATCGTTTGAGATAGACCACTGACCCCAAATGGTTCCAAAATCAAAGGAAGCTAAAACGCTCTGTATATTTGTTGTTGCTCTTTTGTTGTTGTTGTCTTGAGCTGCATCTTAATTATTGACCTTGCTCAGTCCACAAGAGATTCAACACATTAGAATGATGAGCTTCGCAGATTTATATACTTTATTTTTAGGTCAACCAAGTTGGTTCCGCCCTTATCTTAACTAGACTAGAGAATGCTATTTTGGATTCTAAACTTCTTTTAAATTTTTCAGAAAGAAAGTTTCTTCCTTTCTAGTTCTGGACAATAGAGGTTGGGAATGGCTGGTAACGCGAATGCTAGTATGACTGCACATGATTCATTATCAAGAGAAGCCCTTGAGATATGGGATCATGAGATGATATATGGTCAGTTGCGTGTTGATAATTTACATGCTGAACTTGTGAAGGTCAAGACTTCCTATGAGGATTCAGAGGAAGATGTAAGAAAGGAATTAGAGGTTCTGTTAGGTAGGGTCAAATCAGCTGCAGCAAGCTTGCGCTATTTGAGATCAAAAGCTAGAATCATGGCCGTTCCTGGTCTAATCAATCTGCCACTTGGTGCTGAACAGCTTCAATTGCAAGATGATACTTCAGCTTCTGAAGTGGCTAATCCAGGTGAAGATACATAGACTGGAACTAACAAGAACCAGGATTCCTTGGTTACAGAGGATGGAGCCTTTACTTGGAAGACGCTTCAATCCATACAAATGGTTACTGATGTGCTGGAGTCTCTTTTGAGGAGGGTCACAGCGGCTGAATCTGAAACGTTTTTTTCAAAAGGAGAGGGTAATTATAGGTGAGGAAGAGATTAGAAGGAAGACAGTCCAAATCGAGAATCTCTCCTTGAGGTTAGAAGAGATGAAACGAATTGTACATGGGAATAAAACTGTTCTAGACGAAACAATGGAGATAATTAAGAAACTAGTTGAAGATAGTAGGAGAGATAGAGAAAAGGCTGTGGAAAATGAAGAGGAGCTCCGTCGTGTGAAGACAGAGTGTGAGTCACTTAGAAATTACGTTAATACTTCCACCAATGTTATAGAAACACTTCTTTCATCCGAGCAGCAATTCCATACCATTGAAGCCCGGTCAGTCCCATCTCTTCTGTTTGCAACTTGTTAGCTGTTTTATGATAATGATGAGACAGGTATGTGACTGTTCAATTTCTCAAGTCATATAAAGCAATGTCTATGGTAGCGTGATGAGTGGAAAATTCATATATAGTAGCAAGCGATTGTCGCGTGATTTTACCGATTAAGAGTTGTATATAATTGCTATATGTCAATATTACTGAATCCATTCTCATATGTTTATTCTTTTGAAACAGGTTGGTTGCTAAGTCAACACAACTGGAAGGTGAGAAAGCGCAGAAAGAGGTTGAAGTGCAAAAGCTAATGGAGGAGAATGTGAAGCTGACCACTCTTCTTGACAAGAAAGAAGCTCAGCTCCTGGCCTTAAATGAACAGTGCAAAGTCATGGCTTTGAATGCTTCAAACATCTGATTCTGCATCTCTCATCTCTTAGCAAAAGAGAAGATCTTAGAGATGTAATCCTTGTATATAGTATGCGTTGCTATCAGATTCTTTTCTTTTTCAGATTTGACATTCCGGTAAACTATCCGTAGAACATGGCTTTAAGAAAGCAAGCATAGTTGATCTGTTTTTGCCGATTTTCAAATGACTCCTATGCTAACTTTTTGCTTCTTTGTTGAGATCGTCTCTGGACTTGAATGGATTGTGAGATTCTGTTACAAGCATCACACTCTGGATCTCCATGCTGTAGCGAAAGATCCTACAATGAATTTCAGAATAACACTATCAAGATACTAAACATATGATATGCTTAGTTTCCAAAGCATATATATATAGTTCAATTAGTTCAGACAAGGACCCAGTTTCAAGATCACATAATCCAACTTTTTCAGCCTGGACTGTTTCAAATGCAAGAATGTCAATTGGTTACATGTTTTGACTTAGTATCTTTGAAACAAGTTGTGCGTATCTTCTTTTTGTGGCAAAATTATTAAAACCAACTGTTCAATGGTCGTCGAATCAATCATGTTTCTTCATTTGTCTAGGAGAGAAATCAGTGGAAGAAACAAGTAGAGAAGATTAAATTGTTCCTCCATCGTGACCTCGACAGATATTGCCTCCTGTACTATATGTAATAACTCATTTCTCACAGTCATTTTCATTCACAGAACATGAGTATCACCAATTTTAGGCATTTACAAACAAGAAACACCTTGAAATGACTGCTTTTAGTCTCTCTAAATCAGGAAGAGAAAACACAATCACTTAACCTAGAAAAGGAGAAACTGGAATACAGATTGTGACACTGACAGTTATCAGAGAGGCATCTTGCTTTTGCTTAAAAAACTCACATCAAAATGTGACATAAAAACTGCAAAGAGTTGTAATCAGTTGAAAGACAGACTCTAGTGGCCTTAGAACATGGTGGTAGGAGAAAAAAACTTCTCTCATCATAAGTTATCCAAAATCAGATTTGTGGCTCAGATTTCATTGGAGGAATATTTGTCAGCTTGTGGTGCTCTGACTTTGCTGAGTTGTTGTTGGAAGATAAGTGCCACATGGGAGAGTCATAGAATTTTGCAGACATGGAACCTACACAGTTTAGGGATATGAGCAACTCTTCTGTGACTCTATCTTTAGGTTCTACTTCTGTGGATTCAGCAGACATTTATATTTTTTTTTTAACATCTACATATGTTTTCTTAAAGTTAATTTCTTGTATTGATGGTTGAGGCATTATTCACATGTATTCTTGGAAAATATATTTGCTTTAAAAGATGGTTCCTTAATAAGTTTTGGATTGGAAACTTATATCTGAATTTTTAGTGCAACTGGAGTGGAAATTAATTTGCAGGAGTTTTTTTTTGGAAAAATAATAGTTAATAATATATGAATTTTAATGCATTTTTGTATTGGAGTGGAAATTAACGTGTAGGAAACTTGAGAGAGAAAAAAATCTTAAAGAAAAATCTTCATATTTATATTCTTTTATGCATTTTGTCGGAAGGAGCTGTCCCTTTTATAGTTTTTGATTTGGAATTTGTATTTGTAAGGAAGTTGGGGAAAAAAATTTAAAACGAGAAAAAATTACTTATCATTTTGTTTTATGCATTTTGTCTAACGAGCTGTCCATTTTGTAGCTATTTGAATTGGAAATTTAATTAGTAGGGAAATTGGAGAAAACGCTCTTTCATAATAAATCTAAATTCTAATCGTAATGTATTTTGTCGTTTGGAACTCTCCTTTTGAAATTTCTAAATTTGGAGAATACATGAGGAAAATATTGATTCTAAAACTGAAGCCTGATTGATGGTGACTTTGCCTTGTAACTACATCACACCATACCTACCTTGCAAAAACCAGCTTCTTTTGTACTTGTGTAATGGTTAATATTTTTTGTTGTAGACATGTAATTGTTTTAGGTATAAAAACTAGAGAAAATTGGCCAAATGGAACATATTTTGAACATAATTGTGAATATAGAACTTTCACTATTTATAATTGTAAAATTAGGCTTCTTTCACTGTACACGCTTATGTTCATATATTTTTATGCCTTCAATCATTTTTGATATATACTGCAACTCAACTTCAAAAATACACGTTATCAATTGAAGTCATATTTGCGTTTGTCTTTAGTATTTTGAATGTCAAGTTAAGAAAGAATAAAGACAAGGAGACAAACATTTATGATAATATAATCGATGGAAATTGAAGGCAAAAAAATATATTACTCTACAAAAGAACGAAATAGTCATTTGTTTATTGTGATTGACACCATGCACTTAACTCCGTTTGTTTTGTATACGTTTAAATATACTATTTAATAATGTGGTATTTCATTTTGAAACGGAACATAATATAAATTAATATGTAAGCATATATATAAGAAAAAAAAAAGAAGATCAAGCTAGTCTAATATAATCGAATGTGTTGAATTAACACGCTAAGGATATCGTTATTGTTTTTCCTATGTACATATATATTAATAACAAAAAAACAAAAAACAAAAATTGGCAATGTGAAATTGGTGTCTTCGAAATATACATATGTTACTTTTATAAAAAAAAAAAATAACACAACAAGTATATGTTTAATTTTTTTTTTTTTAAATAGCACTAAAATAGTTTGGGATGGCCTAGGCTCTTTTCTTTGAATCGTACCTTCTTCTTCTTTATTTATTTTTATTCAATTGAACCGCATATCGTTCTAAATTAGGTGTAGCTTGTGAGGTAAATAAGCTTGCTTTTTCCAGTTACCAATAATGGAAAGTGATGTTGCGATGTATCCAAACAAGGGTTCGAATCATATAGCTTGCATACCAATTGGGTAACTACATATTGAACATACAAAAAAAAAAATCACTCAAACTATGTCTAAATTTAGATACGAAGGATTACGAGAAAATCAGATATCATAGTTTCATAAGAGTTTAAAACATTTTCAAAGAAAATGAATATACCGAAATCAAAACTGAACAGGACATAGTGTAATTTGGGTTAAAAATCAAGAGAGTTATAATATTGTGGAGAAATTGGTTAAGATGATGATGAATTGGGTTGTGGGGTAATAAAGAGTGTGAGGGATCATGTCTACAAGTTATAACCACAACAGAAGCGCCAATTCAGGACAGCCAAGTGTTGTTCCTTTCACTTCCACCTGATTCTCTCACTGTCTTCTTCTCCTTTGTCCCCACACACACCATCTCTTATTTGTGTTTTGTTTTCCTCCAATTTTATATCCCATAAATACGACAAAATCCCATCTTCCACGTTTCGGGTTTGAGTTTTTACTTTTCTCCTCCCTTTTCACAAACTGTGACATTTTTTTTGTTTCCATACAATTTTAAGAAGATACAAATTCAATTATATCCCGTCCGTATTAAATGTAACGGTTGAAGCCAAACTCTTAATCTTTTTGTCCTCTTTGTCGACCCAAAGATCTTTTTTTTTTATTTCTTTCTATTTGTCGTTATATATTGATAATTGATATATGCTAAAATCTTTAAAATATAACAAATATCAAAAAGTTTTCGTAATTAAAAATGTAAACAAATTTAAAACAATCCTGGCTTCTTTATTATAGAACCCAAAGATGTCGCAGATGATGTTAATTTTGTTTTGATTACTATACGATCAGGTGTTGTGGTAGATGTTTCATCTAGGCATATTTTTAAAAAAGAGTTCAGCTTTAGATCTTTAAATAAATGTTTTTCTTTTTGATAATCTGGTAATCTGGGTCAAAACTCTACGAATCCAAAGGTGTACAAGCTCGTTACTCGTTAGATACAAACACACTATGTTAAATATACGAGTCGAAGTCCAAAGCCAAGTGGCGGAACAGCAAGGAAGTGTTCTGGGAATTGACTTGACGGGAGAGCGAATTACTGCGAATAGATGTTTTACAACTATACAACCAGTCATATTTGTAGGAACCGTGGATTCACCTGATTAAACAAAAAAAAAAAAAAATTGATTAGGCGACGGATAGTATATATTGTAGATACAGCCAAAAAGTCCTTTTCATGACACTTAAAATTCTCTTTTTTGGATATCAAGTTATACAGGATATGGGGTTTCTACCACGGAAAATTTGCAATTAATTAGATTGGAATTATCACAAATCGAGAAGGTGAAATTTTTTGATGATGTTGATAGATTCATCAAATTAATTAAAATGAAGAAGGGAAAGAGAAAAATAAGAAGTTGAATAGGGAAAGAAGTACGTGGAACACAAGGCATCAAAGGAATGAGATGGAAACTTGCATGGATCTGATACTATCAATTAAACAAAAGATTAGGTTCCGACCTAAGCATTTGTTTGCATTTTCAAATTTTCACATGGGGACAATCTACTATATTGCTTAGATCTATTATATTTCTTAGCTATATCTTTCCCCATATATTCATAATAAACGTACAAACCAAAACACAATATATTAATTATATCGGAAAAAAACTATTAGATCATTATATTTCTAGTTCACAAATTAGTTAATTTTCCATCAAATTTTCATGTAATTAATATTCTGTACATGATTTAGTCATATGAATGGTTGGTAAGTTCTAACTCTGTGATCAAATTTTCAAGTGACCCCGAAAAGGTTCACTTTTTAACCTTCACTTTCTATCAATGTCAGCTGATTTTTCAGAATGGTACTTAATTCTACATATAATATATTTTTGGCCGTGACCACATAATTTTGAGTTTAGGTCGGTCACTATATATCCTGACGCTGTCATATGAACCTCGCAATTACCAATATATATGTCCTCAGTGAATTTGGTTATATATCGACTACAACCAAGAAAATATAAAACCACCGAACAACAATAATTTTGTTTATTATGTACATCTTAATTTGTAGATAAAAAAAAAAAAAAAATAGAATGGGCATTAAAGTGTTGGCAACTCTACTTGTAGCAAAAGACATGTGTTCTTGTAGTTGCAAGTACGTACTTTGGTTCACATATTTTTATACTTCGTCCGTAATCCTTTTGCAACGGGCTCAATTTATGACAAAACGGGTATCTGAATCTATTAATGGCCATGCTATTATTTATTTATTTGTTCATATATTAGTTGTAATAAAATTGGAAGTTTCAGTAGGGACAAAACGTGAAGAAGAGTTTATAACAAGTGAAGAGAAAACAGACACTACTCGTATTAATTTGAAGAGTTGTGTCTAAATAAAAACACAAAAGGGAGACAATGTAGGGTAATGTTTATAGTCCCTACGTAATTTAAAAGACCCTCCTATTTTATTTTTTATGCATTCTTTCACATATTTTGCCCTTTCCCTTATGACATTGTCTCTTAAACTGCTTTGTTTCCTACATCTCACATGATATTTGCTTTCACATTGGAAATTTTAATATTTTTCTTTCATGGTTTGATACAGTGGTATACGAGAATTTAGGGGCATTGTAAGTTTATATAGTCTTGAGTTCAATTCTCCACTGATTCCAAAAAAAAAAAAAAAAGGAAAAATTACCATTTGACTACTCTGGGCCGTAATATATATATAATTATTTGGGCTTGTAAAAAAAGAATAACCCTTGAAAATAGTTGGACGTTACAGCTGTTAAACTATACATCCTGTATTAATTTAAAAACCAATGTTTAAACGTTGATGAAATATAATGTACGAATAAACAAGTGTTTTGAGTTTGATGAAATTAATAATTATAATGTATGCCAATTGGACTAAGGAAACACTTCATGTGGTTCTGCATGAATTAGTCGTTATTGTGTATATAATACATATAACCTAGTCACAATTTTTATTTTTTTGAACAAAAGTCACAAATCTTTAAAAAGTCACAAGTAAACCTAAAAATTATGTGTTTGATTTTTCTTTATTCAATTTAATAACCTCTTCCAATTTTTTCTCTCTCATTGTGCCCTTAAATACCCCTCCATATTTCTCCCCACCACCTTCACATCCACACCTTTCTTCAAACATACCAAACTCTCTCTCTCTCTCTCTCTATTTCTCTCTCTACAGAATAAGCTCAAATGGCGATAAAGAAGTCGAACAAAGCGACGCTATCTCAAGCAGCATCTCTAAAGCAAATCTTGAAGAGGTGCTCAAGTCTAGGAAAGAAGAATCAAAGTAACTGCTACTTCAACGACGTGCCAAAAGGTCATTTCCCGGTCTATGTCGGTCAACACCGTAGTCGCTATGTGGTCCCAATCTCATGGCTAGATCATCCTGAGTTCCAGACACTCCTCCAACTAGCTGAGGAAGAGTTTGGGTTCGAGCACGAGATGGGTATCACTATCCCTTGTGATGAAGTCGTCTTTCGATCTCTAATCTCTATGTTCAGATAAAACTCGATATCGGGAGGAGACTGATCATTAGCTCAATTGGTCATTCCCCTTTGAGGTTATAAGAGTTTGATCACACACTGTCACACTTATCTAGACTGGGAAGATCGAAGCATCGAAATTATTATCAAGAAAATCAAGAAACAAGAAATAAGGAATATATGAAATATTATTTAGGGTTTTTTTTTTCTTTGCTAAGAGACGGAAGCAAATGGCGGGGATCGCGTTAAGCATCGACTCAAGATTTGTGGCTATATTAATATATCTAACAGTTTTTAATTAACCACTCTCTTGGGAATTTTTTCCCCTTTTATATTTTTTCGGTGTCTTGTTTCTATTTATTTCTAAATATTTTGTATATTAGTTTGGGTGGGTGACTTTTCCCTCAAGTCAACGTGTATTGTTGACCGTTGGTTCTTGAGAGGAATAGCTAGTTTATTTGTATTAATTTTTGATTCAAGAATTTTCATTCTGAGTACTTAGTTGTTATTCTTGTTTATAATATAAAGATTTTATATTCATCCTACTAAAATCGAACTTTAGCTATGTTAGGAACGAATGATTGATTATAAATACTGTACAAATTATTATAAATCAAGAAGTAACTTAGGCAAAAAAATATAATCCTTTTTTATCACAACATAAAAAGGTATAACAGGTTTTATTTGTTTTCTGTAAATTGTACAATTGACCAAATCTGTAAATTGTATAAATATTTCTTTTCTGTAAATTTTATGATAGATAAAGACTAAAATACAACATATATATCAAAATATCAACCTATATATATAGAATACACAAAAAGGGTAGATTCGCAATTTTTGCAAGGTCTATCAACCATAATGGCCAAACATCAACGATGGTTCCAATCTTGTTTCTACATCTGGGTATAGCGTAATGACCTGTTTCACAAGTCTAACATCTACAAAGCCAGAAATAATCAAAAGAATAATTAATCGAACGGTCATCAACAAAATCGTTTCCCCAACCCCAAACCATGATTTTCCTCCATATAGGAAACCCTAGCTTAGATTAGGGGTTAGTTTTCGTTGAATGCACCTTGTTTTTGCCGTAGTGATATATTCATATAAGAGCTGAAGTCACATAAAATATTAGTTTATATATCAATTGAAATATTTTGTTAAACAAGTTTTTTAAAATATTATAAGGAAACGATAAATATATGATACCAAGTGTATACAGTAGTTTCTGTTTGAGTGGGGTTCTAGATTATAACAATAATTGCTTTTTAGTCGTTTCGTTATCATGATCTATATCATTTGTTCCATTTGTCTCGTTTTTGTTTTACTTTCAATCATAAAATTCAATAAATCATATTAATTTCGTAAGGCCGCTTTCAAGATTTGTCAATACGTTGAATTCAAGTATATGACAGATAAAGAAATTTATTTCTATATACGGTTAGATTATGCTTTAATTTTATTGATCCTTCCGGTTAAATAATATTAGTGTGATGTCTAAATGTTTTACATCATCGTAGGTTAAAGCTGTCAACATCGTCTATCGACATATGTGAGTTGGAACACAAGTGCAGAAATCCTTTTGTTTTGGTTAAAAAGTTAAAAAAGTGCAGAAATCTTAACTTGAGAGGTTATATTTATTTCAAAACTTTAGTTTTTCTTTGCTGAAAATCATATTTATATATGATAATATCTCACAAAATACCCTAAATAGAGTAGCAGTGTTCGCTTTTAAGAATGATGGTTTTAGAAAGTAAAATATGATATATATATATTTAAGAAAATATCTCACAAAATACCCTATATAGACTAGTATGGTTCACTTTTAAAATGATGGCTTTAGAAAGTAAAATGTGATGATATGAGATTTTTTTTTTTTGTTAACTAAATAAATACATTGTATAAGGGAAAGTCAAAATATTTTGTATAAATGTAATATATTTTAATTAACTCCATAATTTATTACAGTAAGAATTTCTCACATAGTATACATGTTATTGACAAATGATTATTTGTAGTTTAGTGCATATCTAAATTTCGAAGGAAAAAAAACTATTTTTCTCATTACTTTTATAGTCGATTATTTAAGTTCATTATTTTTTTCTACATTGTTGAAAAAGGACAATGTGTGTGTTTGAAAATGAGTTTGGAGAAATAAGTTGTTTCAAAGGCAGAACATGTAACCCACAAAGTCTCTTCTATCTTGACCCATCTCTTCCTCTTCATTATTGCGATTTAATCCAATAAGCGCACACAGTTATCATATATTCTGGTTTTAAATTAGAACACAAGAAGACACAAATAAATTTCAAATTATCATATTCAGTAGAAAACAAACCAAATAAATGTATATATTATTCAATAAATATACTTAAAGACCATGAAGAAAATAAAAATAGCTTTGTCTGTACAAACTCTGGCTTGCCCATACTATCAAGTTGCTTTGAGTTTATACCTTGTCTGCTTGACATTGATGAGCATTATCTCTTTGATCTGTTTCCTGTCCTTTTTTTTTAAAACGTTCAATTTCTTTTTTTCTAAAGTCTATTTGAATACTACATTATTGTTTCTATGTTGCATGGACCTCACGTTCCTATTTTTATTTTGTCTAAGAATATTATTATTCATCTGAAATTTAAACCAACAATTCTTTGTAAAAGCTTGAATTTATTACTCTGGTAGAGTCATCTTCAGTCTTCACAATTCACATTCCAATTTAAACCCTGCAAAGAACGAATTGAATTAAAACGGATTCAACTAAAATAGTTCAAGACTATTTGATGCTCATATTTGCTCTGTATATGAAATTGTTGACATTAATAATATAATTTTGTTTTGTGGCTTTGATTTAATCGGTGCAATGTCCTATACTATTCTAAAATATCGAAGTTACTCGTTATCATCTAAACTTTCAAGTATATCAAAATTTCCAAAGTCTTAACGGGAACATGATCGGGATTATTAACCGAACCGAACCGAACCGAGATTTTGGCTGTTCGGTTCGGTTTCGGTTATGGGTCACGAACCGATCGGCAAGTTTTTAAAAAAATTTCGGTTACCCAAAAACTTCGGTTCGGTTCGGTTCTCGGTTAACCGAATTTGTTTTTTTTAAATAACCGGATCATACTACAATTTAGACTGGTTTTATCAAATTTAAACCAGTTTTTGTCTATAACCGAACCGAACAGAACCGAAAATAACGAAAATAACTTAAAACAGATTTTTTTAAAAAAACAAAAGTTCGGTTAATTTCGGTTTTGAAATTCAAACCGAAATTTATTTCGGTTAATTTCGGCAACATTTAAAAAAAAAACCGAAAAACCGAACTAACCGAACCGAACCGAACCGAATAACCGAAGTCCCAGGCTATTTTCAATATATATCATCATTGACCAAATAGAATTGCCATGATTTTTCCACCTACATACATTTATTACTTTTTGACATATCTAATATCAACACACATCTTTATCAAAGAGTGTTTTAAACATAGAGATTTTATGTGGAAAGGACAAAAATAGCTCTCGATTCGGTTCTTAAAAAGGTAGGGATCGAATAAGTAACTTTATTCGAGTTAGGTTTTGTAGCAAAACTTTAATTTGGTCTCGGTTTACTGTGATTTTAAGATGAGGTTTAGTTGTTGTGTAGAGTGAGTAATTAGACAAAGATTGATCTTCACTAAAAGTTCTCTTGTCAAATACTAAAAACGCATGTAAACATATACAGATATCAAAAGCGAAAATGAAAATCAAACGAACAAAAAGATAATGAGTGTGTTATCTCTTAGCGTTTTAACGTCCATTGTTCTTCTGTTTAGAGGAAAAGAATCGGCCTAATCCACGCGTATGCTTCTCATTATCTTCTTTAGAAGATGAAGAAACAGAGCTAGACTTGATGATCGCATGGACCGTTGGATTCACCGTGTGTCTAACAGAACGAGATGGCTGGATGATATGATCATGAGGAAGATCATCTAGTGCAGAGTTCGGTGTTGCTTCTGAGGTTTTATGCTGTTGAAGCTTCTTCTCAGGGGATTGAGATTTGAGAATGTGGTTGCTCTGAGGTTGTAAGGACTGTAACTGTTGGCTGAGTAAGTGGATTGTTTCTTGGCAAGCTGCAAGCTTCTCTGTTGCAGATGTTATGTCTTTCTCCTGGAAACAAGAAAATTGTAAATTTTAGTTAAGGGGCTTTTTAGTTATCAAGAAGAGATTTTGTAAGAAGTGTACCTGATTAGGTTGGATTTTGGATGTTGAACACTTTCCGCAAGTCTCATTCCTTCAGTATAAATCAAAATTAGCACACACAAAAAAGATCTAACTAAGTTTTAGTTGTTGGCATTATAGATTTCAGTAGTATACCTTTGCAATTGTTCTTGAAGGTCTCTGCATTTAGCTAGAGTCTCCTCATGGCCACTCTTTTCTGTGGAGAAAGCCAATTCAAGTCTCTCTGACTCTTCTTCCAAGCTTTTCACTTTAGTTTCTAGATCTTTGGCATGAAGTTCAAGCGATTTGTATGACTCAGTCACGCATTTAAGCTGAGTTTCTGCCAAGCTTTGGAAATCCTCTGAAGAAGCGAGCTGTAGTTTCAGCTTCGATATGAGCTGCTCTTTTTCTTCCAACCCTGCCTTTTTATTTTCAAGATTCTGCAAACATCTTGATAATTCTAATGCAATGTTCTCTTTCTCCAACTTTAGCTGTTCCACCTCTTTCAACAAGTTCTTGCATGTTGAATCATCCAACTCACGACCATTGATCAAGTTATCTACACGGTGATCCTCTGTCTTAGCATATTTGTCTCCCAGTTGATCAGAATCTGACTCTTCAACCACCTTTTCTAGCAATGTAACCTTATCGTTGCTCTGTGCAACTGAAATCTCTTTACTATGATGGGGCTTGAGACTCAAAGCACCATTGTTGAGATTACTAACTAGAACCAAAATGCAGGAGAGTTCTAGAATAAGGTCGGAAAGGCCTAAATCACCGGTTGAATATTTACTAACCGATGAAGAGAAATCCTCCAAGCTCTCACTCAGTCGTCCATTCCCATTCATCTCCTGAAGTTGTGTTGCTTCCTTTGTAAATGATTTTATTAAGTGCTGAATGTTGGAAACAGCTGCTTCCAAATCTTGTTTCTTGGTGTTCTTCTGCAAATTTTGGTTGCTTTCGGTATCCTGAGATGACAAAACATGTTTCTCTAGAGTTTCATCAGCAACTTCAAACAGAGGACTTGAGAGTTTTTCGGGTGATGATCCTTGCATCTCTTGGATCGAAAGTCTTGCCGCTTCAACGATTTTCTCAATGCTAATGCCCTCTTGAGATTCAAATATCCTGTTGATTCTTGAGTGGAGTACCGTTAACAGCTGATCAAGAGTTCTAGTATCCTCATCTTCCTCACAGGACTTACAAGCGAATTGTTTGTCTACAGATTTACTGCTGCAGGCACTGTTGGAAGATTTTGAAGCTGAGTTAGCTCCATCTGGATCATTGGCAGCTAACTTTTCAATCTCCAGGAAGTCATCCATTAACTCCAGTCTACTAGAAATCTTAGGCTTTGATGAACCATCAATACTTACTTTTCTTACTTTATGAGAATCTGTTGAGGTTACTGGACCACACTCAGAGGAACTTCCTTCTTCATCAAACCCATCTTCGGATACCGAGGTGACACTAGGCGGATAGTTATGATCATGACCACTGGATGGACTTTCAGAAAGATTTCTGCTGTTTGATTTTGGAGCATTCTTGTCATTGTGAAACATATGCATCTGCCCTTCAAGAATCTTAAGCTTTCCAAGAGTCTTAGCGCAGACATTTCGCGAAACCTGCAGTTCATAGTTACGGGCAGTGAGATGTTCTTTAAGTGTCTGAATCTCCTCCTCCATTTCCGATGCCCGTCTAGTGAGATATACATTCTCTCTTTTGCACTCTTCCAACTTATGATCGGTAGAAATCTCTGCCTTTGCGATGTGTGCATTGTGACTCGGATTTTGAGCTATGCCTCTCTGTGCTCGAGGGTCTGTGAACTCATGCCCTAAGCTTTCAACTTCTAGCTTCATTTGAGCCATAGCAGCAGGACCAGGAAGCTTCTTCCGCAGAAGCCCTCTTAGCCTTTGACACTCTGCTTCAAGTTTTGCAATCTTTTTCACTCCTTCTAGATGCTGTTTGTTTGCGATTTCCGCTGACTTCAAACTCATGTTTTTCTCCTCGTTGCGGATTTCTACTTCTTTTGAAGCAACGTGAACATCGTACTTCAGCGAACTAATTTCCTTCTCAGCCAACTGAATATTAGTCTTCAGCTTTTCCACATCAGCTTCAGCTTTAGACCTTTCCTCACTGATCCTTACAACCATCTCTGACCGTTCTTGCAATGATCTAGTGAGTGCTGCATTGTCAGAAACTGCTCGGTGAAGTCCTTGGCTCAATTCATCGATCTTTCCTTCAAGCTCGGCTTTGATCTTGTTCCAGTGAGTGGTTTTAGCAAGAATCACATCTTGCAGCTGCTGGTCACTCTCATCTTTCACAATCCTTATCTGCCTCGTGCACTCCCTCAGCGCATCATCCAAATGCGATGCTCGATCCTCTGCAGTGAGCCTTAAGAGTGTAACAGATTCGAGCTGACGTTTGAGTGCCAAAGTTTCTGCATCAGCCTTCTCCCATCCTAAAACAATAATGACTAAATCAGCAACAAAAAAATCTCAAAACAGAATGCATTTTCGAATACAAACACACAAGAATGCTCAAATAACATATCAAGAAACCAAGGTATTCGAGCTCTGACCTGAAACAGCTTCCTCAGCGACTTTGGCATGTTGAAGAATCAAAGATTCTTTAGTCTTAATCTCAGAGTCAGCAAGTGTGAGTTTCTCTCTAAGATCTTTAACTTCACTCTCAAACAATTTGACCTGATCCTCCATTCTACTCATATGTGTGTATGAATCCATAGTAATCTGAACATAGTTTGTGTTTTTGCACTTCTCCTGACACAATCAAACACAAAAAGACTTCAAAAATGAAATCTCTAATCTCACATAAAAACTGACACATTAGCACTTAATCTAATCTCATATAAAAAAACAGAGCTTTGGTTATAAAATAGAGCACCTGATTCTCCAGAGAAGCCAAGTAGGACAAAGAACAAACAGGAGTTGACTCATTTCCAACAACTGGTTTCTCTGTCGTACCTTTGTCCGAAGACTTTCGCTTCCAGGGCCAACCTCTACCGTCCATTTTTGCTCCTCTACTCTGTTAACAATCCGTAAAAAAAGGAAGAAACTGAGCTTAATAAAAACAAAAAAACAAAAACTGAAAAAGTTTTGAAATTTGAACTAACATACAAAAAAGGAAACAAAATCTTCCGTAAATGTTACTTTCAATTTTCATCCGACAAAATCCCGCTATATTTATCATACTGTATTAAGCTCAACAATGACCGTTTTGTTGTTTCTTTCTTTTTTGTTTTTTCTGTGCAGTGAATGACATTTAATGATTTTGTTCCATATTTGTTACTAAAAATCCAAATAATTTGTTCAAATAACAAAAATTGAAAATGTTTACTACAAAAACATTAAAATCACATCTCAATGGGCGCACTTCTTCACATTAAACCCTGATCCTCATCATCATCATCATCAGCTACTACACTATCTCATTTAAAACACAAACATTTAAAAATCAAACAACACCAATTTCAAACATTACACAATCTCTAAGCTTTTTATAGGAAAATAGCAGAAACGTGAAATCGGAGAAAATCATCATACCGAGACGATTGATTTCACAGAGTTGAGAGTGTGCGAAGATCGAATCACATTCGCCGAGCTACAGAGACAGAGAAAAAAAGAAGATGAAGAAGAAGAAAGTGGGAGGAGCGTGTATGTGATGTGCCAGAGAAGAAGGAGCGGTGAATGATTTATGCGCTTTGGGCTGTGTCGCTTTTTCAACTTTGACGCTCCACAAACAGACAACACCTCTCTATTCTCTATTTCAAATTGCTTTTTTTATTATTTTCTTTCATTTACAATCTATTTATTTATGTAATTCTGATCAATCGCCATTTGTTGTTGGTTTTTTCAAAAACGGAATACGAGGAGACAGTTTTCCACTGCGGGAGGGTGCACTAAAAAGCTCCTGAATTTGACTTATCCAAAAAGATTCAAAATCTTCCCGGTTTTTTTGTTTGGGCTTTTAGTAGTAGGCTTCATAAAGCCCAATTAGATGTAAATACATCACAGTCCACTAGGGTTTTTGAGAGACTCTGGATATAAACCTGATTTTGTTCTTTGCTGGTATTAGCCGTAATCTGAAGAAAACGAAGACGAAGCAAACCCCCATAATCATCCATGGGTCGTGTCATCAGAGCTCAACGTAAAGGAGCTGGTTCCGTCTTCAAATCCCACACTCACCACCGTAAAGGGCCGGCCAAATTTAGGAGTCTCGATTTCGGCGAGAGAAATGGTTATCTCAAAGGTGTTGTTACGGAGATCATTCACGATCCAGGACGTGGTGCTCCCTTAGCTCGTGTAGCTTTCCGTCATCCTTTCCGTTTTAAGAAGCAGAAGGAGCTTTTCGTTGCTGCTGAAGGTATGTACACTGGTCAGTTTCTATACTGTGGGAAGAAAGCTACTCTCGTCGTCGGAAATGTTCTTCCCCTCAGATCTATCCCTGAAGGAGCTGTTGTTTGTAACGTTGAGCATCATGTTGGTGATCGTGGTGTTTTCGCTAGAGCTTCTGGTGATTACGCCATTGTTATCGCTCACAACCCTGATAACGACACTAGCAGGTTTGTATCAATACCTTATTTTTCTGGTGATTGCATTATTAAAGATGTATAATCTAATGTTCTGTTCTGCTGGATTGTTTTGTGTGAATGATTTCGACGTACCACATGGACCATTTGGTTGATTATGCTAAATTTGATCAGAAAATGCTGATCTTTATGGATAAAGATTGTTACAAATTTTGTTCAAGTTTTAAAATTTCGCTGGTCATTGGATTCATGGCTAGCTCCGCTGACTTGTAGTTTGAGAATTTAGTATACCTTACGTTTCTGTTTGCGTAGGATTGGATTAGATTGTAGTGAACACCAGTTTTATATCTGCAATTCTCTCTTTTGAGAAGGGCTTTGTTAACACAAACAAATTTATACATGATTTTGGCAGAATTAAGTTGCCATCGGGTTCAAAGAAGATTGTGCCAAGTGGGTGCAGGGCCATGATTGGTCAAGTTGCAGGTGGTGGAAGAACAGAGAAGCCAATGCTCAAGGCTGGTAACGCTTACCACAAGTACCGTGTGAAGAGAAACTGCTGGCCTAAGGTTCGTGGTGTGGCTATGAATCCAGTTGAGCATCCTCATGGAGGAGGTAACCATCAACATATTGGTCACGCTAGTACTGTTCGTCGTGATGCACCACCTGGACAAAAGGTTGGTCTTATTGCTGCAAGGAGGACTGGTCGTCTCAGAGGTCAAGCTGCTGCTCTTGCTTCCAAGGCAGACTGAGGAGAGGAGGACTCGAGATAAATTTGTTTTTTTTTTGGAATATTTGTTGAGACCTTGTTTTCAAACCTCGAGATTTACGATCATGTTCTCTGAGAGCTTCCTATTATTAAAAGTAGAATCTTTGTCTTCAGTGTTAAACCTTATAATGCATTATATGCATTTAATTTTTTTTTAATCACTCATTTTGTTCTGTTTTCTTGGTCTGCCATTAAGTTCTTGTGTAAGTTCTTGAGTTGATTATAACAGACTTTTCATTCGATTCTAAAGAATATCATGGGTAGACAATTTTTACTTAAGATTGTGCCGGCTAAATCAATCAAGAACTCATAAGAAACTTGTAAGGCTTTCGCGATGCAGTTGCTTCAGGGTGGTAAAAAAGCATCTCGTTCCACAGCATCTCTCGTAGCGTGTGTTCTTCCATGTTCTCATCTATGACCAGAGTATTTAGGACACGTACAGGCGGATTGGGTTTAGAGTTGAACAGCCCTGCCATGTAGGGATGTAAGAGTGCTTCGATGACCGTTATTCTCCTAGTTGGGTCGAATACAAGCATCCTCTGTAGCAAGTCTATTGCTAGTGGATTGGCTTTCGGATAGAGATCGGAAAAGTGGGTACCCCTCGAGAACTTGAGAGAGTTGATACTTTCTCTGGTTTTCGGGTTATTTATGAACTGGAGATCGGATTCTTGTTGGCTACCAAGAACATTGATGATTAGATTTAGTTGGTTCTGAGCTGTTCCAGGGAAGATAGGTTTTCTGCCAAGAAGCTCTGCGAATATGCATCCTACTGACCAGATATCAATGGAGGTTCCGTAGTTGCCACAGCTGAGAAGAAGCTCAGGGGCTAGGTACTCTGTCATTACCTGATCATTACATATGTTTCTTGCAAGCCCAAAACCACTTATCTTTAGATCACAGTTGGCGTTCACAAGGAGGTTGCCGGGCTTTAAGTCAAAGTGAAGGATCTTTACCGAGTGAAGATATTCCAACCCTCGTAGCAACTAAATCATACCCCCAAAAAAAAGAAGCAATGTCAGTACATGAAACAACAGAAATTAAAAACACACTAACCAAATGAGAATTTCAATAGTACCTGAAACAAGAAGTACTTGCAGTAATCATCGGAGAGTGACTGAGAGGACTTGATAATCTGATGCAGGTCAGTATCCATGAGCTCGTAAACCATGTAGACATCTTTAAAAATTGCCCTGTGACCAGACAACATAACATCATTGAGTGAGATAATGTTATCGTGCCTCGTGTGCCTGAGAAAGTTCATTTCCCTCAATGTATTCACAGCATTGATCCGTTTTTCAAACACATTAGGGATCTTCTTAATGGCAACTTTTTTATTTGTCACTCTGTTGACGGCAGAGCATGCCACCCCGTCAGACACTCTCCCAATGTGCTTAACTGGAACATACTTAGTGTCAATCTCAAACAATGTTTGCCACACCCTGTAGTAATCTTTCCCTTGTTCTCTAAACCCATTTGGAGGCTCCACTGGCTCAACCATACTTGAATATATTGCTTCCCCTGTTAATCATCACCAGGCACAACACAGACGACCCAATAGTTTATCAGATTATGAAAATTTTATGAAATCATGCAAATACTACGCTAGATCTGATCTTAATTCAACAGAATCTGAAAGAGAGTTATTTGGAATCGCCAAGAGAGTATACTAAGCAGAGCTCTTCCAATAGTAACTTACCTTCTCCTGATGGACCCCAGATCCCAACCGTCTTCACTTCTTCAGATTTCGAACTTGGCAAAGATGACAAAGAAGTCATGTCTGCCACATGATCTCTTAAGGCAACCAAATCTCTAGAATGTATTGATGGTGTATGCTTTGATATCAAGCTATCAGGCTGCATGCATTGTCTACGGACGATCTCCAGACCCATTGTTTCTAGCAAATAACGTGGCACTATAACACCATCAGTAGATATAAATATGAGAGAGTTATCGGCTAAGACCTTAAACCCAGAATTAATTTCCAAGCCAATGCTTGCAATACGCGGAGCAACAATATTAGCTTCCTCGTCATTGATCAAACATGCGATATAAAGAACTAAAAATCTATCTTTCTCTTCTAAGCTCCACAATACTTCTTCAACTTCATCATCAGAAAGCATCTTTGGGCAATCCGAGGACAACACCGGTTGACTCGTGGTAAGACTTGCATCTCCATATGCAGAAGTTATTACATATACTCCACATCTCGTCACTGTACAACTCTCGTCTATAAGCTTCATATGCTTGTTGACAGGACAAATTTCAAATACGATAAGATCAGCCAATATATCAGGGTCCTTTCCTGTACTGGTACTCGGATGAAAATTGAGATCACAGAAGACAAACATGTGTTCCTTTTGAAACTTCTGAACACCTTCCCCTGGGGTCCAACAATGAAAAGTTTTTTCTAGCCTATGAGAGAGGCCTTCTTTGTCTTTCCACCTGCATACACACTTAAAGCCAAAAGCAGTAGCATTGTGGTAATCATCCGAAAATTCAGCTTCGACTAATATAGCAAAGGCCACAAGCGTGCTTCTCCAAGAAGGACTCATTCGTATCAACACAGAATATCCAGGTTGCAGAGGATATGTGAAATTTTCTTTTGCAGGTGAAGAAACACTGAAGCTAAAAGCCAGAGATTTGTTGGGTTCCTGTTTCCGCAAGCAAAATAAACCAGATATAACATGAGGTGCGACAAACAGGGAGGGAAAGGATGAGGGAGAGGGAGAGCGTTACCTGCTGATACTCTCTTGCCGTGTATTCTACATAAGCGAGAGCGTTTTTTAAATATTCGCTGACCACTTCAGCAGAAAGAGAAAAGCAATTACTGAATGTGCAATACTTAGGAAGCTGCTTGAAACCAAACGGAATTGATTTAAGTGACACACATCCATGTGCGTTCAAGACTTCTAGACTTTGGGGAAGCGGTGGAAGTTCTTTTATGGCAGTGCCAGCAAGATATAACTCTTTCAGGTTTCGTGGGAAACCCTGAATATGCTCGAGCTCTGAGCATCCAGACATATTAAGAACTGTAAGACATTCTAAATCAACCATGTGAGGCAAACTTCGCAAATGAGAACAATCTTTCATGTTCAGGCAAACAAGTTTATTAAGATGCTGATTAGATGAGTTGATTTTGATCAGACTTGTTAATCGCTCAACGTTCAAAGCATCTGAAACACCTTTGTATTCTGTTAGAAGATTGGACAGCTCTCGGTTCAACTTAGCTTGTTGGGAGAGGGTTACCATGGAAATTGGTAATTCCATTATCCCAGTTCCCTGGAGATGTAGTTCCTCAATATTTGGTGAAACCTCTGGGAAACTTTTGATCTCTCTGCAACCTGAGAGGTTTACAACTCGAAGATGCTGCAATTGACATGTGGCTGGAAAACTCTGCAATTTTGTGCAGCCTTGGAGATCAATTAGCTCGACATTTTGAGCTTTACAAATATCGTCAATTTCAGTTAGCTGCTGGGAATGACAAAGCCTGACCATCTTCAGCTTCTCGAGGTTCTGAACAGAAAACTAAATTGGATGAAATAACGTAAATTTAGAAAAAGGTATAAGACAGCGGATAGGAGTTTGCTTACCTTGGTTCCTTCCCAAAGTTTCTGGAGCTGACTATAAGGCATATTGAGCTCAACGAGGTGGGATGGTTCAAACTCTTGAGGCAAGGATTTTAGAGGATAGTTCTCCCAGTGGAGGAGTCTTAGTGCGTAAGGCAGAGACTCAAGTCCTTTTGGAAGGCTGAGTCCATAACGCTTTTCAGAACAATAAATCTTTAGGAATCTAAGGTTAACCATATTCTCAAAAGCACCAGGCTTCACATCAAAGCTTAAGTTTGATGTGTCCATAAATATGCCCTCGATTTTTTCAGTGCCCTGAAAGAAAATGGAAACAGATATATCAAGAAGTTGGCTCATGTCCAAAAGTAAGTTCTCTATAACAACATCAGAATAAGCCAAACCAGAGCACGTGTATAGGTCGCTTTATCTCCATTTGCATCGAGTTCGTTATCTTCAAGTAGAAATTTGATGGTCCAAGGCTCCCACAGTCTGCGACGCCTCTCTATCTGTACTGTTTCTCCATTTATTATTTCTCGGCCAAAGTCCTGAATTATTCTATGCATTTTCACTCTTTTTTGTTCGATAGTCAGCAGACACTTCTCCACAAGAACATCAATCCCAACATGTGGAAAAAAACCACACCCCTCAAGTAGTTGCGTCACATAGTCAACATTATCGCCCTTGAAGAAACAAGCAATGTCCAGAAAAATGTTCTTCTCGTTCTTATTAAGTGTTTCGTAGCTGCTCTTGAATAAATTATGAATCTTATAAGGAGCACGCAGCTTGAGCTTGAGAAATGCCGCCTCCATTTCTGACAGTTTCTTTCCCTTAAGCTCTCTGCCGTAAACTCTGAGAGCTAATGGATTTCTATTAGCGTAGTCAATCACTTCCATTGATAGTTCCAGGAGATCTTTTCCTCTAATATCTTTTCCAAATGCACTCTGAGAGAATAGCTGCAGAGCTTCGAGGTCATTTAAACTCTGAACCTCGTAGACATGACTGATCTGACAAAGGCGGAAAACTAGTTTATCTCTGGAGGTTATTATGATTAGGCTTCCGGGGGCAAACCAATGAAACCCTTTGAGAAAAGACACGGCAGCCAAAGGATTGTGCACATCATCAAGAACAACAAGAGTTCTCTTCTTGCTTAATTTATCCCTGGGGAGGCTAGGTTTTGTAAC
This sequence comes from Crucihimalaya himalaica, assembly GCA_004349715.1. Lineage (NCBI taxonomy): Eukaryota > Viridiplantae > Streptophyta > Magnoliopsida > Brassicales > Brassicaceae > Crucihimalaya > Crucihimalaya himalaica. The sequence goes on along the minus strand of SMJT01000006.1, from coordinate 974,699 downwards.
GCTACCGCGTACACGAGGCAATGCCTTCAGTATTTTCCCAAAATGTTCCCCCAACAAACGGTGAATCCCCTTCTCATGAAAATTCCTATCAAAATGTTTGATGAAACAAGAAACTTCATAGCCCCCAGAGATTTGATCAAAAAATGCTTTAGCAAGTGTAGTCTTGCCTATGCCAGGCATACCCCAAATTCCTATGCGACGGATACCCCATATTTGCTTGCGAAGCAAGAGTTCTATCTCCAGCAACTTCGAGTCAATACCAACACTTTCCGTGGGATATAGTTTTTCATACACATCTTTGACAATCTCTTCCACAAGTTTGCACTCAGTGCATTCCTCCCTGTTTTGCATTAAACTATAAAAGCATTATGTGAATTGTTGGAGAAAACATTAATGAATTCTGAAAAAGTGTTTTGGAGCAATTGCCTCACATTATTGAAAAAAGAAAAGAAAAATTGCCTCCATATAAACCCTTTAGTTTAAACAATTTATCTTTGTGATAGGTGGAACGCATTTTGAAGTAAAATATATATTCTTATTCTAAAAATGCAAGCAGCAGACTAATCTTATACACAGGTACCTAGACTGGTGGCCTGGTAATTCTCTCAGCTCTTGGAGGGCGCTACTCCATTCTCTTCTCCGATCAGCTGACTGGTGCTGTGGCACCACAACATCTGATGGATTTACGTCATAGAACACTGGAACCACCAGCTGACCATTTTTCCTCCAGCACTGGAGTACCTTGACGAGCTTGTCCAGGCATGAGGTGGAGGACAAGTAGTTCTTAGAGAAAACCACCACAAAAGCGCTAGCTCCCTCTATCACATCCAGAACCTCATCGCAATCTACAGATGCAATAATGCCTTTCCGACGGAATTCCATGGAGAGGTGACTAGCGAAGGAGTACTGTAATGTATCTGCGCAGTTGATGTAGACGACTTGTGCAGCTTTGTTGCCATCGTCCATTATCTTCGCCCTATATATCTAGTTAGAGATTATATTTTGCTGGAGGTTTGTTTGTACTGTTCTGTTCCATCAAGAAGATGCCCACACAAAGCCGCAAGATATGATGAACTTAACCCAAATCTATACGAAGCTACTGTTTTATATTGTTGAACCTACACAGAGAAGGATAAACAAAACATGAGGTCATAAAAAGGCCGAACGAAGCAACTCTCTGAAGCAACAACGAAAAAGAATGATTTCACGAAGAGCGATAATTCAACAACTAGACATTGGAAGGCTCGTGGCCGAGAGGACATCAATAGATAGAAAACACAACAACAAAATATATGGGTGAAACAGAGAAATCAAACTAACGTAGAAATGTCCTGTAGACGACTCGAATCGAAATTAACTTACAGAAGCGATGGAGAAAGCTCCAATTAGAAACCCTAGAACTGCAGTAGAAGATCAAGACGATGGGGCAATTGAGAATATTACATCCGTTGTCTTGAGCTCTTTCTTTACCCACAAAAAAGTCTAACCCATAAAAAAATTGCAAAGAAGTTTGCAGAGAAAAATTAGTGAACGATGATGATGTAAGCAAAACATTGCTTAAGCGAATGTAATTTATCAAAATCCTTTTCTACTCCAGTCGTTTGCGTCAATGGTCTTCGTCAACGCGCAGCATCTTTCTATAGATATAATTCTATTCCATTAATCTTGGTAGTTTCTTCTTCCTCAACTCCACGACACCAAGTCTTCGTCAATTGTGGAGAGAAACACTTGTAAGGAATATAAAAGAGTGTGACATTAACACTAAGCATAGGTATGAACACAGTTTCTATTATTACACACAGGATTAAATGAACCCTCAGGTCAAATAAGTATCTGATGGTTTCAGGAACAAGTGGGAAAACCATTACACCTTTTGACATTTCCAATTTACAAGTAACGAAACTCCAAGATGAGCATCTGCGCAAACTCAGAACAAAGCCTATGGGAATTATCAATAGAGAAGAGCAGAGTTCCACCAGACAACAATTACTGAAATACAAAATACTACAGATACAATATGATAAATAATAACTAGAATGTATTGTAACCAATCTCATTAGCAATAGTAGAAGGAAGCTCCATTGAAGTTAGCAATTATCAAGATCTAATTCCTCGACCAGACTTGTTCACCAACTAAGATCCAATTTCTTGAGACGAACGCCATTTGGAACTTCCAACAGATTTGAACAATTATCTAGATCCAATTGCCAGAGACTAGTGGAATTCGTTATGGAGGCAGGGAGCTTCACGAGACTTGTGCACCAACTAAGATCCAATTTTTTTAGATTAATGGCATACCCAATAGAATCTGGAACCTCCATCAGATTTGAGCAATTATTGAGATACAGATACTGGAGACTAGTGCCATCCCCGATGGAAGAAGGGAGCTTCCGCAGACTTGAGCAATTACTAAGGTACAAATACTCAAGATTAGTGGCGTTTCCTATGGAGGAGGGAAGCTCCACCAGACTTGAGCAATTACTAAGATCCAATCTCCTTAGACCACTGGCATTTCCAATAGAAGACGGAAGTTCCACAAGACTTGAGCAATTACTAAGATCTAATTCCCAAAGATTAGTAGCATTTCCGATCGAGTTGGGGAGCAACACCAGACATGAGCAATTACTGATATACAAATAATGGAGACTATTGACATTTCCGATAGAGTAAGGGAGATCTACCAAACTTGAGCAATTGCTGACATTCAATATCTCAAGTTTAGTGGCGATCCCAATAGATGGAGGGAGCTCCACCAAACTTGAGCATCCAGTGAGATATAGTTCTTTGAGATTTATGGCATTTCCAGTTGAAGAAGGGAGTTTCACCAAGCTTGCACAGTATTCAAGATTTAATTTCTGGAGATTAGTGGCATTCCCAATAGATGTAGGGAGCTCCACCAAACTTGAGCATCCAGTGAGATATAATTCCCTGAGATTTATGGCATTACCAATCGACGATGGGAGCTTCACCAAACTTGAACAATATTCAAGATTCAATTTTTGGAGATTGATGGCATTTCCAATAGAGGAAGGGAGCTCCACCAAACTTGAGCAATATCTAAGACACAATTCTTGGAGATTAGTGGCATTTCCAATAGAGGAGGGGAGCTTTACCAGACTTGAACATCCAGTAAGATATAATTCTTTGAGATTGGTGATATTTCCAATGGAGGAAGGGAGGTCAACCAAGCTTGTGCAATATTCGAGAGTCAATACTAGGAGACCAGTAGCGTCACCAATAGAGTCAGGTAATTTTACCATACTTGAGCAACATCGGAGATCCAATCTCTTGAGATTTATAGCGGTTGAGAGATCAGGAAGTTCTTTCAAGTTTTTGGACGATGACAAATCCATCAACCTAAGCTTTCTAAGGGGCTGTACAAACAAATTAAACAACATACAAAGACATGTTTATTCGTCGTACAACTCACTAATTAGAAAGTTAATTGTTTATGAATGGGAAAGCAACAAATAACAAGTACTTACTCGAATTCCTTCCCACAATTTCTCAAGCTTGTTGTGGGGAATGTATAGTTCGAAAAGAGACTCTGGATACCACTCGGAAGGCCAACATGTCAATGGACAGCATTCCCAGCGTAGTAATCCATTAGATATCCCTTCGAAAGCTCTTTCATTTGTATATAAATCCTATAGAAAGACCCAAAGAAGTACACTTTATATGGTTCGTTATCAAATGAATTTAAATATGCAGAGAGCAAGGCAATAAAGGAAAAATGTCTTGGATCCCACATACCTTTAGATCTTGGTTTGTGATGATAACCTGTTGCCTCACTCCCGAGAAACTCTTTGCAAGATACTCTTCCACCGTCTCGTTACAATCACCGTTAGAAATACAGGCTATATGATGATGAAATGATTCTTTATCGTCACCACATAAAGAATCATAACTAAGCTTTAAAACGCTCCTTATATCTCCATCAAGGCTAGTCCTTAACCTTGGTAATTCATTTATCCACTCCTGCTTGGACATTCCCTGAAGATAGGTGCCCATTAGCTCTAACCCCAAAGGGAGTTTCCCTGAAAGTGTTGTAACTTCTTGAGCAAGCTTCACAAAACCATCACATGGGGACTTTTGACCAAAAGTATACGTGCAGAAGATTTGAAGAGCTTCATCAGGCGGTGGAAAATCCACCTTGTATATATGGTCGATCCCGTATTCCTCTAAAAGTCTTTCGTTTCGTGTTGTGATGATAATCCTACTTCCAATACCAAGTCCTCGTGCTTCCTTGGTCAAGGCATCTAATTGTCCTAAACCAACCACGTCATCAAGAACGATTAACGCTTTATTGTCTTTCAACATTTCTTGTGCAACTCCCAAATGAAAAATCTCATCAGTATCATTTTGGTTGCTTAGTTGAGACACCAATTGGTTCTGTAACTGCAATTTCGCATTGTGCTCATTGTGGCAAGTACTAGCATTGAATCCTTTGATATTAGCCATGATTGTGCTCCATTGGAATTGATGAGAGAGTTGTTGGTATAGAAATCGGGCAATGGTGGTCTTACCAATCCCAGAAGGACCCACAATTCCTATCATCCTCACTTCATCTGAGTCCATGCATAACATCGGTTCCATATTTTTCATATGAGCTTCCATCCCAACTAGGCTGTCGAAAACACTTGATGATGCAGAATTGTTCAACTCAATTTCATTATCGCTGATGATTGCTTCGACCATGTTTTCTTCATCTGAGTCGAAGTTAAACATCGGTTCCGTCTTTTCCACATGAGCTTCCATCTCAACTTGGTCTTCGTAATCACTTGTCAACGTGTTCGAAATATCGGTGGAAGTAAATTTTCCCATTTCTCTGTCAAGCCAAGCCGATAACCTTGGTAGGCTCGATTTCCACTCTTCCATGGACATTCCCCGAAGATAACTGCCTATTAATTTTAGCCTTAACGGGAGTACACCAGCAAGTTCTGTGACTTCCTTAGAAAGCCTAATAAAACGATCCTCTGGGAACTTTTGACCAAAAGCATAAAGGCAGAAGATTTGAAGAGCTTCATCAGGTGCTGGCAAATCCACCTTGTAAGTATGGTTGATCCCGTGAGCCTTTAAAAGTCTTGGATCTTGTGTTGTGATGATAATCCGACTTCCAGGACCATACCACCAAGTTTCTTTCGCCAAGGCATTTAATTGTTCTATGTGATCCACCTCATCAAGAACAACTAACACTTTTTTGTTTCTCAACCTATCTTTTAAAACTCCTAAATGATGAATCTTGATATCACGCTGGTTCGTTATCTCAGATAACAAGTGCTTCTGTAATCGCAATTTTGCATCGTACTCATCGTAACAAGGTCTTGGATAAAATGATTTGACTTCACTCATGAAGGCAGTAAGTTCGAATTGATCATAGAGTCTTTGGTATAGAAGTCGGGCAATGGTGGTCTTACCAATCCCGAAAGGACCAAAAATTCCTATCATCTTCACTTCATCTGAGTCCATGCATAACATCGGTTCCATCTTTCGCATATGAGCTTCCATCCTAACAAAACTATCGAAATCCCTTGATGGAGTGGAACCTATCAAGATGTTTGAAATTTTAGAGGCTATAGCTTCGATCAGAGTCGCTTCATCATGCCTAAAAAAGGAAATGATCAAAAGATAGCTAACAGTCATGAATAATTCACATACAAATATAAATAATGTGAATTTATTTGACTGTGTTCAAAAGATTAAAAACTGCAATTGATAATCAAAAGGACTAACCAATTCTGTGAATGGTAACCGGCGATTGTGGCCACTTGCGACAAAGCTCGTATCCATCTCACAATCTGCTCCTCTGTTTTACCCTTACATGTTCTGCGAAAGAGTTTCCCAAAATCTCCAATCTGTTTCCTTACATCAACTGGGTCCAATTCATAGAATACGGGCACCACTACTAGATTCAACTCTGCCCAGCACATCATTAGTTCCACCAACTCGTCGAGGCACCACGACGAGGAAGCGTAGTTCCTTGAGAGCAAGACAAGCGCAATTTTCGATCCTCTAATGGCTTGAAAGAGCTTTGGGCCGATCGACTTGCTCCTCCGAATGTCATTATCAACGAATAGGTCGATTCCCTTTCTACGGAACTCCTTCAGAACGTGACTGAGAAAGGATTTCCGGACATCTTCCCCGTGAAAGCTCGGGTAGACATGGTGACTCAAAGGAGGAGGAGGAGGAGGAGGTGATGAAGGAGGTGGTGAAGAAGGTATTGTTTTGTTTTGAGCAGGAGGAGGAGGTGATGAAGGAGGTGGTGAAGAAGGTATTGTTTTGTTTTGAGCAGGAGGAGGAGGTGATGAAGGAGGTTTTGTTTTGATTTGTGAACTGGATCTGAATTTTTTATAAAGCATAAATAAGAGCGTACCCAAAATCGTGAAGAATCCGATTGCAGCAGCACAAAACCTAAGGAGGGAAAAAGAAGAATCCATTTGGATGATGGAAAGGAGGATCAATATCACCCGAGCTTCTTAGAGAGCTTTGTCTACTGACTTTAGAGCAATTGGGCAAAAAATTTCGAGGTTGTTTCCTAACTCCTTTCACCAAAATATCATTTCGTCGAAAATTTTGCCCCTTTTCATGTAGGTTCCACGATTATCCATTACCGACAATTTCAGACCTTTTTCTTATTTTATTTTTTAATTTTAATTTTTAATTTTTTTCCAAACATTATATTTGTTTATCATTTGACCAGAAGCAAAATTGTCATAAAACTCCTCAACTTTTAAAAAAAAATATGAAAAATATTTCTCAACTCTGTTTGAGCGGAAACAATCTGAAACTTTTTGTTGACTATTTTAAAAAATCTCAAATTTTTGTTAACTTTGTCAAAATTTATACGTCGTTAAATTTTTGTTTATGTTAAATCTAAAACGGAGTCGTTTCACTTTTGTTTTGAACTGAATCCGACCGTTTAATATGTCTGTTAAATCTAAAATGACGTCGTTTCAATTTTGTTCTGAACTGAATCCGAGATACATTACTAATTGAAATATGCTTTTTTTAATTAAAATTTTACATTCACGTACTTATATATAGTGTAATTCAAAACATGAAAAAGTAAATAGTTTTAAATTTTTAAATTTAAACCAAATTCACTTCAGGTATAATATATATAAATAATTTATTTTTTATTTACTAAAACAAAAATTACTAAACCAAATTTTATATTTTCTTTTTATTTTTAATATTTTCTTTACTATAATTTAATTGTATTAGACTAGAATTTTAAAAATTTTAAATACTATTTATTTTTTCACATTTTAAAATCTGTTAAAAATTTCAGAACTTTTACATTATCTATTTAGCTCCGGTCAATTTTCTCCTTTTTTTTTTTTATAAAATCAACAAAAAATATAAAAGTTTTTAAGATAGTCAAACAAAAATTTCAAATTATTTTAGCACAAGCAGAGATTTTAAATAAAATTTCAAATTTTTTGAAAAGTCGAGGATTTTTGTGATAATTTTCGATTTCAAGACTTCGAGGACATGGTCCACTATCCAAGTCGCCGATCTGAGTTCGTCAACGGTCTTCTCTCTTCCACACATGCTTCCATTCTCAACGCGAAACAAATCCCTCTATCCTGATTGCCTTGCTGTACAAATCCGTCTGACCCATCGATCATGGTGGCCTCATCTTCTTCCTCCGGCCAATTACCGCCGCAGCATCAAGTCTTCATCAATTTTCGAGGGAAACAATTGCGGAATGGTTTCGTCAGCCATCTGGACAGGGCCTTGAAAAGGGATGGAATCAACGTCTTTATCGACAAAAACGAAACTAAAGGTGCAGATCTCAGCATCCTTTTCTCGAGAATCGAGGAGTCGAGGATCGCCATCGCGATATTCTCAAGCCTGTATACGGAGTCAAAGTGGTGTTTGGACGAGCTTGCGAAGATAAAGGAGCGCGTTGATTTAGGCAAACTTGTTGTCATACCTGTCTTCTACAAAGTGGAGACAGATGACGTGAAAAAACTGGAGGGGGTTTTTGGTGACAAGTTTTGGGAATTGGCTAAGCTTTGTAAAGGTGAAAAGATCGATAAGTGGAAAGAAGCTTTAGAGGCTGTTACACAAAAGATAGGCGTCACATTAACTGAAACGAGGTACGTAATCTCGAATTGCCAGTTGACATAACTGTGTTTATGCTATTAGGGTTTCTGATTGGTTCTTTTCAATTGTCTTGCAGTGATGAAGGCGAATGCATCAATCAAATTGTAGTTGCAGTGATGGAAGTACTAACTGAGATTTCGACAGATGGGGAAAGAGAAATCCCCATTGAAAATCCTTATGCAGGAGAAGAAGAAGCGCCTGAAGCTGCTCCTGACTCGTCTCCTCCTCTGTTTGGCATCGAAGCACGACTTCAGCAATTGGAAGAGAAGTTAGATTTTGAGTGCAAGAGTACTCTTACCATTGGTGTTGTCGGGATGCCGGGTATTGGTAAGACTACCCTGACTGATATGTTGTATGAAAATCGGCATCGCAAGTTCCTACGCCACGCCAAACTTCCTGATGTCCGTCAAATGTGGAAAGACGGCACTATAAATCGGATCATTCTCATGGAAGAGTTGTTGAGGGATGATGACTTGGAGCAAAAAGTCGCTGACATGTCGCCTAAATCCTTGAACACACTCCTACTCAGTAAGAAATCTCTTGTTGTTCTTGATAATGTGAGTGACAAGAAGCAGATAGAGATTCTTCTCGGGAAATGTGACTGGATGAAGAAAGGTAGCAGAATCATTATCACAACGAGCGACAGGTCAGTGATCGAGGGGATGGTTAGTGACACATATGAGGTCCCGAGATTGACTGCAAGTGATAGCTTTCTGTACTTTTGCTATTGTGCCTTTAGTGGTAAGCTTCCTACTCCGGAGGGGAATTTCATGAAACTTTCTAGATTGTTTGTGGATTATGCCAAAGGCAACCCATTGGCTCTCAACATATTGGGTGCCACGCTTAGTGAAAAGGACGAGAAACATTGGAAAGATAAACTTCGCGAGCTGGCACAAAGTCCCGATAAGACGATACATGATTTCTTGCAGATAAGCTATGATGAACTACGTCCCCATCAAAAAGATGTGTTTCTTGACGTCGCATGTTTCTTTAGATCAGGAGATGAGTACTACCTGAAGTGTTTAGTGGAGTCTTGTGAAACTGAGCCCATTAATGTTGTGAGTGAAATAAAGGATCTTGCCTGTAAATTTTTTATAAACATTTCTAGCGGAAGAGTGGAGATGCATGATTTACTATATACGTTTGGGAAGGAACTTGGTTCAAAAGGATTATGGAGGCTGTGGGACCATAACGACGTTGTTGGTATGCTGAAGAAAGGAGCGGTAAGATAAGTCTTCGAACTGTTTGGTATCTGAGTGTAGCAAAATTTGAAGTTCTCTATTCATGATAAATAAGACCCCCGTTTAGCACTCGATTGTTTCTACATGCTAAATTCATATCTTTAATTGGTTAAGCAGGGAGCAAACAGCTTGAGAGGTATTTTTCTGGACATGTTTGAACTGAAGGAGGAACTTACTTTGGATAGAGGTACCTTCATCAAGATGCTCAAACTTAGATACCTCAAATTCTATAGTTCTCGTTGTCATCGGGAATGTGAAGCTGATTGCAAACTAATCTTCCCCGAGGGACTTGAGTTTACTTTGGATGAGATAAGATATCTCTATTGGCTGAAATTTCCTTTGGAGAGACTGCCAAAAGACTTCAACCCCAAGAATCTTATCGACCTTAACCTGCTTTACAGTGAGATTAAAGAGGTCTGGGAGGGTGCTAAGGTGTGCCTCTGTTTAAGTTAGTTTTCACCGTTATAGTTTTATTAGCTTACTTGATTAGAGTTGATTAGTTTTTTCTGAATGTTCATTGCAGGATACACCAAAGTTAAAGTGGGTTGATCTTAGCCACTCAAGCAAGTTATGCAATCTGTCAGGTTTGCTAAATGCTAAAAGTCTCCAAAGATTGAATCTTGAAGGCTGCACGAGTTTGGAGGAGTTGCCACGTGAGATGAAACGTATGAAAAGCCTTATTTTCCTCAACATGAGAGGATGCACGAGTCTCCGGGTTCTTCCACATATGAACCTGATATCTATGAAAACTCTCATCCTCACCAACTGTTCAAGCCTTCAGAAATTTTGGGTGATTTCAGATAATCTAGAAACTCTACACTTGGATGGAACTGCAATTCGTCAACTTCCTACAGACATGGTGAAGCTCCAGAAACTGATTGTATTGAACTTGAAAGACTGCAAAATGTTGGGTGCAATTCCAGAATGCTTAGGGAAGCTGAAAGCTCTGCAAGAACTGGTGCTATCTGGTTGTGAAAAGCTCAAGAATTTTCCAATTCCCATTGAAAACATGATATGTTTGCAGATTTTATTGCTCGACGGGACATTAATTAAAGAAATGCCGAAGATATTGCAGTTCAATAGATCAAAAGTGGAAGATCTACGCGAATTAAGATGTGGTATGACTGGCCTATCCTCATTGCGACGTCTATGCTTAAGCAGGAATGATATGATCAGCAATCTGCAAACTGGCATCAGTCAACTACATCATCTGAAATGGTGTGATTTGAAGTACTGCAGGAATCTCACATCAATTCCATTGCTTCCACCAAATCTAGAGATCTTAGATGCACATGGCTGCGACAAACTGAAAACAGTTGCATCTCCCATGGCCCTTCTTAACCTTAAGGAGCAGGTTCAGTCTAAATTCATTTTCACCAACTGCAAGAATCTGGAACCAGTTGCAAAGAATAGCATCACATCGTATGCTCAAAGGAAAAGCCAGCTAGATGCACGTAGATGCTATAAAGAGGTCTCATTTTTTACTCTATCTAATTGAATCTCATTAGCACTTAATGATATTTTCTGTTTATTTTTTTTTTATTTTTTTTTTTGCAGGGAACTGTTTCAGAAACCTTGCTCGTCACTAGTTTTCCAGGAAGTGAAATACCTTCATGGTTCAGCCATCGAACACTTGGATCCGCATTAAAGCTGGAGTTACCGCCACATTGGTGTGACAACAGGCTTTCAACAATAGCTCTATGTGCTGTTGTCACATTCCCTGACACTCAAAATGAAATCAACCGTTTTTCAATAGAGTGCACTTGTGAGTTCAAAAGCAAACTTGGGACATGTATACGTTTCAGTTGCACTCTTGGTGGAGGTTGGATCGAGCCTCGCAAGATTGATTCGGATCATGTGTTTATCGGTTACACTAGTAGCTCACACATAACAAAACATCTAGAAGGGTCGTTGAATTCCCAAGAACATCATAAATGTGTACCTACAGAGGCTTCAATCGAATTTGAAGTGAGAGATGGAGCAGGTGAGATTGTGAATTGTGGTTTAAGTTTGGTGTACGAGGAACCAAACCATGTCATTGTTGAAGGGAACTGTAATGCAACTTCTTCCAGAAGAGATGTGTCTGTTGGAGAGAGCATATTGAGCTTTGCTACTGGGTATTTGTCCGATGTTTTGAGGTTTATGTGGCTAGGTGTTGTTGTATTCTGTATGATTTATGGGTTTGGTACATTTTTTTTTTGTAAGATAACCTTTTTGTAAAATCACCCGGTAAATGATTTTTACTCTCTTGCCCACACACACACAAAATATTCTAATTTTTTTTAATTTAATTGGAAAAATTGATTTAAAGACGACAGCGTTGGCAAAACAGTGATCTCCTTTTTTGTCAAGTTCACATTGCAGTTTCGTGAGAGAAAAGAAAATAAGCTTTTTGACTTATATTTTGGAGGAAACCATTGGTCAAGATTCTGAGATACTTTAATTTCATATTATTTTCCCCAAAAGAGTGAGTAGACTAGAAGTGGTCAGTGGGTCTAACACATATCCTAAAATTGTAAAATAGTCGCATATTTAGGTATATTATACAAGCCATATAACACATATACAAACATGTCTATATATATACCCCATCATTAGTTTGATTAAAAGTGCGTAATTGTTCCTAATGATACTCTTACTTACTCTCTTCTTTTGACTTACGTGGAGCTCCTCCAATGGTAATAACGGCAAATAGATGTTTCATCCTTGTGATCGTACAACAATAAGTTGTTCTGTCATCGTTTTATCAAATTCCGCACTGATATGAGAAGTCTTTAAAAAAATAATAATACCTTTTATGAAATATTATTGTGGGTAGCTCTTAAACAACTAATGAATCAAACTATCAATTGTCCACATACAAACTTTCATAAATATCTGTTACACTTTGTTTTAGAATTTTAGTTTAATAATAATTAAAAAGTAGAAGTATTTTGGTCACTACTATAAAAAATGTTAGAACAAAATTATGGTGTAAGTGGTAATTAACCCCCTCAAATCTCTAGTATGTCTGAATTCACCATCGCATTTGCTTATATATACTTTATTCTTTGTAGGTTTTGTCTTTGTATTGTACTGTTTATGTTACTTATAAACTTAGAATATATACTGTATAAAATTGTTTTGACATCAACCATTTGGTTTCTTGACAGAATATTTTGAATTTGTAGGAAAAAATATGGAAGACAGAAAAGAGAGAGTTGCAATGAAGACATGAGAGTAGTTTAGTGGCCTACTTAAGTATGAAATGGACAAATCACAAGCCTTGTCTTTCCTTCAATCACATCCCTCCACTTCAAAAGCTACCTACCATCAAGTAAATTTCCATTGCCAGATTTTGCCATCTTTTTTCAACAACAATCTATAACTATATGTATCAATAAATTATTCAATTTTGTGTTAAGTACTTTAGTGTCTCTAATAGAAGACCAAGGGTACGGATGTCGATTCAATTAGATGCTCACACGTTAGCATGATCTTTTTATTAGTCATGACAGAAACTCACTATTCACAGATGACACAAACAAAATTCGATGGCCACTAGTCATCACCGACATTGTTAGAGAGTAAAAAAAATTCACAAATTTTTGAAAGATTTCGGAAATGTTAACATTTTAATTGAGAAAAAAAAAAGAATTTTTGAAAACTTTAACAAAATAAATAAGAGGCTAGTAACAATTATTCTTTCGCATTATATGAAAGTAAAATGATTATTTTAAGAGGGATTAGAATGGAAGATACATAGGGGAAATCAGAAAAAGGAAGAAACGAGTAAGGGGCTCTTGAAACGACGACAAAGCATGCCCATCGGACTCCCATCTTGTACGCCGCACGCTCGACAGCTCATAGGCCCACTTTGGGCCAACTCTTATTTTATTTCTTTACTCTTACTGTTCATTCATTAACAATCGTTAGCCCTCTCAAGAAATCAATTGATGCTGTTTACTTTTACTTTGATGTACGTATTATATTAGACCCACAAGCTTCAGAATCATTCTTGTAATTGTTAAGTTCAAATCAAACAAAAAACAGTTACTGTAATTTATTTAGATATACGTGATCTCTGTACTACGTAGAAATTAGTGTTATGTTCCATATTTATCCATGCGTCTCATACATAAATCCAAACCCTAAACTATAATTTGTTACATTAAACACAAAAATAAATAGCATTTATCTTCACTCATTCACAGCCATACATTATTCTTTTTAACGAAAAAAGTATATATAAGAAAAAAAAATCTTTCACACATCTTTATATATGTTATACTCTATATCAATATATTCTAACTATATAGCGAACGTTACGCACAATACTATAGCGTTATCTTTTATCAAACATGCAAATCCCTATATAAGTCATAGTCCAAGTTCGAACACAAGAATCCACTGATGAATCTGTTCTCTTCTTCTCTATCAGTCAATAACGTGGAAGAAGCAGTCTCTACTCCGTTGTTATTGCTCTCTTCGTTATCGTAATGACCAATTTTAGTGTTATCTTCTTCTTGATGACCTCCAAAACCCGAAACTCCATCTTCTTGGCTCATAAGTTGAGAAGCAACAAATTTATCGAGTGCTCTCCAATCCGTAGTTATCACTGATGTTTTCTTCTTCTTGTTATCTTTATTTTCAGTACTACTTATTAGCGTATTGAAACACACATCCTCTTCTATTAACTGTCTTTTGTAATTATTTTGATTCTTCTCCAGTGAAGTCATTGACGTCGAGCTCACTGGCCTCTTGGTAAGAGGGAGTGAAGGGCTTTCGAGCTGCGGAAGTTGAATGAATTGATCGCAGTGGATGAAGTTTAAACCGATATCTGATCCTTCTAGTTCTTGCTTGAACATTAAATCTTGTGCAAAAATGTTTTGTTTCTGCTTAGCTACGTGATTGAAAGGCTCCACAACCGAGCCTACTCCACTCTGTAATTCGTCGTAAAAGTAACTTGAACTCCAAGTTTCCGTGTTCTTAGCTTGCCCGGTCGTAGGTCTTTTCTTGAACGCTCTACAAACCACCCACCCTTCTTCCTATACGATACACACACAATCATAATAAGGAATGGTTTATTACAGTTGGTGTTAATATGTCAAACCTTTAGCCAAATGTCAAACAAAAGAAGAAATATTGTTGCTTTTATTTGTAGTGAGACACAATAAGAGCATGCCTTAAAAGTGCGAGACCACAAGAAAGAAAGCTAGCAATAAGCATAGGTACATACTCATATGCAAGCTATATAACAATACTATTAATTTAAATAATTCGATTTTGAGATAGTGCAAGAAATATGATACCCATTTTTCATAGTATTGTATTTACTAAATTTGCTTATCTAAAAGCTAGATAAGGGATTTGAAACGATACGTATACTCGCTTTAAATTCATGTTTTTAGTTAGACGACTTTTAAGACTTTAAACGCCTAAATAAATGAAAATCTTATTCATATAATTAAATATAGATAAGTAGGAACGAACTTTGGTCTACATAGAACTGAAGTTTTAGGACATACTTTTACTTTTCGTTTTGTGATTAAAGGTGTAACATTTTACATAAGTCCTAAAGATACTCAACTTTTACCTAAAAGGTTATAATGTGTCTCATAAAATTAAGAGCTTATGAGACAAACAAAAAGTCGATTGGCCCCATGAAAGACTAAACATATCCATGTAAAATTTTGACTGAACATCAAGTATAACAAATATACTATCTATTTGAAAATGGGTATGTAAATTAAACGAGAATACCTGAGGAGGTGCATTCTCATCTGACTCTAGCCGGTATTCATGCATGATCCAATCGGTTTTTTGGCCATTAGGGGCTCTTCCTTTGTAGAACACAAGTGTTTTTCTCATACCAATCAGTTTAGACTTGTCGTAAACAGCCTTGTCTCGACCCGTAGCTTTCCAAAACCCAGCCATGGTCGCTCTGTTTGTTCTTGTTCCTGTTGGATATTTCTTATCTTTGTGGCTGAAGAAATACCATTCATTTCTTTCCTCATATCCAATTCGACATCTCTCTATTATATACATAATTAATGCTCGTCAGATCTATGTATTCACATTGTCAAAATAAGAGAAAGTAATCCTAAATTAAGTATGCTTCATGTATATTGTGAAAACCTTGTAGATCCCATGGTTCGATTCTGTAGAGATCAATATCTCTTATGACATCAAGATCGATCTTTTGCGATGCGACTTTTTTCCTTAAATAGTAACCAACGAGCTCTTCATCTGTTGGATGGAATCTGAATCCCGGAGGAACACTACATGATTGATCCACTGTTTCCATTATTCCTGCATAATACCAAGTTCAACACCACAATGAGATCACTATAATGTCCTATATACATGTGTATATATATATATATACTCAGTTATATATATATATTGATAATTTGATATGTACATGTATATGCTGATATCTTCATGCATGCTACATCACATATAGAATCGGGGTCATATATTAGAGAGAGGTAGTTGGGGTAAATGGTTTCATGAAAAAAAAAAAAAAAAGACTTATTTGTAATCAAGTATAATCATCAGCTTATTTGGTGGTTAGTTTCAACTTACTTAGCATTTTCATGTTAATGTACTTAGTTAAATGTACTCATATGGGTACATATGTATTTTTGTATTTCTTAAAGGAATTCAGAAGATGGAACAAGAACATGAAAAAGTTAGGTTTAAAGTTGAAGAGATCAAAGAGAGGACATGCATGAGAGCTTCTGTGACGCTAAAAGAAAACGGAAAAGGAGAGTTTTGTTCTATGATGCGTTCCTGTTGTAACGTGGTTATGAATTAATGGTGGCAATGATCATATCGAGAAATGGAAATTTCTTTTTTCTCAACATATACTATTATTTTATAACAACCCAACCTAATTGCATTATTTATACAGCCTTATAGAATACAAACAAAAACAGCTTTTTCCACATCCACAACAAAACAAAAGCAAAAGAAAAATCATCAGAGGAAAAACTGTTATAATGGCCGGTTTCAAAGTCCATGTCTGTTTTATGTTCATTTTAGAAAGCTTTAAGTACAAGACTACTGTACTATATATACTACTACAGTACTGCTACACACACAAATATATATATACGTGCAGATGCGAACTATATTCAAATACAAAGTATACAAGATTGATATCCAAAAAAGAGAAATATATATAGGTATTGGGTCTAATTCATAATACATGAAAATACCTGAGATATTATAATGGACATACAAAACAACAGTTTCAATAAACAAGAAGATCGACCAATCACACATGCAGATCGGTCAACACGACAAGCTAAAGAACCATAAAAAGGATGACAAGAGATCGATGCAATATTGGAGAGTAAACAACATAATTAAAAATGCACATGTAAGTTGATATGAGACAATGCAAATGGACTCTTCTGACCTTGAAAGCCCGTGTAAATTAGGTTTTACCTTTTCTTCAACCTGTGGAAGATATATATGTGTATAGAATACTATTTACTCGTTTAGAAACAAAAGAAACGAGGAATCTCAAGAGAAGAAGGAGAAGTCAAAGAGATATGGATGTGTAGAAGATGATGATCATCCAGGGAGAGATGGTATTGAAGTTGGTTATAAGTTTCAGTGAATATGAAGAGAAGAGAGAGAGAGAGTGAGAGAGATCGATGATTCGGTGACATATAAAAGGTAGATAGTGTGGACCGCTCAATTGCGCGTGGCTTTCTCCATGTCCCCATTTGCGTACGTCACCCTCCTCCCGCTTCTTTTCACATTCTTCTTCACTTTTTTATATAAATTATAAAGTACTATTATATATGTGTCTTATTAGGAGTATAACGGAGTTAAAGATATCAAAATTATTACTTCTGATTATTCAGATTGGTGCAAAATTAATATATGCATACATATTTTGAAGATAACTCAAAATATATATATATACCTCAAATCTTGCATACATTTTTTACCTCTTTTTTTTTTTTTTTTGGTTGGCAAATCTAGGTTTACAAGATTTTCGTATATTCTAGGGGGTTTGGACGTTATAAATCTAAGTTAACACACACACAATTACGTAATGATGCATTTCTTTTACTCAAATAGTGGTATCCAATTCAATTTTAAGTATATTGGTCGAAATCAAATTTCAATCCATTGTATGCATTATTATCATGATAAATATATATTTTTTTTGGGGGGGGGGGTGAAAATCAGTATTAATATCTATGATTCTAAATTATTGTTATATGATCAAAAACAAAAACAAAAATCAGAAAAATACATTTTTGGGTTTATATGTACATTGCATCTACCAAAAACTGCCCAATAACTGACAGTCTTTCAGCTTGGGACCTAGCTTAGTTTCTACATATATTAACAATATGTACATTTGCATCTTTTTTTACTACTTTTTCATTTCGAACATATATATATGGACTAGGTTTAAGTTGTATAAAACTAGCGAGTTGCAAGTGACTGCTCTATAGTATTTAAACAAAAATAAACAAATATAAAATTTTCCGTCAGACCAATAAGCTCTCAGTGTTGGAAACATTCTGACATTCTGGAACGTGCCACGCTGGCACAACAGAGAATGTCCCTCTGCTCTGCCATGTTTGTGATAAGATTATAATAATAAACAAAATCGCCCGCTTCACATGGTTGTGAACTTCACATCATTTGTCCATTTACTAAAGCATCCTCACCGCTTCGTGTTTTATGAAGGGTATTTTCATAGTTTTATCACAGCTACAGTGACAGCCTTCTTCTTCTCCAATGATTTAGCGACAAGAACCAACGAGAAGGGAGTGAACTCGAACCCGCAGCTACTACGTGGCGGCCACTGGTTGGCTATTCAACTATTATCTTTACGTAGAAGACAAATAAAGCTAGTTCCAATTTATATACATATCATGGAATAAAGTTATCATCTTATTTTGGTACCAAAATGATTTGATATATTTTGGGAGCGTCGTTGTGACAATTTTAAAGTATTGTGTTTAGCATACTGAAGTTAGTTATTAATGCACCCGTATGCA
The DNA here is from genome assembly GCA_004349715.1 of Crucihimalaya himalaica. Lineage (NCBI taxonomy): Eukaryota > Viridiplantae > Streptophyta > Magnoliopsida > Brassicales > Brassicaceae > Crucihimalaya > Crucihimalaya himalaica. The sequence continues at coordinate 956,332 of SMJT01000006.1, read as the reverse complement.
TCTGTTCTTCATATCTTATATTAGTCGTGTTAAAACTTGTACTTAATACAACTTTTATGTAATTAACTGTTTTTGTAGAACGTCTCCCATATATACACGAATATAAGACTATCGACATTGATTGATGAAGAGGTTGTAAATGACATGCCACCAAAAAAGGTGCAGAATATATAACAAAGTAAAACAGTCGACCATGGTCCTGAAGCATGCTTTGGACCTATGCTACTATATATAATCCATCATACGTGTTTGGACTTAACTTTTTGGGGCCTTCAAAAGTGCACTTATTACCGTTGTTTCGATCGACGTTGACTCTTAATTAATTAACAAATTTTTTTTTTTCTAAATTAAGTTTCATACATTTGTGAAAACTAAACTGTATCATATAAATCTATATGTATCATGGACATATTAATGTTAATCCGGATACGGATCCAACTAAAGTTGTATGTTGAGCGATATTAATTACTAGAATATTGTTTTATATATTAATGTAAAATTTATATTATAATGTCTTTTAAAAAAGTAATTTTGTTTGCCACATGAAGAAGTTTCTGAAAATAAGCATCAATAATGTTATATAGTACATTTTTTAATATGTGATTAAATAGTTACAACAATATTTATATTAAACCTGATAATATAATTAATTAATAGAAATGATACTTATAACTTATAAGGGTTAAAATACGTGGCCCAACAAAGAGTTATTATATATAGACGAGCTAATTTTGAATTAAAGATGTACAGAATTGAGGAGGGTAACTATGATTTGATTTACCATAATTTGATTAGTTTCCCAAAAAGTAATAAGTGGTTTTTTTTATGAACTTTGTTCTTTTGCTTATGAAGCTTTTATAATTTTCTTATGAACTTTTGTTCTTTTTCTTAACGAACTCAAACGTTGACAATATGTCTCGGAATCAAAGCTTCATGCACGTGTCAATTGCATGTCTGTATTCGGATTGAAGAATTGCTTTGCTTGTTTTTTCTGCACATTTTTTGTTTCGATTTAAGTTGACGCATGCTTTTGGAAAATAAATTAATTTTAATTAAATCTAAACGCATGCTACGAAACCACTCTTGAAGGTTAGGAAAAATCATATTATTCTGGTAGGCTGTTACATTAGGAAGAGTATATGTCTCTATTCAATAATAGAAATAATAATAATAAATTTTGTTTGTAACCTTTAAATATAAACTTTGGTTTTTGATTTTTCACATCATTTAATTGTTTAGATATCAAATGGCGTGTATCTAAAATATTAAACTTGGCATGAGACACATCATTCATTTCTTTTTTTTACAGCACACATAATTAATTAATTTGATAACTCGAAATAAAGCTTGTACGTAGACACGGAAACAAAATGTTCTTATAATATTTTTGATAGATGAAAATATGAACTAACTATTGAAACTACTTGCTTGAGTCAGGTCTATTGGTAATTTGGCATGCCGACAAAATCCACTAAAACAAATGTCGATTTTTGTTACTAAATCCTCTTTAAAAAAGGGCGAGATTTTTTTTTTCAAGGTGAAACTAAACTTCTTCACTTTTTGTGTCGGCGGTTACGGTAAAAATAAAAAACTTGGTACTTTGTAAATGTAATTAGATAGAGAAATCAGAAAATGAAGAATAAGGGAAGAAGAGATGTCCACGTAGGACGGTGGTGGGTCGGCCGGCGGTCACGAATCAAGCGGCGGAACTCATCATTTCTAGGTGGGTCCCATCCCCCTTTCCCTGAGTATTTGGCCGGTGAAATAAACCCTTTTCCATTACTTTAAATTGTTATTAATCTTTGTTTTCCTGCTTGGATTTTTCTAAAATTCATATATTTTACAGCATTTTTTGACAAAATATAATAGTCGACGTAATCAAAATATTATAGTTTGTATTCTTTTTCAGCAAGTGACTATTCACAACTAAGCAAAACTATCAATGTAAAGAGAGAGGGAATAACAAATAGAGAGGTTAGCGTAACCGGCAAAAGAAGATTCTAGTGGGACACAATAAGATCATTTTACACCCTTGTGAGTCGTAACTTGTAACAATAACATTTGTCCAAATTCTTTCTAAGATGATTTGATGAAAATCATTATACCATTTTCTTTCTAAGATCATTTGATAATAAATCATTATGATTTCTATGAATTTTTTGGGATCATTTTTCCATTTTTAATTATTAAAGAGGTCATGTCATGTCTAAACAATAATATAGTTGACAAACTAGTAAACTGTAACTTCAATATACAAATGGATTTACATGTTTAGAACTTAAAGCATGTGTATCTTTGTCGTTGAAATATGTATCTTGACAAATGTTGCCTTTGCATCATTATTGTACAGGATAACTAACTACATATGATAAGCTTAAACAAGAATGTCAATTCTAAATCGCCGTCCTATAAGATCATTCACATGCACTTACCATGGGGATAATGATAAAATTGTCATCTTATCTAATGCCGATATTGAGAAAAAAGCTGCACTTGTGAGTCCCAAAAAGTAATTTTAAACTATATATAACTTAGTTCAAGATCGACATGATCACATTCGCTAGTGCTTAGAACTAAGGACTAATAAAACATAAACCAAATTTAGTTATCTGGAATCACATATACAACAATCTTAAAGTTATCTATTTAGGTTCACTAAACATTTAGGCAAAGTTTAATCAGATCAATTTTAATGATTGGTTAGAGTCGTTATATATATATGGCATCTTATTCACCGGTCAGTTATTTATATTTAACAAGAGACGATTAATAATATGATTAGATATATTTGCACAAAATATATAGATGCACTCATTGAAATATAGGAACCAGCCTTTGAACGAGAATATGACCCATATGCCTTAGGGTGGGTCGAGCGATGAAAGGATCCACAAGAAGACATATCGTCGAACCTTACGTTACAATTTTATACACATACTGACATACATGTTCTCATAAAACTATTTTGTTAAAGTCACATTTGAAATTTGAACTTGTAAATAGCTCTTTCTAATCACGAAACAATCTTGACATTCACTCATTCCTTTTTGTCTCCGCCCACTAACATAATGCGTCGTCATAAACAAAACTGGCACACATATAATATATAGTTCTCTCATTATGCTTATGCTAGAAGTGTAATTCACAAGCTTCTTTGCGAGATTTCTTATTTTTATTTTCACAACTTTGTTGAGTCTCTGTTAATGAATATATGTTGATAATTTTAGTATTTCTAGCTCCCCAAATAAATAGAAAATATTATTGACTGGTAGAAAATCCTTAATGTTTTCAAATATATGATTTTCTATCAAATAATCACTTTTTAGATATATATTGTATATATACGATAATCAAAACAACTGTTAATTAATTATGTTTTCTCTGGATCAATATATAGTTTGATGCAACTATATATCACTGATCAACTACGGCTTACACCAGTCGCATGGTAAGTTCATGTTCTTATACGATTGGAAAGACCTAATAATAGATTGAATTTTGAAATCGTGAAAAAAAAGAGACGATGATTGATCATAATTTATGATAAGAAAGAGTAGGAATCTATGTAGTCATATTATGAAACTATAAATGTGAGTAATAATAATATATGAGAAGATATTAAAAGTTAAAATGTCATTGATGGATTTAACAACTGCAAGCACATTAGTGTTCTTTGCAAGTCATATGAACCAGATGGGTATATTATTGGGATGATTAAACGAATTTTTTTTTTTAAAAAAAAAAAGAAGAAGAAGAAGGAGATACACACAAATACACACATAAATATGGCATGAGGTTAAGTTATTTTTCCTATTCGCACTTTATGCAATAATAATTTTTTTTTTGGTAGAAAGAACACCCAATTGTTAGTAGATTCGTGCCATGGACTTGAAACTTACTTATGATATAACAGCTATAAAGCAAGGGAGTGTGTATAATTACTGGTGATTACGTGGTTGTCCACGTACATGATAATTAATTACATAATAATAACACGTAGTTTAAAAATTATAGATTGTGTTGGTTATGAAAAATGAACGTGTGGGTGAATTCACTCTTAAGTTTCTCACATCTTCTAAGTGAAATCGAAAATACGATATAAGTTTCTTAATAATCACAAAACAGCATTAACCTGAATTCATGAAAATCTAGAGTGCACATTAGTTACACGTTTGGATTTTGGCAGATAGTATAAATTAATATGTATTGTTTTCCAAATCATTTGGAGTTTTGTGTTGTTTTTAGATTGTGATTCATGGAGGGGTGTTATATGGGATCATAAAAAATGATGATCTATTGGATTTTAGAAGATTCGACCCAACACTGGGCCTATAAAGCCTATATCAAAGCAATCAGGGCCAAATGGGTGATGAGGGTTAAACCTTTTCATTTTTTCTGCGAGTCAATTGTTTAAATGGGCCGCATGCCTTAACAGTCCACACCGCTAAAGTCCGCAAACGAAACGAGTTTAACCGCTATTCTTGTGCAATTATGTTGTGTCAAACGGTGTCGTTTCTTGTCTCTCTTCACACATTTGTTTTTAATACTCCGATTCACTTATTAAGTTTTTTGACATCCTCTCTTAATTCACTCAACTCAATTTTAGAATGGCAAACTAGGAACTTTAAACGAGACTTTCTCAAATTCCTGATTCTTTCTTAGAAAAAAAAATAGAATGGCCAATTCGTTTATGTGGATTAGGAGACTTTCTAAAATTCCTGATTCGTTTCCTAGATCATTCCTTGTTCGGTTCGTGCAAAATTAAAGAAAGAAAAAAAAAATCCACATGAACTTCGACTGTGGACTTGCCACGTGCGAAACTGACAGGAGAAAAGGACAAGAACAGAGAGTCAAACAATGCCAGGGTGTACGAACTGTAGGCACGTGATGACATCAGTGGCTCAACGGTCATATTCAGTATCAGCACTCAGCAGCAAACTATCGGCACGTGACAAAGAACAGGCCCCACCCACCAATCATCTTGCTCCCTTGTCTCCTTCCCAATTTTAGAAGCTTTGATTTAAACAAAATTTTAAAAACTCAGTCGCGCATTAGTGATTTTGTAATAATCGAAACTGTATAATTATTAGTTGAATGATTTTTTTTTTTTTTATGATTAGTACTTCGGCGCGAAAAACATAAACTTCCTAAAGGGTGTCCCACATGCATCATATCAGGATGCGTAAATTAAGTTTGACTAATAAATAATCTCTAGTGGACCACTCGACTTTGAAACAACGATTTAATTCGAGTTCTTGGTTCCAAACAAAGACATTAAAGTAGCTCCAACGAGTCAAAGACCAATAAATAATGCTGAGAATTTTCAATAATTGCTTCTTTGTTTTTTTTTTTCTCGACTAAAAATTGAAATTAGGAAGACTAAAATAAAACCGGTTAGGCCGGTGAAGGTTGAGAGGTTGGGTCGGCGGAGGAAGGAACGTCAGGACCAACACGACAGCCTTCAAGCATGAAAACAACATCGGACATTGTTGGTCGGTCAAGAGGATCCGTTGCAGTACAAAGAAGTCCCACTTTTATTCCTAATAAGAACTCTTCCCATTCTGATGATTCTGGATCGAGTTCGAGTAGTCCCGGTTCTAGTAGCTCTGTGACTTGACCTCTCTGAAGTTGTTTCTTCACCCATTTCACTATATCCTCATCTTGTGTGAACATTACTGGTCTTTTCCCGGTTAGGATTTCGAGTAGGACAATGCCGAAGCTGTAGATGTCGGATTCTCTTGTGATTTCTCCGGATGATGAGGCTTCTGGAGAAACGTATCCTAGCGTCCCGGTGGTGGCTGATGTGACGGCTGATCTTGACGGGGATCGCACCGTGAGACGGTCAAGCCCGAAATCAGATAAATGGGCTTCGAAATCAGCGTCAAAGAGTACATTCTGTGGCTTGATATCACCATGGACCTATTTGGGGATAACATATGTTAAAATACTGAAACTGATGATGTATACTTGTAGAATGTGATTTAAACCATAAAAGTCTTACCATGTTGGATTGATGAAGGAAACCGAGTCCACGAGCGATCCCGAGAGCTATGAGGTGGCGCATTGGCCAGTTTAGAACATGGCCATCTTGATGGGACGCTTCTTGGAGCAGAGTAGATAAGTTTCCGTTGGGCATGTAATCATATACCAAGAGCCTTAAATCCGGTGGACCTGCGTAGTAACCTCTAAGGACCGTGATGTTTCGGTGCTTGACTTTACCAAGAAATTCGGCTTCTTTTTTAAACAAGTTCTCGTTTAAGAGTGACCCATTGGGTAAGCGGCGGATAGAGAGAACCATTCCATCATTGTAATTGGCTTTGAATAGCAATCCATATCTGGTTCTGCTAAGAACATTTTCTTCATCGAACTGTCGTGTTGCTTCAATTGTTTCAGCCAGAGTGATCTTGTTGTTGAACATAACTAGCTTTGGCTCTCCATTTTCTGTGCTTGATCTGCTGGTGCTGCTACGAACTCTACTTCCAGCGCTTGTTCTACCAGGACTTCGTTTCTTCTCTCCCGTTGTAGACTGTTGTTTCAGCTTCTTTCTCCATTTCAAGAGGGTGTAAATGTAGAAGCAGCAGAAGAGTGATAAAAGGAATGCACCTATTGCAGCCATTACTATCATAATAATCATTTTCCTTTTCTTCTTCTTCTCTTCCGCTGTGCTGCTTTCACATTTTCTGTTTAATGGCTTCCCGCAGAGCTCTGTGTTACCTGAAAATTCTGATGGGTTGTTGATTCTTGAGCTAAACAAAGCTGGAATCTCTCCTTTAAGGTTGTTGCTTGAGACGTTGAAGTATACCAAGTTACTGGAGATAAGGGTGAGGCTAGCCGGAATCTCCCCGGTTAAGTTGTTCACAGAAAGATCTAGCTTTGTCAAGTTTGATAACCTAGACAAAGATTCAGGTATGACTCCTGAAAGATGATTGTGGTCAAGTGACAACGAGTTGAGAGACGAGCTCTGAGAGATTTCTGGTGGGATTTCGCCTGACAAGTTGTTCCGACCTAAGTCAAGCACCTTCAGACGCGTAAGATGAGAGAGATCAGCTGGAATATGACCCATTAGCCGGTTAGATCTTAACTCGAGAACTTCAAGGGCAGAGCAGTTTCCAATTTCAGGTGGAATAGACACAGAGATGTGATTATCTGACAGCGACAAAGAAACCAACAGCCGAAGAAACCCGAAAGTTTGCGGTATCTGACCAGAGAAGGAATTAGAGCTAAGGTTCACATACCTTAAACTCACCAAGCTACTAAATCCTTCAGGTACAACACCAGAGAAATTATTTCCTTGCAATGCAATCACTTGCAAGTTGGGCAAACCAGAGAGCTCAACCGGAACCTCACCAGACATATTCTGTTTGCTCAAATCAAGAGCTGTTAGCTTAAACAGATTGCCCACACTGGCTGGTATCTCACCAGAGAATCCATTCCCACTCAAATTCAGAAAACTGAGGTTACTTAAGTTGCTGATACTCACCGGAACTTCCCCGGAAAACCTGTTTCCACTCAGATCCAGCTCAGACAGATTCGTCAAGGCCATTAACTCCACCGGAAAACTCCCATTCAAGTTGTTTTCACCTAAGTTTAGCCGATCAAGCTGCTGCAGATTCACCATAGACGAAGGAACATAACCTGAGAAGCTGTTTCTGCCTAAAGATAAAACTTTTAAAGCCTTCATGTAGCCAAGAAACTCTGGAATCTGACCTTTTAATCTGTTTCCTTCGAAATCAAGAACACCTAACGAGCCACATTGCTTAATCTCAACCGGAATCTCACCGGTAAGAGAGTTATTAGCCAATCTCAATTCTTCTAATCTCTTCAAATTACCAATATCCGGCGGAATCTCACCGGAAAACAAGTTTCCAGAAACATCAAGATTCGTTAATGACAAAATCTTTGTTAACCACAACGGGAAAAGACCGGAGATTCGATTATCCCGGAGGTCCAAGACCTGTAAACCGGTACGACAGTTCGCCGTCGTCTCAGGCCGTACGATATCGGAGAAAGCATTAAATCCTAACTGAACAATCCTAAGCGATGTGTTGCAGAACAGAGAAAACGGCACAGTACCGGAAAAATTGTTGTTAGAGAGCGAGAGAACCTCGAGTTTCGGAAGAGAACCGTACGCGGCGGGAATCACGCCGCCGATTTCGTTCTCTGACGCGCTTAAATGAACTAAGGAGGAGCAGTTCGAGATGGCAGACGGTAATGTCCCTTGCAAGAGATTGAAATCGAGCCATAAGTACTGAAGACTCTGGAGGTTACCTAGACTCGCCGGAATCTCGCCGGTTAACTGATTATACGAGAGATTAAGAAGCTGGAGCTGAGTCAAGTTAGCGAGTCCACTCGGTATCTGACCAGAGAAGGTGTTCGACGAAATGTCAAGAAACTTAAGACTCGTTGGTAAACCAACGGAGATCTCACCGGTGAGACGGTTTCCAGCAACATTAAAGACCTCAAGTGATGTGAGATTTCTCATCGCCGGAGGTAGTTTCCCGGAGAGTGAGTTATACTGGAGAAAGACGGCGAGTAGGCGCGTGCAGTAAGCGAGTGAAGTAGGGATCGTACCGTTTAAGGAGTTTGACCGGAGGCTTAGCTTTCGTAGCATGCGTAGACCGGAGATACGATCGGAGATTCGTCCGGAGAGCTGTAGACGAGGAAGACGGATCTCAGTGACACGGTCGTAAGTACAGCCTATGCCACGCCAGTCACATGGAGCTGTTGGAGTTGAAGGATCCCATGAGGTTAACGCACCGAGTGGGTCGTGGAGGTTGAGTTTAAACGCCGTGAGAGCTTCAATCTCGGCTTGAGACTCATCGGCATGTAAAAGTAACGGCGCGTAAATCACGAGGAAAATGAAGAACAGATATGTACCCATGGCCATAGATCTGCTGAAGTGAACAAAATGAAAACTTAGGTGGAAGAAGGTGAGAGAAGCGTCGCCATGAGTGTGGTTTCTTCAGACACAGAGAATGAGCAAAAAATGAGTAAAGTTAAAAAAGTTTTTAAAGAAGAAGCCGAAACAACAAAATAATATACTACTACTATTTTAATTTTTCTTTAGATAATTTGAAATTTATTTGAAGTCCGCACTATAATCCATGCATTATTAAATAATGATATTTGTTACATATTGGGGAAACAATATTCTAATCATTATATTGTCCTTGCAAGTTTTTTTTTTAATAGCAGATAAAATCATTATTTTGTATTTTTTGGTTGGGTCCATTTGTTTTAAACATCCCGGGGATAGATATTCACGGCGTAAAATGTCGTCGGAGCTTCGATTTGGTTTACTCACTATCTTCACGGTGCTCTTGTCGTATTCGAGTTTGTCTCATGGATTACTGCGACCTCGTAGAATTTCTCATGGTTTGTCCGAAAGTGGCAAATACTTGACGAGGGATGAGCTCTGGTTCAATCAAACCCTAGATCACTACTCTCCATCTGTAATCAATCTTCTCGATTTCGATTCTTGTTCGATTTTAATTTCTTCTTTTCTTTCGTTATTGAAATTGGGAATCGTATCAAAGGGGAAACTTCTTAGATTCTGTATTTTGATTACAGATTTCGCTGCAAAATCCTAATTACCATTTCGAATTGTTTCTAATTTTTATCTCAGGATCATCGCAAATTCAGACAGCGAAACTATGAATATCTTGACCACTTACGAGTTCCAGACGGACCTATCTTTCTGATGATTTGCGGCGAAGGTCCTTGTAATGGAATCCCCAATGACTATATAACTGTAAGAAGATTTTGATTGATTAATCTTTCTCATAGCATATGATTATTTAAGAAATTTGCATTGCTTTCTATCATAAACACGTAATCCAGGTGTTAGCAAAGAAGTTTGAAGCGGGTATTGTTTCACTCGAGCATCGTTACTACGGAAAGAGCTCACCTTTCAACTCATTGGCCACTGAAAATCTCAAGTATCTTTCATCTAAACAGGCCCTCAACGATTTAGCTGCTTTCCGCCAATATTACCAGGCAAGTAGTCTTGTGGTTTTTATGCTCTAGAGAACTGGTTGCGTCTATTATTCAATGAGCTTTTTTTTTTTTTGGGGATTTTTTTTGTGGATGCAGGAGTCTTTGAATGTGAAGTTGAATCGAAGTGGCAATGTTGAGAATCCGTGGTTCTTCTTTGGAGCGTCTTATTCTGGAGCTTTGAGTGCTTGGTTCCGGCTTAAGTTCCCTCATTTGACCTGTGGAAGTCTCGCTAGTTCTGCAGTTGTTCGTGCTGTCTACGAATTCCCTGAATTTGATCAACAGGTATTTGTTACAAGATTGAACTTTAAGTGAAGACATGTTGTGTCTTTTCAAATAGAGTTTTGTTGCTGATAGAATCGAGATTTTTGTGCCTTACTGAGCAGGTAGGTGAGTCGGCTGGATCGGAATGTAAAGCTGCACTACAGGAGACTAATAAACTCGTGGAACTAGGGCTTAAAGTAAACAACAAGGCTGTGAAAGCTCTTTTCAATGCCACTGAGGTCTAGCTTTGTTGTTTCTCTTTTCATTTGTTTAAATCCAAACAATTATGGAAGTAACAAGCCTGTCTCCAGTCTGATTTAAGTTTTGAAAATTTGCAGCTTGATGTTGATGCTGATTTCTTATACTTGATAGCGGATGCACAAGTTATGGCGGTAAGCGTGTTCATTTCATATTTATATGATTTTAATTTTCTTTCTAGTTTTCGATGTTTATCTTCGAAATTTTGGCAGATCCAATACGGAAACCCAGATAAACTATGTGTACCACTCGTGGAAGCTAACAAGAATGGTGGTGATTTATTGGTAAGTTCTTTTTCTTTTAGATCTTTCTTCACTTATGCTCGGTGGATATATATGCTAGAAGAACAGAAGAACTCGTTTTGCAAACTAAAGATTTGTATTTGCTGATACATAATATTGGGTGTGTTAATGCAGGAAGCATATGCTAAATATGTTAGAGACTTTTGCGTGGGAGTTTTCGGGCTAAGCTCTAAAACATATAGCCGGAAACATCTGCTAGACACTACGGTCTCCCCAGAGAGTTCAGACAGGCTTTGGTGGTTCCAAGTTTGCACTGAAGTGGCGTATTTCCAGGTGGCACCTGTGAATGATAGCATCCGGTCTCATCAAATCAATACAGAGTACACACAGTCCCAAGCTTAAATGCATAACTTTTATTCATCGCTTCTATTTATCGTCCCGTTTACGTTTCTTTTAATTTCATAGGTATCATTTGGATCTATGCAAGAGTCTGTTTGGAAAAGGTGTTTACCCTGAAGTCGATGCAACAAACCTGTACTATGGAAGTGATAGAATTGCTGGTATGTAATAAAAGAAAACTTCTCCAGGCTCTTCTTACACTTTAGCACATTCCAACAGTTTCTTCTTATTCTCAATTTTGCAGCGACCAAGATAATCTTCACAAATGGGTCACAGGATCCATGGCGTCATGCATCCAAACAGACCTCATCTCCTGACCGTAAGTCTTCATTTAGTTTGATCAAAACCGCACAACATTAACTCAAGCTTAGTCTATGTCGTAAAGTAGCACTCAGACAAATCTTTTCTCTGTGATACTAACAAGTTAATGCTTGACTGACACAGTGCCTTCTTACATCGTGACTTGTCACAACTGTGGCCATGGAAGTGATCTTCGTGGATGCCCACAATCTCCAATGGTCATCGAAGGTAGATATTACTAGCCTCGGCTCTCTTTCTGATGCCTGAAGTCACAGACAAGTATTGAAACAACTGTTAAACAATATAATGTCCCCTCTTCTTTATTTTCTCACTTTCAGGTGATTCCAAGAATTGCAGTTCACCAGATGCAGTAAATAAAGTAAGGCAACGTATAGTAGAACACATCGATTTGTGGCTCTCCGAGTGTCGTGGAGGGATTAGGAGTTCCATGTAAAGGCACACGAACCGCGGTTCTGCAAATGAATAAAGCATCAGATGTATGTTCCAAACTTGTATGTGTAACTGTAACCTCTGACGTATTATGTTTCGACTTTTATCTACGAAACTTATGCAGTAGTTAACTTATACGCATGGCTGATGGCCGTCGAGTCGCATGACCTTAGTACATCGTGTAAATCACGTTTTTTATGTAAACAAGAGGATAAATAAAAGGTATTTTCATTTAGAACACAAATCCGTTGTAGTCTAGCTGGTCAGGATACTCGGCTCTCACCCGAGAGACCCGGGTTCGAGTCCCGGCAACGGAGATCTTTTTATAATTTTTCGGCTTTTGACTATTGACGACGTCGTTTGGCTAGTGAGTCAACAGAGTGAAGACAGATGTCTCCTCAATATTGGCCCGGAAGGGAAAAAAACGGATGACTCATATAGTCACGGATTCATCTTTTCGGGATTTTAAAATTTGACGGTGATCTGACTTCCGACGAATTTTTCGCTTTCGTGGTTTATTTTCGCCGATCGGTGAAATCAAACGTTTGTTTTGGTATGGTGGAATCTACGTCGAGTTTGACTCCGACTCAGAGATATGCGGCCGGCGCATTGTTCGCGATCGCGCTCAACCAAGCGCAAATTAACCAGACTCACCCGCTGGGGATCCCGGCGGTGGAAGACGACGAGGACGAAGAGCGAAGAAGCAATTGCAGTAGCGGAGATTCTGTCTCCGATGACCCCAGCCTTTGGGTACACGAGACGTCGGGTCTTCTACGCCCCGTTTTCAGGTGATTTCCCAAAACTCTTATCGTTCTCATCGATTCTGTAGTATTGTTTCTCTGTTTTAATTGTCTAGTCACGCTGAAATCATCTTGTTCTGGAATTAATCATTTCATTTGAACTGTGTTTGTAATTTGTTTCTATCCACAGATGTCTTAAGATTGATTCACCGGCTTGGCTTGGTCTCGAGCAAACAGCTTGCTCTTCTCCGGCTAAGCACCACATCGGTGCGGTATGGTTATTCTGAAGTTCGAATTTTGGTGCTATGGGTCCGATATCTTTGTTGAGTTATTGTTCATTAATTTCTATTTTTAATTTCTGGTAGTTTATGAGGTTACTCTCAGAAGAAGCGAGTGATGCTTCTGTCGAGATGGTGGAGCAAGAGATGGCCTTAGCTAAAGCTGCTGATGCTATGGTGTACAGCATTCAAAGCTCTGTCTCTATAGATGCTAAGAAGGAGAAGCATCAGGAGTACGAAAATGAATGCCGTGAGAAATATGCGGTTCCTGAGGTAAAATCAAAAGATGTGGATTTAGATAAAGATAAGGATAAGAAGGAGGCGGCTGATAATGCTGAAACAGAGAGTCTTGAAGCTGGTGTAGTTATTATAGATGGAAGCCAAAAGCCTGAAGTTCTTGAAAATGAGAAATCTGTTGACGAAGTAACATTGCTTAGCCATCAGAGGAAGATTAATGTTCTTTATGAGCTACTTTCTGCTTGCTTGTCAGATAAACGTGAAGAGGATAAGAAATGTACTCGGCGTAGAAAAGGCTATGATGCTCGTCATCGCGTTGCTCTCCGATTACTTGCAACCTGGTTTAACATTGAGTGGATTAAAGTGGTTCGTATAGTTATTTCTTCCGAAACAAGCTCATTTTCTTTTTGTTCTGGCAGTTGTTTATTGAATGATGATTTTGTGTTGCCTTTCATTGTTATAATATAGTAACATTTAGGGGTCTTCATTTTCTAGGAAGCAATTGAGACAATGGTCGCATGCTCTGCCATGGCCATTCAGAAGTCTGCTGAAATGAAGGGTGAAGATGCTCTGTCCCCTACAAGTTCATGGGCTAAGTGGAAGCGTGGAGGCATCATTGGTGCGGCTGCTATTACAGGGGGCACTTTGATGGCCATCACTGGTGGTACGGCGACTTCAAAGCGTTAACCTTCTTAATTAGAGCGCTTTTTGAACTGGTTGCCTATCTTGAATTTACATGGTTATGTTCAACAGGATTGGCTGCTCCAGCTATTGCTGCAGGGTTTGGTGCATTGGCACCAACACTGGGCACACTTGTACCGGTGATTGGAGCTGGTGGGTTTGCTGCTGCGGCTAGTGCTGCCGGGACTGTCGCTGGTTCCGTTGCGGTTGCAGCATCGTTTGGAGGTGAATATGAGTAGATGGGTTCACTTTTGCACTACATGGATAAATTAGTACGCTTACAATTAGGCACTACGCGTTTTGGCTTCTCTTTCATCCCCACTAATGTATTAAACTTATGCTTGGTTTTTTAAATGATTTTGTATCCAGCTGCTGGAGCTGGTCTCACAGGGACTAAGATGGCAAGGAGAATTGGGGACCTTGATGAGTTCGAATTTAAAGCTATTGGCGAAAATCATAATCAAGGAGTGAGTTCCTATTTCCGTCTGTCGCTAAATTGTTGAAACATATTTTGGATAAAATATTGGTTGTCTCCTCTTCCTCCTTCATTTGGAAATCACCTTGCTCTGAGTTTTCCCGTTTTTGAGGGCCACATTTTTCACTGATGTGAAAATGTTTGTGGCAATCAATGTAACAGCGGTTAGCAGTGGAAATCTTGATAGCTGGTGTTGTTTTTGAAGAAGAAGATTTTGTGAAACCATGGGAAGGGTTAACTAGCAATATGGAGAGGTATGTCGTGTGGGAACTTTGGTATCTTATAAAAGAAATAGGATCTAACATCTGGAGCTACTCCTTGTTAGCTATTCTCATTCACGTTTGTGTCTGATTCCCAAGAATAGAACTATTGTTGCTTCTTACAGTCTGGTCTTTTACAATTTCAGGTACACGCTGCAATGGGAGTCCAAGAATCTTATCTTAGTGAGCACTGCAATTCAGGATTGGCTTACTTCAAGTAATTGGTTTATATCCTATTAAATTACCATGTTGATGTAAAAATGTCAAATTTCTAATATAATTGTGATTTTGTTATGATTTCCCCAGGACTTGCCATGGAATTGATGAAACAAGGAGCGATGCACACTGTGTTGGCCTCTCTTTTAATGGCATTGGCGTGGCCAGCAACAATATTGGTAGCTGCTGATTTCATAGATAGCAAATGGAGTATTGCTATTGATAGGTAACACATCTCCCCTAGCTAAGTAGTCAATCTATGAATGAAGATGATGCAGCATTTACTCATCGCATCTCCAACTAATGACCAAATATTTTGAAACCTTCGTTTACTCCTGTAGGTCGGACAAAGCAGGAAGACTTCTTGCTGAAGTGCTACAAAAAGGCTTGCAAGGAAATAGGTATAAGTTCATGACTGCTGCAAGCAACTGAATATAATTTCTATATATAAGATTTATGTCTTGTGTTACTTATATTTCCTAAAATTTTGGGAATTCAGACCCATCACTCTCGTGGGATTTTCGCTTGGTGCTCGTGTCATCTTCAAATGCCTCCAAACTCTGGCCGAGACAGAACAAAACGGTAGTTCCCCATGTGCTACATAGAAGATAGCTTGAAAAGATTGAATCCTGCTTATGGAGACTCTTAACATGTCTTGGCAGCTGAACTTGTGGAAAGAGTTGTACTTCTTGGAGCACCCATTTCAATCAATAATGAGAACTGGCGAGACGTAAGGAAGGTAATTAATTCTCTTTGAGTTCAGTAAATTACCAAAACAGTATGTCACATCACCATGGAGTCGAATCTTAACTGGTATTTTGATATATTTCTCTGGTGAGCTGTTTGCTAGATGGTAGCTGGAAGATTCATCAATGTTTATGCCACAAACGATTGGACCCTTGGTATTGCATTCCGCGCTAGGTACATTACATAACTTCCATTATTTCAATATTTGTCCTTTTCACCTAACAAATCAACATGTTCAACGAATCCTAACCTTGATCTTGCACAGTTTATTCTCCCAAGGATTAGCCGGAATCCAAGCAATTTGTATCCCTGGGATTGAAAATGTAAGCCATCTCTTTCGCTTGGTCTCTCATGTATTATCCATTAATGAAACAAATGACTAGTAATTGGAGTATGAATTTATTAATGATGCTGTCAAAAAGAAGATATAAGATCACTTTCAAAAATTGTAAAGATTCAATCATAATCGTCTCTTGATCTCAACGTGTAACAGGTGGATGTAACCGATATGGTGGAAGGTCACTCTTCATATCTATGGAAAACTCAGCAGATTCTAGAAAGACTCGAGATCGACACTTATTACCCTGTTTTTCGAGACACTCTCTAACAAAATCAAATTAGATACAACATATATAACACAACCAATCTTTTTCACATGTTTGAATCACAGACACAACATACGTTAGACATAAATTAAAGTAAGTCCTGTATTTTGTTTGTTTGTTAAGTTGTCGTCTTTGTCTTTTTTAACGCTCGTCGACGCCGGCGAAAGACGAGAGCTTCTGTATTGTAATTATTTGTATGAAACATCACATTGAGCCGTCTACGCTGACCATGGCCGTGTGTTTATCTTTGCCATTTTTGTTTCCTTTTTTATATATAAAAGTCAAAACTGAAAATGTTGACTGTAAATCGGAACAGAAAAAAAAAAAAAATTCATAGGAGACTATATTTTTCGTTATGTGATTTTAATCTACTGTAAACCAATACTATAACGACCATTTAATTATCGTTTTGATTTACAAACAATTTTGCGTGAAACCTTCATCTTTTTGAATTTACTCATCCTACAGGTTTCAACTTTTTTTCTTTCAACCATTTTATGGTAAGAGTAATCTCTTTCTTCACCACTCTGGTGGTCCATTCAAGTGAAGTATATATTACATTGTAAATATATAACTAACTCACAAATTTTTATTTCTTTGTCCCAGCATCACATTTATATTCATAAGAATCATCAGCCTTGCCAACTCATTGGGTTTGGTATGAAATTTGTCTTTATCTTAATCATTTGTCTCCGTGACAAGATTGTGTCGTTAAGAGACTACTACTAAGTACTAAACCCCTTTTCTATATAACTTCAACGTCTTTTTTTTGTTAAACGTTTTTTATATAACTATATTTTTGTTCTGAGCCAAGATTATAAGATTTTTCTCCCCTTGAATTGAGGAAATAAGGTGCAATGCATCTGATGATTTCATAGAGAAAATGGATTATTGCCGTCACTGATAATAACTAAACAACCTTCTTCTCCTTTAAACAGATTAATGAGCTTCGAAATGATTTAAAACGAAGAAGCTAGTTAAAAATTAAAAATATCTTAAGCCATCTATTCTGTCTTCATTCAATATGGAAAAAAAAAAAAAAAATCATTCAGTAGATGATGAAACAAGATTCGTTTTTTAAGTGAACGGAGCTATTGTCAAGAGGGTGTCAGATCGCTTTCAACTAAAACAATAATTGAATAAAGATGATCTTCAGATTGGTGTAAGAAGATTTAAAAATCACATAGAAAAAAAGTGAGAGATCCAATCATATATATAACATTCACCTGATCTCGATCTCAACATTACAGTTAAAATGTAAACAATATGGTAGAAGGTCACTCCTCATATTCATGGACAACGTAGCAAATCGAAATTGACACACACAAAAAAAAATCATAGATATCATATAACCCTCTTATTTCGAACTTATAACTCCAACAATGACTGTAATGACATTTGTCGTTTATATCTTGTTCTATTAGCGATATGAGAGTCTAACAAATGCGTAAGTACAAAATTTGGGACCTCCTTAGTTCACATTTTCACCAGGTTTCACATGTTCTAAAATTTAGACAAAAGAAATAGGTCATTAATTGAGCGTAGACATTAAGGGTTGATGGGTTATTGTTTTTTTTTTTTTGTTTGTTTGTTAATTGTCAATGTCATTAATTGTTTGAACGTTCTTCGACGCCGGCGAATGACGACAACTTCTGCGCTAGTTGTATATATTTAAAACGTCGTCGTGCTGAATCAACCACCACATGTCACCCGTTTTTGCTAACCATGCTGGTCTTTTAATTCAGCTACCATTCTTGTTTTCTTTTATTGTCAAAATTGAAAATGTGGATTCTGATGTTTGTATTCATTGTCAGAAACAAAGTGACTAGAAGTTCGAGACTATTCTTTTCAAGGCAATATATACTAAGTTTGTTTTAAATAGAGTTAGCGTATAAAAGTCACGTACAAATGATGTTGTTTAGTAAGACTAATATAGAGCTGAAATAATATATTTTTATACTAGTGCCTCTGTCTCGTGGGTCTCAATGGTATGTGCTTCACTGCTCATGCATCCAAGTTATACTAAATTCGGTGGTATATATATAAAATCCAATAGATTTATTTCTTACAATTTCAAGCATGCATCACCTCATTTCTTTCATATAACATATATCAAACCATGCAGCATCATCCCATTTCTTTAGTAAGATCTGTTTCAAACCCATCTATCCCTGCATTAATATCACAAAATCTAAGCGACCTTACCAGACAAAGTTTTAATGGATATGGGGTCGTATATGACTCATGTCCCCACAATCACAAGAACACACATCTTTGTAAAAAATGATTGAAAAATTAAACGCTATGTCAATTATTTGGTGAAAATATTGCGATGACTTGATGGGTCGAGAAGCTGTCTTCTCTAGAAGACAAGACAAACCCTACTCGAACCAACCCCTTTGCAAAGATGTGGCTTAGATACTTACTTTACAGTCTTTAAGAGCTTTAAATGTTACGTTTGGCTCAGAGCTAATTTTTGCGAGGTCTGCTTCATTTTGACAACTCATTGCTTGTCTATAAAACTGTAATTTTCTTATGCTTCCACCAAAAAAAAGACAAAAAGGAGGCACCGCTACTTAGTTACAGTCTTAATTATCTTTTGGATTTATGTATTCGGTAGACATTTTGCTGAGACATATATTTATGTCATATGGCATTGAGAATAGTAAATTATATTATTCGTGATATTTCTGAGTCCACGTAGGGTACGTGCGTATGTGTATATGAATTTGCTACGTGTGTAGCTCCGCAAAATGTAACGAAGTGATCGTAATTAATTGATTTTTTCGTCATATTAGTTGAAGTTGTGATTGATACTTGATGCATTCGGGTTATTATAAGTGTATAGTTTCGATGTCAACTTTGACATTATCCATCTATAAATTCTGAGCATGGACGGTGTTAGAATAACGTAAGTGACATATACATAGGTGTTAGGTGCATTTCACTCTAGTATTTAATTAGGTGTCCAATTTTACCCAAAAAAAAAAAGTTACACAAATGGTATACATAAGAAAACCCATAATCATTGACTTTTCAATAAAATAAACAGTGACTTTTCAATAACCTCTTAAACTCTGGTTTATGCTCAACCCGAGAAATTCGAACTCTAATTGACACCCATACGAAGAAAAAAGAAAGTGAAAATAACTATATATTAAATTAAAAAAGAAGAAGTTCTCATGTCGATTGCCAATGCCCATAGAGTTTTTAAACTTCCAACAAATTCAAGATCCTTGGATCTCTGTAACCTGCTAGATTATTTGTAAAAAGAATCTTATTTTTTTACCGATTACATTTCATTCAAGGAAAAATCCCCACAAAAGAAAAGAAAAAAAACAAAACGAAACAAAGAGCAATTTGTGTTTTCATCCAGAATACACGTGTAGATAGACATTCATACATATATAACATCCACAAATTCTGAGGGCCACTTTCAACTTTTCACCAGCTTCCCAAGAATCCATACCAAACTCCTGTCACGTGGTTCGAACCACAAATTAAAGAGCACATATAAGGCGCGTGGTCGGCACGGCGAAAAGACGCGTGGCTTTAGGAGCCGTGAGACCAAACACATCATTCATGTCGAGCTCGCTTGGTTTCATCCCATCGGGTAGTTTCCACGTGAAGCAGTGTAATATATGAGCCACGGCTAACTCAAGCGCGTATAACCCTAGTTGCATACCCGGGCACGATCTACGACCCGACCCGAACGGTATAAACTCGAAATTACTCCCTTTAAAGTCCGGTACGCCCGGTTCCAAAAACCTGGATGGTCTAAACGTATCCGGATCAACCCAAGATGTTGGGTCGCGTCCAATAGCAAACGCGTTGATCATCACACGTGATTTCTTGGGAATGAAGAAACCGTCGATACTAGTGTCCTCCGCGGTTTCGTGGAGGAGAAGTGGAATCGGTGGGTGCATCCTTAGGGTTTCTTTGAGTGTGCATTTGAGAAAAGTTAACTTTTCGATGTCTGTTTCTTCAACTCGTCGGTCAAGTCCGACTACTTCGGCGAGTTCTTGTTGGACCCGTTTAAGATCCTCGGGGCTCCGTAGTAACTCCGTTAAGGCCCACTCTATTGCCGACGCTACCGTTTCCGTTCCTCCAAACATAACGTCCTATTAAATCAAATAAAATAATAAAATCAATTCACATTAGAATTCAATATTTATAACTATATTCACCTTAGGCCCCATTCTCCCTTATATTTCTCTCTCCAATTTTTGTCTCTTCACTACTTCTCATTTTATTGTAGATCTGAATATTCCATTCTTCTATACAAGTGAACTATCTAAGCTAAATCTGTTGCTTTCTTTGGTATTAAAAAACTATAGATGTTAAAGTATATAAGTTGGTTTTTAAAAAAAGGTATGAAGGGGTGTATACTAATAAAACCTATATTTACTTTTTTTATATATTTATGTATCAAGAATCATGACTATTACTAATATAATTACCATGATAAGTGCTTTGATATTATCACGGGTAAGTTTGATGGAGCTCTGAAGATCCGTTGCCTCGCTAACTAGTTTGGCTTCTTCGCTGTAAAATGCAAGAAGATCATCAACCATATCGGTATCAACAACATCTCCATCATGCACAGTGTTTTGATTCTCTTTCTTCTTCATATGTTCATCGATGATATCGTCAATAAATCCGTCTAGGTCGTTACGGGCCTTCACCAGCCTCTTGTTTACCCCTTGCGGATCTATCCACCCGAAGTACGGTATGAAATCTGCTACGTTGAAGGCTCCAAAAAGCTTAGAGAATTCTTGTAAGATTCTTATGAAGTCGTCTTGTCCCTTTTCGCAAGCTGACCCGAACGCTGCCCGGTAAGTTATGTTGCGGGTCAGCGCGAAAATTTGCTCCCCGACGTTTATAGGCTTACCTACAATTATTTGGTTAAATGTTCAAAAAACATATCAAACAAAAACAAAATGAATTTTTAGTTTATATACATAAGCGCACATATATAGCAAGAGTGAATACGCGAGCTAGCTTACCAACGTTACAAGAGACCGACCGGACCATTTTGTCCACTTCGTCACGAACTGAAGCCCATGACTCAGCTCGTTTACGGCTAAACACCTTCATGACACACACTTTTCTCATCTGTCTCCAAAACGGTCCGTAGTGAGCGAAAGCCATGTCCGCTCGGTCGTAAGTCAGATAGCTTATAGCTATAGTTGCAGGCCGGTTCGAGAAGACGCTATCTTGGACTTGAAGGACTTGTCGAGCCACGTCCGGTGATGAGACGGCGTACATATGGAGGAATCCCATGCGGAGATGACACAAACCGCCGTATTTTTTAGCTAAGTTGGCTAAACCACGGTGGGTGAGTTGGTCCATCATAAACATATTGCCTATGATGGGCCAACCTCGTGGACCGGGAGGATACGGAAGCCTTCGTCGCTTTGTGATGAGGCCGATGAATATGAAAAGAGTAACGACGATGAGAAGAGCCGTCGTGGGATCTGATACTTTGCTTAGTGTTTGTGATATAGAAGACTCCATACTGGATTGTTTGGAGTATATTTTTTATTTTTTTTTGGTTTTTGCTTATTTGGTGGAATTTTTTTCTTTTGGTTGTGGAAGGGCTCAGGAGGCAAAGTTCGCCATTTTGGTATGTGATTAGAGAGATGGGTTTTATAATCAAATTGTGGTCCCTCTTATTGACATATTTGTATTATCTAGTGGGACTTCATTTTCGTCAACCATTATATACACACAGTTTATTTATTTTTATTTAAGATATGAAATAAACAGTTAAACCTGCACTAAATACTATGGATTTAAATAGCATACCAGACGGATTTTACTGAGGTCGAGCAAATATGACGAATCATTTTTCGTATTTAGTGGATTTAAATTAGTGAACTGGTGAAAACATAAACACAGTTACACAACTGTTGATGAATGACTGCTTCGCTGAAATAATTGGTAATATGAATGTATTTTTCTGAATTTACATAATAATTTAACATAAGAATCACTAAAGTGGCTAAATTATTAAGTTTTAAGCAGATTAAAGTAGGGCCACAATTCTTTTATTTAATAAATAAATGGAATCAAGACTTGTCACCAACTTATTTCTTATAGACTAGAAAAAAGGAAAAAATATATATAATAAGAATAATGTTAATATGTCGTCGATATGTTTCTTTAGTATGATTTTTAGTTAGGTTTATGTTTCTAATTTTGGTAGAAAATCGGGTCAGTAAGGTTTAGATGCATACATACTCAAAATTGCTTTTGCTATTAATTAATAACTATTAATAGTATTAACTATTAGACTCACAGGTGAGTACGTTAGACTCACAGGTGACTTTCGCTATGCAGATGGACTCAGTGTGTGGTTTGCATCCCGTGCTTCATAATGTTGTAGCCCAAATAACTTCAATTTAACTCAAAATCAAGTTCGAAGAATTGTAACAAATATTGTATAGCAGTTTTTGAATAAATTTTACATTCTATTTTAAAAAAGAAGATTACTTAAATCAGCACCACAAAAATCAATCATTAACTTTAGTAAATCTGTATTACTTTTTAACAATATACATATATACACACATAGAAAACATAATTTATTTTTAAATGATAGTTGCTGTGATAATGTTTGACGAAATATATATATATATATATATATATTCAGTATATATATGGACAATAAGATTTTTTCCTTATCATTTAAATTTTTTTTTTAGAATTTTTTTTGTTTAATTTAAATGAATTAGTCAAGTTTTTATGCAAAATTTTAAATGTATTTGATTTTCTTGGATTATTTATACCATGCAGTATAACTTTTTATTGGTTGAAGTAGTTGTGGGTTGTAGTTAATGATATTTTAATGTAAAAGAGATAACTTCAATGAATTTTCATACATTAATTTCTTAATATGGAGTATTGAGTTGAGATGAATACTGCCGTAATTAATACTACACATAAAAGGAAACATCCACTTTTCAATCGATCAAACCAACGTTACTAAATAGTTCTATATCCGTTCAGGCGTTCACAAGTGTATTTTGTAACTTCTAGTTAAAAATATGGAGCAGTGCAAACGTACGAAGACACAATTAGGTCTAAGTATTAATATTGATTAATAGCATTAAATCTTAGACAGAGACTGACCACTAGCAGTGAGTACGTTACCAAAGGTCGATCAATTAATAATTAATACACTAAAAATATTCTTTCTCTAATAATACACTAAAACTAAAATTTTAGTTAATATTTTATATTAAAAATATAAAATGACATTTTTGTGAAACAAAATAAAATCCTTAAAATAACACTTAAGAAAGAGAGAGTCTTAATAGTATTAACTAATAGCTCTGAAACCTTAGACTAATTAATGTTCTTTTTTATTTATTTTGTCGTGATTAGGGTTCCGCTGGCAATGTATCAAGACAATTGCACAAGACAAGTTTTAAATTGAAACCAAATTAAATACTCCCTCCTATTCATATTAAATGTTATTTCAAGTTTTCACATACTTATTAAAAAAAAATCAAATTTTTTGTTTTATCCCTTATTAATATATTATACAAGTTTTTCGTTAGTCAATATAATAAAATAATTAAGATAAAGTTAGATATCTAACCAAACATTTACATTGAAATATAAAACGATCTTTATTTTAAAAAAAAATTAAGTTTAAAACAATATTTAGTATGAATTGGAGGGAGTACACTTTTTTTTTGCCAACCAGTGGGCTAATATAAAACTCGCTAGCTACAATTAACTGCACAAAATTGAACCCATTTGGTTGATACTCAAGGACATTATTGCACCGGTTTCGTGCAAAATAGATTTAGCTATCTTAGGACAAAAAATGAATGTTATGTTCGCTTGTACTTCTTAATTATTACCCCTTTAATTTAATTCTCAGGCTTTTTTTTTGTAACCGAATATCTTGAAACGAAGTCTTGATTAATCCCTAAGGCATCTGTAAAGAAGATATTTATAGTGACCAATTTTGAAACTCTGATCCCTCAAGTAATAAACTCCTTCAACAACGGTACGCCATGAATTTGATAATTCTAAGTTTCATCATACGTGTCTTTATGATTCATGTAAACAATATAGGACTATTAAAGTATTGGAGAAGAAAACAATTACCAATTAATTACGAGATCATAAGTCTGGCTCGTATCACGAGGGCTGTGCATGTGTGGTACTTGGCGATATCTGTAGTTTTATGGAATCACGACCACATGTCTCCTCTATTGCCCACCCAATCAAAGGTAAGGTAAGATAATAAAACCATACGTTATTTCGATATTTAATATGTATTGACGTATTCTGCTTTCTTGGCTTGTCTAATACTACATGTAATTGATCTAGACTTTGGTCTAAGTCTAATCTCTTCAATTATTTGTAATGTCTTGTAAAAGAAAATACTATCACAACTACTTCCAACAAAACTAATATCACTGGAGACTTTTTAAAGGTCTTGTAGGGATGATTTTGTTGGAGGCTATTTACCAGGTGGCAGTCCATTGTGCTGGCATCCTAGGCCCAGGACTTCACCGATTACGTTTATATGTAAGCAGCAGTTAAAGTTCAATAAACTGTCTTTAATCTTTTATAATTTTTATTGAACAAATCATCTTTAGAAATTCTTCTAATACAGTACTTTTTAACAAACGTGGAAACTTTTTAGCAATTATGGACATTAGATTGTTAGTTACATTTTATTTTTTGTAGCAATTATTTTAATCTAACCCGTTTTTGTTTATTGCTTAGTTGAATATGATCAAATTATGTGGGCCATTTGTAAGCTCATATTGACAGTGATATACTATTTGGTATCGTCGTTTTTAAATCAGCTGGATCAGATCAACATATATAAGCATTATTGACATATTTATATATATATATATATTTATTTTACTCGACTAATATATTTTATGTTTGTAATAGTGTGTTCTTACCAACTTCATGCCTTTTCAAAGTATTTATGTCTCTTCTTACCAACTTCATGTCTATTTAAACTGTTTAGTGACTGAATTATACCAACCTGCAACCTAGCTACATGTTTATTTTCTTAAGAATAAACTTAAATTTTGCTAATAAAGAAAGAAATTGGAGCTAGAATCATTCAAACTAACCCTTTCTACGTTCATTAAGCACTCCCTATTTTCTGAGTCAAACAAATATCTTTCTGTATATTAAAAACAAAAACACTTTCTGTTACTTAATTAAACATGTTTCTCCCATAAAAATGGTTATCAGAGAATACAAGAAAAAAAATAAAATAAATAAATCATCAGTAAGTGTCTCAAACTTTGTTAAAAAAAAAATCTCGTTTTGCTTGTTATTATTTTCTCTTAAATGGACCCCAAACACGATTTGGGTGCGATGACCGAAGCCAACCGCTAGTCGCAAAGGGACATATATTTCCTTTTCACCTCTATTATTATAATAAGATCAAATCAAACTATATTAATGTAACATTATGTTGCGTTTAAATTATTAAGCCAGCTTCTTCCTTTTGAGTTTTGAGTTTGACTAACAATTTTGTATTGTAGTGTTGTGTCCACAAGAAATAACCCCTCTAGGAGTATTTTACTTTTGGCACTTTATGCCTTTTTTCATTTTTTTGTTGGAAAAATCAGAGCTAACTAATGTTTTGATTTGGGATCTGAATGGTGATTAAGTTTTGTTCAGTGCATTCAGAGTTTTTTTTTTTTAAGCACAGTTACATAAATTACGGTATGATTGAAACCGGTAAAAAGGGTGAAAATATATGGCAACAGTAGGAGTCTCCTACTAGGAGATAATAGTTGACTATATGGTCGAGAGGTAAACTTTTAATAGTTATATAGTAAAATAATTATATTTGGATTTTTCTTTATTAAAAGTTATAAGAATTTATTCTTGATAATTATTGATTATTTTTAATATAAAATATATTTTAGTAAATATTTTCTCAATATTGAAAAGAGCATATACATACATAAATATAAATATATATAAAAATCACTTTGAATATTCAAAGAAATTATTCTGTTTTTCACTTTGAATGTATCAATTTATTTTTTTGAGTTTGTTGAATTTTAAGTGTTTTGAACTTTGAAGTATATTAAAAAGTCAACCACTTGAAATTATAGTTGACGGGTAAATCATTTTTTTTTCTTGCCGGTTTGTTAGTCATTAACTTAGGAGCCTACCCCTGTAAGTTGAGATCGTTTCAAATATGCCTACATTTTCCACCATGAAATTTAAATTAGAATGTCATAATCTTGTAAATATAAAATAATATATACACATACATTTGTGTGTATAAGAAGATAGTCAAGTATATAGTATATAATAATATAAGGGGATATAATATAACTAAGTATTACTCTCACCGTTTTAAATGAAGTAACATTTGTTGACAAAAAAAAAAGTAACATTTTGATCATTTATATGTGAATTGAAAAACTAGGTTAGATATACATCTTTTAAGACTAGTTTTAATTTTAAAATATTATTGTATTTCAATTTATATTATTGTTTTTGAGTAGAGACAAAATAGGTAATGAAAACATTGCACTGAAATTTAACTACAGTTGTTTTTTAACAAAAAAAATACTCCTACAACGATGATGCTATTAAAACAAAACAAAACAAAACAAAAAGGATTTGTGAAATTTTTTATTCCCCTCTTGTGGGATGATGTAAGATGTTATATTTTAGATAAACTCTAAAAATTTTTTTTTACATATCATTAAATACATTTCATAGGATAGAAGTTAGAACAGGAGAATACAAACTAACACATACAAAAGAAAAAAAATAAAAAAACATATCGTATCACTGTCTACAAGTTTGCGTATGGAAATTAAATGTTATTGGCACAGATATGTGATTTTTTTCGTTGTTATTTAAGTCTATATGGGCTTGACCATGAAATGTATTTTGTAAATCGTGGTTATTCACCCGACTTTTTTCACTATCTATAGTCAAGAAATTCGAGATCGCGAGAAGGCTAAAAAAACCATGCGCTAAAATAAACATATATAGTGAAGTCTGTTAACAATAAAAAAAAAAGAATATTAATTTTTTGATGAATGTTTTAAAATACTGATTCAGTAAACCAACATACAACCATTTATGTTATTCTCAGCTGACTGTTTCCGATAATAACATGTCGATATTGTCACAGTGTAGTTCAAGTTACAGAGAAAGGTATATAAATTTCTAGATGTTGCCTTATTTCATTTTTGCCCGAGCCTCATTCTTATGCTTCTTAGTTCTTATGAATCAAGATCAATTCCAACACTGGTGATTAATTTATTGGCAACGTAAACAGAGGAATGTTCATAATTTTTTTCTTCATTATTAACTACATGGAATTTATTTTTAAAATGCAAATAGAAAAATAAACTAAAAAATAAAAATTCCTCTCCAATAAGAATGTACGGTTTATTTTTCACCGTTTTCAACTAAAATATTTTCTGAAAATTCAAATTTCAATCCACTTATTTCTCTCATTTGCAAATTTGAAATTTCAATCCAAATTTCAAATTCAAACTTCAAGTTGCCACTAGAATCCTAACACATACCCCGACAATTATGTTATGTCAGAGTTTAAAATTATCTGGTATAGCTGAATGCAGGTTAAACACTAAACACTAAACTATAATAAACTATAGCTAAAAATTATTAGAGTGTATGATATTGCAACTAGTACCAATTGGTTCACATATGATAACATAAAGATACGATTCACGATACTTCACATGTTCATATGCTTTTTGAAGTTTGGAAAACAAACCATTATTGTATAATCGTAACAGCCTTAGGTCCTCGTGCCTGGCACCATGTGCTAAGTCGTCGATGCCTAATTTACTATATATATACCGACCTACATAACTCCGACGACACAAGATGTTTCACTTGGCTTCACCAACCTCGATCAAATTGTTTTTAATGTTCTTTTATCCAACGGTTGGTTACTCGTGTTGCATATAATTTTTATTAAACTTTTAATCTTTAAACAATTTTTTTTTCACTCATATATGTACTTGAAATTTATTCCAAATTTGCAAACTATATGTTACGTTTAACGATAATTGTACCCAAAAAATGTTAACTACACTTTTATAATAATACTAGATTAGGCTCCGCGTATACGCGGGATTATAATTTAATATTTTAAAATTTATGAAAAAAATCTGAATAGAAAATCTGAAAAATAGAATTAAATCACCCGTAAAAATAATTATATAATAAAATATTGAAAACGTCTATACGAAACCATTCACCAATATAAAATCTAACAAAGTTACAATTAATTTTTTATTTTGATTATATATAGGTTGATTTATTTCTATTTGAATAATATTTATTTATTTTTAATCATATTGAATTTGTTTTTTCAAATCGACATAAAAAATATTTAATGTTGTCATTCTGAATTTTTTTGCTCAATATCTTTTAGAAGATAGTCATTTTCTGAAAAGTATAAGAAAAATCAACCAAAATTAGAGGAAATATTATTTTTTAATCATAAAAATATATAAATCAACTATTTTTACGGCAATCTCATAATAATAAATTAAAATAATTTTTTCTTAAGAATAGAATAAAAACAAACCAAAATTAGAAGAACAATTAATAATCATAAACTATATAAATATATTTTTTTACGTCTAACTCATAATAATAAATTAAAATATTTTTAAAAAATTAAAAGGAATATAAATTTTACCAATATAATGAAGTTAAAGGTACGATGGTTTTGAAGAAAAGTGTTTTGTTTGTTGAGAAAACATAAAACTACTTATTTTTTTATATAGAGTTCAATATTTACAATTTTTTTTAGGATTATAATTTTTTTTAATTATGGAAGTTAATTATTTATATAATTTACTTTATAGAATAAGATAAGTAATTTGTATAATTTCCTTATAGAATTTCTATTTTCTGAAAAATAGTAGTTAATTATTATTTTTTGTATAGTTTTCTTATACTAATTTTTGACATTTTTTAACTTTGACACGTGTCGAAATCTTGAATTTAATAACATAACACGTGTCACCATCCTATGAGTTACTAACTTTTGAAAACCCTCTTTTATATAATAAGATATACTATTATATAGCAATAACACATCGAATTGCAATCTTTTTTCGTTCTTTACGTCGTCATTCCGTCATCTTTACATAATTACCATTATTCAAATAGGATAATAACAATGATTCAAATTAAGTAATTAATCAAAACGAGAAAAGAAAAGAGTAAATAATGGAATTTGGATTTGGGCCTATCATTTACGTCTCGGTGCGTTTGTGGTTTCCGTCACTTCACGCGTCTCCATCGCTTTTTCTTGTAAATATGATCAATTAGAGAGTTCTCGCGTATATGTTTTCATATTTGTTTCATTACAATCTACTCTCTCTTTTTTTCTTAGTTTGAATTCTGAACTATATGAGACAGAAATGATCCGTTTTATGTTTTTCGAAATTATTTAGCTTTAGCCAGAACTAGTTGACAAAAAAAAAAACAAAAAAGCTTTAGCCAGAACTCTTCGTTAAATATTTTTATGATCAAGCCTAATTAAACATCGAGACACCCCCGAAGTTCGGATATTTATTACCTTTCAAGATAAAATAAAATCGAATAAGATAAGATCTTTTTATGGGTCGTTAATGCCATTTGATCACTATGTACATAAACGTTGGGTTTGTCCCAAATTCTACAATGTTTGTAAATGAATGACTCAGTAATGAGAACAATTGGGCCCAACATTGTCGGCCTAAAAAAGAAACAACTCGGACTAATTGACAGTTCTTGAATATTTTTCAGATCACATAACTTATGGAACTCAAACCGCAAGCATAAACAATCATTTTCCTCTAAAGTTTATCAAACTGAATTCTAATTTTATATTAAAGAATCACTGAGTAAGATTATCTTCTCTTCATCCCTTTTATCTTCCATTTTAGGTAATGTCATTGAGCATCACAGATCACAAAAATCATCACAAAAAAAAAATTAAGAATCTCGGTTTCTCGAGCTTGGAAGGGTTGTTGAATCAATTTCATTTGACTCTTAAGACTTTTGTAATGCCTGCGTAGTTGAACAATCAGTAAGTGCGAATCCACTAGATGCGAATTCGGATCAAACATTTCGGTCTTTGAAAATTATAAAAATACT
Source organism: Crucihimalaya himalaica (assembly GCA_004349715.1). Taxonomy (NCBI): domain Eukaryota; kingdom Viridiplantae; phylum Streptophyta; class Magnoliopsida; order Brassicales; family Brassicaceae; genus Crucihimalaya; species Crucihimalaya himalaica. The sequence goes on along the minus strand of SMJT01000006.1, from coordinate 926,033 downwards.
CTTAATGTAACATTTGGGTATTCCTAACATAATTTTAGGGCTATTTGGATACAACCAACATCACAACGAAGCGTCTTTCATGTGAAGGCATTATCAAAATTGGAAATAGCGTAAACCAAAAGAGAAGCCATCCATAAAGAAAAATTTGTTTCGTAGGGTACGTTAGACAATACCCTTTTGCGCCCACATTACCTACTATTTTGATTATTAGTTCTTTTTCCATTTGTTAATGTGTCTTATGTTGTGACAAAAATAAAAATAAATATGTACTCCGCATGCATTTGCGATGATCTCCTACGTACCCACTTATATATAAAAGTACGATATTAATGCAAAGGGGCGTAAATTAATATAAATACGCTTTTAACTGCGTATATATATACATATAAAAAGGATTTAATTTCTTTAGCCTTTAAAATACGTAGATTGTGTATCGTGGACCGTCTTGCGCGTGAGGCAAACTTTCATAATTTGGCCACTCTATGATAGATAGATAAAATGCGGACAAAGTTTAATAATTAAAGAGCCTATACTTATATATTTATATGTATAGCCTCTGGTTTTAGGTTAAAGGGCAATAAAAAGTTGGTAGGTTACGTATGGGAAATGCATGTGCACAAGATTAATTAAACTAAATGCAAAGGATTAACAATCACTTAGAGTGCACAGAAATAGTATAAAGAGGAGAAGAAGGAGAGGGTGTCGAAGCATAACATCGAGAAGTGAATATAAATAGTTCGATGATCTATACTGTTATATTAAAATGGAGAGTATAAGAGAGAGATCATCATCGAGGTTAGTGTTTTTCTTGTTCGGTCTTTCTTATGTTTTGCTGTCGCTAAGCTCAAACTCTGTTAATGGATTACGAGACCTAAATGAGAGAGATGGAAGTGAGAGTAAATTTAAGAATGCTACTACTTCGTCAAGCGTTTTCCACTTTAAGAATACTGCCAACGTTTCGAACGTTGCGTTTGAAAATGCCTTAGTTGGTCAGAATTGTAATGTTAGTAAGAGTGGAAAACGTGAAACACGAAGCGGAGGAGGAGGTGGAGCTAATGGATCAGGAAGAATCCAGGGAGGTGGCGGTGGAGGTGGTGGTGGCGGAGGAGGAGGTGGTGGGGGCGGAAGAGGAGGAGGAGGAAATGGTGGGAGTGGAAAAGAAAAAAGAAGCGGTGGTGGCGGCGGAGGAGGAGGTGGAGGCGGGGGTAGCGGAAATGGCTCAGGCCGTGGTCGGGGTGGCGGAGGAGGTGGAGGTGGAGGTGGAAGTGGTGGTGGTGGTGGAGGAGGAGGTGGTGGAGGTGGAGGAGGAGGACGTGGCGGTGGTGGAGGTGGAGGAGGACGTGGCGGTGGTGGAGGAGGAGGAGGAGGAGGAAATGATGGGAAAGGCGGAGGATGGGGATTTGGATTTGGATGGGGAGGTGATGGACCCGGCGGAAACGGTGGTCGTTGTTGGTATCCCGGTTGTGCTAAAAAGTCAACGGAAAGTCATAATTAAATCAGAGATTATTGCCTAAGAGTAATGATACGTCTTAAAGTCATGCTTTGTCACCACTACATACACAATAATTTCCCTTTGCAACGGCCTAAAGAACACTACGATAAGAACACGACGATTTCTTTCTTTCTTTTTCTTTTTTTTTAAATATCTTGGGAGATTTTTACTTCGATTGAAATATTAAATATAATACTATTTCCATTTCCTATTCCAAATTTGACTTTTTTTTTTTTATCAAAACAAATTAAAGAAGTTCCCAATTTTTCAACTGATTCTTATAAGGACCCAATCCTTGTGTGTTTATTAAATTTTACAAGAAAATGTTATATGTTGAAAAAAAAAAAAACACAAGACAATGTTATATTAGCAGAAAATATAAATCCAACTACTAATTTTCATTTAAGGATTTGCTTTATTATTTTACATATATATAAAATTGGAGTCACTGTAGGCATAGAGAAAGAATACATTGTGTTTTTAAAAATATTGTGTCAACAATCAATGATTCGATATCATAATTTAGAAAGAACCAAAGCATTGGTATTTGTAGCCACACAAGTATGGATTGATTTTGGGTTCAACGACTTTGAATTGGTCATATGATGGTCTGGTATTGCCTCTACTCAACAAAGACAAAAGAGTCGCAAAACAAGGAAAAACATAAAAACTAACAAAAGAAACGAGACAAGAGTGAAATGAGAGGCTCGTATGTCATAGGTTTAGGTTTGTGTGTTACTGAAAATTAAATTTTATTTTGGGTCAAATTTAATTATGGCTCAACTAAATAAGGTAATTGTTTACACATTATTAGTATGTTTTTAAAACAGTTAAGTTTGTTTGACAAGAACTTATAATCCAATGGTATGTACTAGTTTATATTAACGATGATGTAACATAAATTGGATTTATTGTGACACATACCAAATTTTATTTTTATGTTTGTTGGTGTCTATTAAATTATGATCGGCAAAAATAATGTCCCATGCTAGTATGCTACACATAATCAGCAAATATTTAATGCACCTTACACGTACTATTTCAAAAATGCTGTTTTAAATAAAGTTATGACTCATATAACCTATGATTTCAAATTTCAAAACATATATCTCTTCAGGTTTGGTGTTTTAAAAACCAATAAAAAATAATACATATTTAACTCATTCTTACGAAATTAAACGTTTAATGAAAGAAAGTACTCCGCCAAGAGTCAAGTACATCGTTCACTTCAGTAGAAAGCTGTAACTGGAAAGTGGCAGTATTTTCAAAGGGAAATGAAAAAATTTGGTTTTATGATAAAGATCTACGATCTTTTTGATTATCTTCAAACAAGATTACATTAGAAAACCTGGGTTTGTAACTTTATAAGTTTAATAATAATAGTTGGCTGACAAAAAAAAAAAAAAAAAAAAAAGAAAACCTGGGTTTTTGCTAATGGGTTAAACCCGACCCGGATCCGCCGTTTTCATGTTTCGCAGCTCCAACACTTTCCTGTGAGAGTTAGAGTGAATCTCGGTGGAGAATGTCGGGCTACAAGCGGGTCTATATTCGGGTAAAAGCCGACCCGACTTAAACCGGACACCACAGGCATTACACAGTGTCTTCGCACCTAATGGACCCATTCTCCACTGAGGCGTTTTCTGTACTCTACAATGGCTGCAGCACCGCCTCTGCTGCTGCTGGACTTCGTCACCGGCCGACGCCTCCGCCGTCTGTCTTCTTCTCTTCTTCTTTCCGGTAGTGGGTAGCAGAGGAGATGGAGACTCCAGAGACCAGATACGGCCATTGTTGCGGCGGCGTTTGCTTCGAGGTTTAACTGGAACGCACTGTCTCTGAACCTCCACCGACACCGGAAACTCACCGGCCAGATAAGATTCCGAGAGAGAATCCTCCACGAAATTGGATAACCACTCCAGGTCCTGCAAATCACCAACCTTTACAGACTAAACAACACAAAATGACAAAATAAAACAGAGCACAACTGAAGTAAAAACAGAGTAAGAACAGAGTAAAAACAGGGGGGTGGGGAAGAAACAGAGTGGGTAAGTGGGCTTACTGGAACGTCGAAAGGAAAAGATAAGAGATCATCGAGCGGTGAAAGACGAGTACTTTGGTCGGAAAAGCTCTTAGCTTTGTCACGTTCTTGTTCGTCTTCTTCTTCTTCTTCTCTTTGTGAAGAAGACGACCCTTCTCGTACGAAAGCAGTGTCGGCGTTAGAGAAGTCAAGAAGGTCGTCGACGGAAAAATCACCGAGAAATGCTTCTACACACTCCATTTTCTTGTCTATAAACGTAAGAAAGCACTACTATTATTATAAAGGTAGGAGGACCGAATCCATATTTTTAAAAAGTTTGTTCGTCTTCCAATATTTTTTTTACACAAATTTCATTCTTCTTTTTTCAAAATTTAAAATTCATTACGTGTCTACCGAGAGAGAGAGTGGAGAGTAGACAGAACTGATTGGGTTTGTAACTTGTAAGCAAGAGTGGGTTTTAGGTTTTTGTGTAGTTGGGAGACTTGTTTGGCAATGTCTCGTTGTAAAATTAACAAACCTAATTAATCATGTCTGTTGTAATGGTATTCTAACGATATAATGGCTGAAGCGCATCTCAACCTAATTAATCATGTCTGTTGTAAGTGTTACTGGGCCAAAAATATAGCCGAGTAGAGATTTTTTTTTTTTCTTTTTTTTTCTTTTGTCAACCTACTTTAACGAGGTAAATAACAACACATATTTAATATTTTATTGAACAAATCTCTGATGTTTATTGCCGGAATCTTACATGATATTAAGTTTTGGGTTACAAAATTCAATTTTATTTCTTTTCATTACATCAATCGATTATGTAATAAAGTAGCTCACAATTTAGCTCGATGGTTGTATTGACTACCCTTTCTATTATGCTGGTTCGAATTCGTCTTTATAGCTTATAAATATTATGTACGATGATTTAAACAGTTAATAAAATTCTCCTTTGATGGAAAAAAATTTAATATTTTAGTCTTATCGATGGTTTTGTAGAAAATTACAATATCAAATAAAAAACTAAAAATAATCCCTTTACAAAAGAAAAACCAATGAATTCGTACGTCGACAATAATGATTGAAAAATATGGACTATAAAGTCTGGCTCCGTGGGCCCACTAGACCGTCGGTGGAAGGCCCAATGTGAGAAATCTGAAATTGGGACCAAAACAACAAACTAGAACGTTATTTTTCTAATTTGTTCTTTAAATTCAAGAATTGAAAGAGTGACCATCACATGATGAGCGCGTGAAAACATTGCTCATTGAGTCATTTTAAATTCTCTTTTTTTTTTTTTTTTTTTGCTTTATGAAGACAATAATTTCCATTAGAAAAAATCGATTTCAAAGAAGAAAAAAAACATCAAATGGTTGATACATTTCACGTGGACATCATAAAACACCATACAAAGTATAATCTCTTATAATGAGAGAAACACTCTCGAAATGCAATCAAGCTATATGTATATATAGCTTGATTGTGAATACACTAACACTCATCCGTAAGCTAATTGCAGTTATAAGAAAATATTTCTTCTCACATAAAATACCATAACCTTAACTGACAAAATCAGATAGATAATAACCAAAATTGAAACTTTTTTTCTCGAAAGTGCAAACACATTCGAATTTTCGCAATATTATTAGAATCGCATATGGCTAACAGCCTACAGATTACAAATACCTAAATACATAAACTTGCATTCCATTATAAAAATAATGTAATAGATTTCAAACAATTGGGTGTTTGGTCTAGTGGTATGATTCTCGCTTCGGGTGCGAGAGGTCCCGAGTTCGATTCTCGGAACACCCCTCTTATGGTCTTATTATATGAACTCTACTGCTTTATCAATTTTTTTTTTTTTGATTAACGCAATAAAAAGCGTAACATATGGTGGGTCACTGACCTGGTAAAGTGACTGTTATATATACATGCCTACTTAGCCTAATGCAAGTCAGTAAAAGTGGAATGTTCTTGAATGTGATGTATGTTGTCACTTGGCAGGAGAAGCAACCGACAAAAATTGGAACTTTGATTTAAATGATTTACATTTAGAGAAGATGTAATCCTAACTCCTAACAGTAACGACAATGCAAGTGATAAAAATATTGTATTCCACATATGTCAGAAATTTGTTTGAGCTTAAGTCCTGAACCCTCAGATAACAAAAAAAACAAAAAACAAATAACAAAAAAACAGTTGAAACTAATCTCATTTTTTCCATAAATATCATTACTTTAGATTTTTCTTCATATCGGAATAGTTATTATGAATTTATGACCAACTACAGTATTTCCTAGTTACTACTGGAAGATAAATCACAGATCTAACTATTGCTCCCAAATACGATCCACTTTAAACTTAATTGAAGTATTCACGTTTCATTTTCGATATAAGAACTTGTTGAAGTTCCCAACCATATTTACAATATAAATCGAACTACTCCACATTATATAAAAGCATATTGAATAAAGAAATCTAGATGATATATTATTTAGATATTAGGTGCGGTGAAGCATTTAATGTCCGGTGCCAGTAACCAGACGTTCCGGACTATGTTAGTTGAGACGGTGAATGGAGACACATCAATAAATGTCACCGATCCATATACTTCATATATATCATAAAGTATTTCAAGAAAATATCTAACATGTGAACTAAAGAAATCTATCAAATCCAACATTCAATTCGACGATATGGACTTACATCTTCATGATCATGACTTTAAAAGTAACACAGCGAACATATTTATTATTTACCTTATCATTCCCCAGCGAGTTTCTTTTTCCACTTTTAACCATCACCCTATAAGTGGGTGGGTTATAACTTGAAATGGAAACACTCTTTCTCTAAAAGAGGCAACCAAAGAAAACAAGCATAGAGCTTTTTATAACCATACCCTGATTCTGAGCAGAGTTAGAGAGAGAAGCCAATGGAAGCTATGAAGGAGACTGTGGAGGAGAGCTTGAGAGAGATGAGAGATACGTTTGCGAGTGGGAGAACGAGGAGTCTGAAGTGGAGGAAGACACAGATCAGAGCTATATACGAGATGGTTAAAGACAACGAAGACAAGATCTGTAGTGCTCTGTTTCAAGATTTGGGTAAACATAGTACTGAAGCTTTCAGAGATGAGCTTGGTCTTGTCTTGAGATCAGCTACTGTTGCAATCAACTGTCTTGATAAATGGGCCGTCCCCAAACAGGTAAGAAACAACACTAAGCATATACAAATTATTGAATTAGTCTGGATTTGCAAGATTAATCGTTTTATTTGATTGGATAATTGTTTTCTTGGTTCTGATGAAAACAGAGCAACCTTCCTCTGTTGTTCTACCCAGCAAAAGGGAAAGTGATATCGGAACCGTATGGGACGGTTCTTGTTCTGTCTAGCTGGAATTTTCCTATATGTAAGATTCGGATCTTGTTTAGTTTGTTTTATAATCTTTTAAAAAAAGAGTTACAGTTTTGAGATTTTTTTTTTTATTGTTTGTTGTCAGCTTTGTCTCTGGATCCATTGATTGGGGCAATAGCAGCAGGAAATACCGTGCTTCTCAAGTCATCTGAACTAAGCCCTAACGCATCTGCCTTCCTTACCAAGACAATCCCGGCTTATCTCGACACTAAAGCCATCAAAGTTATCGAAGGTGGACCTGATGTCGCCACTATCCTCTTGCAGCATCAATGGGACAAGATCTTCTTCACCGGTATCAACCCATTCACCCCTCAACACGCAATGACTTGCTTGTTGCGGAATTCGTGTGATTGATGTTGTTGTTTGCTTGTAGGGAGTCCCAAGATTGGAAGGATCATAATGGCTGCAGCAGCACAGCATCTGACTCCTGTGACATTGGAGCTTGGTGGAAAATGTCCCACCATTGTTGATCATCACACCATTTCAAAGAACATCAAGGTCTGCGCTTTGCTCTGTTTCTCTTACCCCCCGATTTGATTGCAACAGAAACTCTTGAAATGTCCCTAAACTTGAATTATTGGTGATGATATAGTCGGTTGTAAAGAGGATTGCTGGAGGAAAATGGGGATCTTGTAGTGGACAAGCTTGTATTTCTGTAGATTACGTTCTTGTCGAAGAGAGTTTTGCGTCTTCTCTGGTACGTGAACGCACACAATGCAAACACTCGCAAACTCTGTTTCTGTAGGATTTCTAAAAGTTTGGTGGTTTTCTGTAGATTGATATGTTGAAGCAAACGATAAAGTCCTTCTTTGGGGATAATCCTAAAGAATCTGGATGTCTCTCAAAGATTGCAACCAAGCAACACGTTCAGAGACTGTCTCGTCTTCTTAATGATCCTCGTGTCCAAGCTTCCATCGTCTATGGTGGTTCTATAGACGAAGAGAAGCTGTACGCTTTAATTTAATCATGTATCTTGGATTACACGAAATCAGTACTACAAGTCATTTAACCTAAATATGTTTAACAGGTATGTTGAGCCAACGATCTTGTTGGACCCTCCTCTTGATTCTGAGATCATGAATGAAGAGATCTTTGGTCCAATTCTCCCGATTATCACGGTAAGCAAATTCAAAAGTATACAGTATATACATTAGTAAACAAAAAACCAATCGTTGTTGATTTTGTCTATTTCCTCGATGTAATGAAGATACGTGACATCCAAGATAGCATAGGGATCATCAAGTCAAAACCAAAGCCACTTGCCATTTATGCATTCACCAAAGACGAGAACCTTAAAACTAGAATCTTGTCAGAAACATCCTCGGGAAGTGTTACCTTCAATGACGTCATGATTCAGGTATTATAGAATATGCGCCATAACCGTTTTATTAGCTCAGAGTTATTTATTTTAGGTCTCGATAACGACTCATTGTCTGGTTGAATTGAGTTATCGATTTCGATTCTGAGTTTTAATTTTGGACTATAGCAGTGAAAAACATAATATATATATATATAGAAATTTTCTCATATGGTTAAGTGTTGAATGGAATTGCAGTATATGTGTGATGCGTTGCCCTTTGGAGGAGTGGGAGAGAGTGGAATAGGGAGGTATCACGGAAAATACTCATTCGATTGTTTCAGTCACGAGAAGGCAATAATGGAAGGAAGCTTAGCAATGGATCTTGAAGCTCGATACCCTCCATGGAACAATTTCAAGCTCAGCTTCCTTAGGCTCGCATTTCGTGAAGCTTACTTCAAGCTTATCCTCCTCATGCTTGGTCTCAAAAGATAAAAGTGTGAGAGTGATCAAAGAGTGATAGAGAAAGAAACAAACACAATATATGTGAACTCTTTTGTTTGATTTACATATTCTCATATAATAATTCACATTCTAGATGTCTTAATTAAATCATTCATGCTTGAGATATTTCATATAAGTAATTTTGGTATCTATTTCTACTGGATATGTTCTTGGTAACCGCGGTATATTTTTGGCGAAAACTTAAGATTGTTCATTGAAAAATTATGATTGCAAAACCACTTAAGTGTTTTTGAATGCACATTCAGGATTAGACGTATATATAGAAAGTACACAAAAAAAAATTCCCCAAAAATAGTCTTTGATGAAATGTATGTATATTCACGTGAAATATATTCCATGAACCATTGGACTACGCAAAGAATGAATGTGATACCTCGAAATTCATATTAATCTACCAAGATTTTTCTTATGAGGACCACTAAACCGTATACTTAAACACACATACACAGTAATTATATACATACATTGGTCATTGGATCATAAAGGTGTACGTATGCGTGTCTTGTCCAAAGAAAAAAAAGAAAAGAAAAGCTGATGAAAAGTATGGGCACACACCACAATAATAGGTTACTGTATCACTGAACCAGTTTCTTTCATCCCCACCCTAACTAAAGCTCTACCAAAAACCCTAGCTAGCTTCTATTTTTTTTTTTAGCTATATCTATTTTGTTTTCTTGGTACGTCGTCCTTACTTGCCCCTCTTTATCTCCAATCTCTGCAGCATTCCTCATTATTAATTTCCATCTTTACATCTCTCCCTCTCTCTCTCTCTGGTTATGTCTTATGTATCTTCTTGAACTCAATTCCAACCAGAAACCATATATATTTCATATAGTTGTGTCCTTCACTCTTGGAGAGTTAAAAAATTAGGAGGATGGTTGACTTGTTATTCAAGGCACGTTTCCGAGCCGAAACTACGTGAACTTCAGGTGATCTCATCGTTTCTTATTTCTACTTCTTGAATTTTTGTTCACCAAAGTAAACGTGTCATATATAGATAATGTACAAATAGTAGTTACGCACGTGTCTAATTGCCTGGAAATTAGGATTAAGTAAGCTAATTACACATTATCCCGCAAGCCGATATCAAGAAAGGCTTACAGATTTTATGAACGAGTCTATTTATATATTGATTTTTTTTTGTCCTCAATCTATTTATATATTGATATAAAAACTTACTTGATAGTTTACTTTTTCTCTTTTTTTTTTTTCTCACTTAAACGAGCTCATATTGTGATTTCATATTGAGGTGCATATTGCGACCGATGTTAGGCTCTATAGGATATACTTAGTCTTCTCGGAGAGGAATTTCGCTAGCAAAATTCTAATCTTTGGCACTGTAGACTTATAATATATAAATGGCGTTAAACAGGTGTCATAGAGAAGATTACTGTTTTATATTTGCCTACATATGCGATTCGGATATATTTTTATAAAGTAAGTAAAACTATTGATCTGATTAACAGTTTTTATTCTGAGCATATATATATATGCCTTTGAGCACCTCTTTATTTAACATTTGATTATTTGAAGAATTATTGCACTAGCTAGACAACACCATTAAGTTCTAAGATCGTATCTAAATGATTAATTATAATCTATGAAAGGTTGTATTATGAGATTTTTTCATTAAATATTACGAATAATTAATTATACATAATAGTCAGCTCTAATACTAATTGGTTTTATCCATACATAGGCACGTGATGCAAGAACGTACGAATTATATAATTAATCCACGAGTTGCTTCATATATATTCGTAATATATTCTTCAAAACACCAATTAATTGTGAAGCAGAACACTACGAGTGTATAGAATTTGACAATATATAGGGCCAGTACTATAATTGTAACTTATATTTTGAACTTTTTTGCCTTCATTTGCTTTCCTGTCGTTGTCACTATTGAATTCACTCTAATTAATTCACCTTCATATAGATTAACTTTACAGTAACAATATAAAATAGTTGATGCTAAATGAAGAAGATATATATAATTCTGAATATCTAAACCATGTAGACTTCTAGACCTTATGAAAATATAATATTTTATCCAATATTATAACACAAGAATTTCTCGAGATTATCCAATGGGAGAAGCAACCGGCAACATCGGCATAAACATGGAAACAAAAACGTATCGAGAACCAAAAAAACTTACATGTTTATATTACCCACAAATATATACTAAAATTATATTAAAAGAAAAAGATTCATTACCGTACAATTTAACACATCCATTATACATAACAACAAACAGCACACAAATGTTTATCCGATTTGCGAAATCGTCGAAGTATTAGATATAAATAATTAGAATAACAAAAAAAAAAACACAATACATTTATAGAATAGAACAAAACCAAAAAAACTCGAGTTCTTGATTTAATCAAGATCTAAGATCTTGGTGGGTTTTGATAGAATTGCGTACCTGGTGGCATGAACACACTAGTCGTCATGTTACTTGCATAGTATCCACCAGAATTAGGATCTACAAACATCGCCGATGATCCTCCTCCGCCACCGTCGGCCACAGCGGGGGGATTAAACGTATTTCCTCCTCCTCCAGCTCCTGCGGATGAGCTTTGATGATCGCTTCCCCCACTACCACCACTCATGTAGCTGTTTTCAGGACCTTGGTCATACAGAATTCCTTTGAAAAGGTGACCTCCGATATTGACCGTCGTTTGATAAGCGTATTGACCATCTCCGTCGTCTACGCCACTCATTTTAACACACCGGAAAAGCGCATCTGAGCTCACCTCCCCGGGGAAACTTGCTTCCCCCATTTCTAACCCTAAAAACATATATACACAAATACACATTAAATTTCTAACACTTAACAACAAAAATATCAATGCACATATATAAACACAAGATTATTGCGTTTGTGTTTTCATTTTATGTTATGTGTTAATTTCAAAATCAAACACAACATGAAATTAGCTAGCAAAAACGAAAATTACAATTTGAATGAAGTTTGATCGAAAACAAATATAGAAGGGTGTATTTTTAAAAGGTAAGCAAAATATGTGTAAGTAGTAAAAGGAAATCTTAACTCACAAATATCTGTGTTAAACAATCTGTGTTTCTTTTAACAAAAACATGTGATTTGAATCCGAAGTCCGACTCTCAAATTGTTATTAAGAGTTGAGACAAATCTAAAACAAAAACCTGCTGAGTCGGATGGTAAGCGAGAGGAGGAGGATGTTCCCGGAAGAGTAGTATCCCTATGGCGTTTAGGGATACTCGAACCACCGCCTGCACCGCCACTACCGCTTCCGCCACCACCTCCAGATGTGGACATATGAAGCTGCTGTTGTCTCTCGCGGCGTCTGGCGACGGGTATCCACGTGCTCCTCACGTGTGTAGAACAATCGAATCCACGGCTCTTACAGCAAGTCCTGCAACGCATGTGAGTGCAGTCTTTCTTTGCTTGGTTCCCACAGTCCCGACAGCTTATGGTGATGGATCTTGATGAGGTGGCTAAATCAGAGACGTTAATCTGATGACCTGGATAAAGATCTAAGCTTTGTTGTTGTTGTTGTGGATGTTGATGCATGAGCATCTGCTCTGGTGGAATCTGCCATATCTGTTGGCTCGAGCTTGGGTTGATATTATTGGTGTTTGCGTTTGATCTATACCAAACCCAATTTGTCTTTTGTTGTTGTTGATTTTCTTCTTCTTCGTCTCCGTTGCTGTTGTTACCTCCTAATGAGAATATCCCAGCCATTTCCTAAGACCTAACACTTCAAACCCTAATCTTGATCCAACAATATCCATAGTTCAGAAACCCTAATTACCATGAAATCCTTTTTTCTCCTTCTTAATTCTCACTAAAATTCAGCCTTTTTCTCACTCGTGGGTGTTCTTGCTCTTCGAATCTAAATTGAAATGCTTGCCAAGATCTCTCTCTCTCTCGGAACAATTTGTGTTTCTTGGTAGTGAGTAGTTGAAGTGAGAGAAAGTAAATAGAAGAAGAAGAAATAAAAGAGAACAAAGAAAGAAGAATCTAAACTGTCTCTGTTTAGTTATGAATCTTTATTTTCTCTATAAATTTCTGCAACGCCGCCATAGACGGTTTTTAGCCTTCTCTCTCCTCTGCTCTGCTCATCCCTAGAATTTAAGTCTCTCTCTTTCTCTCCACCACACTCTGATTTGGTTTTTGCAGATTCTATGAAAACCAAAGTGAAAAGCTTTTCTTTCCCCTTCTCACTTCGGCTTTGTCTGAAGTCTGAACAAAACGCTTCTAGTTCTGTCCGTATGAAAGTAAAAAGGATTAAACAAAGACTCTCTCTCTCTCTCCTATCTCTTCTTTCTCTCTCTATCGACTCAGAGTCCACGGACCACGGGGATGATCCACCGGTTCTAGCTTTCTTGTTCTCATCCCAAGGTCCAGAGTTTTCCACGTGGCCAATGTGTTTAAGCGTATTTTCATTTTCAAACGGAACAGTTCAGTATTTTCCTTTGAAGTAGTTAACACAAAAAAATTTGGTGGTCATTAAAAAAAAGACTGCACATGTGTCCGTACATATTAATCAACCGTATTAATTAGTTTTGATTTGAAAATCACACGCTTTTTTTGTATATAAGAGGAGATCTCTACCGCTTAAATATAAGTTTTTGTTTTGTCTAATCTCAAAAGAATATTATTTGTCCACCTAGATGCCTTAGGGTTTCTCGTTTAAATAGCTTTTAATAACGGATATTTTCTTCATATTTTACGAAACTCTAGCTAAAACATTTACCCTAGTTAAGTTATGCAAAAAGTTTCTATCATGTTAATAGTTTGTTCATATATATTTTCATTTATTTCAATCACATCTATCAGCATTAGTCATAATATAAATAAACATGCAATATTTACTGCCATTTCCTCAGTGAAACTGCCGAAAATACTACATCGAATAATTTTTTGGTTTTGTATTTTCGTAACAGATCCAAAATTCAATTCTTTTTCATGTCAAAAAATAATTCGACTTAATTAACCATGCGAAAATATGCCGCTTGGGGGCATTCAAATTGGCATGGTTGTGCTTAATTAAAAGAATAACAAGTTCCTATCTAGTTCTTGCATTACGTGTATAAGGGAAGCTGAAGTGTACATAAAATGTAGTATAGCCATATTTAGATTGTCCTGAGGTTACTGATCTTGTGATCAAATCATGACAACTCTTTTCTTCCTTCATAAAATATTCCATATATCAGATGTAATGGTGTTGGCGAAAAAGCCAAAACATGGTAGATAATCTACAATTAAATAAAGTAAAATTTTAAGAGCATTTCCTAGTGAAAAACTCCTTAATAAAAAACTAAAAATATTGAAAAGGGAAGAGAGACAGCATGAAGAATTTTTTAAATGAAAATTTTTGAAAAACTCCGTAGAAACTCTTAAGCAACATCTTTAGTAGAAATTTAACCATTTAATTAAAATGTATTAAAATATATATTTTTTTTTTTCAGAGTGTCGCAGAGACTAATTGATGCTCTCGTTGTTTTGAGTAGACTAGCGATTGTTTTTAAACAATTACATAACATGCCATTTTTAACGAAAAGAAATCATAAATTAAATATAACAAATGGAAAATACGTCACTAGTGTCCGAAATGATGACTTAAATAAACTAACATACGTACTGAACCAAAAAATTTACATGTTTATTGGACAAAATTTTACATGCATAATTGAAACTGCCAACTTTTTTTTTTGTTTCCGTTTATTACATCTTTGAAATTCCTCCATAAATGACATTTAGCTATTCGGTTAAATATTGTTACCCTTTTAAAATCATTACTTAATTCCATGTTACTGCTCTAATAAATCAAAATTTCAAATGATAATAACAATTGTATTAACTTCGATTAAGGAATCTCGATTAAGGAATCGAATATATATTCTTAAATTTTTCCACTAACCTGAAAATCAATGATTTGGTGAATTAATTATTAAAAATAGACTAAATAGTGTATCAAATCATTCACCATGGAATAGTTTATGGAAACAGAGAGATTCGGGGCAGTGAAAAAGAGGCTCTCTTTTTATTGATCGTAACAAATGATCATATTAATATTCGTTATCGAGTGATTTGAATAATTAAAGAAGTATTTACTGAAAAAAAGTGAGTAAAGATGAAAAAAAAAAAAGCATGTTACTCTTTGGACTCTATGTGGCTATACAAGGGAACACTGCGCCACCTAAGTGTACTTTTTTGTATTCCTTTATTTTTTCTTTATTTGCCGACGTATTCCTTTCTTTCTTACTGTGAATAATATATAATTTATGAAGACAAAAAAAAAAGAATAATATATAATTTACATATAAAGACGAAGCAGAGTAATGTAAATCTGGTATCGTTAGTTGAATTTTGGGCGTTTTTTTGGGAGAGAATGATCAAATCTTACCGACAACGAAAAAATAAACTAATTTATCTTACTTAGTTATAAGTTGAAGGCTCAAAATATAGGTTGAAGGCTCAAAATTATAGGCAAAAAAATAATGCGTTATGTATATCACGCGAAATACTTTTTCTTTTAATCATTATTCGCATCAAATATCAAAATGATGGTTTGATGATATATTGTAGCATGGTAAAGCTATTATTATTTTTTTAGTTTTTTTTTTACATCAAGGCATGCATTTTCTAGTTTTACTGTATATCTTTCTACACTGTATTTGTACTACTCCGCGTATCTAAGTTATATAAATATGTATGTCGTTTGTGTCTCAATATGTATGGATACAGACATACAGTTTATTAATGTTTTACTTTTTATATACTCGAATTCCATGTTATCCATATGATTTTTCTTAATACATTACAAATACTAAATTTGATGTGTTATCTGAAATAAAGACACTTTGTCTGAGATTTTAATACATCAACTAGAATTATACAACTAAAGATGTTGTCGTAGACCAATCCAAAAAGCTGTTGGATTGGTCTAAATTTTTAAGATCCAAAAAAAAAAAAAAAAACAAGCAATGTCAGTTTTAAATTGGCTCATATTAAATTAGTGCTGTCACCTCCGAATCGAATCAGAAACAATCAGGTACATCGTTTTTCTATTGGTATTTTGGATAATTAATATATAGTGGACTGGACTCGGCCGCGTGATCACAAGACCGTACCAAGTTTGAACTCTAAAAATCAAGAATACGTAAAATCGGCTTATCATCAGGATCAGACCGATCCAGATTAGTCCAGTCCGAAGGTTATGGAAAGAAAAAAGGTAATTAAAACTGTCAAATCTAATTATTAATATATATTTAAGGGTGAAAAAAGGAAAATGAATGGGAGGGATGATGATAAGTGGGAGAGGCCCGAGAAGAAGACGTTGTTCAGTGTCGTTCGCTGTCTGTCCCTTAAACATGTCGAGAGGTCTCTCGAGCCCTGCGTGTGTTTGCTTCTCCTTTGCGTTGACTCTCTCTTTTTGTTGTTTTTATTCAATAGTAATTTATTTTGTTTTTATGTTTCATGAATAAATAAGTAAATAACCATATATTGTCGCTTGGGGGTGAATGGATGTAAGTAAGCTAAATAAAAGCTGAGATTGTCGTTGCTTATGAGATCAACCAAAAAGTTGAGACATAGAAAGCTGCTCAAATATGTATTTCATTTTTAAGGGGTTCTCTTTAATATATATATATTTTTAAATTACTATTATATCAAACAAATGTTGCTTGAAACTTATTATTAAAATAAATTCAAGGGACGGAACTAGAAACCAAACTACGAAACTAGAAACCAAACAAAGGAAAACCACGAAACTCTTAACTATATAGTCAACTTTAATACATTAAAAGAAGTACAAATTATGTGAATAGTGGAAAATAAAAGATGCCGGGACAAAGCAATTGTTTGTAAGTGTATTCTCTAGAAGGTCTTAATTATGGGATGGTTGCTTCATGAAAGGAGTACATAAGAGAAAACGAGAATAACTAGAACGAGACAATAATGAGAAAAAAATGAAATTATATTATAATGTAATGGCTGTCATTTTCTCTGCCTTTAAATGTGGCTTTTGGTTGATAATAACATCGCATATTTGAGTCTTTTAGCAAAAAGTCTAATCTATCATCTATTGGATATCTACATCAACCATATAATAACCATATAGTTCAAAAGAATAATAGTTATGCACCACGTCTAAAAGTAATATCCCATTCACCATGCCAATTTTGAATATATATATATATATATACCTTCCTTGTGTTTTTTATTTCGCAATTTCTCGATTGATTATTACCATTTGATGTTAGATGAGTACGTGAAATATTTACCTATACATTCGTCTTTATATAATAAGATAAAATTATATTTCTGTTTTCTAAAAGCATGATAGTTAATGAAGGATTGCTTCATTTGCATTTCACTTATGTTAAAAATGAAAAAAAAAAACAATTTTCGTAAAACTACTAAACTACTGTATTCTAATATATACGTACACAAACCGAAAGTTTAATCAAGCCCTCTATGGGCATGGATTTAAAGTAAAAATTAAAGAGCTATGGATCTTGGCTCACTCAATAACCTAATAGGGCAATAGATGTTGAATTTTGACTATGGTCCATGCGTTGTTAGTGATTGGTCGGTCGATCCATATCTTATTGTAATGATGTGAGTTGTGTTTTTTCACTTCACACACTCATTGTCCATTTTATCCAATTGGGTTGCAAATTATTTTCCCTAACAAACCTAAAATGATCGACTACAGAAGATTCCACTGCACCTTTACCTCCTCCATTGCTCATTTAATGACTATTTTCGTCTAATGAATTTTAATGAAATTAAGAAATATACATACTGATAACACTTAGGCTTCTGTAAGTGTCCCCACTCTATCACAATTAAAATTAGATTCATACTTTTTTTTTTGTAACAAAGCAGGACCACTTCTTAGTCCTTATCAAGTCTAGTTAACTTTGAAAGAGAATTGGCTCATACAATCTGAAGTTATGATTCTATATATAGAATTATTTCCAGAGGCTTGCGTTAGATCCTAACTGTTACCCTGACAGATACATGCAATACTAATATATGCACATGTTATTAAGCAAATTCAAAAACATCAAACAAGGGTTCTTTAGATTCAAGAGAGTCTTAACGTTTTAACTAAACTTGTTGCATCTCCCTCCTCTTGGCATCCACGAGCAGTGCAAGTCGTGCACATTTACTTTTAGTTTCTTCCAGTTCCTTTTCTAAGTTACTTACCTGTTTCATATCCGTTTATATCAATGTTAGAACCGATGTAACAAACAGATGTTTGGCTCGTTTTGTACCGCGGAATCGAACTTACCGTCTGTTCCAATTCAGTTTCTTTCCTTGCATTTTCCTCGCACCTGTTTGAATAACGCACACATCAAAATTGATTAGGATTCCAAGCGAGATATGAGACTGATTTTTTTTTTTTTTTTTTTTAATAATGTTGAGTGTATATACCTCATGAAGAGTTGTATGTTCTCTTCGCTTATCTCCTCCACTGACTTGCCAACAAGGTTGATTTCAACATCCTGGGAAGATCGTTTCACTTTAGTTTTTTATTTCCTTATCAAACTTGTGAATAAAACTTAATTACCAAATGACTTCACTTACGGTAGCTGCAGGTTGAGTGTTGGGCTGCACAGGTTGGAAGTTACTTCTAAAACCTGTGTAATTTCTCAAATGCGGCGCTGCAACAGCAACTGTATGGCTTGAAGTGGCATTACTAAGACTGATTTCACGTATTATCGGACCACCTTGACTATTTCTATCAGATGACAAAGGAAGAGGATTGAATGTATTAACAATAGGCGGTTGATCACGTATTCTTGGACCACTTTGACTGATTTTATCATTAGGCAAAGGCAAAGGATTGAATGTATTGGTAGTAGGCGGTTGATCAGGTATTGCTATCTTTTTTGACTTATCTGCAGGCGTTTTATAAGTACTGTATCCGAAAACGTGGCAGTGGGTATACCTGTTTATCTCCATAACAAGCAGTGGAATAGTCAACCAAAGATATTGCGGTTTGGAACCAAATATCATATTTGACAAAATATTGAGAAACTGATTGAATTAGGTTTGGGAGAGGAAGAAGAGACCAGTAACTAGCGACAATCTTTTTCAACCTCGCCTCCAGCCGCAGAAATAGAGAAGACCTCTCAAAATCTTGCTTATCGTGTGCTGGTTCTATGAAATTTGCTTCAAGAACTCCTGAGGAACAGATTATGGTTAATGAGTCTACCCCAGGTTTTTACCTTAAACAAAACATCGTTAATGGAATGACAAAGGAGAATGAATCACTATACCCACAACACCATGGCCTATCGTTTCGATTCCTCCCAGAGTGACCTTCCAGAAAGGCTGTAATGGTGCAAGAGAGATACCAACTTAATCAAGCCATATGCAAAGCAGAATGCTTAAGTAACAAATATGCTAGCAAACCAATCTTTTAATGTTCTATTAAGCATTGCATTCTTGTAATATAAGTCTGATTTCTCTGAATTGTCAAGTAACAATTTTACTACAGCTGCTTCTTTAGATTATCTATATCATGGAAATGTCTGGTATATGAAAGCATACCCGGATGAGACGGTTTTTGTGATAGACATTGAAACCGCAAACTGCAAGCTTAGGTGCCTCCTTTATAAATCCAACTTTGATTTCAGTGGGAGCCTGTAACATGAACGCTTGGTGAGTTTTTTTTCTTCTCACAACCTAAACCTAGAAAACTAGATTATGTTTGCATATGAAAACGCAAACATTATATGTAACGGCAAAATAGCAACACAATTAGCCAAAGCTCCACATAACAAAACTAGAGAGTAGAAAAAAATAAGAAAAAAATAAATAAGAAGAGGAAGTCCATTTTATATTACTTGTTCATTTGTAGCTGTATAGGGCTTGTACTTTATAATCTCAGATAGTCTTAATTCATCAGCAATGTTGAACTGCTCCACAGGGATTCCCCGAAGTATAATTTTGAAATTGTTGAACTTTTTGAGATATAACATTGAAGCATAAGCCTACGTATTAAGAACTAACAAAGTGAATCAAACATCCTTGGAACAAAAAATTATTAGAAAAGGAAGAAGATATTAAGGAGATTACCCTCAGAGAGTAACGTAAGTGGTATGAAATATGAGATCTCAGTTCTAACAATTTATGGTGCAATCGTTTTCCGTCATGGACACCTTCATCACGGAGCCGGATGTCCTATACCAATATCAAAGCATAAGACCAGACTTAACACACCTCTGGCAAGATATCTCAGAGTAAATATCATTTGAAGAATGTGTGAGTTACCTCATCGTCGTCGTCAAAACTCAGCTCATAGATACCTTCATCATTAAGCCACAAGTTGTATATAATCACTTTTGTTCCATGTGTTCCAATATTCGCAAACTGGTAGGCAGAAGATGGATGTAAACGAATTAATTAAACAGAACGAATTCACGAGGAATCATGGTCTTCAGAATGAATTTAAGGGAACCGAAGCACATTAGGACACCAATCAAGGAACAACAGTGATGCAATGAGATATTTATAAGCTGACTTTCGAAAGAAACAACCTGCTGCCAAAGTTCATCCTCTGTTGAAAACGGAGACCATTTGAGTAGAATTTCAAGGTTGGCAGCCCAATCCTCTGGATATCCATAGATAATTGGTTGTGGTCGCTCCTTGGATATATCAAAATCAATCTGCATTTGCATATCTGATCTATCACTTGAGAAAAATAGTTGCATATTCTAGAGTTTCCATAATTCATTTATTTCAGGCATGAAAAAAAATCTACAAATGCTGAAGATTTTACCATAGGGACAATGACATCATCCTGACTAGTTTTTCTGAGGAACGTGTAAGACAGAAGACCAACGCTCTGAGTAGATTTGCTAAAACAGAATAGATAAAAAGGTTCAAAGAAGAGCATAGGCCAAATTCAGAGTGTACGATGTACCAGATATATCAATACCGTCCACGGTTTGAGCGACTAAAAACAATAGCATCAGCTCCAAGTCTCATTGTGCTTGTCTTGAAACCATTTCCATCTAAACACAAAAGGTGAAACTCTGGTTAGACCTAGAGACCGCCTGTTGGAGACCAAGACAGCAAGACCACCCAACTAGAAATAAGTTCAGTATACACTGTCCAATCGTGGAAGTAGACTTCTTTGACGAGTAGCCTAAGCTCATGCATTTTCTGAGCCCATCGGGATCCATCCCAGCGCCATCATCTTCAAGTGAAAAAGAAAAGAAAGATCATGTCATTGGCAACATCCAAAGCCACGGTTACGCAAAAGCAATAAAAAATTCATACAAAGGCAGTGTACCTTGGAAAACTAAAGCTGGGGAACTATCTTTTGCAATATCGATCTTATCGATCTTAACAAACGTAGCACCATTTTGTATCTGAGGAATAAGCAATTCGATATAAGCAAACACGGTACCAATGGTTAAAGAAAAATCACTCGCAATGAGCAAAAACAAAAAAGATCATCAAAAATGAACTTAAGAAAGGATTTCACTCCTCATACATGCCTCGTCAACAGCATTGTCAAGCAGCTCAGCGATAGCTGCAATACATTACAAAGCAAACAAATTGACAAAGATGATCATCACAAAATTGTTCATTCTACACCTCAGAGGAGAAAAAAATCACAAATCTATCTATGATAGCTGCAACATATAGAGTCAATTCATAACTTTATTACCTCCAAAAGCCCATTTATGTGAAGTAGCATTCGAGTGAAGAAACTTGGGATGAACTCGAGCATGCTCAAGCATACCTATCAAATCACATCAAATACCACAAATCATAATCGTGATGCATGCGTATGTGAGGAAGCGAGAGAGAGAGAGAGAGAGAGAGAGATGACCTGGAGCAGTTGGAGTACGACCGGTAGGGATCAAAAAGTTTTCTCCGGCCTTCCAGAAGCTCCGGCCCTCTAGGGTTCCACGAGGACCCACCGTCGCATCAGCGATCGTAATTGGAACTTTCCGATTCTCCATTAGCGACGCCATGCTTCGAGATACTCCTCGTCCTCCCACTCCGTCGTCACTGTCACTGTCACTGTCGAGATGAATAACATCAGCGACTGCATTATTCGACTTCGGAAGCATTACCGGCGATGGTGAAATCGAATTTCAAATTCAAAGAGAAGAACGCGCCTTGTCTTTGCCGATTTGATTACTGAAACGTTTTTAGATTTTAGCTTCCACAAGAAGAAAAGTAAACGTCTTTTCTCTCAGTCGTCATCCATCGCTTTGCTTTTGGTAATTAGAGTCTAATTGGGCCACAAAGCCCAATTACGTTACAAGCCCATATCCTAAAAACTAATCTGTATCATTCATCATTACTTATTAGAGTTCTTTTATGTTCCGGAGTCTCTTAATTAAACTCTGTAACGTTTTTTACTAAACTTGTTGCTGCATCTCCTTCTTCTTAGCATCCACAAGCAAAGCAAGTTGTGCACATTTACTTTTAGTTTCTTCCAATTCCTTTTCTAAGCTCTTTACCTGTTTTATTAAGCAATTTTATACCGCTGTTAGAGTCCATGTAATAAACAAAATGTTTTGTAATGCGGAATCAAACTTACCGTCTGTTCTATTTCATTCTCTTTCTTTATATATTCCTCGCACCTGTTGAAGAATAATATTTGATTGAGATACCCACAGTGATATGATTCTGAAATGTGTTTTCTCTTGTTAAGAGTGTATAAATATACCTCATGAAGAGTTGTAAGTTATCTTCGCTTATCTCACCCGCTGACTTGCCAACAAGGTTTTTTCCAGTATCCTGCCAAGATTTTCGCTTTAGAACAAACTTGTGAATCAATTTAAAATCATCAACTAAATTCACTCACGGTAGCTGCAGATTGAGGGTTGAGCTGCACGGCTTGGAAGTTACTTCTTAAACCTGTGGAATTTCTCAAATGTGGCGCTGGAACAGCAACTGTACGGCTTGATGTGGCCTTACTAAGACTGATTTCACGTATTATCGGACCACCTTGACTAATTTTATCAGTAGGTAAAGGCGAAGGATTGAATGTATTGACAGTAGGCAATTGATCAGGTATTGCTATTCTTTTCGACTTATCTGCAGGGATTTCAGCAGTTTGGTACCCGAATATGTGGCAGTGGCTTTGCCTGTTTTTAACCATAACAAGCAGTGAAATGGTCAAACAAAGGTCTTACGGTTTGGAACCAAAATCATATTACAAAATATTAAGTGATAATTGGAAAAGGTTTTGGAGAGGAAGAAGAGACCAGTAATCAGAGATAATCTTTTTTAACCTCGCCTCCAGCCGCTGAAATAGAGAAGACCTCTCAAAATCTTGCTTATCGTGGGCTGGTTCTATGAAGTTTGCTTCTAGAACTCCTGGGGAACATATTTTGGTTAATGAGTCTCTCCTCCAGGGTTTTACCTCAAACAAAACACTTTCAATAAAATATATGGAGAATGAATCACTATACCCACAACACCATTGCCTCTCGTTGACCCTTCCAGAATGACCTTCCAGAAAGGCTGTAACGGTGCAAGAGAGATCTCAACTTAATCAAGCCGGAAGCTTAAGTCAAAATATGCTAACAAACTTACTACAGTTGCTTCTAGAGATTAAGAACATGGAAATAACTGCAATATTAAAACGTACCCGGATGAGACGGTTTTTGTGATAGACATTAAAACCACAAATTGGAAGTTTAGGCGCCTCCTTGATGAATCCAACTTTAATTTCAGTGGCAGCCTGTAATAAGAAAGCTTAGTGGTTTAGGTCTCACAGTCTAAAAATTATAATATAGATTAATGTTTGCAAATGAAAGTACTGCAGGAGCTCCATGTATATATATAAAACCAGCGAGTAAAAAGAAAAAAAAAAAGAGGAAGTCTTAGTTTGTATTACATATTCCATTGCAGCTGCTTGGGGTTTGTACATTGTAGTCTCAGGATATCTGAATTCATCAGCAATGTTGAATTGCTCCACAGGGATTCCCCGAAGAACAATTTTGAAGTTTTTGAACTTTTTGAGATATAACATGGAAATGTAAGCCTAAGGATAAAGAAACTAAGTCAGCCTTTCAACATCCTTGCAACAGTAAAAGAAAATAGAAAGAGGATGTTCAGAAGAATTACCCTTAGAGAATGTCGATAGCGATATGAAATATGAGATCTTAGTTCTATTGTTTTAGCATACAACCGTTTCCCGTCCTGGGCATTTTCATCTCGGAGCTGTATGTCCTATTATACCAAATATTAAAGAAAATAACTTCAATACTTTTAAAACCCAACTTCTGCAAAAGACCTGACCCTTTAAGGAAGTGAAAGAACCTCATCATCGTCATCAAAACTCAGCTCATAGATTCCTTCATCATTAAGCCACAGGTTGAATATAATTACTTTTGTACCATGAGTTCCAATATCCTCGAACTGGTAAGTGGAGAATGGAAATAAATGAATTAATAAACAAGCCACATTATAATTGCACACGAAACCAGAGTCTTTAGAAGGAAAAAACCTGCTGCAAAAGTTCGTCCCCTGTAGAAAACGGGGACCATTTGAGAAGAATGTTAAGGTTGGTAGACCAATCTTCGGGGGACCCAAAAATAATTGGTTGGGGCTGATCATTGAATATATCGAAATCAATCTGCATTGCAGATATGATAACATCAATTGAGATCAAATAATGATTGCAGATTAAAGATTGTAGTGTATATTCATTTCAGGCATGGAAACAACAAACTGCATATGCTGAGGATTTTACCATAGGAACAATCACATCATCCTGACCAGTTCTCCTAAGGAATGTGTAAGACAGAAGACCGATGCTCTGCGTAGATTTGCTAAAACGAAGAAGATAAAAAATATGGTAAAGTTAAAAACAAGAGTATATGCCAAATCCATAGTGCATATGAACCAGATAAATCAATACCCTCCACGAGTTGAGCGACTGAAAACGATAGCATCAGCTCCAAGTCTCATGGTACTTGTCTTGAACCCATTTCCATCTACACGCAAAGGTGGAACTGTAGTTAGAGTTCTGACTTTTGCACATAACTAGAAAGAAGATCAATGTCCCATCAATAAAATATAACAATTACACTGTCCAATCGTCGTATTAGACTTCTTTGACGAGTAGCCTAAACTCATGCATTTTCTTATCCCATGGGGATCCATCCCACCGCCATCATCTTCAAGTGAAAAAGTAAAGAAGGATCATGTCAGTAACAATATCCAAAGCCCAAAAGCATCACAAATTCATACAAAGGCAGTGTACCTTGGAAAACTAAAGCTGGGGTATTATCTTTAACAATATTGATCTTATCAATCTTGACAAAGGTGGCACCGTTTTGTATCTGAGGAAGAAGCAAACAAACATAACCAAACACTACGATTCATTGGCAATGAGCTAAAAAAAAAAAAGGCAGAATCTAAGATAAGCATTTCACTCCACACGCGTACCTCGTCAACCGCATTGTCAAGTAGCTCTGCGATTGCTGCATTACATTACAAAGAAGATCATAACAAAATTGTTCATTCTACAGCTCAGAGAAGTAAAAAAACACAAATCTATCTACCTGATCGCTACAAGAGAGTCAATTCATAGCTTTACCTCCAAAAGCCCATTTATGTGAAGTAGCATTCGAGTGAAGAAACTTTGGATGAACTCGAGCATGCTCAAGCATACCTGTCAAATCTCATCTCATCAAAATAAACCATAACTGTGGAGCGTGAGTGAGAGAGAATCATAGAAATAACCTGGAGCAGTTAGAGTAGCACCGGTAGGGATCACAAAGTTTTCGCCGGCTTTCCAGAAACTCCGGCATTCTAGGGTTTCTCGAGGAGCAACCGTCGCAGTATCAGCGATTGAAACTTGCTGATTCTCCATTAATGATGTCAAGCTCCGAACCATTCCTCTTCCTCCTCCGTTGTCTTCGTCGTCACTGTCACTGTCAAGAAGTACGACATCGGCGACTGCGTTTTTCGCCATTACGGACGAAGAGAAACGAATTCGGACGAAACAGCGTGATGTTTTCCTATTTTCCAATGAGACAACGCGTTGTTTGCAAGATCACTAGAGCTTTTGCTTTGTTTAATTTTTGCTTTCAGAGTCAGTTTAACTAATAAGAAAACAGCAAGGCGTGTCCCAGTTTCCGAAATCGTTGCTTTGCTCTGACGGTGCAGATCACTAGATCCTTATTGGGTCACAAAGCCCAACTATGCTAGAAGCCTATATATAACCCAATATAATAATTAGGTAATTTGAAAAATTATTAACTAAATGTCCCATAGCATTTCTTTGATCACGAACGAATGCGAAGGTGTTAATGATTCTTTGCATACATTGTTGAAGCTGATCCGAGAAATTTTTGAGTGTAAAAATCCAAAACAAACTCTAATTAATAATTAAAAATTAAAATAAATATTTAAAAGAACACCAAAAATCCAAGCAGAAAACCAAATAACTAATCAAGAAAAGAAAAAAAGTCCTAAATTAAGTCAACGACTAAGAAGTTCATGCCCTGATGTTGCCAGAGTCTATTTCCTCTACCGGGAAGAAATATCTGTTATGCAACATAATTGAATCGGCCGCCACAGGCTTGTTGTCTTGGTTCCTATGCCATGTGTATAACGCGTGAGTCCTATTCAGAATATCCAAAACCACGGGACCGAAACTAGCTTCTCTATACGCCGAATAGCTCGGTTGCGGATCAGTAAAACTACAAAAAACATTATTTACTTCAATTTTATAGACATCTTAATATTATCAAAAGGGAAATACATTTTCAACATTATCCAAAATCAATCATTATTTACTTCAATTGCCATAAAATTATGTGTAAAAAGTGTTTAATTGCAATTAGAAAGGATAATTTTAGAAATAAAATAATTCGATTTTTTCGGGCATTCCGATTATATATTAAAATTATATTTCCAAGCGGAATAAGATATATATAGTTATGATATTTGAGGTATGGCTTATATTAAAAGTTTTCATAATTTTTTGAGTTAAATTAACTCGTACGTTTCTTAATTAATCCATCATAGCAACTTTTCCGCTGAAGTTAAATAATGGAATAATTTAACCTTGGGTTATATAAAAAAAATTTCTGCTGGTTTGCAGAAAAGTTGAAATATGTAAAAAAATTCTGCAATCTAGCCATCTAGGTTCAGATTAAAAGCTTTCATAATTTGCGGAGGAAAAAGGTTTATAAAACATTAATATTTGGTAGATAAACATAAAAGGAGAAAATTTGTTGAGAAGAAAAATAGAACTAAATTAGAAAAATGAAACGACAAGACGTTTGAAAAAAATGGGTCACAATAGGATCTCCTTTCTCCTAAACCTGCACCGTCTTTTGTTGATTACAAAGACAAATCAAACCAAACCTTAACCTGACTTCATTCAGACCTAATCATCCCGGTCTCCATAACCGGTTAAAATGGTCGGTGGTGACCGGTGGCCAGAATGTTGTTGACAAGACCCGGAATTGCCCGAGACCTATCAGAACTCTACAGACTCTTCTCTCTTACCTAACTCAACCTACTCTAAACCACAAAGTCTCTGTTTAAACTAAGACACACACACACACACACATTTTAACACAGCTTACATTTTTTTCTTCCTCTCTCTGTATTGTTTTTGGTTATACATTTTGTAGTCAAAGGGCTCAATGGTTGTCTTTAAGGTCTCCAATGGGTTATGGATGTCTCTGGGGCACAAACTGCTTCAACCGTCAACCGTTTCAGCACATTCGGACACGGGTCTTTCCCGAAATTGCTGTTGGATATCGTCACTGCACATCTCGCTTTCCCTACACACTTCTGCATATAACAAAACACACCTTTGTTATAGAAAAAAAAAGAGTTTGATTGCAATATTATCTGTGTAAAAGTTCTATCTTTTACCCTCTCTAAGATAGCGTATGAGGTAGCGGCATGACACTCTCCTTGTTGGTAACTCCCACAGGTTCCTAAAGGAGTCCCGAAGCTTGCAAATTTGATAGATGCAATTGCTTGACCTGGACTACATTTCAAATGAACCTTGGGTCTATGAAATGTCTGTCCTTTTCCATAGCTTTCGATTTGCCAGTTCTTGATATTCGGGTGATATTCAGAGACTTCAGCACAAACTCCGGATACTGATCTTTTGGCCAAAGAGACAGTTGATGGGTTTCCACCAAGCTCCTCGAATATAACCAACAGATTTTGGCTCGGCTTTAGCCATGATCTCGGCACATGGTACCATCTTTGCGTAGGTTGACCACAGCCGGTTTGGCATTTGTTTGGTTTATATGTTCCGGTGTAGCTACAATGACTACAGTCACCAGTCGCAAATGCTGTCCAGTATCTCCCAATGCTCTCACCGTTCACCCAAATCTGACCTTTTCCCATTCCTTCCATGTCCAAAGCAAGCGGCTCGCTTCCTTCAGGTGCATCAAAATAAGTCTGTGAAACAAAACAACAATTACTTCAGATTCCAATTTAATAAAAGCTTGTCGAGTTGCGTTTGATTCAATCTAACCTTGTGCCATGTCAAAGGTTGAGGCTTTTGTACAGTTAAGGACGCATCCATCCACCCAAAAGAGGGAGTGTTGGTTGGAAATGCTAGATTCATAGCTTCACCTTTCAGCCCCACCTGATGAAAAAAAAAGTTAAACAACCTAACGTGGAAAAAATGGAAACCAAGAGACAGAAAACTTATGGAAACAAGACGGATAAAACACCTGGTATGTCCATTTTTGCCATGACAAATCCCTTTTCCCTTGACTCAACCCGTGCAATGCTACCGGACCCAAGATTCCAGTATTCCATGACTCAAAGTGTCCACCCACATTCTTCATAAACGAAAAAAAGGGATCAGAATAAGAGAAAAACGAAAAAAAAAAAAAAAACTTAGAAAGCTGGTGAGAAAAATAAGTATATTAACTGGTAATCCAACAGCAACACTCAGCAAAGCAATTCTGTTAGTTCCAGAATGCAGATTGATCTTTCCCTGATAAGTGAATCTCCTGTTTTGCCTTGTTCCGAAGGCAGAACCTTCAATTCAAATATAAAATTTTGCATATCAGAAACTCTCTAGGGGAAAATGGGCCAAACTATTGGAAGAACCATACCCGAAAGCTGTCCATTGACAAATATATGCACGGCATGGCCTGTAGATTGAACAATGAGAGTTGGTAACTCTCCTCCATGCAAGAATGATTCAGTTGCACCAATATCAACACTACATACAAATTCCAAATATTTGTTAGCAAGTGCCGAGAATCACATTGAAGCTATGGAAAGTTTACGTCTTCTGAGGTAGCATATGTTTTTTTTTTTTTACCTAGTCATGTACCAAAGATAATCGCTTGTGTCACGCGTGACATTTATCTGCTCCAAGAGTCCTTGAGTAGTGAATGTAGAGCTGTCATCAAGAGAAGAAAGATCTTCCAAATAACTCTGCCACTGGAAATTCTTTGTGTTTGTCGGCAACATTTCCATCTGTGATGTTTGAACTCCAACCTGACATCAAAGAAGAGAAATCCACAAGTTTCAGAAAAATCACAAATACAATTTGAGGAACCACAATTTTCCAATTTCAGAACAATCATATGCACTTACCTTTGCAGTATTGAATACTGCATTTCTACAGTCAGGAAGAATACTGATCGACCAAGGAGGCAAGTTATAATGAACGTTGTTAAACAATACTCTAGCTGCCGACTCTGTATCATAGTTTGCAAGGAAAGCTGAACAATCTCCTGATTCTGAAGAGTATACATGAGCCTGGAAGAATAAAGTAAGAAATGAGGGACATACATCAATAAAAGCTACAGAAAGTTTCTACAACTTAACCAAAGAAATCTATCATGATAAATGCATTTATTACCTGTTGCTTGTTTCCTAATGATGTAACAACAGGATCAGCTGAAACCAGAGCTTTTTCAGACATCTTGATAGCTCTGTGGAGCTCTTTTAGATGACCATATTTAGGTTGCCTGATTAAACCTATTAAACATTTAACAACCACTCAATTGGTACATAAGGCATCACATTACCTTATATTCCAATTAATGTGTAGGAACTTTTGTTAGTTTCCTGCCCTTACCATATTCATCAATCGGAGCATCATAATCATAGCTGGTGGTGACAAATGGACCTCCGGCTGTTCTTCCGAAGTTAGTTCCTCCATGATACTGTTCTCAAGAAATGACAATGGATCATATATATTAAGATGCTCGACGATAACCAAATCTTACAGTGTAAGTTGCTAGATTATTAACCAAGTTGCTAAAGTGTACATACCATGTAGTAGTTAACAAAAGATCCTCCTTTTTGTATGAAACGTGCAACAGCAAACGCCAGATCTTGAACTGGTCTACGGTGCATTGGCCCACCGAACTCAGTGAACCTGATAATGCATTTCCAATTTTACAGGATAAAAAAGGTTACCGATTTGCAGATGATAAATCTATGTACATATATAAAGTGAAATCAAATGAGAATCTGTACCAGCCGCTCCATGCCTCAGTCCATATCAAAGGCTTGTATGGCTTGTTCGGAGCAAATGAATCACAGTAGAAACCGTTGCATGTGTTTATCTGTTACCAAAACCAATGAGTTTGAGTTCTTTCTTCAAATTCAATGACATTCACCCGCTCCAGACCAATTAACTAACTAAAACTTACTAACTTATTACAACGCTTATGCAATCAAGAAACTTACCACAGGGTCAGGGGCATCGTCTTCTTTGCACATAACCCATGGGACACCAGTCTCGGTAGCTATAGCCATTTTAGCTGCCCATGTCATGTAGTTGTGACCTTCAGCGCCCAATAACTGCCCTTGTCTTCCATATTCATTCTCAATCTACAGTCAAATAAAAGATGACACCATCCTGTTAACTCACATGGATCCTAAAATATACATAGCTGCATGATTACTAATTCAGAGTATCAATCTGTTAAATTCAAATTTTAACCTGAGACAGGATAATGGGACCACCCTGGGACTCAAACAAGTTCTCACTCTTCATCAGTTCAACAATTCTCTCTGTGAATCCTTTCATAGCTCTCTGTAAACATTAACCCAAGAACATTAATATCACAAGCTTAAGCTTCTTAATAAAGTAAATGCTTTAAGATGAAACATTGGATATGGAAACTCAAAGTGGACTATAAAACAGACCTTGAAAGGCTCATTATCTGTTCTGAAACTGATTCCAGGAACATACTTGAGCCAAACAGGGAATCCTCTGGTCATTTGCCCAAAAAGAAAAAAAAAACTTTAGAGACCAGAAACAGAAACTGTATACATACACACACACACACACATATATATGTAGACAAATCTAGAGGGGTCTGAATCAGAAGAGGCAAAGAAAGGAACTTTAGTAAAATTACCCAAAATTCCACTCGGCGCAAACATAAGGTCCGATTCGAAGATGAGCATACAAACCAGCTTTATGAATCGTCTTCACGAATCTCACCAAATCATTTCTCCCTTCAAAATCGTACTGAGAAGAAGAAAGGAATCATCAAAATTTCAAGTGCATAATGAAGAAAGAAGAACATAATTGAAGGAAAAAAAGAAGTTTACTTTTCCAGGAGAAGGTTCATGGAGATTCCAGAAAACATAAGTCTCAATCACATCAATTCCTCCATCTTTCGCCTTCTGAATCAAACCTTCCCACATCTAAACAACAACAACACCACCAAAATTAGTTAACAATATTAAAAAAAAACCCAAAAAAGAAACTAAAACCCTTTTGATAAAAACAGAGCAAAAAAGATAGAAAGTTAGGGTTTTTAGTAAACCCAAAACAAAAAAAGTTGAGGGCTTTAGTTGTGTCTCACATCAGGAGTGCTTCGAGGGTAATGTATGGAGCCAGAGAAGAGGATTCGTCTCTGTCCATTAATGAGAAGTGCTTTACGGTCATAAGTAACTCCACATTGCACAAATCCAACGCCTAGAATCAAAAACCCTAAGCATAGCCAGAGAATAAGTCGCGAAGCAGAACCCCCACTCCCCATTTCCCGCATTAACCTTCACAGAGAAGAAGTAGGAGGAATAAAAGGCTTCTTCTTCTTCTGGGTATGTGTTGGTCACTCTGTGAAGAAAGGTTTAATAAGGAGCAGGAGAGAGAGAGGAGGAAGAAGAAGACGAAGGAGAAAGAGAGGAAGAAGAAGGGGTTTTATTGCACTTCACAAGTGTCGTCTACTCGCATCATCACTGCGTGGCCGTGAGCTACCGACGCTTTCCCACCAATTTTTACACATTTATTTATTGTTTTTTCCTTTTTATGTATTACTATATTATTAGTAGTATGTTATAACGGAAATAATTAAATAAAACAAAAAAAACGGGAAGATGAAAAGTAGTAAAGTGACTTGATTATGATATTTTGGGGGAGAAAGAAGCACGTTGATTGAATTAAAGCAGCTAATCACGCTATTTTTTTTTCAGTTCATTTTTTTTTTTTGGTTGATTGATTTAGTAGTGCGTCACTATCTTAATATAAAGATATATTATTTGTGTGAGAATATTGTTTTGGGTTTGATATAGAAGATTAGTAGATGTTGAAATCTGATTTGGTCATTTAAAGTGACGAAGTACATTGATTTATTAGTGAAGACTCTTTTGGACAGTCGTCGACATGGATTCTTCACATCGTACATGTGTCTTCCACTTCCAAATCACAGTGTACCTGTCATTTAGATATGTACACAGGCTTTACCATACTATTAAATTCCCCATTCCACATTATTCCAAAATTTTATTTTGTTGTTTTGTTTGGCCTAGTTATGTCATATGGTCATCTTCGGTTTAATCGTATCCGAATTTGAGTGTGTAAATGACTATATGAGACTACTGGTTTGATTTGGTCTATCAAAATATTTATGATGGAAAAAAAAATTACTCCTATATATGAACAACCATAATAAGTTTAGTAGTAGTTTACAACGAAACTATAGTAATTTCACTCCTTTCATTTTCGTTGGGCTTTACATCTATAATTAGCAAAAAGAAGTGCATTTAATATAAACTTACACAATAACAATAACATATTTAAAAAAAAACGAAGATCCAACTGGTTAAGCAGCGTTTAGTGCGTTACGAACCTTCTAGATTTGCTAGAATATGTGTGGGTTAGTGTATATTTTACCATTTGTTTTGTAAGTTTCTTTGAAGATTGGTTAGATATATCTTGGGTTCTTGGATCTGCTGAAAGTTCAAATCCATCAACCTGCTTGAGATTTAATTAAGAGATGCTTCCTTACTCAAGGGATTAGCCATAAGGCA
Organism: Crucihimalaya himalaica; assembly: GCA_004349715.1. Classification (NCBI taxonomy): domain Eukaryota; kingdom Viridiplantae; phylum Streptophyta; class Magnoliopsida; order Brassicales; family Brassicaceae; genus Crucihimalaya; species Crucihimalaya himalaica. The sequence goes on along the minus strand of SMJT01000006.1, from coordinate 893,020 downwards.
GTAACAATGGAAAAAACAAATAGTATAATTAATAACTCAACCACATGTGAATGCACTCTTTTGTTCAGATGTTGAAATTCCGGTTTTACCCCTAAATAATTATACCCTAGTATCACCCACCGACACCGACAGTAGTCTGCGTTAATGGGTTTGACCCGTGATTTCACATTTGGACTAGGGATATTTATGGAACTTATGAATATAACTGTGAACAGATGGGATCATTGAAGAAGAAGAAAAAGACAAGTGTCTATTAGAACTCTCCCGGTACGTACGGTCCGACATTTAAGTTTAACTTAAGCTATCTCTTTTTATTATTCCAAACTTATATTTTCAATATTATTTAGTTTGCGAGTTTTGGTCAGATTTGCAATCAGATGCGATTCGATGGAATCAATCAGCTTTTCTAATTGTCGGAAACTTCCAATTTTATTGTTGAATCGTGTTTTTATCTATTAGTTTGTTGAACAAATTAACAAAATGTTGTTTATTCGTTTCATATAGTACTCATTAAGTCAAATCAATGCATATATCCTTTTGAGAATATATATCATATATACATCTACTTTAGATAATTTTGTGATTTACCATTTAAAATCTATAATTTGATTTTAATTTAATATGTTGTAAAATTATAATAGCCTAATAGGGTTTTTACAAATAGTGATAATTATCGTGTAATTGTTCAATTTTAATCATGTACACAAGACCTATAAATATTTCCCTCGAAAAGAATACAATCCGATATTCATACGATGGGACAGTAACCATTATAAGAAAATTTAATAAATAGTTTGTAGGAATCTATTAGTGGACCTAATTAAGTGGACAAAATAAAGCTAGTTAACTAATTAATCTATATAAAATAGTTAATCCAGTCATCGAATAAAGCTGATTGTCAAGATTTCCAGGTCTTGGTGTCCACATGGGATGTTTAATATAAGAAAACGAGAGGTTATGGATTTGTGTTAAACCCTAATAAGGCTTCGACGGCATGAAGTGCGGAGCGAAAATGGAAAAAAAGGCTGAGAGCATACAACTATATATAAAAAGAATGGGGCAGACCGGCACGCAGTCGCATTAAGCTTACCTAAACTATATATATATATAGCAAGGCCACTTCCTTGCTTCACATTTTGGAGTCTACTATTTTCTTACATGTATTATGTGGATTGACACAAACATTACTCTAAAGTGTAAACCATTATTAGGCCTAGCTAGACAATTTAACGAAATATATGATATTCGATCTGATCTAGTTAAATTAGGGTACGCCAAGTTTCAGAATTCAAATCCGAGTAATTTTGAAGACATATATAAAACTCTTTGATCTAATATTAGTTTTAATTTTAACCTTAGAGGTATAGTAGTATTCTTTTATATCGAAAAATGCAGATATATCATAATTGTAACAAAGTAAGTAAACCAATTCGACAACATTACCATGTTTTATGCTAATGGTGGTTGAATTTCTGTTAGAGAAACAACAACTAGATTCCACCAAAAATTCACCGACTCTACTCTTTTTCAAAGGTAACAAGTTTTGTAAAATTAATTCATTAACCTTTTGAAAAATTGTTTATAACAAGTTTCTTCGCCAACTAGTTTCTTCTTTTAGATCTTTTTTTTGGTAAACAAGTTTTCTCTTTTTTTTCTTTGACATCACCAAACAAGAAACTAAATATCTCACCACTCTTTTTATAAAGTATACTTTTTGCTAATTCTAACAACGATCGACCACAATAAAATCAGTATTTTTCATGTAAACGCAAATGTCGATTCATCAAGCCGTCTAGGTGTTGGAGGTTGGTGCTCTAAGGTCCTACCTTCGTTACCACTCATCTTGGTTCTGTGTGAACAAAGACGAAACTCTTTGGCACGTGGGAAAAAGCTTCGGTGCACGTGTCTCGTGTGAGTTTTGTCCTTTTCTTAACCACATATACACAACACAGTCGTTTACTTCCGTCACTTTTGTTCGATTCTCATTGGCTTAGAACTCTCGAGAGCCACAAGATCCCTCACTCTGTTAATCGGACTCCGTGACGCTGAGTTGTTTATTTTCTTATTCTATTTATATCTTTACTTTGGTTACATTATGGGAGTGCATTTTATATTCGAGAAAAAAAGGCTATTCTCACACGCCTCTCAGCGGATTGAGATTACGTCTGTCGGAGTTTCGATCTTTCGCTTGTTCCCAAGACAAATAAAGTTAATTTTCATTCTTGTTCTCTATGGACCTATGTGTGACGCTTAGATCTATGATCTGCATATCTTGAAGCATCGGTTTTTCTTATAGATATGGAAAATTCTACTAAACTCCACTAACTCATATAAACACAATTTGTCTGTATGACATTACATATTTACATCGAGTTATGAGTATGTGTATTGTAAATAACCGAAATCATCAGTTACACTCTCTCTTGCATTTAAAAATATCTCCATTATGAAATACAAGATTTGCATGAGCTAGGTTTTAAAATATCTCCATAATGAAAATCAAGATTTGCATAAGCAGAATTCATTATCTATGTTTTAGGTTTATCCTGTGTAAACATGCACTATATTGAAAGCTAATAAAGAACACATTAAAAAATGTTCAAAACCTAATATATATGTACACTTGTAGTTCTATTGCGTTAATACAAATAAATTTATTAACGTGCACACCTTAGTCCTGACTCCCGAGTCCTGACGAAGAAATTTAGATATTTTAAGGTCTTATAGATAATATTAAAAAAATGTAACAAACCTGAGGTAAATGTTTTATTGATATCAAAACGAAGCACGATTCTGGCTATAATATACATTAATACTCATGCTAATATTAAGTTCTAAAAGTTATATGTATACTTGTATAGTTTTATCACTAGTTAATTCAGATACAAATAGAAAACGATTAGTTATTATTACAATTTGAAAAGAAAAAAAAATCAATAAAGAATGGATCATATCATCATATAACACACACAAAGAAAAAAAAAAAAAAAACTCTTTATCTTGAGAGCTTAACGTCACGCACTCACGCGTCTGGACGTAATCAGAATTAGATTTACTGACGCCGCTGTAACTGTAACTTATTTTAACCACTCGGTCGGATCCTGAGACTTGATTTAGCGCCACGTTAGTTGTTAGTTAACTTTCGCGCCTTTGACTCTTCGTAGCGTTCCTTTTCATGTCGCTTTTTTTTTTTTTTTAAAACTTTTAAACTTTGTTTTTTCATTACAATTTTTAGTTTCTTTTTTCCCAACTTTTCATTAAAGAAAAAAACCTTTAACCAAGCAAATTTATCCCTTTACAACATTATGGAAGTACATGAATTTATTATAATCATGATTTATAAACATAATTATTGCTTACCATATGATCGTGTTGTAAATCACAAATTCTAATTGCCGTTATCAAAGGATCTACTTTTTTGGTTATAAGCTTACCGTTGAGCTCATCATCTCATCAAATGATTAATTTTTGTTAACCGTTGTTGAATCTAAACTAAACTTTTATAACGAAACTGTCGACTGAATAATCTTTTCGATCTTGCATTAAATATATTAGATGTTCGTTATTACTACTATTACAACTATATTTATGGACCACTTGCTAGTACATGCAATATTAGGAAACTGGTATGTATATTTGATGGAGATTTTTTTTTTTCTATAAAGCGAATAGATTTACAATGTTACCACACATTGCTTCATAAATAAGAATTCATCATCTAGTACTTCACATGTTTGAGTTGAGTCAATCATAAATAATATTAGATCCCCACACCAAAGGAGCATCTGTGTTTCAAGGAAAACAGCAAGTGTTGATGGTGCCATGACAGTACCACCCAAATCTGGAGATGCAGAAATATTTACATAAAAGATCTTACTTTAATGCAATGTTTTTATAACCTAATCAAAAATAAATCAGATTAATCATACGATAACCTAATTGAACTAGTTGAACTACATATCAATAAGTCCCAAAAAAATATTTGGTAGAAAGTAAATATAGCATTTTTTTCGATTAGGCTGAAAGCAAAAACATACTATTTAAATTAAGGTTTTTGTATCAAAATAAATCATATAGTGACGCCTGCATCAATGCTCCGCAGTCCGCACAAAACATTCTTTCAGCAAATTAAAACACAATTAATGATATGCTATAATAACATCTATAAATTGGTTCATCTTTGTTAGACAAAGGCTTTGCATGATATTAATATAATAACGGTCATTAACGAGATTTATGTTTCTGACCTTAGTGGGGTCATTATTAAAGCGCACATTTACATAATTTTATGTAATATTGCATTTCTCCAATGATCCGTATTAAACAGTACATAATTATTTAACATTATCTCTAGCATTTGTTGTTTGGTCATGAAAAAAAACACATGATACGGACGGACCATGCCGTCGAACATAGTCATTGAGACCGATGGTCGAATTGACCACACAAAGAAAAAAAATATAAGCACGTAGCAATAATAGCCTTATATGTATTATATATACTTACAAAGATATCTTTATTATCTGATGTGGATATTATCGACATTAATGTTCACAATACTCACTTAGTTTAAGAAATGGAATTTGCTTAATATAAAGTTAATAATTCAAAACCTTAAACATTCTCATTGATAATCATTCGCTGCCCGTTGGTTGAGGCCCACGATCGCGATATTTATATCGTAATCGAACTATTTAATATATAACGAACTTTTGTTACCATTAAAATTAAACAAATGTTCGAAATTTAATTCTTTCATACCAAATTTTTCAAGGTTGTAGACGTATATTTATATTTCATTTATCATTTATCATCTCAAGTTTTCAACCATAGATGCATAGTTACGGGTGTGAGTTTCTGACTGTAATTAATTTTTAATAGCATACGTTTTGGAATTTTATTTTTATCTCGATCCTTCATAAGCTCGAGACTGAAAATTGTCTAGATATAAACGTGGGCACCCATGGGCCGTATGAAGGCTAAGCTAAGCATGGGCTTAAGGTCAAATATATTGGCCCATCACAAATTCAGAGTTCATACTTATTACTTTATCCGTATGGCGTTGTCTTTTTTTTTTTTTTTTTTTTTTTGAGTCCTGGTCTACCTCTACAGGCTCCACAACTGATAGTTTGAAAAAGAAAATGAAAAGTTATTTATCACTAATTTGGCTGTGCATAAAAGAGAATAATATAATATATTCGTATCGAACAATAACATAACACAAAGCATACGAATAAAACCCATCGTAAGTAAACAAAAAAAAATAAAAATAATGATGAAAATCGGCGGTGTCGAAGATGACATAAAAAGGCTCCACAAATTTGATAATAATGGAAGTAATTATAAGGTGGGTCGACGTAAACAACATGCACGTGTTTTCCCCATGGACCTGTTTCGTCTTTCGTGCATGGTATTGTCCTTACTATGGCCGTCATAAATTTCAATCTACTCTCTCATTATCACCCACCAAATTATACTCTTTTAAATTCACATAGTGTAACATATAGTATATATGTTATTATATAAATCTACACATATTTCAACTTGCGTTTGGTACGATAAATAAAAGAGAAAGGGACAGCCTAACCAACGCTTATAATTTGACATGACAAACAAAAATACAATTAGAATCTCTCATCTCTGAGCCATCATTAGCTGTACGTATGGCTCTTTCTATCTTACCCACCAATCTTGTTTGCTTCTCTTCGCTGCTATCTTTTAATAAAATAATTATATTACTTCTTTGCTTCCTTTTGCACAAACAGATTTGTTCTTTTCCGGGATCTATTAATGATTTTGAACTGAGATAGGAGAGGCTCCATCAAGCGTAGCCACTCGGATCGGAAGCCTCCGCTTCATCTTCACCGTCGGAAATGACACGATCTCGTCTTCCTCAGCCGTCCAACTACATGTACATAACGATTAGTATCATATAATCACAAAATATAACAATGTCGTTGAGATTCGCGACATAGAGATGTTTAGGTTCAACTTTGGCAGTATGTATCATGTGTGTGACTTGTGGACGGAATAAAAAACACCTAAAAAAATTCTAGACCATTGTTTTTTTCTCTGGCAAAAAATAAACTTAAAGCTTATTTGGACCAGTCTATTTAAGACCAGCCTGGTAAGATCAGACCGGACTTATCAAGTCCATTACAATATCCCTAGATACGTTATTGGACTGAATTATAACACTGGCAACTGAAGATATCAATGGAGTAACACAAGTAACACTTAGTTGAAGAATAAACATATAGAATTTTCAAGTCTTGATCGGTTTACCTGTACCGGGTCACGAGGTGGTGAAGAAAGATGGATATTTCGAGCTTTGATAGTTCTAAACCAGGACATAGCCTTTGCCCACCGCCAAAGGGTGTGAAGCAAAAACTGCTGTTTGCCGACCCGTTAATCCTCTGTTACATAATTAATTGATTAATTAAGCTAAGTATAAGCCGTAGTTGAATACGTAGTAATTGAGAGGCTAATTCAGATGAAAATAATTATGAAATGGTGACGTACGTCCCATCTCCACGGATCGAATTGATAGGGATTCTCATAAATGTCTTCATCCATGTGAACCGATATGAATGATGCCAATACACACCATCCTTTTGGTATTAAGTAACCTGCCATTCACCCACCAAAATTTATATTCAATTTCTACGAAAATTAATTTATTATCCTCAAAAATAACTTTCATTACAAATAAACAAGCATATTATTTAATGATATCTAACAATTTTCGTGTTTGAACAATACAACTAACTTATTTTTTTTTTGGCATCAATAGAGTAAAGGGGATTTACCTTTAATTTCTACATCTTTGAGAGCCTTCCTCCACACTCCATTAATGATGTTAGCCATTCTCAGCGTTTCGTTTATCACCTGTTTTGTATATTTTGAAAACGTCAATAATATTTTTTAGTAAGAAACAAAAAAAAAGAACCATTTACCAATAACTAGGTACTCAGTCAGTTTCTTTAAAATAGACTTTATAAGGTTATTCACACATATTAAGAATTGTTTTACAAAACCTAATATACCCTTGTTTTATAATTAAATAGTGTTTTAGTTGTTTTAACTCTTAAAAATAAAGGAGTATTAAACAACCATTTTTGTGAAACATTTTTTTCTTTCTAAAAAGTCTTATCTTTATTAAACGGAGGAGATAGTACATATCTATAAAAAAAAAAGGGTTTAAATAAATGAGACTTACATTTTGAGTAAAAGAGAGAGACATATAATCGGTCCAATTGTATACTTCGCCGGATTCCAATTTCCGCCTCTTCATCTCCATATTCTCCTCCTACAATTAGATGAAACTCATTAAAATGGGAAAAAGCTAGATAGTGCCAAAATACAAAAAAAAACGCATAAATATAATGCGTTTCGATTTAAGGCGTTGAAAACAAAGTGTTTCTGTGACGCGAAACGCTATTTTGACAGGCGGTGTGGTCGCTCGTACAGACAAAGGCGTCCTCCTCTTACAGCCGTCCACTCCGCTTTTTAATCCTACGGCTGCTATACTCTCACGTGTCTCTTCCCTTTCCCACACGTGCGTCTGTACTCGTGTGTCCCGTTTGTAAAGACTTTCGACAGCGACTTGACTCGACCAACGGTTACAAAAGTCAAACTGAGCCCACGCTTCGAAAACTATAAATCTCAGCCGTTCAAAAGGACAACCATCTAATCTTACGGTCCACAGACGTCGGCAGATTTGCATTAAGACATACACGTGTACATCAAAGTTTTATAAACGTACCACGAGTCTAGCTAGAGCGACGGGGTTGTCACTTAAGAATTTGACAGCCAAGGTCATCGCCGTTGGCATTGTTTCCTCTCCGGGTATCATCATCTCTACGATCTTTCCGCTGACGAAATCCGACGGCTGAGATTGCTTCTCTGAATCACCACCGTCACTGACGTCTTTTAAAAGCACATCCACCACGTCATTCGCAAGAGACGCCGTCGTCGCCGCCACTTGTCTCTCTTCCACAACCTTTTTAACCATCTTTATTAACCTCTCTTTCGCCTGCACGATTAACATATTAAACCCTAGAACGTTACACACCAACAAAATGTAATCAAAACATTGATATGCTCATGTAATATAAGGAATATATTATACCTTTAGGGATTTATAGAGTCTAGTGCCAGGGAATTTGATGGGTATACAAATTAAACCCTTGATGAATTCTTCGAACTCAAGTTTCAGAATGTCCAAATCTTCGCCAGGTGATGTGCTCATCAACACTTTAACTAATATCTCAAACGTCATCTACTACAACAACAACAACAAAAAAAAACCTTATACGAATCAAAATGTGTTATACCTATGCATACCTAATTCAAATAGACATAATTAACGTGTGGCCAAGTTGTTTATACGCACATACGACGTGTGTGAATTCGCTACTAATATATTTTCAAAGATAATACCTTTTTGATCTCATCTTGAACATGAACCAAGGGAAGTTGAGCCCAAGAAGTCAAAGAGAGACCAACTGCGGCCTCGATGTCTCGAGTGATCCGGTCTTTAAGGTGAGGAGATCTGAGGAAGGCGCCAATGAGCGTGTGAAGCCTTTTTTGGTGAGGCCCATTGATGCTGAGAATAGAGTTTTCTCCAAGTAGTTCGGTGATTGATTTAGGGTATGCAGGGACAAATATGTTCCCGTGGTTTTGGAGCACTACTTTGTTGACCTCTGCATCGGTTGAAACTATGATTGGTGTCCCTATTATGTTCGTCTTGAACACCTTCCCGTAACTACAACAGTTAACATGTGAAAAGATTTCGGTAAGAAATATATAACTAGTTCTACCTCATCCGAACTCAAAGGCGGTATTACATTTCCATAAAAACTTTTCGCTAATTAGAGTGATAGCTAAAAATTATCCAGTCTAGTTAAAGTCCTTGAAAAATAATATTAACCTATAATTCGTGTAAAATAAATATGTTTCCAAAAAAACCTAAATGAGATACTACATTTTCGGGGTGAGATTTTTTTGTTTTGTTTTGGGGTATGGGTGGGCATATGCACAAGTTAAATGAAAAGCTGAAGTCTATGGAGAAGTAGGCTTTGGTGTATGTCTACAAAAAGAAATATTTCGTCCATGTCTATTTGCTGCCTTTTCATATCTTCCCCTCGAACATCCCGAGCTTATTTACTCTCTTTCTTTCTTCTTTTAATATCTAAAAGTCATTAATCATTCATATCTTAGTCAACAATATGCTAGTATTTGTATATCTAAGACTAGCGATACAGAAGATAAGAACCAATGGAGGATTATATATCATCATCACATTTATAAGAAAATTATATATGATGAACAAATAAAACGTGAAGGTAGCCGATTTAAGAAAAAATATATAAAATAAGGTAAAGGATAAATCATTGGGTATTCAAGAGGACCCATTTTGAAAAAATTATTATACAAGAAATTATAATGAAAAGCAGAAGAACACAAAAAAATATGTATAGTGTATAACTGTATACTAATAATAACATAGGAAAATAGTATATTAAACAGAAGAGATAAAGATGACACATGAAATGTAGTAAACTCAATCACCCAAGAAAAAACACTATAAAAAAACACACGCTTAAACTATTTTGCTGTTGTATACGGCCAAGAACATGAAGACAGCTTGGTTTTGTCAGTCTTTTTTTATTTTAAGTCGAAATTATGTTATGTCCAAGAGTTTTAGTTTAACTATTAGCATCCCCAGTAGACTTATTTATTAAGTTTCAAGAGCTTCTAATTCAAAATTAATTGATAATAATTCGATTGACCCATGTCTATTACTCAAATTTTTTTCAATCTTCTTAATGTAGAGTATATCTCCACATTATTTGTATTTTTCTTAAAATCATCATTATTATATAACCACTTTCTTCTTTGCCTAAAAAGAGATCTTAGTTATATTTTTACAAAAATAGTTCTCAAATTTTGTTATAACTCAATGGTGTCAGTTATGTTGTTAGTAGTTTATGTTTAGATAAAGAAAAAAAATAAAAAGCTAGTTGCTCTAGGGTTACCTAAAAAAGGACTATGGAATAAATTGGTGGAAATAGGACAACTGAATTATAAGAAACAAAAAGAATACCCTAACTAAATAAAGCAGATGTGAAATTAAGGGATAGAAATTATGAACTCGCCTTAAAAATTCGTTAAAAAATCATTGAAGGATTTGATAGAAAACGACTTTTCTTATTTTCTGGCCAAAAGAATAAATAGAAAAAGACTTACAGAGATTTTCGTTTGTCCATGAAGGTAACTGGCCGAGAAGAATAACCACAAGCGATGAAGTTTAGGGTTTCTCCGATCACCGGCCAGCCTAAGCTCCCCTTCGGAATCATTCCCTTCTTCTTCTCTTCTTCATCTCCATCTTTCTTGTTCGAGTTTCTTAGACGAAACCAGAGCCATGGACGGAGAAGTACTCCGGCCGTCAAAACCAAGAAACCGGCAACCCAATAATCCATGAAATCAGAAGGCCAAGAAAGATTTTCCGGCGACCGGAAAAGTCCTGTTCTTAGCGGATGATACATACGCCAAAAAGTTCAAGGATGCCTAAGCACATGTAGATATAGCAAAAAAGTGAATACAGAGAATTAAAGAAGGTTTCCCCAACTGAAAATGGTTTCTCAATTCTCAAAAACCATGCAGAAAGAGAAAGTGAGAGAATAAATATTTGAAGAGCTAAAGCTATGGTGATGTCATTTTCAATGGGGGCAAAACAGAGGAATTTATTGATATATAATATCCACTTTTACCCGTCTCTCACTATATATATATATATATATACATTTACTTTCTTAATGAAACTTTAAAATTAACTAAACGATTTATTACTATATAAATGTAGATATACTTTCAAGTTTCATAACATCTTAAATAGTTAAGTTCTACTATAATCTTAAAGAACAATATAGAGTACATGTTAACAATTAATAAGCATGATGACAATATTTTTAAGTAAACAACATATTGACATATCTGTTTAGTCAAAATTCGATCTTCACATTTATATTTAAAGATTTGCATGAAATAGTAATAACGACCTGAATTTTAGCTATACATAGTATTTGTTATTATAAGAAATTTGATATAGCTATACTCATCATTTTCTATGGAAATAAATATATAATTTCTCTAATAAACTGATTCTATATGGACGTTTTTATGAAGATGATGTGCGCATGTAACATAATTATAAAGATTATTAATATTTATGATTATATTATTGTTATTTCTATAAATAAATATAACTAATCAATAATTAATACAATTAAATATATTTAAGATGCAATTTGATATGTTTTAAAATTAGAAATAAAAATTTAATATAAAAAATTTTAAAATTAAATAATTAAAAACATTAATATATTGATGAGATACTCTGCTAATAGAAAGATTATTTAGAAATGAAGATTTTAACTGAAACTAAATTAAGTATATTAATACTATATTGGTGAGATATGTCACGAAAGGAAATGGCGAAATGCTCTTACCAATCAAGGTAGATGCTGCTTTCACTCACTCCTCTAATTTATCTGTAAATTTTCCGATGGAGATCCTTATTTTACTGTTAAATCATATTTCTGATTCGCATAGGATAATACGATACCTACATTATGTAAAACATTTTTGACAAGGTTCCCCAAAACTAATATCGAATGTTCAGAGTTCGGAGTTCCACTTGTGAAATGAAAATGTAATAAGTATTGCTCATTATATGTGCGTAGGGATTATCATGTAATTCATAACGTAGAGACTATCACAGTCAGATTAATTTCTTCAACATTGAATATAATTGAAGTATTAGATGCAATATAATATCCAATTCAATACTCTTAAATGTATCGAAACATCTTATTTGTATGCATCTTTATTGTATAACATCGGATCCGTATATCTAAAATTAATAGCTCCAAGTCGACGTTAATATTAAATTTAAGAGAGCAACAAAACAATATGCAAAATGAAAGGGAGAAATAAATGAGGGGACAGAAATAGGGAGCGGCTATTGCGCCACGCTTAGGCCGTTTTGTCTCGTCTCATTTTTAGATATTAGATAGCTACTTCTTACTTCTCACCCCACCCAAATTTATTTATTCATTTGTTTTTCAATTCATTACTACTACTCCCCATGTTATAAAAGAAGCGATGTTTTAGAAGAAAATATTTGTTTTAAAATATTTAATTTTCTCACATTTCTATGTTTAACTTATATTAATTTAATAGTTTGTAATCATTAAATTTTAAAATATTTTTTTCTATTGGTTAGATTTCTATAAATAAGAAAATATTTATTATTTTTTAAAATATGTGATTTTACCCAAAACATCACTTATTTATTATTTATTTGTTTATCCCTTTATATAAAATTCCTTCTACACTCATGAAATCGTTCTTGATTTTTTTTTTTTTTTGTCAAGAAGTCGTTCTTGATTTTCGTCCACTATTAGCAACATGTAAAACATTACTTGATAAATGGTTACAAATGGCAATAAGACTGTGTAACAAAACATTTCGTAATAGACAGTGCCAAACCAAACATTTTGAAAGCCCTCAACAAATACATACACACATATATATATATATATTAATATGTACCATGAAAAATAAAATTCCTAATTCAAAAAAATATAAGCCCTAAAAGCAAAAAAAAAAGAAAAGAAAATAAATGTAGATTCTAAACGTTGGGTTTTGGTGACTTATGATGTCTGCACTCTGCAGCAAACATGTCATTTGTACGAAACACCAAACTCATATATGGATCCTTATTATAAATAACAAGCCACGTTAACTCCTACAGAGTTAACTAATACTGTAGAAGTTATATTTCGTTTGAAATGAAATTTGAACGAATACTCAATCATAGTTATCAATATGTTTAGATCTCAATAATAAGATCCACTTCCCCGGACCAGACTAGCAAAGTTATATGATTAAAAACAAAGTAAACACAAACTTCATACTATAGGTCAAAATGAAAACAAAAGATCATCAAATGCCTTGACAAAATATGTATAAAATTCGAGATCTGCTTTTAGAATGCGAAACAATGATGAACATAAGTTCACTGATTAATCCATGATCTTATTATAATAAAAACATGACAGACACACATTATGTTAATCAGTGCTAATAAACTATTTTATTTGCCTATGCCATTGAATTATTAAAGTATGATTATCGATATCATATACCCATTTTTTTGTCAACAACATATAATATGTCTATTTTTTGAATGTGACAAAAAAATTTATATTTCTGAATTGTGACAAATAATAATACTAATACAAACTAGTAACTACTAGCTAGATTATATTAGGTTTAACATAATACTATTACAAATCACTAGGTCGTATTGGAACTTCTTTAACTAAAGTTAGATATATGAATACCAACTTTAGTACCATGAGATACTTAATCCAACTTTAATATTGGGGAGTGTGATTACTACGACATGTGATCGGAGGATCTTTGTTCCTCTTTAACCTTTAGACTTAATTTCAAAGAGTCATTCATATTAATTAATAATCGAATATATGACTGATAAAAAGCCGAGGTACACATGTTAATAAAAGGTCAGTCCACAATAAACTAATTAGAAAGCTTTCTGCCTAACGTGTGTGTATAAATACATTTGACCACAACTTGTAACAACACGTAACATTGTTAAGATTTAGAGTCCTACCATTAAAAAAATAAAAAAAAACAAAAATACAATGTTCCAATTTATACTACATTCTGCCATTGCACATTTTGTTATGGTTAAAATCAAGAGTTACAAAACTGTTTATTTCTTTCTCTTCTGGTTGTATATCAAACACGAGAGTGATTAAATAAGTAAAGAAAAAAAAATTATAGGACAAACAAATATACGTTTGAAATACCCTTAACGGTTCACGTCTTATCTGAATAATACTGTAAAACTTTTACAGCAAGTCCAAAATATTAGGCTCCAAGGCTCAATAAAACCAGTTCTTGATACCTGTAGCCTGGACTACACAAGTTCACAGACAATTTAAAATGTCTCGAGCTGTGAACCTTTTTTCTTATGTTAAATAAATTATTTGTGAGAGTATATATATATTTATTGCTGTTACCACGCATAGAGCATAGTTGAGATACAAAAAGATTGACTTGTCATTGTCAAATCAACCATTTGGTGATTTCGAAAAACAAAATCATCTCTCGACATCGCCATTGACAACCTCTCTCTCTCACTCTCTCTTCTCTGTTTCTCTATCCTTTTCGATTACAATTTTTTTTATCTTCTTTAAACAATAAAGGTTCTCTGTAAATAACTTATATGGTTAACTATAAAAGTATACAGAAGAAAATAAAATAAGAAAATGTTCGAATCAAAAGAAAACGAATAACTTAACTTGCGCAAGACGCTACAACAGCATTGACACCATCAACGTGAAACAAGGATAGTTTACTAATGGCGAGAGCTTCTCCGTATAGTGATGCCCTCGTTGATTTCTCGATCCGGACCTCTACAAAATCCCCAATTTCAGGACTCCTCTTCAAAACATCATCATGAAGACGTGCTTTATCAAACAGAGGCTTTGTGACAAACGAAACTCGGTGTCCTTTATCGGTTTTTCCTATTAGTTCTGTCTCAGGTGCTCTCTTATTTGGTCCTTCGACTAGAACTAACTGAATTGATCCGACTTGAGAGTCGTAACACGGACCTGTGGTTTCACGGAATGCTTCTATTAGTTCTGTTAAACGTCTCTGCTTGACTTCCTCTGGAACATCGTCTGTGTAATTCCGATGAGCGTGTGTCTTTTCTCTCATGCTGTATGCAAACATATATGCCATATCGTATCCAACTGCTCTTACCAGGCTTAAGGTTTCTTCATGCTCTTCTTCGGTTTCTCCACAGAAGCCTACCAACACACACAATTGGTCTCTTTTGCATCAGAAAAGTTGAATCAATGTCTAAGGATAACCGAATACGAACTGAAACCAAAACCATGTCAAACATAACTTAAAGGTAGGTAATTTTCATTCGGTTTCCTTGTTCCATCAACTGAAAAATCCGAGCAGAACATCAAATTCAAAAACATATTGGACACCCCTTTAAATTAAAGCCATAATTTCTATGACAATCCATCAAATAAAAGATGAATTTTCTATAAACCAAAAATGTATTAAACCAAATCAGATGGTATCCGGTCTCTATTCGGTTCCATAAAAACCGGAAAAATCCAAACCATTTCCCTAGCTTGAATCTTGTTTGATTCATAAACTTGTGCAATCAAGAGACACGTCATGAATATACCGCAAGGCAATCCTAGTCTAAGGCATCTAAACGAAGGAAAAAAATGGAACGGGTTTTAAGCAATGTTTTTGAGTAAGCGTACCAGTTATGAAGTCGCTCGTTATAGCCACATCTGGTATAATACTCCGAATCTTTTTAACAAGATCCAAGTAAGCTTCTCTGGTGTAACCTCTACGCATCTGTTCAAGTACTCTGCTATTACCAGATTGTGCAGGAAGATGGATGAGATTACAGATATTATATCTATCTCTCATCAAATATAGCAATTCGTCCGGGTAATCTTTAGGATGAGGCGAAGTAAACCTAAACCGCATCTCTGGAAACTCCAAGGAGAGTCGGTCCAAGAGATCAGCAAATCGCAAACCCATGTTTTTAACTTTACACCTACTCGAGAATCCTTCACTGTATTCCCAATTAGCCCCTGACTCAGGATCAGATGAATCATCGTTATAGCTGTTCACATTTTGACCTAAAAGTGTAACTTCTTTCACACCGGATTCCCACAACTCCTTAACCTCGCGGACTATGGATTCCACGGGACGTGACCGCTCTCTGCCTCTTGTAAACGGAACAATGCAGAAAGCACACATGTTGTTGCAGCCTCTCATAACTGAAACAAAAGCGGTAATTGCGTTTTCGGAGATTCGGACTGGGGATATGTCGGCGTAAGTCTCTTCTAGAGAAAGAAGAGTGTTGATTCCTTTTTGTCCGTAGTCTACTTCTTCCAATAGCCTCGGGAGATCCCTATAAGCATCAGGACCGCAAACCACATCAACCATTTTATCAGAATCTAGAATCTTGTCCTTTAATCTTTCAGCCATACATCCCAAAACGACAACTTTAGGAGGTTTGAGAGATTGCGCTCTTCCTTTAGCGACATTGACTTTCCATTGGCGTTTTAGGAACCAAAAGTAGTTAAGTCTTTGCCATACTCTCTGTTCTGCATTGTCTCGGATAGCACAAGTGTTGATGAAGATAACTTCCGCGCTCTCGGGATCAGACACCACTTCTTTATAACCGGAGTTTTTCATGATCGAAAGGACTATCTCCATGTCGTTTATGTTCATCTGACATCCATATGTTTCATGATAAATCCGACCTTTCGATGCAATATCGGAATCTAATGTGCTTCCAAGAGCAAGAAAGAATTCAAAAAGAATAGTATTAGCAAATGTTAAAAAGCTTAATCCACATTTTCGAGAGCAATCGCTTGTAAATTCCACAACTTGAAAGATAGAAGTCACTATCTATGGATTGATGAGCAAACAGATTGACTTAAATGGTTCTGCAACTAAAGTGGCACTTTCATTCCTTAAATTTCGAATCTTTAGGGTCTCCAACCAATGGCCAACACCAATTAGGTTGCAAAACAGACAGTAATTTCGCGAAATCGATCTCAAAATCAAAACTTTAAGATCATTGAAACTCCTTAACCGATGAAATCTCTAAAAGAAGACTTACTCAGATTCGATTTCGGGAGTGGTAAGAGAAGCATGTGCTTGAGCGTTGGAGACGAACTGTTGGAGGATTGGACCATCAAACTTACTAGAACCAGCAATTTGAGAGACAGAAAAGCTTCTAGAAAGATTTAAGGCAAACTCATTCTTCCTCTTGATCTGCTTTTGTGTGAGACGATGCGTGCTGTGGCAACGAGGGAGAAGAGCAGAAGAAGAAGAAGATGAAGAAGAATAATGGATTAGTTTCGAGGAGACGAATGTAAGAGCGGAACAGCGTCGAGTAGAGGCTTTGAAACAGAGAGAGCAACCGTGAGGGTTGTTGAGAATGGAGGAGAGAGACGAGAGAGAAGAAGACGCCATTGGAGGTTGAGCTCCTAAGTCTCCACTAGAACAACAACGGGAGGCTCTCAGGCTTAGGGATTTTAGTTACAATCTACTCACACTAAAACGCAGCGTTTCGTTATCCAGACTCAGGGGTACTATTGATATTTCGTCATCAGCCTCTTTTTTTATTTTATTTTATCACTTAAACGAACATTTTGGTAAGAACGAAGAAGAAGACGTGAAGGAGTAGAAGTATGAAGAATGATGATGCAGAAATTGAGAAGATCGGGAGAGTTTATAAGATTTGGCTGTAAATCTCTAATTAATCTCCGACCAAACAGGAACTCAGTGTCCCGTTCTGTTTCAGGTTTGATTTTATCTCCAGTTTGACTTTTGTAATTAGATTGAGAGATGAAAAAAAACTGAACTTTGCTTTAGAAACTGATCATTTTGGATAAGATGTTTCTATTTTGGAACTTGTATCTTATTGGTTGATTTATGGGCGTAGGCTTTGTGAATCACAACGACGCAAAAGGCAAGCTTTTATTCGATTTCATGGTTTCTTGAAAAGCAAGCAACTGAATAAATCTTAAGATTTGCCTAGTCTTGTAACAAGATAGTATGCTTAAACTAAACGTTGTTTATTGTTTACCAGGCGGGACGTGATCTCAAATTCGTCAATTCCGTGATGAGTTCAAGCTTCGTCCTTGGCTGTCTCACACTAATGGTACTTTATTGAGCCTTTTCATAGACCCTAATTAAGGTTAATAATCTTAGAAGACACTTCAAATTTGAGCAACCGTAAAATGAATTTTAGTTACTATTGTTGTTGATAATGACACAGTTCGTGACACGAAGTGTCTATGGTTTACTCGGCTGCTGGGTCGTTCTCGTCGGATTTCAATGGGTAAAAATGTGTACATAATATTACCAGAGATTTTCTCTTCGTCAAAATCTGTCTATTAACCAAAATATGCTAAATATTGCAGGATCGGTTTGGTCTGTATCTACAGGGCCTTCTTTCACCTGGAGGCTTTTTTTTTTTTTTTGGTTTAAGTCTATATACGGCGGAGAAGATCAAATCCATATAAGTGTCAGTATGATTTGTGTCTGAGTTGTTGCGAGCTATACCTAGACTAAGAGTTTGCCAATAAATGGCTAATTTTGATATATCAAGCAACAAAAAAAAAAGCAAGTAACATCGAGCTCTGAGGCTCTAGAATGATGTCTAGATTGTCAACATTTTTTTTTTTTTGGTCAGAGCAATGTAAATTCAAAGCATAATAGACAAAGTATTAAAGTGTTGTTAATAGACAAAGTATTTAAGTGTTGTTAAGTTCAATCAGTTAGGGAAAAAATGATTTGGATTATGTTTACTCTATTCTTCCTTTGACAAAATCTTGAGTAACAATCAACAATCAAAATGATTCGGATTCAAAACAATCAAACCCAAGACAATGGCTCTGTTCCTAATGTTCCCAAGACAAACTCATTCTCACGTCTACTACATATATCTTCTCCTGAGCTTCTCTCTAATCTCTTTCTCCGCCTCTTGTTTGGTTCTCTCTCTGTAGCTGCACTATTTGACTTCTTCAGTCTTGCTTTGCGTTTCTTCTTCTTCTGCGTTAGTTGTTGTTCTAGCTCAAGAGATATCTCGGTTAGTGCCAAAAAATCATCAGATGCGACACGAGCAGGACGCTCTGATTCCCGATCGACAAAATTACCTACAGTGGATTCTCTTTGTAACTTTCTAGCTTCTTGTTTAAGAGCCACTAGGTGAGGATTTAAGCTCTTCCATCTCCTCAAACACTGATTGTCAGTACGGCGAGAGGACATATGTAAAGCGACTTTGGACCAACAATGTCCATGTTCTCTAATTGCTTCCTCCAGCTTTGCATCCTCTTCCTCGGTCCACTTCCCATGATTTACTTTGGGTTTAAAAACGTTTACCCATCTCTCTCTACACTGAACATTCGTCCGTCCAGGAACAAACTTAGCAATATTACGCCACTTTTCTTTATCAGCTCCAAAGAATATCACAGCTATATTCAAACGTTTGTCTTCCTCTGAGCTCCATCTCCCTTCCTTTTCTCTGCTAGGGTGAAGCGTCTTTTTCCATCTATTAGAGTACTGAGGTCCGGTTCTTGCTTGTAATGAATTTGCAACAGCCTGCCAGTTTTTCTCTCCAAACAAGTCAACTGCGGCGCGGAGTTGGTAATCTTCCTGTGCAGTCCAATCTCTATTCAATATGTCTGGATTCAAGCTTCTCTGATATCGAGCCAAACATTGAAATGGGGTCCTATTTGTCCCTAGTGTTACCGCAATGTCAAGCCAGTCACTCTTGTTGTTCTGGATCATAGAGCGTATGTTATTGTCCTCTGCTACAGTCCATGGACTCTTGTTAATCAATGGATCTTCCCAATTCATCCACCGGGCTTCACATTCTGCAGCAGTACGGTTCTTGATAGCCAGTTGATCCCAATTAACTTTCGGAAGAAACTGTCTAATCATTTCCGGTGTGATCTCAAGATTCTTTACCGCTTCAAGAACAGTGTTCAGATCATCTGTAGATCCTTCCAAGTCGCTGGAGCGTTCTACAGCTTCGCGAAGGATTGTGTCTTGAACTTGTTGTTTTAGACCTTTGGCAAGATTTTCCTTCTCCTTAGTAGTCCATTTTCTGCGATCCACTGAAATTGGATATTTCTCTACTGCCATCCTATAATTTGCAACACAAGGGTTTTCTGGTGGACCATTACCATCAGATTTTCGTGTGGAGATTAACTGGAGATGAGGAGGATCTTTCTTCTGAGAAAGTGCCTGTTTAGTAATTCTCTTGCAAGCAGCTTGAAAATCTTTAACTATCATAACATTTTTCCTGTGTTTCTCGTTTTGCTCAATCGTTGCTTCAATTTCGGTCAACTTTCTTCGAAGGAATCCCTGATACGACCTATTAATCCGGATTGCATCAACAAAGGCTTGTGCAGATTCAGGGAAACGTGATCTCGCAGCTGGCATAGGCGATGATTGGCATTTCACAATAAAAGTCTTTTCATGTAAATCAACAGCTTCTACTTCCTCTGAGTCTTGCACTGGTTGGTGATCTGGGAAGCTTTCAAAAGTCTTAGGTCTACTTGAATTGTCCGAGGCATGTACCTGCTTTTTCTTCTTCATGAAATTTCCTTGAACAATAGAAAAAAATTACCAATATAAGAAGAGAGAAGTATAACTATCTTAATGAGCCATAGAAGCAATGTAACACAGAAACAATATCTAAATACAAGTATAGATTTTCACTCACCAAAATTTTCATAAGCAGAGAATCGCCTACGGATAGCGCCAAGGGTTTCAAAAGCACCATCTTCGTCTTCGTCTTCGTCCATCGGCAGTGCCAATTGGCTTTTGATGCTCCGAAGCATCTCGAAGTCGTCTTCACTCTCCGAACCAGAGGGCAATATGGGAGGAGTACCGCACAAATCCACATCCGTCGACGGAGCTAATTGGCTCTTAATGCTCCGAAGCATCTCGAAATCGTCTTCATCCTCCGAATCCGACGGCACCCCTCCGCCAGAAGCGAAATTGGCCTCGGAGACCATACATGCGCGAGTTAAGTCTTCGAGGTCTTCACGGATATCGTCGTCATCATTATCACCATCATCGTCGTCAGCTTTGTACAGGCTTTCGCGATTCATCGCGTCACAGAAAGAAACACACGTCTATGGGAGGCGAGAAAAATCTAATCAAAGAGAATAAAATTCCTTGAGCCTGTGCGAGAAGAAGAACCAGGTTTTCCTTTTTTTCCTCAAAAAATAGGGTTCATTTATGGGAATACCATTTAGGATGGCGGCATCAGAAACAATTTTGGATCGGGTCGGTTCGAGTTAGTTGGTTGGGAATTGAACGTCTAGATTTAGACCGGGATTAGTGGGAACATGATTTATATGGACTTTTAACATTTTAAGGCAAACCCATTCTTCCTCTTGATCTGCTTTTGTGTGGCAACGAGGGAGAAGAGCAGCGGAAGAAGAAGAAGTATGGATTAGTTTCGAGGAGACGAATGTAAGCGCGAAACAGCGTCGAGTAGAGGCTTTGAAACAGAGAGAGCAACCGTGAGGGTTGCTGAGAATGGAGGAGAGAGAAGAAGACGCCATTGGAGATTGAGCTCCTAAGTCTCCACTAGAACAACAACGGGAGGCTCTCAGGCTTAGGGATTTAGTTACAATCTACTACTCACACTAAAACGCAGCGTTTCGTTATCCAGACTCAGGGGTACTATTGATATTTCGTCCTCAGCCTCTCTTTTTTTTATTTTATTTTATCACTTTATCGAACATTTTGGTAAGAACGAAGAAGAAGACGTGGAGGAGTAGAAGTAGAAGAATGATGATGCAGAAATTGAGAAGATCGGGAGAGTTTATAAGATTTGGCTGTAAATCTCTAATTAATCTCCGACCAAACAGGAACTCAGTGTCCCGTTCTGTTTCAGGTTTGATTTATCTCCAGTTTGACTTTTGTAATTAGATTGAGAGATGAAAAAAATTGAAATTTGCTTTAGAAACTGATCGTTTTGGATAAAATGTTTCTATTTTGGAACTTGTATCTTATTGGTTGATTTATGGGCTTAGGCTTTGTGAATCACTACGACACAAAAGGCAAGCTTTTTGAGTCAAATGATGGGAACCATAACACTGAGCTTCATCATCGATGTCTTGGTAGAAATTTGGGGATGCTGCAGCAGTATAAGTGTTTTGGTTCATCATCAGCTTCAAAAATTCAGAGAAACCCTTTGTTTTCGTCGTTGGATTCGAAGGATGTTAGCTATTTCAAGGAGATATTAGGTGACAAAAACGTGATTGAAGATGAAGAAAGGCTTGAGACTGCAAATACAGATTGGATGCACAAGTACAAAGGATCTAGTAAGCTGATGCTCTTGCCCAAGAACACAGAAGAGGTGTTTTTTCTCTCTACTGTTTCTTACCATTACTTTGTTTGGATCGGGATGAAACTTTTGTGTTAACATAGACTGTATTTTTGTGCAGGTGTCTCAGATACTTCAGTATTGTGATTCGAGGCGTTTAGCTGTTGTTCCTCAAGGGGGAAATACTGGTCTTGTTGGTGGAAGTGTGCCTGTCTTTGATGAGGTTCGATACTTTTTTCTCTACTGATGTTGGTTGATGATGATCAAACTGTTGGCTAGGTAGTTTAAAGCTAGCAAAGGAAATTTTCAGGAATGTGAGAGATAGGAACAAAATAAAAGAATTTTTTTTTCGATCATAAATGTGACAAATTTGCAGCATCTTTGCAGGTGATCATCAATGTTGGTTTGATGAATAATGTCTTAGCTTTTGATGAGGTAACTGGCAATCTTATATTTAGAACAACTGATGCTCCGGTTTTTTTTCATTTTATTTTTGGGAAGTAACTTTGTAAAAAATTACTTGAAACTGTGTGCGAGCTGTTCAGTTCAATGGAGATTACAATCTTCTTTTCTAGTGTCGATTGCTTCTTAGGTAGCTGTTCCAATAGTCTTCATCATACAGAAAATATCAAGGATTAGGCTTTTCGTACACAATATTTCTTACTACTTAGATGATGATGATACAATGCTCTATGTTCAGGTTAGTGGTGTCTTGGTATGTGAAGCAGGATGTATTTTGGAAAATCTGGCAACTTTCCTTGACACGAAAGGGTAAGTTAACCATGTCTTCTTACCCTCTTTTCGTAACAGAGAACTGAAATTTAATAGAAGAATGTCCTATTATTACTCAGCTAGCTCGTTTTATGGTCGGATATAGCAACATAAATTTTTTGTTTCCTCAGTTTTATTATGCCTCTGGACTTAGGTGCAAAAGGAAGCTGTCATATTGGTGGAAATGTTTCAACTAATGCTGGTGGTTTGCGCCTTATTCGTTATGGCTCACTTCATGGAACCGTATTAGGTAATGACTTATAGTTCTAGTCACTTTTGATCCATCTAAAATTCATTTACGTTTCATCTTCATCATCTTTATTTTCTTACCATCTCAGGTCTAGAAGCTGTCACCGCAAATGGCAATGTACTTGACATGCTTGGAACTTTACGCAAAGACAATACTGGTTACGACTTAAAACATTTGTTCATTGGTAGGTATTATTATTACATATTATTTTGTGCTTGTACTATTATTTCAATGTCACTTCATTACCAAAAGAGACTACAACATCTTGAATTTTCTCTTCACTTGTTTCACAGGTAGTGAAGGATCACTTGGTATTGTAACTAAAGTTTCTATTCTAACACAACCAAAATTGTCTTCTGTAAATTTAGCCTTCATTGCGTGCAAAGATTATTTCAGTTGCCAGGTTTAAGACAAATTTTCTTCTGTACTCCTTTAATTGAATTCTCTCTACAAAGGAGATAGCGCGTGAACTGTTGTCTCTCATTATGTTTCTTTTTTTATTTCCAGAAACTTCTTGTTGAAGCAAAGAGAAATCTTGGAGAAATACTATCCGCATACGAGTTTCTTGATAACTATTCCATGGATTTGGTAAGCTTTTAGTAACTGTTTGCATTCCAGATACTTTATCTTGTGTACGAATCTTTGATTTTTGCTAAATCCTTTCGCTTTTAATTCATTCGACAGGTACTGAACCACCTAGAAGGTGTACGTAATCCAGTTTCCTCTACGGAGAACTTTTATATTCTGATAGAGACAACGGGGAGTGATGAAACAAATGACAGGTATAAAGAATTTTCGGGTTTTTCTTGGGACTTTCACAAAATTCCGGTAACATTCAAATGAGGCTCTCTTCTAAGTATTCAGATCCCCTGAGCGAGATTTTTTCCTGGTTAAAAAACTAATGCAGGGAGAAGCTTGAAGCTTTCCTGTTAAAGTCAATGGAAAAAGGTTTAGTTTCTGATGGTGTAATCGCTCAAGACATTAACCAAGCCTCCTCATTTTGGCGCATAAGAGAGGTAAAACATTAAAGAGTTATTTCCCCTGAGAAATCTTGATGTTACATGACGAATCATGTCATAATTATTACCGTGCAGGGTATAACAGAGGCGTTACAGAAGGCAGGAGCTGTTTACAAGTATGACTTATCCTTACCGGTTGAAGAAATTTACAATATTGTCAACGATCTTAGAGGGAGATTAGGTGAGAAATATATCATTGCACTGTCTAGTTACTTGAAACCAAAAGATTCAATGAAAACTGCAACCAAACTTGCATATGCTTCAGGTGACTTAGCAAATGTTATGGGATATGGTCACCTTGGAGACGGAAATCTACATTTAAACATCTCAGCGCCAGAATATAACGATAAGGTAAAATACAAATATCGATATCAAACATTCCAAGAGTGCAAATAATCATTCATTCACTTTTTCCTCAGATTTTAGGTTTGATAGAACCTTATGTCTATGAGTGGACATCAAAGCACCGTGGAAGCATCAGTGCAGAACATGGATTAGGTGTAATGAAAGCTAATGAAATCTTCTACAGCAAATCACCCGAAACTGTGAGTTAACCAACAACAAATGGAACTATGTATACAACTTTCGTGTCACTCTATTCTTACCGGAATATAAAATATGCAGGTTGCAATAATGGCTTCCATTAAAAAGTTGCTGGACCCTAAGGGAATTCTCAACCCATACAAAGTTCTTCCTCACTCTCTCTTCTCTCACTAAGGTAAAAGATTATTATGCTTTATGATTACGCACCGAAATTATTGAAAGCATCTTTCTATCTATCAATGCTCTTCCAACGTCAAAAGTGAAGAATCATCATCTTTTACTTTGGAATCATTGACATTCTTTTTTCGGCGAATGCAAGGTGGTGATGAGATGATTCTTCAAACAGGAATTTGGAACATGAGCAGCCAAGTTTTAGCAATATAATTGATGCAAAGGAACAAGAAAAACAAGTGCTGATTTAAAAATCTTAAAACTCAAAAGTGTATATGCTTCTTCTTTCTTCTTGTTGTCACCTTGTATTAATATCTCATTATCAAGGATAAGATAGAATCAAAGCCTATGGATCTTACGTGTATTTAAAGTCAAAATTTGCAGTGTATTTAGACCAAAACTCGAAAAGTTAAGAATCTATCATAATAGCATTTCAAGAATCTCTCACTTAATATCTTTCTATTCTTGGCTATTTCAGTTATAATGGTTTCGTCATGTGTTAACCTTTCTTTAATGTGTCTTATTATTAGAGAAACCAGATCGGTCAGATAACCGGCAAAATATCCGGTCCGATTGATATGTCCAACAGTCCAACCAACTTCTCTAATTTAAGAGATAAAGCTATGGATTAAACATATTAGTTCTAACTTCTACCAAGTATATATATTCTTCTGGACCTAAGTTTGACCTAGCTAGATAGGAATATAGGAATCCGTATTGCCATCGCCATAGCCCATAGTTTCCAGGAACATATGTGTACAAGTTCTGGTTTAAGGTGAGGCCAATGTATACAACAACATCATGCATCATGATTGTAAATTTGTAATTATGACTAGCCAAATTTTATATATAATCAAGTTGCTTACACTTTTATAACCATCGATCCATTCACAATAATCACAAGGGCAAAAAGACAACGAATACAATATATTATCAACTAAAATTCCAAGGCTGCGTCGATGAATGATGGATCCATTAACGGGGAATAAATTAAGATAAATGTTACGGTTCAATTTTTACCTGATGCAATTGCAGGCATCAATGATTTTTTTTTTTGTTAATATACATGCATCCTATAGAAATAACATTTAATTTTTTTAAAATTCATATTATGCCACTGGTCTGAAGAACAAAAAACAAACAAACAAAATCTACAAATATATCATACTATATCTATAGCCAAACAATATACAATATCTCTTTTAATATATATTTATTTGAAAACAAAATCTTAAAAAATATATATCTTAAATGTTCTTCAATAATATAATTAAATAGTTAAAACGAAAATAAATTTTAAAATGAAGTAGATATATTAGTTAATATCAAATATTTTTCATTTTTTAAATAATATTTCTATGGATATATGCTTACTATAATATGTTAAAAACATAAAATATATAAACGGGTAATAATATGGATTAATTAGAACTTTTAGTAACGTTAGTATTAAATTTATTGTGCATCCATAACCTTGAATTTAAGTATAACTCAGATAATAGTATGAGATTTTATGATTTAGGAAATTTGGTTTTCTGAGAATAGATTTTGGAATGTTTTATGATAATATTCCTAACTGGTTTGATCATGATCGTGGGAGTTGCAAAAGCGTGCGAAGATTCGGTTGTCCAACACAAGTGGAAAGTCCCGGGTTGATGACTGGACATAGATCCAAACGCTTTAAAAACACTACAAAGATGATAAGACACTATAAAAGAGCTCCTGGATATGGCTAAGGAGACAAAACACACACATTCTCTCTCTCTCTCTCACTCACTGTAATAAGTTAAAGCAAAAATGACGAGTTCTTCTGAATCAACTCGCAAGGTTGGTTACTTCTTCTTTAACTTTAAGTATATATAACATTTTTGGTTATAATTCGTTGGTTTGATAGTCTCTCTTTTGTTCTTTTTATGTTAGGGTCTGACCAAAATCGCCACGAACCGGTTGCAGAAAGAGTTTATGGAGTGGCAAACCAATCCTCCTTCTGGTTTCAAGCACAGAGTCTCTGATAATCTCCAACGGTACATAATCATTTTATCGTATTTCATTCGAATATCGATATTCTGTGATGTAATGTTGAATTATTGGTGTGAAAAGATGGATCATTGAAGTGCATGGAGCTCCAGGAACTCTTTATGCCAATGAAACTTACCAACTTCAGGTTGAGTTCCCTGAGCATTATCCTATGGAAGCTCCACAGGTTCGTCCTCAAACTCCTTTTGTTTATACTTAACGTCATCGCATCAAATCCCATAACCGATGATTTCACCGATAAACAGGTCATCTTTCAGCATCCAGCTCCACTTCATCCTCATATTTATAGCAATGGTCACATTTGTTTGGGTAAGAAGATACTAAAACACATACACACAATGACTCACTCGTGTTTTGCTCTCTCTTTCCAAAGTCCACAAGAGCTTCTATGTGTATTTTTGATGATGCAGATGTTTTGTATGATTCGTGGTCACCGGCGATGAGACTAAGTTCGATCTGTCTCAGCATTCTCTCAATGCTCTCCAGCTCACCCGTGAAGGTTTGTGTGTTTTCGTATTCTCTTCTTTTGAAGGCTTTCAAAGTATGATCTTCTTCTTATGATGTTCTATTGTTCTCTCCTTGCAGCAAAAGCCGAAAGACAATGACCATTATTTGAAAAACTGCAAACATGGAAGATCCCCCAAAGAAACTAGGTGGCGTTTCCATGACGATAAAGTATAACATCTCCAACGTGTCCTATAATATTGTGATTAGAAACAAATTGTATGATGTCAGGTCGAGTTCTTGATCTGTTGCTATCTTGAAAACAAGAACAGCTTCTTTCTACAGTTTATCAATACAAAAAGCTTGAGCATAAAACTTGAAAGTTTGGAAATAACATGATTCATTATTAAATGAAAGTAATGGCCTGATCTTCTGTCGGGAAGAGATCAACAACAACTGTTAGTACAAATCAAGAACTGAGAGAATGATTGATCCAAAGAAGAGAACTTTGCTTCTAACAAGCCTTCGTGTATATTTGATTGAACACAAAAATCGGTTTCTACCTCTAAAGAAAAGATCTGATGATCAACTTTCCATGACATCATACATTTGTAATAAACACTACGAAGGACTCTCAGCAGAAGCTTCATTTGTTCCTGCTCATGATCTATTTTAATAACACCTGCAGTGTCAAAAGCTAAAGCTTAAGCATGTGAAGTAAAACCATTCAAGGAATACATACAGATGCTAGAATACCTAATAACAGTTGCTGTTTCTAGACAAATCTAGTCAAATTTTTTTGTCCCAGTAGACTACAAAAGCTAAAGCTTCAGCATGTTAATCAAAGACAAAATGGTTCAAAGAAATCATATAGATGTTACAATTACCTAATAACAGTTGTCGTTTCTAGAAAAATCTGTTCACATGTTTACTCCCCAATAGACTACAGAAGCAATTCTAATCGCTGTTCCTCAAGATACCTTCAATTGAACATCGTTTATGCTCCGTACATTTTGAAGAGCTCAGAACTTTACTTCCCACAGAAAAAAGCAAGCAACTTATTGCAATTCCAGAATCAAAATAATGCTCCTTTCCAATTTTTCATACCTAGTAAGGCACTACAATTCAACACCATGCTCACACAATTTCAAAGATTGTTCATTACCATAATCCAACAAACCAAAGCTAGTTATAACCCATTTGCTTAGGAGCAACAAAAGTTGAAGAATTTTCAAAAGAGGTACCTAATAATGGTCACTCCATAGCAACTTTAGCTCCAACAGCCTTCAACTTCTCAATGATCTTCTCTGCTTCTTCCTTACTAACTCCTTTCTTCAACAATGTTGGAGCTTTCTCCACCAAATCTTTCGCTTCCTTCAACCCCAAATCCGTAATCGATCTCACTTCTTTAATCACCTTTATCTTCGCCGCTACTTCGTACGCTTGAAGCATCACATCGAAAGCCGTCTTTGCTTCCTTCTTCTTCTCAGTTCCTTCTCCAGCGGCGGCGGATTTTCCGGGTCCAGATCCCGGGAATGACATCCCTGGCATCATCGCCGCCATCACAGGCAGCTCACTGACGTCTAGTTTCTGTCTAAGGATCTCAGTCAGGTCCATTGTTTCCAAAAGAGTGAGATTCGAGAGCTCATTCACGATTTTGGAGACGTTTTCGGATTGCGAGTAGCTCCGAGATTGGATCGAGATCAATTGAAAGGAACTTTGGTGTGACTTGATTGATTTCAAACCTCGTGACAAATGAGAGGAGACAATTCGCAGATTCTGCATCGTTTCACTCTCTCACCCTCTAAATCAATTTGATGTTAGCTTCGGTGAGAATTCATGTCAGAACATCTGAAGCTGAAATGAGAGAAGAAGCATAAACCCTACTAGGCGGAAGTGATATTTATGGGCCTTGATGGGCAGATCAAATTATTATTTTGTTCTTTCTAAATTCATTTATTATTAGGTTCGGTTTAGGCCCAAAAACAAATTCAGAAACCAATGCCAAAAACGACACTCTAATTAATATTTTGATTATTGACTAATTGCAACCAACAGGCCTATTTGCCCAATTCCAAGTCCAGGTTCAAGTCTTGACCGTTGATAAATTCAAAACTCACACTTATCTCTTAATACAAAGCAAAATTACACAACATAAGTCACAAGACTTCAAATGACAACGAAAAAACACCCCAAAGTAAAAGCAAACGTCTCACATTTCTTCCCCAGTATATATTAATTTATAGTTCTCCACAACAGTTTCCTCATTTCAAGAATTCAAGAGTTTATCTTCCTGCAATTCTTCCTGATTTCGCCACTCGAACCCGTCAAGGGAGATATATTTCCCATCTTGATCATCGATTCCGCAAACTGCTCAAAAAATTCTTCTTGATCCTCTGCATACTTCTTCACAAGCTCTCTCGATTTCTCGTTACTGCTGAACAAAACCTGGTCTGAGTTCAACAAGCCCTTGTTCTCTATCAAGTTCTTGAAGTAGCTGTTGTCAAATTTCGTGGCGCTGATGATGTCCAGCACCGAGAGATTCTGGTCCCCACCGGATCTCGGACACCTTTGGCGCAGGTTAGCAGCGAAAGATTGTTCCAATGTCATGTCTGGACGGCCATTTCCGGACTGATTGTACAACCTCTGTCTGAAACTAGTGCATCTCGAGAATCCGATTGTGTGACTACCTGAGAAAACAAAGTAGTGTGGTAGCTTGAGAAGCAAGTAAGGTATAATAGGGTTTCTTGTAATAATGTTCCATGTGTGTGAAGCAACTATGATAGAATGACGAAAGCTTACCGGAGAGAGCAACAAGGTCAGTGACATCGAGTCCTTGACGGTTAAACTTCGATAGAATGGTATTGAAAGTGTTGTTTGGTGCAGGGATGTTGTTGTTCGAACCACTCAAGCTTGCACTTCTCGAATCTCTTCTTCCCAATGGAACCACCCAGCTTGGTCCACCGGTCTAAACCCAAAACCAAACCGAGTTAGCTGATGTTTCATTTTTAGTTCGAGACCGTAGAGATTATGGAAGAGACTTACAAGAACAGAGGAGTCTCTTGCGGCTAGGGTAAGAACATCAGCGCAAGAAACAATTCCAGGGCATTGTTTCTCCAATTCAGCTTTGATTTGGTCAACTACGTCGAATCCACGAGCTGATTTGCTGTTAGGGTTTGAGCTTTTCTCACTCACTATCCTCCCACTGCTGTCTAGAAGCAAAGAGCCATCACATCCCTGCATTTTCAAAGTTACCTTGCTCAAGAAGTAAACTTAAACAAAAAAATGGTGAAACGTAGAAGAAATTAACCAAACCTGAACGAAACAGTCGTGGAAATGAAGTCTCAACAAGGAAGCAGCCATACGGGTCTCTCTAGCAACAGCTTTAGCTACAACTGATCTCACGATCTCACTGGCTTGTGGGCATGAATGAGCGTAAAAACCTGGGAAGAGTTTTCCTCCATAGCTCTTGTCGCAGAAGCAGAGAGGTAGAAAGCAAAGGAGAGAAAGAAGGAGAAAGCTAGTGAGTCTTGTCATTACTTTCAACAAGAAGATGAGGAAATTAGAAGACTTTGTGGTGATGAGTGATATGAAGTAAGATGAGACGAAGAAGGTATTTATAGGACAAGACTCTGAAGATGAAAAAGCAAGAGGAAATGGAGTTGGTATTAACTAAATTAGGATGAAGATTATAATAACCAAGTAAATGCAAAAATAAACAATCGTAAAAATTTATTGAAGAAAAGAAGATTAAAAGAGACTAAAGCTTGGGTTTGGTACCCAACATTGCACGCTAAGTTTGACTAATTAACCTCTTTTTCTGGTTTAGTTGATTAAAATTATTTGTATCTAAAATTAATTTGACTTTGGAAACATGGAAGAGGAAAAGCAAAGCAAGCTTTGAGTTTGTAATATATGTCTTTTTATCTTTATCCATATTTTAACGACGCATAACAATAATTTGAACTTTGAAGAATATTTTTTTCTTGGAATTTTCTTGCTTCACCATATCTTTTAGCCTCGACTTCTTGATTGAGGCGAGAAATCAATTTTCATTAAGCGCACTTTTAACAAGATACAATATAAATAGATTTGTAATTTATTACTACCTCTGTCCCATATTACTAAATTTTTAAGGTAAATGCATAAATATTAAGAAATAACTAATATTTTCTTATTAATAAAAATTTAGCCAATAAAAAAGAACACATCAGAATTCAAATGGTCATAAACAAATATATTAATATAAATGATGCATTGAAAACTGAGAAAATCTATTATTTTGAAACAAAAATATTTTTTTTAAAAAATTAGTAATATGGGACAGAAGGAGTAATAAGAATGATAATTCACAAGATTATTTAAGCGTGTCATTGTGTCAATCGAGTAGACAATAAAAATGCCAACCACTAAAATAAAAGCCGTAAATATATGTCTTCAATATTGATGTTAAATTGATACAATTTTTCTGACTTCTTCAAAGTAAGATGGAGAAAAAGTTAATCCAATCACTAATAGTAATTATCTTTCCTAGTAGATTTGAAAATTCATTTTTCCTTGGAAGTATTTTTCTTTTTGTCAATGTAGATCTTACATGATAATATACCTCAAGATCAGAATCGTAGGGATGTCTTAATCAACTTGGTTCGACCTAGAAGTATTGAGATTTTATTTTCGGAAGGTAATATAAGAGACTAACTTTTTTACTGATCTATCCTTTTGTAGAAGTAAAGATAAAAAGCGAGTTAACCAAGTATGAACAGAATAATCAGACCATATTTTAAGAAAGTATAAACAATATAAAGCCTAGACCTAACTAAATCTTAAAGAGGAATGCAAAAAAAGAAATATCTACTTCTGCAAAGGACTTGGTTAAAACTTAAAAGAACATGTTTGCGTAGACAAAGTCCAAGTCTTTTTGTGTAGTGAGAAAGACAAGAGTAGGAAGAGATTCTAACTACTCCTTTGACAAAAAAAATCTCTTCTAGAGTTTCAATCTTTGTTGACTTTACAAACACACTCCTGTTCTTGTAACCAAAGCAAAGAAAGAACACATTTTTGTTTGTTTGTCTTTTTCTATTATAACACATGAATCTGCAGTTAAAAAAAACCTCAAGGTGAAGACTTCTAACTTTTTGACTCTCTTAACATTTTCTCCTCTTTCTAGAATCTAAACATAAAAAGTAAAATCCGAAAATCGCAGATCACCAGCTTTGCATACCATGGCTTGAAACAGTACCTCTTGTGAGGCAATTAACAATTTTAGATCGCACCATATGTTCTTTCACTTGGTCTCTGTGTTGTTGCTTGAGTAGAAGATGCGGAAGAGCGATCCCATGAGACTTCATTGGCAAAAGCATTGTTGATGTCTTCAGTTCTTGCGTAGCTTTGTCCACTTCCACTCACCTGTTTATGAAGGCCACAATCAATTCGCTAACATAGAAATTGCATCTTGAGAGATCCATAAATTACCAAAGCCCCACATTGAGCTTTCTCCTTGATTTGCATAAATGGAATCCTTTTGAGTTTTCTTGTAATACTTACAGTTTCTAGTAAGCCCGATAGAAGTGACATCCCCGGTAATGCATCAATTCCACGCTGCGTCCATATGAGCATATCAGAGATTGAGTGTGTGTATATAGCGTGAGAGAAGAATTAGAGAATGGAAGTAGAATTGTAGCAGAATTGAAAATTACCACGCGTTCTACTCTTGTTTTGTAAATAAAGCCACCACAGCAGAAAAGTGCAGATGCAACGAGGAACCTGATCAGAAGAAACACACCAGACCACAATGAGTTGAGTTTATTATTCAGTTATTTGGCTGCATGGAAGATCACAAAGCATTACTTACACGCAGGAAAAAACTCCAAATATAGCCCATCCTTTCGCTGATCCTCCTTCATTACCTTGATTGTATTCTGAAATGATAGGAAAAGAGTTGTATGTGTCAGAGTGAGAGAGAGAGAGATCAAGCAATGGAAGTATATAGCTCAAGGGTAATGCCTTGTGGATGATCAAACCGAGTGTATAATAAGCTCACCGCAGAGTTTTGTGAGAAAAAACTGAACAGGATCATAACCATCCACTGGGATGGTGACGTTGACTTCATATGGAGTTCGCCGAGATTTCTCACCTTTGAAATTTCCAGGAGAAAAAAACATATGGTTGCAGAATTCGTAACAGCAAAGATCAAAGGCACAATGAAAAAAGCAAGATAACAGGACTTATTACAATTCCAATCCAGTACTAAAGTTGAAGGTGATAAAGTAGTTGGATGATTCCCAGTCACGGAAGATCCAGCTATCTTAACATCAAGACCATTCTCTGGGGAAACCTTGATGATAGGCTTCCCTACCAATGTTGAAAGAGAAGCAATTGCAGTCATATAGAGAGTAAGATGAGTCTGCTCGGTCTTGAAGCTACAAATCAGAAACGCTTCAGGATGTTAATACACACCAACTCAAGCATGAATAAAAAAAGTTCTTGAATTCATACCTAAACTCACGCCGGGGCTTATCAAATCCAAACTGTGTCATCCCGTTATAAATCTGGTGGTTGAAAATCCAAAACCGAATCCAATCTAAGTTTATGTTCAGTATGAAAAAAAGCTGTTACCAGAAAATTGGGTTTGTTTGTTTCTTACAACTTCCCATGAGCGAGGATGCAAACCGACTGTGAATCCCTTAAACACCCGCGGGCCAGGTTTCTCACATGGAATAGCCAACTCGACAGTAACTCTGGACCAGTGGGAAAGAGCAGGAATTTGTTGTAAGAAAAATCGACTATACCAAGATCCTTGGATAAGAAGAGACAAATAGTAGCAGACAGACCTGCAAGTTGAATCTTGGGTGACACTACATATGCATCCAAGTCCACCTGAAATAGGAAAAAGAAAGAATGAAACTTAATAGCTTTCCAAGAATTGAGAAGCATTTCAAAGGTTAAACATCTGCAATGGAACAAAACAAAACAAACACAGAAGCAGACACACCTTTACAGCGTCCATCACCACAGTTCCCACAAATAATATTGACCTGAAGAAAACATAGCAACAATACTCAAAAGAATAGAAGCACTAAAAAACCTTCAAAAAGAAGACTGTTGTGTAGATATCTAACCTGTGCTGTACGTCCAAGTTTGTCATAACTCTGTTCACAATTTGACAGGTCGCCGTGGTAAAACCCCTGTATGTATATCATTGATCATGAACCAAACACTAACAAGTGAATCCATGTTCTGAGGATAATAATGGTCTACGCAAACGCAACAGTTGGTTATGATGTTCCAAAGCTAAGTATGATGTCTTATCCCAAACAGCAGAGCAAAGAAGAGAAAGCTCTTACTTGAACGAAATCAAAATTTCCAGAACTAGAAACAAAGTAGCTTAACGGGTCAAACCGTCCGAAATCAACATATCCCTGCACACAACAAAAATCATATTTTTGGAATCAAGAGTTGAACATAGCTTTTGATGGTATAGAATTTTACCGTCTGCCCTCTTGTTTCCACATCCTTGCAAAATCTAACCACTAAATCAAATTCCTACACCAATAAGGACCAAACCTTATCAAAACTTAAGTCCTTAAACCAACTCTGAACATTATAAAATGAGAACATATATACAACCTTCCCATCATATTCAAATGGATGGCCGATCCAGCTGCTCTGATCAAACCAAGTTAAAGGAAGCAGCTTTACAAGACGCTAAATCAAACCAATGCAACAAAGCAAACTTTTTTACTATTCTTTTACCAAGAATTGATCCTAAGCTTGAATTTAAAAGCAAGAACAATAGAAAGAGGATACAAAATCGACAAGACGACTTGAATTGTCAAGAGCGTAGCAGTTAGATTCAGGGACGGGTACAGATGCAGCACCAATTACAAAAGCTGCAGCATTTGCTAAAAGCTCAAAAATTCGAGAGAGAGAAAAATTAACAAAATGGGCAAATTCGTGCGACGAGGTTTTTACCAGAGATGAAGAGAAATTGAATGAAACTGTTGTGCTCTCGTGATGGGCACCTCAGTATCTGCATAGTTAATACCTGAAACTGGGTCTTCGTCGTCTCCGATTCGGGTTATTGATCACTCTATCAACAAGGGAACAAAGACGACTGGAACCATCTCGCCGGGAGTTTCCGATTTGCGACGGATCATGGATCAATGTCTCATATCACTCTCATTGTCAAAACCTTCTACACCGCTCCGAAGGTCCCTTTCATACGTGGGGAGTTGATCTAATTAAACCGATCCGGTATGAATCAAATAACCGACCCAAAATTCAAATTAGGTTCTTAAATGATCTGATAATTGAAAGTCTACTTTGCTGCCGACGTGTCAACAAATTTTTTTATATTTTTTCAACTGGATCTTCACATACCGGTTTAGGCATTGTAGATTTTATGGGATTTGATTGAGTAGTTTGTGTAGAAAAACGTTTATGTTTTGTAGTATATCTTGGATGAGAAATGTCACTTTCTCCCACTTTGGATGTAAAGTCTCTCTTTTGGCTGTGAAATCTCACTCTCACTTTGGATGTAAATTCTCTCTTTTGGCTGTGAAATCTCACTCTCACTTTGGATTTTGAAATCTTACTTTTGTCTAATGCTGAGGTTACAAATGCCCTTGCTCATTGGTTACAAAGATGATGCACTTGTTTGAATTGTGTTTTCAGCAAATGGAGTAGCAGTTCAAGGGAAAAAAAAATAGAGAGATGGTTATACTTCCAATATTTCCCAGTCTCTAACAAAATATTGATTCAAGATTGGGGAAGGTAATAGATCATCTCTTCCCACATCATCTCCCTGATAATGTTTTCTTCCATATTCTCGTCTATATCCAAACTGACCGGAACATTTTCCCTTGGATTGCATTCCGGTTCAAACAACCCCGCCATGTAAGGATGTAAAAGCGCATCGCTGACCGAGATTCTCTTGGTTGGATCAAACACAAGCATCCTCTGTAACAAATCTATAGCTAGAGGATTTGCGTGCGGGTAAATCTGAGAAAAGTGAGTACCCTTTGAGAAAGGAAGAGACTTGATAAATCTCTGAGCTTTCCTGTTATCTATGAACTGGAGATCCCAGTCTTGTTGGCTACCAACAACATTTATGATTAGCTTTAGCTGGTTGAGACATTCTGTTCCCGGGAAAAGCGGTTCTCTTCCAAGAATCTCGGCGAATATGCATCCTACCGACCAAACATCGATGGAGGTTCCGTAGTTGTCACAACAAAGAAGAAGCTCTGGAGCTCGGTACCAACGTGTGACCACATACTCTGTCATCAGCGCTCTGCTTGTTCTCGCAAGCCCGAAATCACAAATCTTTAGATCACAATTTGCATTCACTAGGAGATTCCCGGGCTTCAAATCGCGGTGAAGGATGTTGGCTGAGTGAAGATACTTCAAACCTCTAAGCAACTAGAATGACAAAAAGATACAATTCAGTCAACACAACAAACCAAAGCTTAATTAACAGAAAAACCGAAATGTATCCAACCAAAGTACCTGAAACAAGAAGTACTTGCAGTGATCATCGGAAAGAGACTGAGAGGATTTGATGATCTGATTCAAATCAGAATCCATAAGCTCATAGACCAAATAAACATCTTTGAAGCTGTACCTGTGAGGAGGCAACATAACATCCTTAAGGGCAATAACGTTTTCGTGTCTCACATGCCTTAAAAGCTTAAGCTCTCTCAATGTTCTCAAGGCATCAATGCGATTCTCAAACACATTGTGGATCTTCTTAATGGCAACTCTCTCATTGGTGTCTCTGTTGATTGAAGAACAAACCACACCATACGCTCCTCTTCCAATTGGTTTGATCGGAACATACTTAGTGTCGATTTCGAATAATGTTTGCCACATCGTGTAGTAATGTTTCCCTTCTTGTCTAATCCCATTTGGAGGATCAACTAGCATCGCCATTCTTCTTCCTCTTCTCTGCTAAAATCACCTAGAAAAACAGAGTATAGTAACAAACGAAAAACCACTAAAATTCGATCTAAATTCCAAAGAAATCGAAAAGGGTTTATAGAAATTTTCGGTTTTTTTGGTTTAATCCACAGAATTTGTCAAGGGTTTATAGAAAAATTTCGACTTTTGTTTTATTTACGGAGGATATTACAGAATCGAAGCTTGCTTCCGACAATAATTGGAGCTTTTTGCTCGCTTACGTTATTCCTCTTGGAAAAGAAAAATCTTGGCTTTACTTAGTTATCAATCTTACTACTAGTCTCCTACCAAAAGCAGAAGAGAAGACGATATAAAGTAATAAAAAAGTGAACTTTTTTCAGGAGTCATCATCATCAAACACTTAACGAATTAGTGAAACTAGCGAAACCCAACAAAAACAAAAGTCTCAGTAACGTCAGTTGGCCATACCTATAAGCAATTATAGAAGAGGACATGGGTTCTTCGTCTTCGTTATCCAGAGATTATTATGGATCAGATAAACTCAAAGGCAAAGATTTGGAGAGAGAAATCGCGAGCGCCCATACCAGATGGCAGATACGTTACAAGAGAGAGGAAGACGACCCTATACGTTAATCTTCTCCTAATTGTTCTACTAATTTAATTTTCCGAAATATTCAATTTTATTACACATCGAATAACATTATTTTTTTGGTTTATTATATACATCAATATGTGATAAATTCTCCAGCTAATTGCAGACGGACATAATTATTTTAAACGAGAAGATACGTGAAGTTGCTTGCTGTCACTTAATTATCAAAATTACATTATCTCTTCATTAATTTAGAATCGAAATTTGGTGGTATAATACTACAAGATATCACAAAATTGTTTGAAGCAACTAGTTAGTTTTATTCCCCACAGGTAATTGTTGTAAATTTAAAAAGTATAGTGTTAGCCATAATTGGATTAACATAATTTGTTAGAAGCCAACGAATATTTTACTCTTAAAGCATATAAAACACGTGGATGTATGTAACATGCCACGTGGACTTC
This sequence comes from Crucihimalaya himalaica, assembly GCA_004349715.1. Taxonomy (NCBI): domain Eukaryota; kingdom Viridiplantae; phylum Streptophyta; class Magnoliopsida; order Brassicales; family Brassicaceae; genus Crucihimalaya; species Crucihimalaya himalaica. The sequence continues at coordinate 854,814 of SMJT01000006.1, read as the reverse complement.
GTCAAGTAGTGGCACCTCTGCTTCGGTCACAAGTTGCCGCTCATCTAGAAGAAAGCCGGTGACGCCATCATATCAGTGCAATGCGATGTATACATGTATTTTATAAAAAAAAGTATAGTGTACAAGAAATTGATTTTACACTAAACTTGGCTTTGATGATTTGAGCGCATTGGTACATTGGATACAAATACCCACAAAAAGATATACACAGAGAAAGAACATAATTTCCTTCTTTAATAATTAAAAAAAAAAAAAAGAAACAAGAAATTGGTTTTACAATAAGCTTGGCTTTGATGATTTGAGCGCATTGGTCGAGACATTTGGATACAATACACATACACAAAAAAAAACATTATCATCCACATTTGAGCCCCCTTCCATGGTTCCTCACTCACCAGTTGAACTGTACGGAGAAGAAGCAGGACAAAAGACACAGTCAGAGAACATAACAAAACTTGATGGCTTGTGTCTCAAGTTTCAAAAGTCTAATGCAAGAAATAAAGACTTACAAGCTTCTTCTTCTTCTTCTTCTTCTCGATGTACGCCACAAGCTCCTCCTGACGACCAAGAGAGTCATCCAAAGCCTGCATCAAAAAGAAAATCAGCCTTAAGAAACTTTAATGGAGGAAGATTAGTGCTAACGATTCAGATTTCAGAATATGTACCTTCTTGGTTGCAGCAAGCTCTTGCTCCAAGATATTGGACCGGCTAATGGCAGCATTAAGCATCTCTTCCTTATCCGGAGGCATAGCTGTTGGCTGCGCGCTTAAGACGGTCACTTTGTGTTCCAGCTCAGCCATTCGTTTCATGATGGCCATGAAATCTTCCCCTGAGATTGCAGGCACAGTCATTTTCTCTGACTGCATCGCACTCTTGTTCATTGACGCATTATCGCAGTACACAGGGCTCGAGTATAAGGTTGACTCGGTTAGTTTCCTTGGGACGTTTTTAGTCACTCTAATCATTGTGACAACACCCATCACAAGAGCCATGACCCCGGTGAAAATAGGAGACCTCCCTCCATCGGTTGTAGCGTTGTTACACGCCTCTTGAATGGCATAAACTTCTTCTGCTTAGAAGAAAACAAGAAGCTCTGAGCTCATATGTCTTAATTTTCATATAAAAACAAGAAAAAACAAATTTGTAAGAAAAAATGGATGCACAAGAGTCATCATCATACTCTTTGAGAGGGAAATTTTGTGAGCTTCTGGCATGTTCCAGGCTGGGTGAGCGGCTGGGACCTGAGTATAGAAAAAACGTACAAGGAGAATATTAAAAGTGTTGGTTATCTTGCTGAGCTACACTCTAGAATTTAGAGGTTGGCCATTCTTACAATTTGGGTCTCTGTTGAAGCCTTTTCATCTACAGGAGCCGGCTCCGTGGTAGAGTCATTTTCCTGAAAGATTATAGAATATGAGTTTCTCTAGCATCGGAAGGAGTGATGAAGATTCAAGGAAAGGAAACTATTCAAGCAATATAAGTAAGCTCAAAGTAAGCAAGACCTCAGGGATGGTCATCTCTGCAGGGTTTTCAGCTTGGGATCTCTTTGAGCATTTGTGATCACCATTGTGAACTCTCTGTAAGAAAAAAATAGCAAAATCAGGTTCACTCTTGTCATTAATGCTGCTGCGTTGTAGTAAGAATAGTAGTAACGCCATTCACCTTCATGATCTCTGGATCGTTCCATGGGCCTTTGTCAGAGCGCATGCAGCCTCCATTGTCAGCACAGGTACATGAACCTCCAAGAAATTCAGGAAGTTCACTGGTACAAATTGATATGGGAACGTCAGTCGTCATCAGTTTCATCTTATGTCAATATAAAGCATAAAGTAGTTTGTATGCTAATCTTTTTGTGGAGCTCTCACCTATCATCAATGATCTCAAGCAACTTGCTTTGGTACTTGTTGCCAAGAACCTGGTATTCAAACAAGCTTATTACTTAAAACTTATATCATTCAGAAAATAAAACAAGCACATGTAACAGTAAAAGGTTTGAATACTTGCATGGATCTTTGCTGTAGTCTTTGGGTCAAGGAAGGACTTAACCGTGTTCCACAACATTCTGAATCCTGAGCCAGCATTGATGATAAACATCCTGTTCAAGGTCTGATCCAAAGACGTTAAGAAATTTAAACTACTAGTTCATAGGTAAAAGAAGTTGACCAATGAAGATAATTGAACATAGAAATATAAATCACACCTCAGGATAGTTGTCACCATCGACCTTTTGAAGACGCGTGATCAAGTCTCTAGCAGCCTTGTTGAAGTTTTTGAGTCCCTGTTATAAGAAGAAGAAGACCATGGGAGATTCTAATACCAAATACATGGTGATTAGTAGTATAGGTTTTTATTGATTTTGTGAACATTTTACATACCACTCCTTGGACATCAAGAATAGTTGTGCTTTGATCAATGTGTTTCTTTGCTGCGATGGAGCACGCTGGTAACTTAACATTGAAGGTCCTCTCAAACTCCCTAACATGGTAGTTAACATACCTATCCATGGTTGTTACTTGCATCAACTTGGTAGAGTCTACTTGACCTAGCCTCTCAATGTAGACAGGTCGTCCTTCCTTGTCAACTCCGTGGTGTCCTTGAGGGTAGTATTTCAACACTTCATCAATTTCCTTGAAATCAAACTCCTAAAATATACAAAATAAAATTAAAAATGTTAGTCAGGAGACCAAATTTCAAAACGTTCCTTGAATAACAATGATAATAATAATAATACCTCCATGACAGTGTCAGCACCAAATTCCTTTCTCCATCTAAGCATTTCAGTCCACATGAGTTTGGTTTTCTCGAGATCAAATTTTCTTGCCTTCAAAAATCTAAGCATCATATGGTAGTCATCGTGTTTCTCTGGGAGTAGCTCATCGAGTATAAGCGATTGGCGAAAGGCATCAACGGCTTTCAACTCCTCGGCATCATGCACATCTTCGATGATCTCCACAGACATCACTTTGCTACTTCTCCTTCTCTTGGTCATTGAATACCTCAAATTCTTAGAAGAGCTCCTCTTCTTAAAAGAGCCCATCCTTGGTTTCAACTCGGCATCTAGTCAAAACAACCCCAAAACAAAACAACATCAAGAACAAGAAGATATCCAAACACAAGATCAAGAACAGTGAACTAATTAAAAAAGGCTTCTTTTTTTTTTGTTTACTTTGGTTCAACGACATGATATTGCCAGATAGTTGGAATAGGCAGATAAGGGCACGAGGGACGAGCACTCTAACGAGAGTGTCTTATTATTTAATCAATACCCTTTGCCAAATTCCTGCATAAATCACATCCCTAATTACAAATCAAATTCGAACAACGATGAACATGGAGGAAGAAACAGAACAAAAGAGAGAGACAGGAAAAAAAAAAAAAAAAAAGATTAATTACCTCTGCAAAGAGGAAATGAGAAGATGAAGAAAGATAAAAAGGAGAATAAGATTGGTCCGAACTTTTCTCAAAATCGTTCCTTTGGATTCTCAGCTCCATTAACGTCGAGGTAAAACTCCACCTCATATTCTCCCTCATGTTTTCTCTTTCCCCAACCATTGAATCGCCTTCTTTATTTGGTCACAGTTATGTTTTTTTTTTTTGTTATTTTGGTTATGGAGTTGTAATTATACAATTTAGAAACAGAGGAAGAGAGATACGACGACGAGCGGGTTGTTATATAATTACCTGCTTCGCGTACTTGCGTTCAGATTGTACGCACACGAGTGTTATACTGACACGTGTCGATGTTCTTTGAGATTTGAGAGAAGCTATTATGCAAACAACTTTCTTGTGAGACAAGTCATAGGCATGACTTTTTTTTTGTTTCCCATAAATTGAAAGTTTTAGAATTTCTGCGACAACACTAAGCTACTTGAACAGTAAGAGTATAAGAAAGGGGGTAAAAATAATCATTTGGACAATTTTCATAAACGTTAGAACAAGAAGCCATTGTCTTCGAGAATTCTCCTTCGTCAATTTAGCTTCAGATCAACCACAAGCCTTTTAATGAAAGTAGCAAACCAGTTTAGGAATCGTCTACGAACATCTGCAAGCTGTTGAGTCCGCGAATTTTGTTGTCTATGATCTCAAACGCATGTGTTGAAAGAGTTCATCTCGGTGTTGTTTTTTAAGAAGCAGAGTCCTCTCTGGATGAGTTTTGGTGTTTCAGGACTTAAGTAGAAGCTCTGAAGCAAGTCTCTTCAGCGACTCGGATGCTATAAGAAGATCAGATTCCGAATGTCCCGATGAAACGTAGAGTTTGATTCCCACAGGTAACCGGCATTTATCAAGAAACGACCTTTTGGAACTCACAATCAACAATGAGTCTTCCTTCAAAGCCTGCATGCATCTAGTCATGTCAAGAAACGGGGACAAGCTCTAGATTTGGTTTTGCAAAGAAACAATGAACTTACACGGTCAGCCATTTCCTCAAGTAGAAGCAAATCGTCTTTAGCTGAACCGCTAGATTTCTCTAATTTCAAAAAAACAATAGGTGATTCCGGGTTGCTTGTTAACGACATCCCCTTGATATCTGACAATCCTGCTTGTTCCAAGCGTTTCGTTTCCAATCAGAGAAAGATAACAGACTAATTAAACTCTAATTGTTGCTGAATAAGATTGAAAGATCAAACCTTCCCATAACAGAGCAATATTTTGCTTCAGCTTAACTAACATATCAGGGTTTTGATCAATGACATCAATCGCGGTGATAGCAGCACTTGCAAGGTATGGTGGCAGAGAAGCAGAGAACACATAACCTGAACTGCTAAGTCTCTATGCATTTGAGAGTCCCAGAGAGAGTCAGTTTCTACTATTGGTAGTTTTGTTTGTAATTTGTTAATCAGAATGATCGAGGTTTTACCTGGTAATCGATGATGCGGGCATTCCCAGTGCAAAATCCACCTTCTGTGGCTAATGCATGGCCCATTGCAGCAGTCACAACATCTATCTTCTCAATCTGTTTCAGGATAAACAGCCGTAAATTTCAGCATCAGGTTTAGCAAATGAGAACACTACTAAAATGTGTGTCATTCATACGTACAGGGACACCATGATGCTCGGCAAGACCTCTCCCAGAACGCCCAAGCACTCCAAAAGAGTTGCTTTCATCCAATATAACACGAAACCGATACTTCTCTTTTAGTTTTACGATCTCATCCAGAGGTGCAATTTGACCAGAATTCTGCAGATTATAACATACCCAAAGGAAAATGGGTAAGTATCACAATTCAGGGAGAATTTTACAATGTGGAAGCAGGAGAAGAAAGAAAACAGCGAGGTGTTTACAATACCTGATAGACAGCTTCAGCTACAATATAACGCCTCAAGTTCTTTGAGCGCTTGTACTTCGTCATGATTTTCTCGAGGGTACTTCGAAGGGATTCCATGTCATTGTGCTTGAAGTACACAATTGTACTTCTAGAAAGCTGAAGTCCATTTTGTATTCCCCAGTGAACACCCTCATCGCTGAGAAAATTATAAAGACAAGAATGAGTTTAATCTCGAGGTAAAAGAGTTTCAAACAAGACCCGTATCGACAAAGAAGTTCAATGCAATCCTGAGACTAATATAATCTAGTAAGTAGAAAGACGTTTCAAGAAATTGTGTACTTACGCAACAATGATATCGCCTTTCTTACAGAAACAAGGAATTGTGCTGAACATTGTGGAAAGTCCATAAGAATAGAGGATTGAATCAGGAGTACCCAAAAATTTTGAGATTCTGGTTTCGCAATCAAGGTGGACATCTAGTCAAGAGAAGTAAACACATAGTAAGAACCCTTTTGAAGCAAGCTAATGGAGGAACCAAAGTAGCCATTATAAATTACAGTTTTATATTTGACTTCTTACCAATTGTACCATAGAATCCACGAGGACCACAAGAACCGACACCATATTTTTCCAATGCAGAAGTACATGATTCCTGGCATAAGACTAACCTTAAACAAAACTATTCAAACAGAAGAGGCTGTACTCAAAACAAAGTAGCTTCATGTTACCAGCAACTTCTCGTGTCCAATGAGTCCAAGATAATTAGCTGAGGCAAAATTCACCACGTCTTTACCATTAACTGTTGTATGCGGTCCAGCAGCACTGTATGGACCCAACAGAATCTTTAAGCATAGATGGGAAAAAGGCTACAAAACGAAATACAGAAAAGTCTTCTACGACACCTCTCAAGAACTGGAGGCTCATGCTTCATGTCTTCAGTTATTGGCGATATAAGAGGTTCAGGAACCCATTCATCACATAACTCATCTATTTCCTGAGTAATATAAACACCCGAAAAATTCAATACATTTCAACTATGAATTGTTTCCAAAACTAATCAAAGATATTAAAAGAACCAAATCCTAAGATAACATAATCGGATCTGAGAAAGAACCTGCTCGGTTAGTGGTCGCTTAGGCGGTTTGAAGCTCTTCTGAGAGAGGAGAATGACAATGACAACACCCAACAACCCTTCCAAAAAGAGATGCCCTGGAAATTAAAAAAGTTGAAATCTTTAGTAAACTCAAATATCCCAAACACTTGATAGACAAAAGTTCAGGTAAAAATTTCTTCAAATCTATACCTCGGATTGGGATACCGAACAAGACAACTCTAGCTGAAGGATCATCCAGAGTCATTGTAACCCATTTTAAAGCGGCATTGAACATTTCCACGAGATTCGAAGCCATTACTATTTGCTTAATAAAGCTCTGTACTTTTTTTTTTTTTTTATAATATGATTTGCTCGACGGATCGAGCAAAAGGGCAGCTAGCTCAACTTTGGGCAATCCTACAGAACCAATGATCACGATTCAGAAATAGTAGATGACAAAAAATGCAATTTTGAATCCAATTCCGACTCGAAACAAACAAACCCTTATTAGCAAAGATCTGTAATCTGATCACTGAGCAACGAGAAATCGAAATCTCAGGAAAACATATTAAGAAAGTAAACGGTTACAATTAGATCCAACTCATAAACGAGGAATGTTACCTGAGATCCCCAATTGATTTTGGATGGCCAAAATCGAAAAGGAGCAGAAGGTATCGTGCCCACAAGAGTGTCAACACAACACGAGTAGTGTTTTCAAAATTGGCGATGCAATAAAATTTGACTTTCAACGTTTTCTCGAGACTTTTGATAACGCTGAGGTAAAAACAAAAATCAATTACAGAGATTTATTATTAGGAAAAAAAAAAACAAAATAACAAAATAAAAAACGGGAAAAGAAGAAGATGAGCGGATCTCTCTATGTTCGTAATATAACACGTCAGCACAATCCTGGGCCCAGATCTGTTTTGGTGCATGTATACGAGGCCGTTTATATTGAATGGTTTTTAATATTTTAAGTATGGGCTTTATTAGAGGCCCAGTCTCCCAAATTTTTACCTGCTGATATAGTGTATACACATGTAAAATATATTTGAAACTTTTTTTTTTTCCTTTTGTTGAAATGTATTTGAACTCTTGAAGATTGCAATAAATTTGTCAATTTAAATTTTCTTTTCACTGACTATTTTTCTATTGATATTATATATGTACATGTCACTTAGTTGATAGCTTAATTAAAACGAGTTTGATTGTTAACACAATGAAGTTCAAGTTTTTTAACGGTATAAAAAAGGTATGCGATACATAAATAGTTGAAAACTCTGCAAAATCAATCAAGAACCAATTTCTTTATCTAAGAAGAAAGCAAACAAAGAGATTTAAGTTTTCACCACACAAGAAACATGGAAAACAAAAACATAAGCAACAAGAGAGGGAATATCAAATGGTTCTTAAAGGCAAGCTTACCAAAAGCCTTAAAAAGATGAAAGAGAGAGAGAGTGTGAAAGAACAATAAAGCCTAAAGGAACGTAATGGTGGTCTACAAAATTAGTAATACAGTATTCACAATTCAGATCAAGAAACTACAAAATAGGCAATTCTGAATCCAATTTTACCAACAACAAATCTGATTAAGAAACTGTATGATTACGAATAGATCCAACACATAAGCAATGTTGTTGTTGCCTGAAAGATATTGATTTTCCCCTACACGAATTTTAGTTGCTTTCATACGACGTCGTTTAACTTGAATGGTCTTGAGTTTTAAATACGGGCTTTATTAGAGGCTCAATGATTCAATAGCTCACATTTTAACCCGTTATGTATTACACAAATATTTTTACTTTTCAAGATTACAATTACTCAAACTGACTAATTTTCTACTGATTTTTTAACCAGCATGAGCTGGTCTCTGCTAATTAGTCAGCTTTAATATTTACATGAGTCTTATTTCCTTGAAATGTTAACACTATAGTTTTTAAAATTGATGTGTAAATGTACATGAAGTCACTTAGACACTTAGTGTAGGTATCCTATATATTATTTAGCTTAATAACAATAATAATATGATGTGATTATTTTTCTCTTTCTATTTACATGATATATTTGCTTCTCGTGACTAGTCACGACTTTATTCATATCCTTCAGCCACTACCATATATCCGCCCCCAATTCTTTTTTTCTTTATTCAACTAACTTTCTTAGGGAATAACTTATATGCCTTTTTGAAGCACCAAGTCGTTTTAAAATATATACAATATTCTCAATATCAACTAGCTCGGAGTGACTCGGAGTGAGGGAGAGGATAAAGAAAGGAGAACCAATACACAAGCTCAGAAGGGATTATTAAACTCTAGATGGAAATATATAGAGTGCGAGCAAAATAGTTGATGCATGGGACTTTAAACCAATTTACAAAACTCTATGTGCGAGCAAAATATGATTGATAAGTTAAGGCTTTGCATGAGTCCCTCTAGTGACACGCGTGCGTCCCCTTCTAAACACAAAACCTTATCGTACAAAACTCTCTACACTTATGACTCAACAAGCATTCATCACCACAGTCCACCACTAAAGTCTTAAAGGCAAGGCAGAGAGATAAAGAAAGACTACTAAAAGCCTTAAGGTAAGGAAGAAAGAGAGCGAGTGAAATAGCACTCAAGCCTAAAGGTGGTCATTCTTGTTTACCATCAAAAGTCGATCAGTCTTCTTTTTCCTTAATCATATTCTGTCCCAAAGTTTCCACTACTTTCTGTAATGTTTTGTAACATTTACGCAGTTTACATTATATGTATTTGTACTTATTCTGTTCATACATATTTCATATAATACATATTTCAGCAAATTAGAAAAACCATGTGATGATGTTAATACCCAATAAATTCTATCTACTGAGAGTCAAGGCATCTTCTAAGGAAACATTGAGGGGACTTTATTGGTTCATTGATTTGTAAATCCATATAGGATTTGAAAATCTTTATTGAATTTGAAATCAATACATATGGATTTTGAAATAACATGTTTTATCCACGGATTTTAATCCTTCTATTATTCACTTTCAAATCCATTAAAAATATAATGTAGATTTTGAAATCTAACAATGAATCATTAAACGAATAACACATGATTTTAATTAGTATTAACAAATGATAGAACCAATAACACATATTTAGAAATCATTTTTAAAATAAACCAATAAACCCCTTGAGTTTATGTAAAAAAAATGACAACAGAGTCCAGCACTGATAGCAACAGAGTATAGCACTGATAGCAAGAACAGAGTAAAGAAAGTACAAACACTACATGAAGCCATCATGATGTAGTTTGACTAATTTATAACTTTTTTTGGTTCTTTGCATTATCCTTTTCTACTTTTTTTTTCCATTCCTATTTTTGGTCACTTTGGACTATACCTACCATATCTCCTTCTAAACTAAATTTACCCACCCAAATTAAAATTTCTCATCTAAACTATTTTTTTGTTGAATCATGAACAATGATGAATGAATCCCAAATCGTAATTTCAAGAAAGAAAAATAGAGTTTATGGAAAACACACAAAACAACAACAAAAAAAATAATGGAAGATTGAAGTGACAGGCCAAAGATTTCTCCTTTTACTAAAGAACAAACCCTAACCCAAAACTTAGTAAATCTTAACCTTTTTTATTTGTTATTGTGATGGATAAGAAGGATCTGCAGAGAGAGTTTCACATGACAGGAGGAGATGGAAAAACAAGTTATGCCAGAAACTCTTCCTTGCAGGTTCTTGTGATCTCACATCTTTTCACTTAGTTGCATAATTTTTGATTCTCTAACAACATTTTCTTGTTGTTTTAATCTTGCAGAAGAAAGCATCTGATATGGCAAAGCACATAACACTAGAGACACTGCAACAACTCTACAAAGAGACAAGACCCAAGAGTTTAGGAATAGCTGATCTGGGATGTTCTTCAGGACCAAACACTCTCTCCACCATTAAAGATATCATCAAAGCTGTCGAATTTGCTCACCACTACGAGATCCCAAACCAACCCTTGCCGGAATTGAGCTTCTTCCTTAACGATCTCCCCGGAAATGACTTCAACTCCATATTCAAGTCTTTGCCTGACTTTCATATAGAGCTCAAGAGAGATGTCAACAATGGAGATCTCCCTTCAGTTTTCATTGCAGCCTACCCTGGATCATTCTATGGAAGGCTCTTCCCTGAAAAAACCATCCACTTCATCTATGCCTCTTACAGCTTACACTGGCTTTCCAAGGTTAATATATATATATATATATATATATATATATAGAGTCACAGAGAAAGAGAGCGAGATACCTTTACGTGTATGTATATACATATTGAGTTGTTTCTTTTGTCTTTGCAGGTTCCTCCAGCTTTATATGACGAGCAAGGCAAGTCCATAAACAAAGGTTGTGTTGGTATCTGTTCCTCAAGCCCTGAAGCTGTTTCCAAAGCTTACTACAGTCAATTCAAGGAAGATTTCTCCATTTTCCTGCGGTGTAGATCAAAAGAGCTGGTTGCTGCAGGCAGAATGGTGCTCATAATACTCGGAAGAGAAGGTCCCGGTCACATAGATAGAGGAAACTCTTTCTTCTGGGAACTTCTCTCAAGATCCATTATGGATCTTGTTGCACAGGTATAGAGAAACATTTCTTGATTTTACAAATATGTGGATCTTGATTAGAGAAAGTTCATGTTGTTGTTGTTGTTGTTTCCATTTATGATCTGTAGGGAGAAACTGAGGAAGAGAAGCTTGATTTTTACGATATGCACTTTTTTGCACCAAGTGCTGCTGAAATAGAAGGTGAAGTGAACAAAGAAGGGTCTTTTGAATTAGAGAGGTTAGAGATGTTAGAAGTGGTCAAGGAGAAAGGGAACGAGGATGATACCAGTTATGGTAAGGCGGTTGCGAAGACTGTAAGAGCAGTTCAAGAATCAATGCTTGTTCAACACTTTGGGGAAAAGATTCTGGACAAGCTGTTTGATACATATAGTAGAATGGTTGACGAGGAGTTGGCTAAGGAAGACATAAGACCCATCACATTTGTTGTTGTCCTAAGAAGGAAGCTCTGAAACATGTTTTTAGCAAAATATTTGAATATGAAATTTACCAGGATAACAAGGAAACGGAAGCCACATAAATCATTGTTCATTACACTTGATGTAGCATTGGCTCCATCTCCATCTTTATAGCTTTCTGAAGCACATATCACTTGAAACTTGCAATGTCAATAAGTTCTTCATATTAAATGATTAACCAAAGATCAACGCCAAAAAAATCCAAAATCATTTAGCTAATTCTCGATTCCTAGCTATCAAATGTGAAAGATACATTACTAGATGAACCGACTTTTGTTTTAATCCTACAAATTGAGCTTAAAAGCTGCCGCAGCATTACAGAACCAAATCTTGAATTGCTTTATCTTGGTTCTTTTATACCAAGTTTACTACTTTCAGATCCAGATACAAATAACTTGAGTAAGAAACACCTTGGATCTAATTCTGTAGAGAAAACTTCGAAATGGGTAAACAACATTTACCTTCCTCGAGATTCGAAAACCTAATTCTCTAACCGGAGAAGACGAAAACTTTCTTGGAGACTAAAGATGAAGTCACAACAGAGGTATTTTTAAGTTCGCTGAAGGAAGAAGAAATTGAGCTAAATCTCCCCCAAATATGACAATTTTTTTTTTCTTTTTAGGGTTTTTAATTTGCAAATCTTTTGGAAATCGAAGAGTGGAAGCCTCCCTTAAGCTCCACGTAACCAACGGAGATCATAATTGAGATTTTCTTCTAAACGGCGTCGTTTCGGCTGGACTATAAAGTTAATTAGTTAAACACCAATACTGTTTGACTTTTTGATTTTTGACTCGTCTAAGATTTTAGACATTGCTTTGAAACACGAATCATTTTCAATCAAAAATATGCTCAAAAGTATACAATTTTGTTTCCAATATATATATATATATATATATATATATATATATATCAAAATTTTATAAACAAAATATTGGATCATTGAAATATACAAATTATCATCCCAAATTCAAAAGATTTGATAACTAAACAAATAAAAGAAATTAGACCTTTCACCCTCTCTCTTTCTTGATACGTTTTTGAAAAAGAATCGAACTACTTGTAATAAATAACAGGCGCATTAGCTCTCGCATCCCACATACCACCTTCTTTCAAATACTCAAGATACCTAGAGAACTCAGGCTTCGTAGTCGTCGACTTCTTCTTCTTTCCGTAGAAAAGACTAAAGATGGGGTGGCTAAATTTGGTTGTTGGTTTGACTTTCTTGGATTTCTGACGAGGAAGCTCCTCAAGAATGGTCGGAACACCACCAGCACCAAGCTTAATAGATGGAGCGTAGTAAGGAACACTCGTCGATCTTCTTAGCTTTGCTCCGAGTAAACTGAAACTTGAATCATCACTCACTCTCTCATATCCTCCACGACGGCTTCTTGTCCTCGTGCTCAAGCTTCTTAACATTTGCATATTTTTGAATGTTCAAGTGTAAATTGAGATTTCAAGAAGATGATGTAAAGAGATGGTTGTTGTTTGTTGTAATGTAGAGAGTTTCGTCAATGCGTAATTATTATATATAGAGATGTGATGAGATTTTATGGTTGTACCTTGTTTAATTTCAAGTGGGAATGGTCAAACTTTGGCTGCTAGCTAAGTTGAAAAGTCCGACAAATTTACTGTTATTTTAGTTTTGAATATATTAAAATAAAGTGAAGACAAGGATGGTTTCGACGAGCGAGCTTCTCGGACTTTTCAAGTCTCATCTAACGCAATCCTTGACCTTGTGCTCATCAGGTATCTTCCACGAGGCTCTCGGTTTATATTAGATATAGTTCGAGGATTAAATAAATCAGTAACATGTTTATATTGTTGTTCAAAGTGGGTCAAATAAATGATATTAAATGTTCTGTTTAGAAAACAATAGAACTAGACAATAATTGTTCAAAGTGGGTCAAATAAATGATACTCAATGTTCTGTTTAGAATACATAAAATTGTTTGTGTGCGAATAGCATGATTATAGATATTGTTTTTAAAACCAATAAACAGAAGAAAAAAAAAAACATGTGCGTGTGTGAATAGCATTGACTGTAGTACATATTTTGTCGAAAAAGTAGTATGTGTCATCCAGCCATTGTAGAGAATTATTTGAGATTAACATTTGTTAAGAAAATATGATAACTAAAACTATTGGGAAGACAAACACTATTGTTAGGGTACTTAATCCAGATTTTGGTTTTTGAATCTTTTTTTCTTATTGATGTAAAATCTATTTGGATTGGTGTGATACAGTATAAGTTTCAATTCGATTTCTGTTTTAGTAAACTACTTTACCATTTAACCTTTATTAAGGTTTTTAGATTGGTTCAGTTGAAATCAGCTGGGATTATCTAAAAATATTCTGAATGAAACACGCCAAGAAATAATAATTTTTTTTTGTAGAATGCTAACTGAAATAGTTCTCTGCAATCATTACATTTTCTTGTACCTAAATTTAAGATGAACAAAAAAAACAGTGACTTCCGACAAACGATAAGTAATGTTAACCTGTCCTCACGTGAAAAAAATTGTAATAGTTTGCAGAGGAAAAAGTGAAAAACTATATAATGCTAGTAATAAAATTTACTATATTAAAAATATACAGAGAGTTGTAGCGGTCATAGCAATTAAAAATGAGTACAATGATCATCTAGGCAAATTCGCAATCATAGAAAAAATAAACCTCTAGGGACAATCTAATTTGAATTAGATAATATTTACTCTTAACTACACAAGAAGCACGACTTTACAAAAAATATTAAGAAAAAAATCAAACCTTCAAGAAATGTTAAAGAAGGTGAGAAACCATAAATCAAATAGCAAGGTCAAATGTCAATAACACGAGGCTCTACCTTTCTTCTGAGTTGAATCTGTTCCAAGCTTCCTGGAAATTTATTAGTACATTAACACAGTTCAAAATTTCAGAATGACCAATTCAGAGAGTTTGAAAAGGTGTTACAGAACACGATGAACTACCTTAAGAAGATCGAAGACCTTTTCGCAGATATATTTCTGATGAATGTTTGCACCTCGTTGCTGTAATTTATCCGGATGAACACAAAGTGTTGCTTTCCTGTAAGCTCGTTTCACGGCTGCTGAAGTTATGACTTCTGTTAACGGTAAAGGTTGCCAACCGCTCTCGGGGCCAAGGATCTGGTTCATACCAAACAAGAAAACAATTCGATTATGAGAACTAACTCTACTTTTTAGCTTTCATCTTAATTAAGGACACGTACATATTGTAATGTTGAGAGTAATGCTCTTATGTTTCCTTCTTTTCCACTTGACCATCTCTTTACTTCGGCATCTAAGGTTTCAGCGATTCTCTGTTAGGAAACAGAAACAAACTTTGATTATTGAAAACATTTGAAGGCTTTATTTGAAGTTGAAGAAGAGTTTCGGTTTGGTGGCTGTACAATTCTTTCTGCTTGTTCTCTCTGAGCCACGAGATCACGCATGTTCTTCTCTGCTAAAGCTTTAGCCTGGTACAAGTTAAAGATGATCGTACATTAATTAACATCAATGGTGTGGATTTCACTACGAGTATTGTATAATACAAGTATTTTTTACCACACGATCAGCTGTTCTTCGATGCCTTTCTAATCTCGATGTATACCTCTGAGGCGATTCACCATCAGTACCTTAAGAGACAAAAGAAGAGAAAATGTGTTAAGCTGATGGGGATGGGAAAATAAATTAACTAGAAAGCTTTCAGAGTATTTATACCAGGAGAATTTTGATATCTTGAAGCACCAAAAGAGACTGAATTTTGATATTGCTTATCAGAAACTGATCTCTCCATTCGTTCACCAAAGAAACCTGAACTCTGAAATTGCTTATCGGAAACAGATCTCTCCATTCGCTCTCTTGCCTCAAAAGCAGCCTTTTCAGCTGCACGTTCACGAGCTTCAGTGGTTGCTCTCTCCACTGCCGCCCGTTCTGTTCTGAGTCTTGCCTCTATTGATAACTTATCAGGCAAAGACTTCTCTCTGGCTTCAGCGCATGCTTTCTCCAATCTTTCACGTGCATCAGCCAAGGCTCTTTGGTCAAAAGCCATTCGATCCTTCTCCCTCTCTCTTTCCCTCTCCCTTTCTTCTTCTATCTTTCTTAACCGCTCCATCTCAAAGTCTCTTTCTCTCTTTAGTCTCTCCACTTCTTTCTCACGTTGCACAGATACTCGAGAAGGTAACGGTCTTTCTAATTTTGCATCTTGATTTAAACCTGCTTGGGTCTCATAGATACTTCCTCTTTCCTGCTGATGGGTGAATTTATTTTCATGGTTTCTGAAACCAGAGGATGTTTCGGGAGCGCACTTACTTTCCTCTGGATTCCTTTGATCACGACCAACACTTGCTGCTTTTCTGACATTTTCGTCTTCACCTGCAACGACTTCTGATCTTTCTTCAACTTCAATTTTCAACCCATTGTCTCGTTTGCGAACTGATGTATCTTTAGAGGTTTCAGAATTTTTACTCTTCTGTTCGTGCTTTCCTCCTTTAATATTCTCAGAAGTGGATTCCTCACCTGATTCTCCATTTTGTTGTTTATATCCTCCATTTTCACTCAACTGCGGTGCCTCTTCATTCCTCTCAAACAACCTGGATTCAGCATCCAGCTCACTGGTTCCTTCCTTTTGGCTGGCATCTTTCAGGTTCTTCTCAAAAACCTTCCATGGACAGGTTTCTTCGGACATAGATTCTCTCTGGCCAAGTCCTTCTTCTTCTTCCTTTTGGTTGGTCACTGATTCGTGGCTGTCTATACTCTCATTCTCTTCTAGAGTGTCACTAAGACTTCCATTTGATGATTGCTCTCCATGAGCCTCTGTGGTGGTTTCTCTATATGTTTTCTCCATTTCACAAGCATCTCTTTCTTTCTCGTCACTTTCTTCTCCTGAATATTCATGTTGTTTTATTTCATTTTCCTGATGCTCTTGATCTTCTCTATGTGTTCTTTCTCTTTCTTCTTTTCCCTTGGCTCCTTGCAGCCTAATCCTCATCTCTTCCTGTTCAAGATCCTCTTTCAGTCTTCTCTCAATCTCTGCCCTCTCAAAAGCTTCTATCAGCCTTTTTTCTTTCTCTTCTAGCTCCATAGCTTCTTTCAGCTTCTTCTCATTCTCCTCTTTTTCACGTG
Organism: Crucihimalaya himalaica; assembly: GCA_004349715.1. Taxonomy (NCBI): domain Eukaryota; kingdom Viridiplantae; phylum Streptophyta; class Magnoliopsida; order Brassicales; family Brassicaceae; genus Crucihimalaya; species Crucihimalaya himalaica. Next base: position 838,288 of record SMJT01000006.1, on the reverse strand, counting down.
CCTCTTTCACCCTCCTTTCTTTCTCTTTTTGCTCAAGGGCTTCTCTCAACTTCCTCTCATTCTCTGCCTGCTCGAGAACCTCTTTAGCTCTCCTCTCATTTTCTTCTCTCTTTTGAAACTCTTTAATCCGCCTTTCCTTCTCTTCTTGTTCAAGAGTTTCTTTCAGCCTTTGCTCCAGCTCTGCCTTCTCAAGAGCCTCTTTTATTCTTCGCTCATTTTCTTCCTTTTCACGTGCTTCTTTCATTCTTAGTTCATTCTCTTGTTCAAATGCAACTTTCATTTTCCTTTCATGCTCTGCCTGCTCACGGGCCTCTCTTATTCTACGGTTCTTTTCTTCCCTTTCAAAAGCTTCTTTTAGCCGCAATTCTAACTTTTGTTGTTCTTTCACTTTCCTTTCTTGTTCTGCCTTTTCACGAGCCTCTGCTGCTCTCCGTTCATTCTCTTCTTTTTCCCGAGCTTCCTTAATCCTTCTTTCCTTCTCTTCTTGCTCCAATGCTGCCTTAAGTCTTTTCTCATTTTCTGCCTTCTCAAAAGCTTCTCTTTCTCTTCTGTCATTTTCTTCCCTTACACGAGCCTCTTCAATCCTAGTTTCCTCCTCCATCCGCTTCAAGGCCTCATTCAGTTTTATCTCACTTTCGCTACGCATTCCCAATTTTTTACTGTTTCCGTTCAAGTCCAAGGAAACCTCTAGCGTGCTTTCATTACCAAGAGCCTCCCTGAGCTTTCTCGCATTTTGTTCCCACTCAAACACACATCCCTGGTTCTTTTCAGCTTCTTTCTGATGTGGTTTTCTATCCAATTGTTGATTTTGAGAGTGTTTTGTTTTCTCTTCACAGTGCAATTCCTTCTTTTGCTTTGCAGGCTTTTCAGTAAAGAGCTTGTTTTCTTCTGGTATGAGCAGATTCCTGTCTTTCACTACCCCATCGTGATCAGGCAGATTGTTGCCCATCTCAAATTGCAGCTCCACATGTCTCGATTTCTCATTCTTTGGCTCTTCAGGAGCCTTTTCTGCAAGCTTCTTTTCATGTCTCTTATGCCTAGATGCTACCTTTCTCATTCCAGGGTGTTTTGGCAATTTCCTCGCGTCATAATCCTCCCTATCTCCTTTTGCTCTCCTCCGCTGTTTCTCCCAGTCAACAGTAGCTGCCCATGTCAGCTCCTGATCGAAAAACTCTGCATTAATGGGAATCGAAACATCTTTTCCACCACTGTTCTCATCAGCATTTCTTGGTAGCTCTGTTCTCACCAATTCAACAAATTGATTAGCCTCTTTCCATTCATCATTTCCATCAGAGTCTGCAGATCCTTGAGAAGAGAGTGACTTACTTCCATGCTTATCCCTCAAAGACTTTTTAGAAACATCAATATTATTCCTAAGAACAGGCAAACCAGCTGTATGGCTCGATTTACCTTCCTCAGCCATTCTATTCTTCGTGGAGGTTGGCTTCGTGGTGGTCCGTGCCCCATCCCTCTTCCTTTCAAACAGCTCTTTACCACCTTTTAGTTTTGCCTCAGCTTTAACACTCTCGGCAGCCGAACTTGCATCAACCTCTACATCAAAAAACGGTGGAGAACTACTATCCGCAGAACCTTCTGATCCGGTGGTTCTAGAATTAGACGTCGAACTTCTAAAACCGATCTTTAATACAGGAGGTGGCCTCGAAGGAGGTGGTATTCCAGTAGGATGAGTCTTCAAACCAATCTCAGAAACAGTAACAAAAGGTTCACTACTGTAATACTTGTCTTCAAAGGCAAATCTACTTGCACCTCTGCCAACAGAAGAGGGCCCAGTCTCTTTCTTGAGCTTTGTTGTTCCACCTGCACAAATCATTTCATCAACTGCAACAGTGTAACCAGGAAAAGCACCAAGATCGGCTACACGAATCACACCACTTGACATATTTGTATCGTCGCCGATTATCTGACTAGCTTTGTTATAAGAAATGTTGAACTCTGTGCTTCCATCAATGGAATCATATGAATCTCTACCATTAGAAAAACAAGGACTTTTGCCAGAATGCTCTGTACCTCCTGAACATGACTCTACTTCTTCAGGTGTCCTACAAAAATATGAAACTCAAAATTCTTAAAAAGAAAGCTCTTTTCCACAAATTGAATCAAGGGTAAGAAAAAAGTTACGATTTTTATCAGTACCAAGCATCGTCGGAGGAATCACCATCACCAACCACCGGAGACCGTTGCTGCAAAAACAGCTCTTCATACGACGGAGCTAAATCGAGATCGTTAAAACCTCCGAAGACTTCACGGTAATCAAAACCTTGAGTCCGAACATCGAAATAGACATCTCTATCATCAACAAGTGGAAGATCGAGTACCGGAATGGAGGAAACGGCGGCGCGTGAGGAGCCGCTGAATCCGGAGAAAATCTCGCAATAGTCTTCAAGACGAGGAGACAACGTTGGAGCTCCAAACCTAGGAGGACCACCAAAAACGTCGTCGTATGTAGTGGTGGTAGTGGTATTGCCGGAGTTGTAGCTAAAACCTCCGGCGTTGTTATTGCCATTGTAAGGTTTCTTAGGAAGTGAAGACCTGTTTGGATTCCGCGAATGAGTGAGATTTTCCATGAGAATCAACCAAAAACGATTCCTGGGTTTTTGCAAATCTTTCTCCTTTCTTCTTCAACCTCTCTCTCTCTCTTCCCTCGGGCTCGTAGGCTCTCTCCGTCGAGAGTCTGAAGCAGAAGTCAAGAGGACGAAAAAAGCTAAAAATTAAAAGAGAAAAATGTCCCAAAAAGAAACTCCAAAATGACGAAAAAGGACCTCTTCTCACTCAGTCCTTCTGCTTTAATTTGAATTTCTAATTCGAATCGTTTTTTATTGTTTAATATTCCTATCTCTACATCGAACAAGAAAAAAAAATTAACAAATATATAGAAAACGTTAAAACAATAATTAATTCAATTAATTTTCCTAATTAAAGTTATATAACAAACAATTAAATAAATAAATAAGAACCTTAGATTTTTCTGTTTAACTTATTACTTGAATATTAAAACAAATAAATATGGAGTTTGATAATAATAAAAAAGAATTCTGAAAACAGTCGTGCTGCTGAAATCGTAACGGCCGGCGCGGCGGCGACTAATTGAATACAGTACTACTAAGACTTATTCTATTAGTATAATTGTTTAAATATATTTTATAAAAAAAAAAAAATGATGAAACCGATAATAGCACGACAGGTGTAGCCGGTAAGCCGGTGAAGACGCGCGAAACGAAAAGAGAAGGGCACAATAGGAAATAGACAAAACTCGTTGTTGTCACTTCTTCTCCTCCGGTGGGTCCGACCGTTGCAGCACACTATCTTCATCATTTTCCATGCCATCTTTGTAGATTTCTCTATCTCTCTCTTTTGATGATATATAAAAATTAAATTACAGATCGCAGAAATCTCTTAGCTTTAATCCAATATGATTATACTACAATACTTGGATTATTCGAACCGGTCTAGTCATCTAGATCAAAGGAGTAGATATAATAGTGTCGTTTTATGTAAGGCTATATATATATATATATAAATGGATAAAAACAAAAAGAACAATAAAAGAGTTATCATAAATGAAGAAGAAATAAAAATTGGGTTCCCAAGAGGGAAACAAATGTAGTGAAAGTTGTAGTGCACTTTGATTTTGTACTATTTCCCATTTTTTACTTTTTTTTTTATTGCAACATTTTCTTGGTTATCAAAATCTCGTTATGAATTTTGAATTATCAATCACTGATGGTGTTTTTACAAATAAAAAATAAAAAAAATCACCGATGGTGTTTTTGTTATTTTTGTAGTAGTCCATACATTTATATATGTATTGAACTTTGAATTTATAACTTTGGCTAAAAGCCAACAATATTGTACTTATATTATCGCCAATGTTAACAAATATATTTGCTTTTATTTTGATTATCGAAATACATTCTCTTTTTCCATCTATGATCGAAAGAACTTAATCAAACATAGTTTAATCTACAAAAGCTAGATCCTAGTAAAAAAAAAACCAAGTGAATCATTGGCATTTTGTAACATTATTCTGACAATAGCAATAATACTGTAGTCTGAAAAATGACTGTTGGTGTAGGTTTCTTTAAGATTTTAGCATATAAATATTAATCTAAATTTGGCACGACTGGAAGAAATTATTAAAATTAAATTGAAAAAAAGTCAGTAATGTCCCGAATAAGACAGCCTAACCGTCCCTCCAAATCATATTTTGAGTATCCCTTTTGTTTTTCTTCTCAGGATCATATAATAGTATATTGCAATTTGTAAGTCGAAATTTTATAATTTCATTACACTACAATTCTAATGATTGTACGACACAATTATGGCGCATATGCAGTATATATTCCTTATAGGTATGATTATCACCTTAATAAACTAAAATAAATATCGGCTCCGATTTGTAATATCTCGGAACGACGGAAAATAAAATTAAGCTGCGAAATTATTTAATCTGTTAAATAAAAAACAAAAAAAACAAAAAATTGTGTGATTGAATAAATTTTACGGAAAAACGTAATATAATATTTTTTTTGAGAAAAATATAACTAATTAAAAAATTAGGTTATTTAATATGAAATCTAACCATACTTAATACGTTACTTAATAATTAAAAAATTGTTAAATATGTATTTAAAATTAAAAGAAATAAAACATTCTAAATATATTAAAGTAAAATAACATTAAAAATATTACTCACACTTATTTTGTTTAATACATTAATAATATATATATATAACTTAAAAATATTTCTCAAACACTTATAATTTCAAAATTATAAAAAACAAAATCTAAATAATATATTAATATTCATGCAACTATATTAATATTTATGTAACCGTATTATCCATGCTCAAAGTTGATTTTGTTACCATGAAAAATGAAAATAAACAATATATATTGTTATTACACAAATAAGCAATTATATTCTCACTTAATTGTTTAATGGCCATTTACTTGTACTTTTTTCAGCAAAACCGTAAACTCGTTTACATTTTTTTTTTATTGATAAAATATCTATAGAATCACGTTAAAAAACGTAATTCCGTTATTCTGTAAGTTACCAATCAAATCCATTGATTCGCTGATGTATAACGTTTTGGTGTCCACGGTCGATAACGAGATTTTTCGCGGCAATGCATGATTTGATCCACTTAATTAATTGGTTGACAACTCATATGATATGATGATAACTCTATGTTACCCTCTTTAAGTCGAAATTGAAGTTTATGACAAGATAACTAAATTTGATGGCAAAAAAAAAAAAAAAAAAAGATAAGATAACTAAATTTGTTCATAACTGGGTAGCTGGCTTCCCATATTAGGTTATAGGATCAATTAATGTAGATGTGTGTATTCGATTTCTTTGGTACTACACATTAACTAGTAATCAATTAATATACTAGCTATCTATTTTATTGATTATGATAGTGAAAATTACCTGCACTACGGCTATTACGACAAAATAATTCATTATGATATGAACGAATGCAAGCATTAAACCATTAGTTAATAACAACACCAACTTTTTTTACAATTAAAACCAATATTAAATGAGCTTTGCAATTTACTAGTATCTTTCATTTTAGTAAGTTACCTACCGTAGCATTTATCACCCATCTAAAACTTAATCCGACAATTGTGTAATTTGTTAATTTTTTATAAAATAAAATGTAATATACATATTTAAAATATGTGTAAGTAGTAATACGTTAACAAGTTAGCTTAACCCATCATATTATTTATTTTGGCAAAATTAAAATTGAGTATAAACCAATTTTGGATAGAATTTGATTTACCTTTTTGGTTTAGTTTTTAGCTAAATTAAAATTGTAATTCGTTTTCAGTTCAGTTTTACCTGTTCCAATATTCAAACAAAAAATTTGGTTGGATTTATCCGGAATTCAAACATGTATGTATAAAATGTAAACGTGTGAGTGTATACGCATGCTTGCTCATAAGTGCGTGCCTTGTAAAGCATGCATGAACCCTAGACGATATAAAAATGAAAATAAAAAGACGAATTCACACGTTGATTGATACATATACTCTGTTACTCTCTTATATACTTTATTGTTTAAATAATTATACTAATAGTTTCGAAGAAACATGATTAAATATTATGCTCCGAACATAATGATGGCGTTGATAACCATGCTTGCCCTACTTGCAAGATTCATTTATTCGTTCCATAATACAGTACAATCTAAATTGCCATTCGTTACTCAAAAATCAAAGTCATGAATCTAATCAAATTCATGTTGTAGCGCTATCATTTACTCCAAAAAATTTCCACATAATATTTTCTTGACATTGTCCCATATATTCGAAGTTCAATATAATAACATCAATCTTGACCAATAAGCTGAGATTTGAATATCTATTATGTCAAGATAAATAGTACTAAATTTGTGTTAACTTAAGAGACACGCATATAATATCTGTCTCTTATCGTGTTGGACATGACTAAAATTATATCGTGTCGATATAAAGATCAAATACTAGGTTTTTATAAAATCCCCATTTTTTCATCTTTTCGTTTTAAGTTTCTATTTTCCATCTTTTTACATTTTAAACTCGATTGGGGATTCCTTCGCTTTTGTCCACAAATGCACCCTACAGTTTAGATTAATCAGGACCACTTTTCGCTTCTTTTTGCGTAATCTTTTCAATTATTCGATATAATATATATATATATATACTTATATGATATAGGTACGCGTACGTGAAAAAAGTTATGCTAAGGAAGATTATATTCATTTAATTTCCTTTTCATATGTTCAGATGTTGAAACTCATGCATATAGAACAAAAATAGTTAAGAAAAAGGTCAAATAATGCAAAAGAAAATCAAAACCACACCAGATATTATTCTAAATGTTGGCATATTATCATCGTTACGGAAAACCATCGCTTTTGGTTATTTTAACCGGATAATTTAAAATGTTAGTATTGTTTTTTTTTTTATATAAACTTTTTGACCTTTCACATTTATCTATGTACTTTAAGTTGAAAATAAACGAAAATTCACACCAATTGGTACTATACTAATTGATATATCTACTAGACCACTAATTATTTTAGTGATCAGTTGGAACTTATTAATGTTCTTGTATTCTTGTAAATGTTAGGGCAATCATTTGAAAAGCCTGTTTCTGAGCATACTTAATTAGTATATAAAATAGTTATAAACCAGCCCATCCATGAAACAAAAAGAGTTGGTGCATAATGATCACCATGGAAATAAGAGAAGCAGATCAGTCCATATAGCGAATGAAATGGAATCGAAATATTTTTATATCAAAATATAGAAGAAAAAAAAACTCCATAATTCTTTTGAGTTTAGAAACGTTGGAATAAAAGAAAAGAAATAAAGGGGTCCTTGTGTTGGCCACTTTGGTTGGAATCACAGCACTCAATATTCATACGACCATTCTCCAAACTTATTATTACATTTTGATATTTGTCATCTAATCTTAGGTGTTGACCACCAAAAATAAAAACCGGCTTAGGTAATAAATCACAGGGCCATTTCATATTTTTGGTATAAATCAAAATCATACTTGAGTTCAACTTAGTCAGTCAGTGATTCTGGTTTTTCTCTGGATCTAGTAATGAAATTGTTGCAGTTAAATTGTTTAAGAACTCTAATCAGATTTGTGTAATTGGCTTGTACACACGTTATTGATTCAGCGAGCGTCTAATTTAGTGCACCACTTAAATTTATAGCCCAAAAAAAACAAAGAAAACAAATAATACAATTTGCATGTTTCACACGTGTGAAAAATCCTGTCATTGTCAAAGTCAATCTACTATTTGGTACCCACTCTTTTTCCATCAATTTAATAAATTTTTAATGTCATATGTACTATGTTCAATATTTGTGTGTTGTCTTTTATTTTCTTGGGGGCGTTATAACTTAATAACTTATAACCAAACCTGCTTCAGATAAGCAACTCAATGATACTTAACCCTTATCATAATATCTGTTAAGTCTCAGATTATTCAAGCAAGCCCAGAAGCAGCAATTGTAAAAAGGTAACAATGTATTTACAACTATATACTTCCTTCACAACAAAAAAGAGTTTTTACATCTCCAAGACTTTAGGAGAAGATGGCTTGGAAGCTACGTTAACGGACAACCAATCCAACAAAGCCTTGTTTACGGCTTCCGGAACTTCGTCATGAGGACAATGCCCTGCTTGTAAGTGCACGAGCGATGAGTTCAAGTAATATGCTTTGATTTTCTCGGCTTTAGCAGGACCGACCCACGGGTCAAGATCGCCCCAAAGCAACAGAAGCGGACAAGTCATCTTACTTAGAACACTATCTAGAGTGTATTTACTCTGGTTCGTTAAGAACCTTGTCATCAATCTGTAAGATATTAACAAACAAATGATAGTTAGGTCTCTTTATGTATCAAAACAGAGAAGCTCTTTATTAGTGTTTTGTACCTGTAGTATACTTCTCCAGCATTTGGATCTGTTGCAGGTTTTGAAATGGATTCAACGAGGTAGTCATCAACATTAGTAGAGTCTATGTACACCTGCATATTTGCAATAAGTAAATTGAGTACAAAGTAACAAACTTCGAGAAGAAGAAATCTGACAAAGTCAATAAGACATTACACTCTTTAAGACAGATTCAATCCGAGAAGGCTGCTTGGCTTGCCAGAACAAGAACCCGAGAACCACGCGTTGGAAAATTTCTTTAAGTGGCTTAACTATAAACTTGGTTATCACGGTTTCATCGGCTTCCTCTCGTTTTCTACTCTCGGCTGCAAATTGTCCTGCAGAGTTTAGAAGTGCAACTCCCGTAACCTGTTCGGGTAATCCTACCGCAACTGTCAAGGCTGTGAATCCCCCAAGGCTGTGGAAAAAGTCGAAACTTGTTTTCTGGCTTCCTTATGGATTTGACAAAAAGAGCTTCTAAGGAGAAATTCATTTACCTGTTTCCGACAACAACAGCTGGCTCTTTCACTATATCTTTCATGAAATCAATAACTTGATCTGTCCAAACCATGGCATCATACTCTATGAGAGCTTTGTCACTCCATCCGAAACCGAGTAAGTCCAAGGCGTAAACCTTGTATTTCTTAGCCAATTCAGGAATGTTATACCTATAAGCTTTAAATAGCTGTCTTAGAACCTTAACTGATAAGAGATTATCCCAAATCAATAGAGAAAGAGTGATAATTTATAACTTAAAGGTGAGATTGAGGGTACCTCCAATGAAAGACAGAAGCACCAAATCCATGAATAAGTACAAGAGGCAAGCCTTCTCCTTGAACCACATAATGAATCTTGTGACTCCTCCATTCCCAAAAGTTATACCCTTCTGGCTTGAAAGCCAACCTTTCAGAACCTTAAGAACCATCCAATTCAGTTAAACAAAGATAACATTTTTAAACAAAGAGAGAAGCAATAGTCGAAAGCTAGGATTTTTTTACCTAGAACAGACTGAGAAGCAGAAGAAGTACCCATGACTGAAACTCCAGAAGCAACAATCCCTCCTCTAACTGCAAATTCCCTTCGGCTGATTTCACATTTGTTCCCTTCATTGCAAGATTATAAGATTGTTAATAACCCAGGAAATTTTTGATGAATGGTTTAGTTGAATTGAATCTTACTTGGTCGACAAATTTGAGCAGGAAAGATTGATCTTTTAGATGACGAGCTGAATAACTCTGTCCTAACAGACGGTGTTACAGCACACGAAGCAGACATCGAATATACACAGAGAACAACCTCGTATAATCTCCAAGAACAAGAGAACCAGATATTTCAGAATTGAGAGCTAAAAGATACAAAAAAGAAAAAAAAAAAAGGTTAGGAGCACCGAGCGTGTATGTGAACTTGCGGAAGAGTTGTGGCAGTGCCTGAGCCAGACAAGTCGGACCCGCTCGACGAAACAGAGTGTTTCATAAAATTGCGATTTTTATGGTTCTAACAACAAAACCGGTAACCTCGAATTAGCTGAACCGGCGGCTGGTTTAGTCGTGTTTGTCACAAAGATCCTTAATTCTTTAACTCTGCATCCTTCGAATCATTTGACAAAAGCTGTTTGCATTAACACGCTTCACAGTTTTGATCTCCTGTAGTACAATTGAAGAAACTTTATCACGAGTTTAGATACAATCTTCTATTCGGTTTGAGTAAAAAACTTACCTTCTTTTTTGGTCTGTAACCTTACCTTCATGTTATGGAAACTCGAGACTTCACTGGGCGTAAAGCTCTCATCATGCTTCAAATCAACGTAGAGAACCACTAACTTTTGTCCAGTACGTAGAGAAGTGACGCGATAGCCGAGCTTGGAAGAGCTAAAGCTCCAAAATGGCGTCATTGATAAAGAGCTTTGCTTTGCCCACTTTCTAGTTTCTGCTAAAACCTCTCAAAAACAGAAACAGAGGTTTTGATTGTTTAGTTTCAGCTCCGAGTCGAACGTCGTGCCGTTAGTGAACATAAAACAACATCCATTTTTAATCTTAAATATGAGAACGCCAAGCACTTTGGAAAGTCTCAAAATTGAGGGGAAAGACAAGTAACATACACACATTGTAAAACTTTTATAGATTTGACATTGTATCACAACTTCAGTTTGGACTTTAGTATATCCATAAAAATTTGGTAAAATCACCAAAAAAATGTTTATGGAAGATTAATTAGTGTAATAATGTCTTCAAAATAAAGAATTTTCCAAAATAGTTTTTAGTTCTCTTCAATTATCTCACCAGTATAGATATATCATTATTAAATATAGAAGAAAACAAAGTATAGGGACCAAACACAGATCAAAAGCAATGGTGTCGCCTACCTTCCTATCACTTATCTTCAAACCCATTTTCTTCTTTAGGTCTCTTATATTTTTGTCCCAATCACTTATGACTTTTTTTTTTTTTTTTTGTTAAAGCCTATCACTTATGAGTTTTGTGTTAAATAAACTAGTATAATATTTCAAATACATTCACAGAGATGCTCTCTCTCTAAGATATAATTTTTTTTATTAATGATCTCTTTAATATACGAATAAAAATACTGGTATAATTTATAGACTGATAGATTGTATTAATAATACGTCATAAGGTCAAAGATCACAGTATAGATTCACAACAAGACATGGAAATGATATCACTCGCCCGAACCGCTCATGATTCAAACCATTGTTTCTATTCATTTGTAAGTTAAGATTCATAATTCACATTCCCCACATTTTCCCACCTTTAAGCTTAAGAAACACTCTTTCTTCAAGTAAGATTCTTATAAAACAAAAGTGGATGATTGGAATAATTAAAAGTTAATTAGTCTAACCAAAAACTCAGTTTGATTCTAAATAAAATATGTTATCATTGTATAATTTTACGTATTAGTTTGTCATTTTAGACGGATTTAGAGGGAGAAAATATGTCGATAGATAGGATGATAAAATAGTATTTGATGCGAGGGAGGATTGATTATAAGTCAAAACTGAAAAAGAATGGAAAATAACAAATCTTAAATGACAAATTTTATATGATTATACATACCTTCGAACCTTAAGTTTACTAAGTCTGATTAGTTTGGTAATTTTTAGTGCCAAATAAAAGATCCTCTCAAAAACTTGAAAGGGCAAAAGAATAAAAAAAAAAACAGAGAAAAGACATAAAAAAGACTAGCTTAAGAGACTCCTCATCTCATGTTCGTAAGGACATGACCACATGGTAGGTTATGTCATTTAGACCCCACGACTTCTCATCTCACCTTCTTTGTCCCCAACCTCCTCCACTTTCATCAATTTTGTCCCTCTCTCACTAGATTTCGAATCTCATGTGTGTGGGTCAATGTTGCTTTCTATTTAAAGCTAAGAATAATTATATCAAATGGATTACTTTTCTCCACACACATATAACTTAACTCTCTATCTCTCTGTTGCTTTAACTTCCAAAAGGAAAGATAAGAGCTTTTAAGTTTTTTTTTTTTTTACCTTCTCTCCATGGACTTGTCTGTACTTGATAGGCTTAAATGGCTGCAACAGCAACCATTAGTTTCACCTGAGTTTCTTCAGATAATTGGCTCAGATGGGAGAGAAGAGCTCAAAAGAGTTGAGAGTTATTTGGGAAACAACAATGATGAGTTGCAGAGTTTCAGACATTTTCCAGAATACGGACCAGATTATGATACTATTGATGGCTGCGTTTCCAGGACAAGTAGCTTCCATATGGAACCAGTGAAGAACATTGAAGGTAACAGAGCCATTGCCTTGCAGAACAAGAGAAAACCAGAGGTTTGTAGCTGGAGAAAGTATTGATTTTTAGGGTTTAGATTTTGTTTGATACATTTGATTTTGATTGTTTCAACTTTTGGTTTTAGGGTAAGGCAGAAAAGAGAGAGAAGAAGAAGATCAAAGCAGAGGATGAAACAGAGTCAAGCATGAAAGGAAAATCAAACATGAGCAACACAGAGACATCTTCAGAGATTCAGAAACCTGATTACATCCATGTGAGAGCTAGACGAGGTGAAGCCACCGACCGACATAGCTTAGCAGAAAGGGTACCTAACAAAAGTGTTATTACATAGATTTCAGAGAAATTACTTTTCTACGGTTTTATCAGAGATTTGAGTGTGTGTATCTTGGCAGGCAAGGAGAGAAAAGATAAGCAAGAAGATGAAATGTCTTCAAGATATAGTTCCTGGATGCAACAAAGTTACTGGAAAAGCCGGTATGCTTGATGAGATCATCAACTATGTCCAATCTCTGCAACAGCAAGTCGAGTTCCTGTCAATGAAACTCTCTGTCGTAAATCCAGAACTTGAGTGTCATATCGATGAATTATCTCCAAAACAGGTGATAATAGTCAGCTTCACCCCTAGAATTAACCGAGTTTTCCGCATTTATTGACTGGTTTAAATTGGAATCTAGTTTCAGGCTTACTTCACAGGTCTTCCAGAAGCTGTCTCGAAGCAGTCAATGATGGCAGATTTCCTATCTTTTCCATTACATCAGCAAGGATCTCTAGATTACTCAGTCTTAAACTCAAACCAAACAACATCTCTCGGCGCTGTAATAATCTTTCCTTAGATAAATCTTTCATTGTTTTCAAATTCTTGTTGCTTGAACTTTTTTCTCTTATTCTATTCTGCAGAAAGATCAGACATCTTTAAGCTGGGAAACTCACTCACAATGTCTTTACAACAGCTTCAGAACCGATTCCGTTTCCAATTTCTTCAGCCTCAAGTAAAAAGTTAGGGATAGGGTCATTAAAAAAATCACCGTTTTTTTTTGTCTTATCCTTTTATCTATGTTATCTTAAATTTGAACCAGAAAGACAAAGGAACCCAATCCAAATATCTTTCAATCTACTATCTTCATACTATAGAGATATATTCCAGGGGATATGTATATGTGCAAAATTCTTGTGGTCATAACAATTCCTTGTTGTACATTGTAGAATATATAAAATTATCAAATAGAAAAGAAAAGAAAAAAAAAGAAAAATCCAGCTGAACATATTATATCTGTGTCCACCTACAAAATGTATTCTACACAATAATGTTGAAAAAAATGCCAGAAAATATTTTTTTAAAGATAATTGACCATTGTTATTAGTTAATGATTTAAAAAAACAAGCTATTTTCCTCACAATTATTTCCTTCACAAATCACAACTATACTTGTATTAATGGAGACCTTTTGGCCTGGTATCAACATATACAAACCTAAGCCAACAAACAGAGAACCCCAAAAGAAATTAATAAAATTTCTCAAAAAATAAATTAAAAGGAGCCTAATTAAACTTGTGCTTGTACCTATCTTTTCTTCTTCTTGAGACTGGAGAAATTGAATCCAAAAAGACCAGATTTCTTTGGAGCTGGTGTTGTTATTATAGGTTCCTGATGAGTAACTGAAGTAACAACCTGTGAAGTAGTTGAAGCAGTTGTTTCTTCTTCTGGTCTGGAGAATTCTTCTTCTGCTCTGTCGGAATCTACTTCTTCAAGAGCTCTAAGCAATTCCGATGCACCCACCTTGGCTTCCTCGGTTCCATTTTTGGATATCAAGAGAAGAGATGAGTAAATATCAGTTACTTCTTTCACGACAAGATGACAATACTCGATCTTCTGCACACACAGCTGTAGGATGATGGTGATTGCATTCTCTTGCTCCTCGGGAACATTTGACTCGAGTAATTCAGCTATGGAAGCTAAACAATCCGGAGTTTCGGTGATACAAACCCGACCTTTCTCGGTGTTGCAGAGGTTTCTCAGAATGATGATCGAGTGTTTGCAGAAAAAACTTTGTTGCAAGAAAGATGTGAGCTTCTGGATGAAATTGAGAGATACCATTTCCAGACATATCTCACTGCTTGATGAAAGATTCTTGAGTGTGATCATAGCTTGTTCTTGGAGATGGTCTGCTTGAGACTCTGCGATCTTCAAGAGGGAAAAGAGAGAGCCTGATGAAGTTATCTTGGAGAGACCGTGCTGGTGGCTGGAGACAACCTCAAGTATGTTCAGAGCTTCTTCAGCTACTACCTCGGACTCGAGAAAGACCGAGAACATTTTGAAAACCTCTTCTTCCAAAGATTCTATAGCCCTCCTGTTTCCACTGAGGAATGCCAATAACAAATCCAATCCACCCTTTATTATGTCTCCTGCGGTGCCATTTCTTTCGAGAGCATTCTTCAGATATGTGATAAGTGGCTCAAGAAATTTACTCGGTGACATAGACCGAAAAGCCCGAGTACTGTGCTCAAAACGACTTCTTACATCTTCGATGACCTTGATCTGTGCATCCCATGGAAGGGTAGTGAGTCCACATAAGGGATCTATCTCAATCTCGCTGTGACTAGAATCTGTGACATCAGCACCTGAAGCAGAATCTATCCGTTGCATTGGCGTAAAGTAACCACCCTTCAACATCTTAGAGTAGGATGGCGAATCAATGGAACAGATCGAGTTTAAATCCGTAATCGAAAGGCAGCTGAGATCTGGGATATTGCACAGAGAACTTCCAAAACTAGCAATGGAAACAGAGAAGTCGATGTTATGAGAAGCCTTTGTGTGCTTCATCGCTGGATCTTGAACATCAAGACCGTGCTTCGCACACCATTTTGATATATGATTCTTGATCGCTACATTAGGCTCCATTGTGAAATCATCCAGTCTCCTTTTCGATATAGGACAAGAAACATTACCTTCATCAAACCATTTCTGAATCCACATCCTCTCAAAGGTGTGGCCTGAGGAAATGATGACAGGATCATACATCACGGTAAGAGAAAGCGGGCATTTAAATTGCTCGGGAAGTGTAGCACTGTATTCCTCAGAACACTCGGCTTCCGCAGCATTAGCATGTAGAGAATCATTGATGAACTGATGATGTGAGAAAGAGTTCTCTTTGTGCTCTATACAAATGATTTTTTCATACTTTTTCAGGAGACAGAGAAGATACTTCAAAATCTGTCCCTTGTTCACTTCACCCTCTCCTAATTTCGCCAAAAGCGACTTTAAGGATCTTCTCTCTATCACAATGGCTTCAGGTGTTGTAAGTTGGAGTTTTAATGCTGCAAAATGGAAATCTGTGATCTCATCCGAAGAAACAGAAGAAGATGTGCTCCGTCGCATCAATTCTCTAATAGCTTTCCCAGCTTGATCTTCAGATGATTCTAGAGTCAACACAGTTGATCTTAGATCTTGGACTATCTGAGATATCTGCAAGCGAAACTCCCATCAGTGATTCTGCAATTTTTTTCTAGAAAAATTATGAATACATAAGAAGAAACATAGTTTGGTACAAACCTTGATAGCCAAATCAGTCGGTACCATACTTCGAATGTCGTTCAAGCATTGCTCCAATGATTTTTTTGCTCTAGAACCTCTTAAGAGTATAGCATCTCCTGTTACTGCCTAAAGATCGAAGTATAGTATTAAACACATTAGACCACATAGATATAAATCAAGGGAATAATGTCATAATCAACTACGAAAATGTGTTAAAAGTTTATTTTTTTAACATACCATGTAGAGTTTACTGGATTCTCTGCAATATTGAAGAAGCAGCTTAGCTTTATCCAAAGCTTTGTGGAGTAAACAAAGAGTCTGTATGCCTGAGGAGCATCCGGGTCGAGCATCTTCTATACGAGGAAGGATTCTCATGATTCTATCAACTAAGTTCTTCAGTTCTATGCACATGGAAGAGTGCATCTGAAACAGAGTAACACAACATGTCATTACAATAACAAACCTTAAAGACATAAAATTCTATCATAAGAGAAAATTTGATAAAACAACAAACCTTATAAGAGTGAGGCATCCGTTCAGTGTAATCAAACCTCATCTAAACAAGATGTATATAAACTCTGCAAGTTTAATAAAACACAAAACAGGTTCTTTTAAGAACACCTCTCAAGCATTATTAACAAGGTAGAAATAAATGAGTTAAGTAGTAAGAAAATTGACTTACCTTATTATTATTATTATGTCAACGGATCACAAAGCAACTCAACTGGAATGTTGTCTTCTCTAAGATCAAAAACAATTAAAACTCCCTCGAGCCATACACCAGCATCTATATATATTTGCAGAATTCCCCCAGAAAATTCCAGACAAAATCAGAGTACTTCTCTTGCAAATCCACCGTAAATCAGCAAGAGAAACAAGAACTGATGATAAAAAGCGAGAATTTCATCTAAAACCTTGAGCATACCTCTCCTCTGCTAAATTCAAACAATCGATTTACACAAAAACCCTAAATTCTCTGTTTTTTTTTTTTAAAAGAAAAAAACACAAACTTTTTCAACTGGGTCAAGAAAAAGAATCAGTCTTTCAAGGTTTGTTCGTGCAAAGATCTCGAAGGGTTGAAAAAAAAAAATGGTTGGTGAAAGCTGGAGAAGAAAAGAGTATGAGATGAGATTATGAAGAAAAAGGAGGAGGACTGTGGCGTTAAAGTGACAGCCTTTGGAGATGACAGTCAATTTTAAATCGTTGAGGTACGGACGATTATTGGGCCGTCACGGCGTCTTTCTACATCACCGCGTTTGTTTTTGCGCAGACTAAATTGAAAGGACGAGGTCTCAGTGCTCGTTATGGTCTTAGGTCAATACACATGCAAACATATTTATGCTTATAGTAATATTGACTCTCTTTTTTTTTATAAGTCTTTTATTCCTTTTAATGATGAGGAAATGGATCTTTTTTGAATAAAAGTCTTCATTCCTTCCTTCTTTTGCTTTTTAATCATATTTTAAAGTTTTCACCATTCTTTCTTACAGATATTGATAGTGATGTAACTAAGTTTGGTTTATTCAGGCAAAAGTTTGACTACAGTTTTGGTTAAGTTAAGAGTGTGGTTCATCTTCTTCGTGAAGTAATAATGATTTCAATCATACACAATTACACATGGTAGAGTAGGGGTTAGTTCTAATTATCAAAACATTAAATCATGATTTCAATTATACACATCTAGAGTAGCGATTAATTCTAATTATCGTCAAATAGAAACAAATCAACAACGCAACATGTTGCTTTGGCCTTTACTACGACGAAACAGTTGTGGTGTTTTTTTTTTTCTTTTTCTTGGGCCACCATTTACACTTACAAACTTTGAATTCAACCCGAAATATCTGGAGAAACAAAATCCAATTAACGCGTATTCCTCCAACATTGAAATTTGTAGTGTCTTTAGTTACCCTTATGTAAATTAAACTTAGTGATAACATATATATAGCAGAGATCAGTGTGTGTGTCACATCTCCACATGCCTTTAGAGAGAGGGATAGAATACTTTCTTGTGACCACATCCTTCGCAGACGCAAGAAAGACTTGTTCGTTGACTGGTCCACCCTTTATTCTTTCCCCACTCGCTAAATCTAATAGAGTATCTTTTCTAAAAGAAGGCAAAATTGTGGGAGAATGTTGTATTTGATGAATAATTTTATATTATAGATGAAATATTCAAGCATGGAAAGTTCAAAAGAGTGTTATCTGCCTTTTTCTATATCTAAATTACTAGATTTGACGATAATTTTTTCACACTTGGTGTAAAATATTATCTCACAAATTATATAACATGACCAGCTCCACCCACTCATTGACAAGTGAAAACTACTCTCAGTCTCACAACAAAAACAATGTTTTATTAATTGCGAGTGGCTTTAGATAATACACTTAACATAATTTTTTGATGTTTTGGTATGGTACGCGTTTAGAGTTGGTAGGAGAGATAAATTTCAAAAGATGTATACTGTATAGGTTAGATGAAAGTACATATATCTTACGCTAAACCTGTTAGATATTTATGCAAGTGCCTTTTCTAGAAAATAGTAAGCATTTTCAAATTTTTATATGTACACGAAGAAAGGCGTGAAGGGTTTATATATTATTAAGTCCAGATATATATATATATATATATATATATATATATAATTAACTTAAAATAACTAATTAAATTTTTAAATAATCGAACTTACAATTCATTAAATAAATGTAACGTTGTGTTCAACAAAATATAACGTTATAATACCAAGAATATGCACAGTTAAGGAACAAATGTTGTTGTCATGGAAGAAGAATAAAGCCCATGATAGGATAATGATAGTGGACCTCAAGCCCACTCATAGTAGAAATTAATGGATAGTTAGAAACCGTATGTAAATGTACGTAGAGATATCAAATTGCAAGGAATTGATGATACTGGAATTAATAGAAAACTAACTACTAATCGATAATAGAAAATTTGTGTGTTTATTCTGTATAATATATTGTCACAATCTTATTTTTTTTTAAAATAAATAAACAGTCAAAAGAAAAATTTCTTATCTAGTTAACTCAAAAATGAGAAAATTTTAGCCATCTCCGGAAAGTTGGATTGAGCCCAAGATTTTAATTAGTCTTTTTTTGTTAAACTTTTTTTTTTTGTCAAACTGATTAGTGTTACCACACATTCCACTCTAATGAGATGAGATATATATTCGAAATTATGTTAGGTCTTTTGTAATCTTAACATATGAGTATAGTACTTTGTTGGGTTCTCCAATATTCGGATCTATTTAGAGATATTTTTCTTTGATCAACAGTTTTTCTCATTTAATTTCTTGTAACGCATACATATTACATATTCATTTACGTCATCCCACACGAAATTTGAATAATATATGGAAAAAATTAAAGGAATTACGATTACCACAGTCGTATTATCCTACTTTATTAAAGACAGCTTACTGTTAATCACGAAAGTAAAGATAAAAACGTTATTTCAGTTACTGTTAATCAAGAAATTACTACATGCACGTCCGTAACAAAACAGCTTGAAACAGAAAATTTACAAGTATCTCGATATTTCGTGTATTCAAAATGATTGGCAGCTTTTACTTTTTACATACAATATTGCAGCCAAAATAGTCGTCTCCGGACAATTCGATGCTGTGTCAGGAGGCAAAATGAATGGTTTTTTTATTACTACATTTTATCCCCAAAGTAAGGTTCTGATGTTTCTGATGACATCAAAATATGTGGATTCGAGAACATATATATGGTAATTAAATAAAAGACATTTCATTTGCATTTAGTTTGTGCCCCCATAATAACGCCACCATGAGATTTCTTTATATTTAACCCTGAAAAGAAGTAACAATACAAATTAGTTAAAGAGATGTTGGATAGAGGTTCTACGAAGGAGCATCTTCGAAACGTCAAATATGGTCCACTTTAAAGGGATCAGGTAAGATCGGAATCTAATCAAATAAAGAAGAAAAGAGAATTTGTCCCCCCCTATGGACTGAGACAACAATATTATTAGAACCTTCATAAGCTAGGAGATGGTATACTATTAGTCCATATAGTAATCTATATATAGTGTTAGGAACCCCACACATATTATGCATAAAAAAATATGTGCAAAATTAAGAACCAATTAGTTTTTTTGAGTTGAATATTTGGTTATCAAGAGGTTAAATGGGTATAGGATAAAAAGGTAAAAAAATCCTATACATAATGAAATCATTCTCACATAATGAAATTATTCTTAAAAATGAATTGAAAAAAAAGCAAGTACCATATATTGGTTATCAAGAGATCATACAGAACCGCTCATGTTTTGTTTGATTTCACGTGATTGTAATAAGGAAAAATTATATATGGTAGGTTAAAAATCAGCATACCGACCTGCTCAAACCTATCTAAAAGCAAACTTATTAATGATATACAAAATTTTTTTAATTCTATACAAAATTAAGTTATGATCATTTTAAACCGGTTCGGCTCATATAAGACTAACTCTAGTGTCTAACATAACCAAACCGGTTCGGCTTGTAAACCCAACGTATTATGGGGACAAATTGGCTATAAGGAATCACATGAGTCATGACTAGACAAAACCGGACATTAATTCTAACGATATTTTGAGGCAGAAATAGTTAGACGTTCGTAATGGAAGAGTAATAATTAAATATATATGAGTGCTTACCTTAAGCCATGAAGCGTAGACGTGAAGGTACGGATCCAAATGGAAGAGTCCAAAAAAATATTCCAAGAAGACAAGTTGTTGAGTGGGCAAGGTGAAGTTGAAAGGAGATAGAATCTGCCAAAAGAATGTTTTATCAGAAAGCTTAGAATGGAGACCAAAGAGTACTATGAGAGATGATATTTTGAAACTTTTTGGGAGAAAAAATACAGTCCATATCTTCATCTTTTTTGTTATTGTATATATACATTTCTTATAATAAATAATAAGTACAATAAAACACACCGAGTGGAGAGGAATCGGAGGATAAACAATGTCCAAAACAAAGGAGCAGAAGAAGCGTAAGAAAGGCGCAGATGTCGTCGATAAGATTCATCGACGAGATCTTTACAAGATTTGGAATTCGTTCACTTGTGTTACCACTCAATGTTAAATAAACGAGAGAAATAAACAAGAACACCTGAATATCCTCGAAAAGGTGCTGCTTATTTTGCTCTTCCATTCTCGTTATTTAACTTCGGTGTAGTAATATGCATGAAAGAAAAACAAAAACAAAAACATGAATTTTTAACAAACTAACAATTGTGTAGGAGTGTGTCTTTGTAGAGAACTTTTTTCCCGTTGATTATCTTATTTCTTTAATTTAGAGAGTATGACTCACATATAAATTAAGGAATACGTGCACATTAATTAGTATCTTCTAAGAAATTATTTATATATATATTTTTCTTTCTACAAATCACAAAAGTTGATACCAAATAATTTAATTAACTAATTTTTTAACAGACATTAACAAGTTTATTTTACAAGATTCATTAAACTCAATTACAGAATTTTATGTAAATAAAATATTAAAACAAATTTATTAATTTTTAAAAACATTTTCAAATAGAACAATTTCTTTATTTTTATACCTCTGTACACAGTACAGTTTTATATCCACGTAAATTTTTTATGCATGCGCCAAACGCAGGAAATCTTTATAAAGGAACGGTGTGCAAGAAAAGTAGTTGCTCAAGTTTACTAACGTTTAAATCAACCAATCTTCTTAGAGCCCGTTAAAGAAAAGAAAAAAAAAGCAAAGATTCATATACGTACCTATAAAAGATACTGATTTACTGGTTTGATGACGAAATCAATATATTATAACCTAACAATTAAGGTTCGGTTTTTATGGCTGCCATGGCAAAATCAATATACTTTGGCCAAAGTAAGTTTTTGTGGTCACGGTCCAGGGAGGAACATGTTTTGGAGGCCTAATCTCTCACTATTAAGCCAAAGCACTTCTTCGTAATACCTGATATATTTCTCATTTGAGGGAGCATAATTTAAAGCTAAAGCTACTAAAGAGCATCATCAAGACATATATAGTACAAACAAAAAAGAGCATCAAGACATATAAAGGGTACGGTTTGATATATTCACTAATAAGGGTTGCATGCACGAGTCTCCATATATCCCTGTCAACAGATGCTCACACAAGCCAAATGTAGCCAAAGAAATCAATTAGATGATTACAATATTACCAAATTTGCTATAAGAGCCATGAGAACGAGAATGGCAAGAATCGATGAAGTAGGATTGTGTTTTCTTCTTATGACATTACTAGCTAAATGACTTGGACATATATCGCATCTACGAAAAGACATATCATCACTAACCTATCATGAACAGATATTTCCAATCAAAATGGATGGAGATCAGAAGAAGCATCAAACATAATCTAACAATCTCATGTGTTTAAAATAAGCATCGGATACTACAATCTAGTGATGATAAGATTAAGGTCTCTACAAAAGCTTTAACTTAAAGAGGTAAGGGAAGGTCCAAAAACATGGTTACTGCCTTAATCGGTTGACTGTACGGAATAGTAGCAAGAAAAAATAAGAGGAAGGAACCACTTAAATTTCTCAATTGCAAGGTCTCAAGGAATCTCGGGTTTCGTTGGATTGTTTTATAATTCTGAACCTTCACTAAGACTTTATGTGGTTGCTAAAAGAAATAGTCACTCTTAAAGTATTTATTCCTCCAACTGGGTTAACCCCACACCATGCTTTTTTCCTCCTACTTATAAGGAGCTTCACCTTCTCTTAGCTAACCAAATCAACTCCTTTTTCACAAGTCATACATACATCTACCTTTTTTTCCTCCCTCCCAAGAAACCAGGTTTCCATTATCAAAAGGCTCTTTTCAATCTTCTGCTCTTTCGATATATATATACATACTTATTTGTGAAATGGCTTCCAACTCCATGAGCTCTAACGCTACTTGGACACGTAAGGAGAATAAACTATTTGAAAGAGCATTGGCTATATATGACCGGGACACTCCTGACCGTTGGCATAACGTTGCCAGAGCAGTTGGTGGCAAATCAGCTGAAGAAGTAAGGCGACACTATGAGCTTCTCATTAGGGATGTCAATGACATTGAGTCAGGGCGTTATCCGCATCCCAATTACCATTCAAATGGAAACAACCACTGAATGTATTTAAAGAACTCTAAAAGGTAAACACAATTCATAATAAACATGCAGTCTCCAATTTCTTATGCGTACAGCGTACATGTCTTCTTGTTTTACTAAGACAGAAAAAGACATCTAGCATAATGATCTATAGTAAACACCACCGTTTCCCATATCTATGAACTGTCCCAACTTCTAACTGCGGGGACAAAAGCAATCTAGTAACAAAGAATACAAAAGTTAGTTTTGTCGAGTTCTTGGAAAATTAATCATAAGCCATTATCTCTTATTTTATAACCAAAAAAAGCTATTTCCTGATGAAAAGCTTTCAATCCATCTTTTTATCTGTCTTTTATCCAAGAAAAAAATCGAAGTCCCACATGCATAATGATAGCATGTTCCATGTCTCTTGTCTTTTTACCATTGCAAAAACTACTCCACAGACATAATTAGTATAATTCCTTTCTCTTCTAATTTAGTTTATAGACTATAGCTTAAGTTCAGAATTATATCAAAGAATTGATAAAATAATTTACCTACTTTTAGTTTTTTGAAGTAGTTAATTCATCTGCATTTTTAATGTCTTGCAGGGTCTTCTGATGTCGACATGGTTCCAAACCCATTCACAAAGAACATCTAAGCAAAGATATTTAAATATGTGTTATATTTACTTCTTTTTGTGCTACGATTATGTAAGAATCCTCTACCAATCCCGTGCTAATCTAAATCAATCAGTGTGAGTTTCATTTAGTACCAAGACTCGGACAAACTAGTTCTCCTATCCGTTCTTACACATATCGTTAAAAAAAAAAAAAAAGCAAGATTGGAAGATTATAAGACCCCTGAGAAAACGATTCATCAGAACATGTTTTGATTCACTTTTTTGCACTCACCTCGTCATTTGGCGCGTAGCCTGATGAGAATCTCCACGAACATTGTAATTTTGAAACGGACCATATTGGTAGTGCTCACAAACAAATCAAGAGATCATCGATGATAATGGCAAATAAATGAAGAAGAAATTGAGAAGATGATTATTTTTACTGTCTTTTGGCGGATCAATCAATATTGATTTGTTTGGTTCTCGTGAAATACACGTGTCTGTATTTAGGGGGAAACTTTTGCATGGAATATTATTTGAATACGAACGGGCTAAATTTGACTGTGACTATTATAGTTGTTATCCCAACAATGTAGTACATTCTTTGAAATATCATCTCTATTCATTCACAGAGGTTCAAAGCGTAAGAGTTATTTAATTTTTGTTGTCATAAATATCATAGCTTTACGATTTTCGTTTTTAACTGTGTTGATGAAATCAACTACAAGAACTAAAACAGTATAAATATCACTCTTTTTTTGTTAACAAAAATCTCTTTTGTTAACCAGAATCAAGTTTGACAAAAAGTGCATAGAACTATAGCCAATAGGGGACCTCCCATCTTGACTTTTAATTTTAGTATAAAAGCTCAGAGTAACAAAAAATGATAAGATCTATAAGTCAAAATGAGAGGTCCCCTGTTGATCTATACATTTTTTTTTTGGGTCAAAATTGATTCATCTCGAGTATTATTCGTTTTGTGCCAACAAAAAATACAAGTAAGATACAAATCTACTTTTCTGAAAGAACATAAGGAGGGATCTAGCTTTCGGTAATATATTAGAGCACATGCCTTGTATATTCCACGTCGCAAAATTGCGACCCATATGAACCATGACGGAGAATTGGAATTATACAGTTCAATATTAATAATTTCAAATCCAATTCGTTTTAAGAGAATTGAAAGAAAAAGACAAGTATAATATCCTTTTTTTTTTTTCTTAAAAAGAGAGACAATATTTTGTAATATTTACAAGCACATGTCTTGTATATATTCCCGGCACAAAATTGCGACCCATACGTACCATAATGAAGAACAAGAAATTTAAATTTAATAGCTAAGGTGTTATTTTTAAACAATATAATTGGGAAATAAAAGAAACAACTAGTGTATTATTTAAAAGAAAGCATAGCGTTTCAAATAAAAAAAAAACAGAATTAAACAAGTACAAAAAGAATTAAATATAATATAATTTTACTAATTAGTCAAAGAGATTACAAATAAAATGAAGATAGTATATCGGTTTTTTTTTTTTGGTTTTTAACATAACTAAAAAGGTATTAAGAAATCTATAAACCAAAATAATAGAAAAATAGAAACTCAACCACTATAAAATGACGCTTGTGAACAATTTTTATACAGTGCATAACCATTTATTTTTAATTAAAATAACGATTTACACTATTTCAACTTCGAAGTATTGTACATCTTTTAATTAATGCATGAAATTACAATTACAAAAAAATTGATTAGGTTTAAGTTAATAGAATAATCAAGTGCATTAGAGTTGTGCTTAAATTAAATATTACGAAATAGTAGAATATAGGCTACATAGCCAATATTTTAAACTTATAAATTTGCAAGTACGTACGTTCGAATAATCCTTATATCCACTAAGCTAAAATGGTGTGTTTTTATTTGATATTCCATCGAGAATATACTAAACTAAATTCAGTATTTAGTTTTAATAATTGAATGTGGATTGTGGAATAATTTCTTTGATTTTAAATAATTATTTGAAGAACAATTATCTTACGTACCCGTGATCTAAACACATGGAATCTTATAATTTTATCTAATTATTTATTTTAAGAGAACAAAACTTAGCTTATTTACACACATACAGTAATCTTCAGCTGTACGTTTCCATCTCTTACACAACGTACATGGCTCTTAACGGGCCTTATTAAATTTAGGCCCAAATCTGTATATTGATTATTCTCCAAGCAAAGGAGAAGAAACTTAATACGGTCGAGATTTATCATTTTGTTTTATATGTCTTTAAAAAATACCGTTTAAACCCTAAGATCTTAGCCACCGTGGGGTTTATGGTTGGCAAACCCAGAAATCGACCATTATTCACCGTCAATTTCACAACTTTCATGAACATTTAGCTCTATTTATCAATCTTTAAAAAAGGGTTATCTTTTATTCTGTCATAATCCATGGCTGCTTCTAGATTGTGTTCCGCGGCGGCTATAGCTGCTGCGTTCACTTCAATGTCGATGTCTCAGAACCGTGTTTATGCCGATTATCGATTTCGGTTTCCTTTCTATTCTTCTTCTTCTCCATCTCAACCTCCACCTCCGTCAGATACTCCGGCGAATCAATCTTCTTCGAACTCTAATAAGTCTAAAGCAAAACCTGATGAGCCCAAAGGATCGGGTTTTGATCCTGAGTCCCTTGAGAGAGCTGCCAAAGCTCTTAGAGTTATCAATAGCTCTCCCCATTCCAAACAGGTGACTTATCGTATCTATTTACCACGTTCTGACAGAAATTAGGGTTTAGCAAAAAGGGTATTTTAATTCAAAATTGGATTTTGATTTGTGGAGATGTGTGTGTGTGTGTGTGTCTTTTGGTGATTTCAGAATTGGGTTTTCTTCTTAGCTTGTTGGGTTCTTGGTTTTCATTCAGGTGTTTGATCTCATGAGGAAGCAGGAGAAAACTCGGTTAGCTGAATTAGCGGCTGAGAAATCTCAGTACGAAGCTATTCAAGCACACAATGATATTGTGAGTAATTGAATTTTAACTTAAATTGTTAATTTTGCTGCCATTCTAAAACAGGGGAAAATTTTGATCTGATTCTCTCGATATGATTGCAAAGTTTAAGATGATCATAAGACTTAATGTGATCTGTTTTATGGGGCATTTGAAACGGGCAGGAGAGACAGCAGAAATTGGCTGAGGACCAGAGAAATATTTTGCAGAAACATGCGCAAACTAAAGCGCAAAATCTTCGATATGAGGATGAGTTGGCAAGAAAGAGACAACAGGTTACTATTTTTTTTTTATGTGTTCTCGTAGATGGAATAATCTTTCTTAAGTATAAAATCTGACAAATGTTTTGGTTTGGGAGTAATGCAGACAGATCATGAAGCTCAGAGACATCATAATGTGGAATTGGTTAAGATGCAAGAAGAGTCCTCTATTAGGAAAGAGAGAGCAAGAATCGCCACAGAAGAACAGATCCAAGCTCAGCAACGCCAAACTGAGAAAGAGAGAGCTGAACTTGAGCGAGAGACGATTCGTGTCAAGGCCATGGCTGAAGCTGAAGGTCGGGCTCATGAAGCCAAACTTACTGAAGAGCAAAACAGAAGATTGCTTATGGAAATGATAAATGGTGAAAGGGAGAAGTGGCTTGCTGCAATCAACACAATGTTCAGTCACATTGAAGGTAAACTGATAAATCAAATAAGTTATATCTTCTTGCTTTGGATTTTGACAAAATGAAAGATCAGTTTTTTTTGTTCCTTAGCTTACTTCTGTATGAAATTGGCAGGGGGGTTTAGGACCTTATTAACCGATAGGAATAAGCTGATTATAACTGTTGGGGGAGCTACTGCATTAGCTGCAGGGATTTACACAACTCGGTATGCATCTCCTAACTAAATAAGCTATTGGATGTTTTGGGATTTTCTGAACCAGTCTGATTTGACTTGAGTGATCTTAGATTCTTTTATCATTTTCTAATGGAATCTATTTTATGATTCTTTTGTGTTTAACAGTGAAGGAGCTAGAGTTACTTGGGGTTATATTAATAGGATGCTTGGACAACCATCACTTATTCGAGAATCTTCCATGGGTAGATTTCCATGGGCAGGCTCAATGTCTCAATTGAAGAACAGAATTTCAGGGGCAGCAGCAGCATCTGTAGCAGAAGGGAAAAAGCCGCTTGATAATGTAGTTCTCCATCCTTCTTTAAAGAAGCGAATCGAGCATCTCGCTAGAGCTACATCAAATACCAAATCCCATCAAGCACCATTCCGCAACATGATGTTTTATGGACCTCCTGGTACTGGTAAAACTATGGTGGCAAGGGAAATAGCTCGGAAATCGGTGAGTTATTTTCAAAACTATGCTGCTAGCTTTGTCAATCCCGTCTTTATGAGTTCTTAGATACAGTTCTTTGCTGCAGGGTCTGGATTATGCTATGATGACAGGAGGAGATGTTGCTCCCTTGGGATCACAAGCTGTTACTAAAATCCATCAGATATTCGATTGGGCTAAGAAATCGAACAAAGGCTTACTTCTTTTCATTGACGAAGCCGATGCTTTTTTATGCGAGTAAGATCTCCCTCTCTAAGTTTTTATAATCCTTTGACAATCCAGTTTGGATCGTTTACTATCAAAACTAATATATGAGTGGTCGTTTGAGCTGCAATATGCCAGCATATCCAACAATGATTAGTGGTTGTTTTAGGGTTCTAGATTTCTGACAGAAAGATTGCAACTTTTTCTCTGGGTTTAAAGAAAGAAGATTCCTTTTTCTTTGCAGGCGTAACAGCACTTACATGAGTGAGGCTCAACGTAGTGCTCTGAACGCTTTGCTCTTCCGAACTGGTGATCAGTCTCGGGACATTGTTCTTGTCTTAGCTACAAACAGACCTGGAGATCTCGATAGTGCGGTTACAGACAGGATTGATGAAGTCATTGAGTTCCCACTTCCAGGGGAAGAAGAACGTTTCAAGCTTCTCAATCTCTATCTCAATAAATATCTAAAGAAAGGTGACAACGACAAAGACACAAAACCCAGATGGAGTCATTTGTTTAGGAAGTTGTCACAGAAGATAACCGTTGAAGCAGACTTAACTGATAAAGTGATTTCTGAGGCTGCAAAGAAGACGGAAGGATTCTCTGGCCGTGAGATTGCAAAGCTTGTGGCTGGAGTACAAGCTGGAGTATACGGACGAGAGGATTGTATTTTGGATTCGCAGCTTTTTAAAGAAATTGTTGAATATAAAGTTGAAGAACATCATCAAAGGCATAGGCTTGCTTCTGAAGGTTGTCAACCATTACTCTTCTCTTAGTCATTTGGATTTTGATTATACATGTCATTCAATTATTCAAAAGTAAGAAATCTGATTGTTTTGAAATAGTGCTAAAATTGAATTTTTAGATTAAACATGAGTTAATTTAAAGATTTTCTACAGAATCGTAGTTATCGTCTTACATTTGAACACTTGTCGTCATTTAAATTAGATGAGCTTTTGTTAAATAATTGTATTGTTTATTGGTAAATTTGGTTTGATTTCACTATATAATAACATCAAGCGTTCAAGCTTAAATAGCAAAATAAAAGTAAATTTAAAGAATAAGTTAAATTTATTCTATGGAAAAAAAAAAAAAAGGTCTCCAAAATACAAAGAAAAAATTAACGACAAGGAAAAACAAAGAAACTGAAACAAATTAAAAGAAACAAACAACTCTCAAGTCTCACAACCTAAGAACAATCCTAGCAGTAACCATAGCCAAACTAACGCAAACATTTATATCATAGCTGTTCTTCTAGCTTCACACTCTAGCTCTCGTTGAAGTTGTAACCTGACATATAGTTCATGTTGGATCCCGGAACGATAACTCCATCATTGTTGTGTCCAAGCAATGGTGTATGGTTAGGAAAATCCATGTTTGGATTAAAGTTGAATGTATTTCTTTGATCAAAAAGATCAGTGCCAGCATCAACATTACGACCACCAACAAAGCCAGAACTTTCGCCCAAGTAACTCTGAGAAACTATTTCTTGAGAATGTTGAGATATATCACTTACCAACTTCTTTTTCACATTTTGAAGAGCAAATATCAGATTATCGGTTTCATTCAGGTCGAGTTCTTTCACATCTTTTTCATACCATTTTCCTCTTTGTTCTCTGGATTCTCTCAACACATCCAACATCATTCTCTTACGTTTCTCCTTTTCCTGGTTGGCCAGCACCTGCATTGAGATTCAATCATTTTGTGACCAAAAAAAAAACGAGATATATATGCATGGTTTATACATCTGAACATTTTACATAATTACCTCAGTGAGTATCTCGTTGAGATATTGGATATTTCTACCCGGACGAGTTTCAACAAGTTGTAGATTGTTGTTTTGTTGGTTTGGAATGAGAGAATTATTGTTAGGATTTAAAAAACGATCAATGAGATCTTTAACACCTGGATGGCCAAAAGAAAAAACTTTTCCACCGGGAGAGAACACAACCATCAAAATCTCTGCACCACACAAAGTGCATAGCTCACTGGCTTTCTTAAAAAGACCAAATCTTCTTTTTGAGAAAGTAACTTGAAGGTTGCTCTCGTTTTTCATTTTTCTCATCTCTATTTTCTGACGACCTTTGTTACTTCTCACCATTTTCTCTGAAGTTTGAATAAACAAAAGACAAATTGATGCTTCAATGTAAAATAAGTTCGTGTTATTTATACAGGTGTATTACATATATGGATATTTAACATTATATGTCATTATAAGTAGATTTTTACATCCAACCCTTATATTTACTAAAATTGAATTATCCCATTTGAGGAATATTCATACTTATCTCTAAATTTTCTTAATGATATATAATATTCATGATATTTTAATGCATTATCATTATATTAGTTGTTACATTGTATAAAATTTTGACAAATGTATGCATCAACTCCCTATAAGAGGGAAAATAAATTATTTATGAGCTGTTTTATAAAGACATATTCTTTATATTTGGGGAAAATTTTGAACAAATTATTCTTTAAATTAATTAGAGCCATTTTTGTTTTGTTTTACAGCTAATACAAGTCATCTATATACAGAAAGAAAAGATTATATTTTTTTGAGACATTAAAATCATGGCCACATCATAATCTAAGATAAAATATACAGTTGTACTTTTCATAATAATATAAAAATATATTAAATGAAATTTTACTTAATGAAATTCAAATGAAATATATTCAATGAAATTCATGGGCCCAAATTTTTAAGATAGATATATACAATTTACTAGAATTAATTTTCCTAATGATAGTGAGTTATGTTTATTGAAATTAACAGTTATATGAAAATGATTTTATACTCAACTATTGAAAAGTTTATCACTATCTTTGTTCTTAAATAAATGTTAGATGATTACAACAATTGATTCTTACAAACATTCTACTAACCATTCTATATAACACGTTAAATGGTTCTTTTGCTGTTAGTTACATCATTACCATAAGTATAAAAAACTAATTAAAATCTAGATATTTAAAATATATATAAAAAATGATTTTATACTCAACTATTGAAATTAACAGTTATATGAAAATGATTTTATACTCAACTATTGAAGAGTTTATCACTATCTTTGTTCTTAAATAAATGTTAGAAGATTACAACAATTGATTCTTACAAACATTCTAACCATTCTATATAACACGTTAAATGGTTCTTTTGCTGTTAGTTACATCATTACCAAAAGTATAAAAAACTAATTAAAATCTAGATATTCAAAATATATATAAAAAACTAATTAAAATCTTGAATACTAAATAAACATAACAATATACAAACACATATCGTTAAGGAATCTTTAACAATCAAATGACTAAGTCAATGACAGGATCCAAAATCCACTTAGTTTACATATTGTTTTGTGATTTAGTATTTAAGTTTTCCATGAATTTTGAAAAATGTTATCAAAGTTAAAAAAATTTCAAAACCTTTTAAACAACAAACGAATAAGATAAATCTATATTTTAATTTAATTAATTTTAGGAAAATCAAATTTCAAAAGATCTAATAATCTTCTGGATATTTAAAAGACAAAAAACTAATCTTGAATTATAAACAAAAAAATACGAACATATATCAGATCCAAGGGAATCTCTAACGATCAAATGACTAAGTCAATGACAGGATCCAAAATCCACTTAGTTTTAAGTAATATTTTGTGATTTAGTATTTAAATTTTCCATGAATTTTGAAAATTTATAAACTCAAATGATTTCAACGTTATAAAAATTTCAAAACCTTTTAAACAAGAAACGAATAAAATAAATCTATGTTGTAAGTTTATTAATTTTAGGAAAATCAAATTTCAAAAGAAAAGAAAAGAAAAAACTAATTAAAATCTTGAATACTAAATTAACATAACAATACGAATACATATCAGATTTAAGGAATCTCTAACGAACAAATAACAGGATCCAAAATCTACTTAAGTGTCCGTAATGTTTTGTGATTTAGTATTTAAAATTTTAATTAATTTTGAAAATTTATAATTCAAATGTTATCAGAATTATAAAATTTCCAAAAGCAAGAAAATAATAAGATAAATCTGTGGTGTAATTTTATTAATTTTAGGAAAATCAAATATTGAAAGAACGTTTACGTGGCTCAGGAATGACGGAATATGCGAAGGGAGGGATGATGAAACACTACCGTCATGAGTTGGGCTGTGAACGTAATTGCATCCACAACTTCGTTTACGACTGCAATATCGATAGCTCCTAAAACAGAAGATGTCAACACATCAGATTTTATAAACAAATTATTGGGCTGTGAACGTAATTGTTGGGCTGTGAACGTAATTGCATCCACAACTTCGTTTACGACTGCAATATCGATAGCTCCTAAAACAGAAGATGTCAACACATCAGATTTTATAAACAAATTATATAGAGTAAAAAAATTAAACCAAAGTTGTAACTATAAATTCGTCCAACCCAAGTTGTAGACAAAATTTGTTTTCATGTGATTAAAGGGCAAAGACAGAACGGAGATCAAAGATGGAAACTTTAAAATGAAAAACTATGAAACGAATTTTGAAAACTTCACAGACTAACAATGACATAATAGGGAATCATCAGGATGAAGAGAGCGATCAATGGGTCCAACAGATGAACGAAGAAAAACAATGATAGAGTCCGAAATCAAAAACCCTAAACGTTGAAATTAAAACCAGAGATTTTAGAACGAAACGACTCAAAAAGAACAAGTCTTGTTTACCACTGTGAGGATCGAAGAAGTTGATGTAAGCGTGACACAAGGATTTGCCGGTGACGGCAAAGATGAACGGAGACGACGAAACTGGGTTGGTTGCTTTGATCACATTGAATTATACAAAATTGCTGGATGATCGAAGCAGAAGAAGACGGTGAAGTGAAGAGAGAGAGAGAGAAAACAAAAAGATCATTCTTCCGATGAGAGATGAAGAGCGATCAATGGGTCTTCTCTATAGAAACAGTTACATTCTTCAACGGATATAACATTTTTTTTTAAAAAAATATGTTTTTTGAACGTTGGGAACTATTAATTATTAGAAATTCAAATTTATTTCGTTTATCTAATAGACTTTGTAATTTGTTTCTTGTTTGATTCACAACATCACTAGAGACTCTCTTAAATGGTAATGTTCCTAACCGGAATTGGCGATAGGTTCACATTGGGCTTACAGACTGTTAATGGGCTTAATTATGTAACCCAATAAATAAATTAATGTCTATGTATACTTAAGAATACTTAAGATAACGAGTTATGTCTACTTACTATGAAATCCAGCTCAAAAATAAATATTATACTAATTAATTATGGTTATACTAATGATTAATGAGTTAAGATAACGAGTTATACTAATGATTAATGGGCACATGTATGGGGCTGAAACGAGTTTAATACTTTAATTATATATGTATAATAAGATTCCGTATTCCAAATTATGATGTTTTCGAAGTCAACGTCTATCGAGTTGTTCAAGCAGATTCTACACTGCCACACATCATCCTCTGCTATAATCCAAAAATGCTTGAGGAAGAAGAAATCAGATATGAAAGGTCAAACCCTAATTTTCACATTCTTCCTGATTCTATCTCTCTCACATTCGTCATGGGCAGGACCAAGCGAAAGCCTAACCTTCCTCCGAGTCCGGTGGGCGTTACCGGTGATCGGTCACCTCCGCCTTCTCAAGTCGCCGCTCCACCGAGTTTGCCTCTCCGTCTCTCAATCCCTAGGCGATGCTCCGATCTTCTCCCTCCGCCTCGGCAACCGACTGGTTTTCGTTGTCTCTTCACACTCAATCGTCTATGGAATGCTTCACGAAGAACGACGTCGTACTCGCGAACAGATTTAACTTCCTTGCCTCAAAACACACTCATATGGCTGCACACTAATTTGAGATAATTTTATCATAATCTTTAGTCTCTAGCCAATCTCTGTTTATAGGTGAATTTTGTCATTGATTTAACATAGGGATATTAAAGAATTTTAAGGATTTTGCCAAGGTTGAGATGAAATCAATGTTTTCTAACTATCGGGGTCTTTGATTCAATGTTTTGAGTAGGAGAAGGAGAGGTGGATATGACCGAATATGGAGGAGGAGTCCTAATGCCTAAAGCTATACCTTTCGTAGCCATGTGCAGAGCACGTGCCTTTGTTGGTAAACTCCTCGAAGAGTCCGCTTCAGTTTAGACTTTTGTACTGAATTCTAATTTATGTGTTTAGGCGACGGTTATGTCGGTATGTTGATTGTAGTTATTACTACTTTGGTTTTATGTAATTCATGAGGATATAAACGAGGGGATACTTGTTCTTTTTTTAAAAAATATATTAATAATTTCGAGGTATTAATATAATGGGTTTTTACTGAAAAAATAAAGCTCTTGAGTGAAGATCTAGAATTAGATTTCATCTGTTTTTTAATGAGATTTTTTTTTTTACTTTAATTGGAAATTTTGATTAGTCCAAATCTCAAATTTGAAAGGGTTTTTGTGTCGAACATCTTTTAGGTTTTTTGTGTTTGACAAATTGTTGCGGTTTTACTTAGGGTTTTGTTTTGAATTTTGCAATTATAAGGATCTTTTAGGTATTTTTGTTATTTTTGTTTCGGATTTCGTGTCAAATATGATTTGTGTGTTCAAAAAGTTATAAGGATCTTTTAGTAAAAATAGGATTGGATCTTTTAGTAAAAATAGGATTTGATCTAGTTTTTGTCTCCATTAGTTGATATTAAAATTTTATATTTTAATTGTAAAACGAAACTTATTCTCAGTATGACAAAAGAAATGATAGTTGCATACATGATGAGTGAAGAGATCGATATATAAAATCTTCCATACACTACAAGTTTTATATAAGTCATATACAGAGAAAAAAAAACATATATCCTATTTTATTTTTTATTATTTTTATTAATATATTAATCTCTATACATATATCTCTTTACCCTACACAAATGAGGGAAGCGAGAACAGAACGAGTCAAGCAAAATAATAAGAAAATGGAATTTACTCAAATTTCACTTGTCTATTTTCTCTTCATCTTTATCACTATCACATTCTTGCTCACAAGATCAAATCGGAAGCTTAAGCTTCCACCGTCTCCAGCGATATATTTGCCTATGATCGGCCACCTCCATCTCCTCCAGCCACGGCTCCACCGGTTACTACTCTCCTTCTCCCACTCCCTCGGAAATGCTCCTATCTTTCACCTCCGCCTCGGAAACCGCCTCGTTTACGTCGTTTCCTCACGTTCCATCGCCGAAGAATGCTTCACCAAAAACGACGTCGTTCTCGCGGACCGTCCCGTGTTCACCGTGAGCAAGCACATCGGCTATAACGCCACTCATATGGTAGCAGCACCTTACGGCGACCACTGGAAGAACCTCCGCAGAATCGCCGCGGTCGAGATATTTTCGTCTCAGAGACTCAATACGTTTCTTTATATTCGTAAGGACGAGATCCGACGGCTCATCTTACGTCTCTCCCGAGACTCCTTACACGTACTATACGATCTCCTCAATTATTTTCTTTATATTCTTTTACTCGTACCATATACATTTTTCTTATTTTGATAATTCTCGTAACGTCTACTTTCACCTTAAGCCATATGTGCTTGCATGCATGCAACTAGTTTTTCCAAATTAAAAAACAGTGATTTATAGAAGAAGAAGAAAAAACAATTTACGAATTATGAACATTAAAACAAACTTAAATGCTAAAAGATTATGTCCTAAGCCAAAAGTTTTGATCGGTAACTGTCTTCCAGAAATTTGTGGAGGTGGAAATGAAATCGTTATTAGGGAATTTGTCATCCAACAATATCATCAGGATGGTGGCCGGAAAGCGATACTATGACGACGGCACTGAGGACAACGATGAAGCCAAGCGTGTGAGACAACTTGTGTCCGGGTTGACCGGTGGTGCTAGTGCCGGGAATCCAGCTGACTACATTTCAATCGTACGATGGGTAACAAATTTCGAGAAAAATATCAAAGATTTAGGGAAACGATTTGATGCGTTTTTACAGGGATTAGTTGATGAGAAACGTGCAGAGAAAGAAAAAGGTCATACTATGATCGATCATTTGCTTTCTCTCCAAGAAACTCAACCTGAGTACTATAATGATGTCACCATCAAAGGGATGATCCTCGTAAGTATCAATTGACAATTAATTAGTAAGCATGCAGTTATGTTGTAAAAATTATAGATATACGAAAGTTTATTAATATGAAAAACGTACAGTCTATGATAAGTGCAGGGACAGACACGTCAGCAGCAACACTAGAATGGGCAATGTCAAGTTTGTTGAACCATCCAGAGATACTCATGAAACTGAGAGCTGAAATCGATGATAAAATCGGTTTTGATCGGTTAATAGACGAATCAGACATTGTGAATCTTCCTTATCTTCAAAACACGGTGTCGGAAACACTACGTTTGTATCCTGCCGTCCCGTTACTACTCCCTCACATGGCATCAGATGATTGTAAAGTTGCGGGATACGATATGCCACGTGGCACAATGTTGTTGGCCAACGCGTGGGCCATGCATAGAGATCCGAAGTTATGGGAAGAACCTGAGAGGTATAAGCCAGAGAGATTTGAAAAGGAAGGGGAAATTCATAAGCTGATGATGCCGTTTGGGATAGGAAGACGAGCTTGCCCTGGAGCAGGGCTTGCTCAAAGGTTGGTGGGCCTGACTCTCGGAGCTTTGGTTCAGTGTTTCGAGTGGGAAAGGGTTGGTGAGGAACTTGTGGACATGACCGAAGACGATGGAGTTACGTTGCCTAAAATGATGCCGTTACGAGCTATGTGCAGAGCCCGTAACATTGTGAGTAATAAAGTGATGTGAAATGTGTTTGTTGTGTTTCTTCAAGAAATATATTTTAAGCTTGTTTATTTAAAGTTTTTAAGTAAAATAATAATAATCTATCTGTTGTGTTTTTTATCAAGTAATGTATATTAATTAAGCTTGTTTATTTAAATAAATTTATGGCTTTAAAAATATTTATAATTTTATACTCTATTGGTTATCAACATAAATCTGTATATATATTTATAATTTTTTACCTTCCCAAGGCTAGTCTTGTGTTTTCCCTAAAAATCAGTAAATGAATATTGAAAATTCTAAATATTGAATGTTTATTGTATACTATAGTATAGATTATTATAGATATATGATGGGGATCATTATCTTCTTTCCTCACAGACCACGTGTAAAAAAAACAATACAAAAGACAGACGAAGAGAAAAGAAGAGTCCCAAAAACACCAAAAAAATAAAAAAATGGACTTCATCCAAATCTTAATCCTCTCTTTTGTCTTTCTTTTTATCTCCACCAAATTTTGCTCACAAGATCCAAACGGAAACTTAACCTTCCTCCGTCTCCGGCGATATCTTTGCCGGTGATCGGCCATCTCTACCTCCTCAAGCCACCGCTGCACCGAACATTCCTTTCCCTCTCCCAGTCCATCGGAAATGCTCCGATCTTCCATCTCCGCCTCGGAAACCGCCTAGTTTATGTCATCTCCTCACGTTCCATCGCCGAAGAATGTTTCTCTAAGAACGACGTCGTTCTCGCGAACCGTCCCAAGTTCATCTTGAGCAAGCACGTCGGCTACAACGCCACTTATTTACTCGCGGCATCTTACGGCGACCACTGGAGGAACCTCCGCCGCATCGCCACAGTCGAGATATTCTCGACCCATCGACTCAATTCTTTTCTGTATATTCGTAAGGACGAGATCCAACGGCTCATTTTACGACTCTCTCGAGATTCCTCACACGTATGACCTCTTTCGCCTCTTTTATTTATTATTTATTCTGCATTCATTGCTTGTAACGTCTACTTGTAACAATATATCTTCCATGTGACTAGTTTATTTTTTTAAGCATTGGGTGTATATCTATCTAATATTACTAGCTTTTTAAATATTCACAGAAAGTCTGATCACTATATACTGTACATAATCTATTCACATATATGCCACATATTACATAAATTTATATATATATATATATTATATTTATCTATATGCAGTTTATGTTTCGATTGTTTTAATGCAATCGGGAATGCATAAATATATATGTTTCGATTGTTTCCATAGTAATTTTCACGCCTAATTGTATTCATACTGTTAGGGATTTGTGGAGGTAGAGATGAAATCATTATTAACCAATTTGGCATCCAACACAACCATCAGAATGTTGGCCGGGAAGAGATACTTTGGTGAGAGCAACGATGAAGCTAAACTCGTGAGGCAACTTGTGTCGGAGGTGGTGACCAGCGCCGGTGCAGGAAACCCCGTTGATTATCTTTCGATTGTGCGTTGGGTCACGAGTTATGAAAAACGAATCAAGAATTTGGGAACTCGGTTTGATGCGTTTTTACAGAGACTAGTCGACGAAAAACGTGCGCAAAAGGAAAAAGGTGAAACTATGATCGATCATTTACTTGCACTCCAAGACATTCAACCGGATTACTACACAGATGTCACCATCAAAGGACTCATACTCGTGAGTATCAATCAATAAGCAATTATACTTTATTTTTATATAGAGAGGTTAATGATAGATATGTGTTTAGACTCTGATAATTGCAGGGACAGATACGTCTTCGGTAACATTAGAATGGGCAATGTCAAATCTGTTGAACCATCCAGAGATACTTAAAAAAGCAAGAATTGAAATCGATGATAAAGTCGGTTTAGACCGGTTAGTAGACGAATCAGACATTGTAAATCTCGCTTATCTCCAAAACATTGTGTCGGAAACGCTACGTATGTACCCGGCAGTCCCGCTACTACTACCTCATTTGTCATCAGAAGATTGTAAAGTTGGAGGTTATGATCTGCCAAGTGGAACTATGGTATTGACTAACGCATGGGCCATGCATAGGGATCCAAAGTTATGGGAAGATCCGGAGATATTCAAGCCAGAAAGATTTGATAAAGAAGGAGAGGCTGAGAAGCTAATTTCATTTGGAATGGGACGAAGAGCTTGTCCGGGAGCCGGACTTGCGCAACGGTTGGTAAGCCTGGCTCTCGGAACTTTGGTTCAATGTTTTGAGTGGGAAAGGGTTGATGAAGAACTTGTGGATATGATCGAAGCCAAAGGAGCCACATTGCCCAAAGCAATACCATTAGGAGCCATGTGCAAAGCACGTTCTATTGTTGGCAAACTGATTTAAATGTATTACTTAACAATGTTTTTTAGTAGCAATTTTTTATGTTTTTAATCTTGTGTTTTGGTCGTCCATCGATCTTTTGTGGCAACTTTGAATCTTGTTTAATAAACGGGTTGGGTCCGCCCATATTAGCATCACATATATATATATACTGATTTTAATGATTATCTTGTTTAATGATATTATGATTTTAATGATTATCTCTCGTTTTTGGGTTGGTTCACAGATACCGAAGCACGGATCAAAGACCTGGCTCATACGCGTTCTTGCAGAAACTGATAGATGAGAAACGTGCAGAGAAGCCAGACGATGATTCATCACTTGCTTTCTCTCCAAGAAACTAAACCTAGTCACCATACGGATGTTATCATAAAGAAATCATCCTTGTAAGCATATATCAGTCATTATACTAAAAATATCTACATATAGATGAATACGTAATATCATTAATCATGTGTATATGATGTGCAGGATTTGATAGGTGCGGGTACGGACACGATATCGATAACGTTAGAAGGCATTGTTTAATTTGTTGAACCATCAAGAGGTACTAATGAAACAAGAATGGAAATCGGTGATAAAGTCGGTTTAGACCGGTTAGTGGATGAACCGGATATTGTGAATCTCCCCTATATCCAAAAACATTATGTTCGAAACACTCCGTTTGTATCCTCCGGGTCCGTTGCTACTCCCTCACTTGTCATCGGAAGATTGTGAAGTAGGAGGCTACGATATGCCACGTGGTACAATGCTATTGGTGAATGTGTGGGTCATGCACAGAGATCCAGAGCGGTTCAAGCCGGAGAGGTTTGAAAAGGATGGGGAAACTCAAAAGCTTATGCCGTTTGGGCTCGGACGACGGGCTTGTCCTGGAGCTGGACTTGCTCATCGGTTTGTGGGCTTGGCTCTTGGGTCGTTGGTCCAATGTTTCGAGTGGGAGAGAATTGGTGTCGAACTTATATTGATATGAAGGAAGGTAAGGGAGTCACAATGCCCAAAAAGAAGCCATTGCGAGCCATGTGCAAAACACGCTTTCTCGCTAGTAAAGTTCTTTCGAGTCATGTGCAAAACACACTTTCTCGCTAGTAAAAGGTCAGCTAAGACCATCTACGTTGTTAGTCTCTCGTAGAGATTCTCAAGTTTAAAATAAATGAAAAAAAAATTAATAATATTGTTTTAATAGAAAATGACTAGTATCAATTCTCATTTGAAATTTTTTGAGAGACTCGTGAAAAAACTCTCACATTTCACATATGTTATTTCATAATTGGTTCAGATTTTATTGTAATAAATCAAAATCTACAAAAACTTTAAATCTTAATTAAATAGTTTATATATTGTTATTATTATTTTCTTATAAATTATAAAATAAAATTAGGTATTTAACAAGCTCCATTATGCATAATTTTAAATTACATACATACATATTAAATTATATTAAAATAATAATATTATCTTAATGAGAGATTCAATTGATCTCACCGATAGACACACAAATCTAAAAAAAATTCTTGATAAGAAACTCAATAAATTTTTAGCAATAAGAGATGCTCTTATTTTCTTGCATTTAAAACCACAGTCCACATAATACCCATCTGGTCCATCTCACAACACAACTATACCATAAAAAAAAACATAGAAGCAATCAGCAAGGAAATGGACATCACCCAAATCCTACTTCTCTCCTTTCTCTTTCTCTTTATCTCTATCAAACTCTTGCTCACAAAATCAAACCGGAAACCTAATCTTCCTCCTTCTCCGGCTTATCCTCTACCGGTTATCGGCCACCTCCACCTCCTCAAGCAACCGGTCCACCGAACATTCCTCTCCATCTCTCAGTCCCTTGGAAATACTCCGATCTTCCACCTCCGCCTCGGCAACCGCCTAGTTTACGTCATCTCTTCACGTTCTGTCGCCGAAGAATGCTTCACCAAAAACGACATCGTTCTTGCGAACCGTCCTGAAATTATCATGGCCAAACACGTTGGTTACAACTCCACACATATGATTGCAGCTCCTTACGGTGACCACTGGAAGAATCTCCGCCGCATCGCCGCCGTCGAGATATTTTCTTCTCATAGGATCAGTACCTTTATGTCTATCCGTAAAGACGAGATCCCGTGACTCATTACACTTCTCTCTAGAGACTCCTTACACGTAATATTTTTTTTTTTATATAATTCGTTATTTATCTTTTATTTTCTTGTTCATATGAGTAGGTATTTTCCAGCCTTCCTTATTTAGTAACTACTCCGTTATGGGCCGACATAAAATTGTCAGTCGTTATAGATGGAACCGAACAATACCTTAAATTGGTATAGATATATATTACATAGATCTCAATCATAACTATTTATAAATATATTTTTATTTTCCAAAAGAAGAGAAAACTAATTCATATTGTAAAAAATCAGGATTTTCATAGCATTAAAAAGTAAAGGATATGAAACTGTAATTGTAAAATGAAGACGATAAAATTACAATAAATATGCGGTTGAATATTATAGAGGTTTAGCATAGCTTTTTGTATATATATTTCATATTTAAATTTACATAAATGTAATAAAATTGGATAAGTAACCGTTAATTTCACAGGAATTTGTTGAAGTGGAGTTGAAATCATTATTAGCCAACTTGGCATTCAATAACATCATCATGATGGTAGCTGGAAAGCGATATTACGGTGGCGGTACAGAATACAATGACGAAGCCAAGCTTGTGAGGGAACTTATATCGGAGGTGGTGACCGGCGTCGGTGCTGGAAATTTGGCTGATTATCTTCCGATCATAAATTGGGTCACAAATTTTGAAAAACGGACCAAAATTTTGGGGAATCGGCTCGATAGATTCCTGCAAAAACTGGTTGATGAGAAACGTGCGGAGAAAGAAAAGGGTCAAACTTTGATTGATCATTTGCTTTCTTTCCAAGAAACCGAACCAAATTATTACACTGATGTCATCATCAAAGGAATCATATTCGTAAGTTCAAATAAACTAATATTATTCTATATATCATCATCAAAGGAATCATATTCGCAAGTTCAAATTAACTAATATTATTCTATATATCATAATCAAAGGGATCATATTCGCAAGTTCAAATTAACTAATATTATTCTTTATACATATTATGGAGAGATTTTACTTAATTAGAGATATACACAGGCTCTTGTAGTTGCAGGGACAGACACGTCAGGAGTGACGCTAGAATGGGCAATGTCGAATTTGTTGAATCATCCAGAGATACTCGAGAAGGTGAGAGCGGAAATCGATGATAAAATCGGTTCAGACCGGTTAATCGAGGAATCAGACATTGTGAATCTTCCTTTTCTGCAAAACACTGTGTTGGAAACATTACGTTTATATCCTACGGTTCCGCTACTACTCCCTCATTTCTCATCGGATGAATGTAAAGTGGCGGGCTTTGATATGCCACGTGGCACGATGTTATTAACAAACGCATGGGCTATGCATAGAGATCCAGGTTTATGGGAAGAGCCGGAGAGATTTAAGCCGGAGAGATTCGAGAAGGAAGGAGAGGCACAAAAGCTAATGCCATTTGGGATGGGACGACGAGCTTGCCCTGGAGCCGAGCTTGGGAAGCGGTTAGTGAGCCTTGCTCTTGGGTGTTTGATTCAGTGTTTTGAGTGGGAAAGAATCGGTGACGAACTCTTGGATATGACTGAAGGCGAAGGGATCACTATGCCTAAAGCTACTCCGCTGCGAGCTATGTGCAAGGCACGTGTCGTTGTCGGTAAAATAATTTAATAAATTATGTAATTTGAGTTTCTTAATTTGAGTTTCTTAACATTATTTAATTATTATCTTATATACATATAATTTTATCAACCTCATTTTTTTTTTTTCTTTTAAAATTTTTTCTAATATTTAATTATTATTTTATATACATACACTCTTAACAACTCAATTCCTCTCTCTTCATTGAAAACTCCACCATAAAAGTTTCTTAAATAAGAAATTTAAAAACTTCTCTCTCTTCTTTTAAAAAACCCCTCTAATATTTAATTATTATCTTATATACATACAATCTTAACAACCTTTTTCTTCTCTCTTCTTTTAAAAACCTCTTTAATATTTAATTATTATTTTATATACATACAATCTTAAGAACTCCATATTTAAGAATTCCCCATTGATGATGTTCTTAGATCAGTTTTGGTTAAATGTTGGTTTCTTGTAGTTTTCTATTTGGTTTGGTCATGTAAGTAATATGGCCTACTCTTAAAACTGGGCATGTGTTGGGCTTTGTAAAAGTTTTCCTCTTTCTCTGTGATTAAAATGGAATATCCATTAACAAATAAGTATATACATTATGTTTTTGAGTTTTTCACTTTTGAATTGAATAATTCACAATAGCTAAAGTCAGTTTTTTTTTTTTTGGGGGACAAAATGACCATGATGAATAACGAAATGTTTGTATGTCATGTTTACTGTTGGTACCGTTTCTGCCACGTTTGATGGTTATAGTGTAGACAATGTCAACCAAGAAGTATATATGTAATATAAGAATTAATTGTCTTATCGAGAACTTTCAACGGAAACTTTTGGATTGATTAAGTTTTTTCGCAAGTGGTTAAGCGTATATAAACTTTTTTCATGACACTCCAATAATGTAATATGATTTTTTTTCTTTTGTCAAATTGATTGTTTACGTGTCTTCTAAGAATTTTCCTTCGTATATAAATTCTTATCTAAATCGATGCACGTTTTTCCAAAATTAATACGCTAATTATATCACGATTACTATTGTATGCTCTATTTTTCTAAATTTTTTGGTGTGTTACCTGTAAGTCTGTAACTTTATGAATAATAAAATAAATCCGAATTTTGTACTATTTAATGGCGTCTACGGAGGAGAAACCAAAATACACACAAGTTGGAGAAAAAAAAAAAGTCATGGATTGTATTATACTCCTTCTCACCATTCTTGTTTCAATTTTCATTACCAAGATTGTTCTCATACTCGCTAAACTAAATAAAAATGTTCCACCGTCGCCACGTGTCTGTTTTCCGATCATCGGACACCTTTACCTCCTTAAACAGCCACTACTTCACCGCACTCTCAGCCATCTCTCACACTCCCTCGGCCCCGTCTTTTCTCTACGCCTCGGCTCTCGCCTCGCCGTTATAGTCTCGTCTCCCGCGGCAGCAGAAGATTGTTTTTTGACGAAAAACGACATCGTTTTAGCAAATCGGCCTCGTTTCATCATGGGCAAGTACGTTGCTTATGACTACACCTCCATGGTTACGGCTCCTTACGGTGACCACTGGCGAAACCTCCGTCGTATCACCGCCTTGGAAGTCTTCTCCACGAATCGACTCAACGGCTCAGCAGAAATCCGACAAGACGAAGTTAAGAGATATCTCCAAAAGCTTCACTGTTTATCTGTCAAACGTCCGGCTAACGTAGGTTCATCTTAAAACTTATCTTATATCAAGTCCTTTTTAAAAACAAAGAAAAAACCCCTATCTTATAATATCTTTAATTCATTAAATGTTAACCACACAAATAATTATTGGATATTTTTATACTTATTTAGTTTGGGAAAATTAACTGACAAAATAAATTCGACCGTCGTTACATAATCATGTGATTTGACGTTGCATTTTTTGTTTTATATGATTTATATATATATGATTCTCATATTTAAGACAATAGTTACATACATAGACTACGAATTATTTTTCAGTATA
The DNA here is from genome assembly GCA_004349715.1 of Crucihimalaya himalaica. Classification (NCBI taxonomy): domain Eukaryota; kingdom Viridiplantae; phylum Streptophyta; class Magnoliopsida; order Brassicales; family Brassicaceae; genus Crucihimalaya; species Crucihimalaya himalaica. Next base: position 793,365 of record SMJT01000006.1, on the reverse strand, counting down.
TATTTAATTTCAGTTTATTAATGATATTCTAAGAAAATAATTTTATATGAAAATTGTGAATTAATAAATGTAATAAGTTTCAATTGATACTTCTAAAATTTGTATTTGAATTTTTTTGTAAAGATTATTACAACACGATTAGGTAAAATAACTAGTGGTTACTATAACAAAACCACTTCATTTTTTATCTAGGTGGAGTTACGACCGTTACTCACAGGTCTTACCCTAAACGTGATAATGAGAATGATGACCGGAAAGAGACTCTCTGAGGAAGATGAGAGCGGAAAGGCGGAGTTCCGGGAACTAGTGGCGGAGATTCTAGAGCTCTCTGCGGCGGACAATCCAGCTGATTTTTTGCCGGCTCTACGGTGGTTTGACTACAAAGGTTTGGTCAAGAGAGCAAAGAGGATTGGAGAAAAGATGGATGGTTTATTACAAGGGTTTTTGGATGAGCATAGAGCTAATAAAGAAAGATTGGAGTTTAAGAACACCATGATTGCTCATTTGCTTGATTCTCAAGAAAACGAGCCTCATTACTATAGTGATCAAACCATCAAAGGTCTTTTGCTGGTATGTTTTTTTTTTTCTATATTCAATCTTATTTTTCAGTATAAAATTTCATATACATAACGCAGATCGTAATCTAGTAATTATACTGATGTTGAATTGTTGGCACTAAATCAACCTGCTAAAATTAATTGAACAACGATAAATACGAAAAAAGAGAGTTAACATTGGTCCCATGTCTATTTTAATAACTCGATTTTTATGCTTATAAAGTTATATAACAAATTTCAAAGAACAATTTAAAAACAAAATAGAGTTAATTTTTGAAAACAAAGGATATGAAACTATTTGTTTAGATTTTGTGTCAGAATTTTAAGTTTTATAGGTTAGCTAGGGTTTTTGATTTACGTTTAGTGTTTAGTTCTTATAATTTAGTTTTTAGGATTTAATTATAGTTTATAATTTGAAATTTTATGGTTAAGATTTAAATTATTGTGTTGATTAAAATTTCATGATTTTGATATAAATTTAGAATGTTTTCATAATTATAATTTTCCTTTTATTAGATGATGGTGATAGGAGGTACAGATACATCGGCCTTAACCGTGGAATGGGCAATGTCAAATCATTTAAATCATCCACAAGTACTAGAGACCACGAGACAAAACATTGATACTCATATGGAATCATCAACATCAACTACTCGTCGTTTGTTGAAAGAAGAAGATTTGGTTAACATGAACTACTTGAACAATGTTGTGTCGGAGACACTAAGGCTTTACCCTGTGGCACCACTTATGGTTCCTCATTTACCATCTTCTGATTGTGTAATCGGTGGGTTCGATGTTCCACGTGATACGATCGTGTTGGTTAACTTGTGGGCCATACATCGAGATTCAAGTGTGTGGGATGATCCGACGTCGTTTAAGCCAGAGAGATTTGAAGGGAAGGATCAGGTTGGACATTACAATGGTAAGATGATGCCGTTTGGGTTAGGGAGACGGGTTTGTCCCGGGTTGAGTTTGGCTAATCGGGTTGTTGGGTTATTATTGGGTTCGATGATTCAGTGTTTTGAATGGGAAAATAGCTCTGGAGGCCCGGTTGATATGACAGAAGGTTCGGGACTTAGTATGCCTAAGGCTGAACCATTGGTTGTCACGTGCAGACCACGTAAGATGGCTTCCGACTTGTTGTTCTTGGAGCCATGAAATAAGAGTGTCTAGATTGGATTTTAATAAATTTTTAGTACATTGGGGACAGTTTATTTTCTGGCCAATAAGCGTGGGACTCGTGTGGTTATTGTAATGTCAAAAAATATCTGATGTGCCGCTGCAATACAGTCCACAGAATTTTGTTCTTATCATGTATATTTTGAAAGTTATAAAGTTGTTGTTCTTATCAATAAAATAATTGTTTCAATTGAAGACAAACAAGTATATTATATTATTTATTAAATCATTAATCACCATAATATCAAGAAACAGAACATCTGGAATAAGTAGATGAATTTTTTTTTTGTAAGATACATAATACATTCAAGAATTCTCGCTCCGGTTCGGTTTAGACGAAGATTCAGAAACAAGATCTTCCTCCGCCGCCGCAGGAATCCATTCGTTCATCGCCGGATTGCTTCTGTAAACAGGTTTTTCTCCTCCGTCTCCGATTGCGGCGTCAGTGACGGCCACGGTCTCTCCACCACCATCTTCCTTCATCACATTGATAAACCCACTTCCCGTCTAATCTCAGAAACAGAGCACACGATTAAAAGAATTAGATTTCTTCTGATGGAACTTTTAAAAAGCGATAGAGAGAGAATGAGAACCGTATGATGTTGCTTATCAATGGCGGTGAGATTTGTGTAATACTCTGTTTCAAAGAACTCATCTTGAACCGCAGATGAATCCCCCTCACCCAGAACTTTACCCTGTTTTTTGACAACCAAAAACTCAAATTTAACTACAATGTTAGTTTATGTGAAGAGAAGAGAGAGTTTAAAAGAAAGCCGAACATGAGTTTGTGACTGGAGAGATCGGAATTTGTCAGCTTCAGGATGGTCGGTGGCTTTGTCAGAAGTAGAGAAAGATCCAGGAGGTTCAGGTTCGCTCCGAGTGGGTTTAGTAGGTCGTTTGGGGGCTAAGGAATCGAAATCAGCTCTGATCTGGTTCGAGTTCTTGATCTGCTCTTCCGGGTCGGGTATCTCGTCGCTCCGGCTTGGCTTCATAGTACTCATCGTCGTCTCTGTCCACTGCTTTACAAACACCAAACATGCAAAAAGAGAATAGATTGTTCACTGGTTTTTGGTTGTGTTAAAAGAAAATGTTAATGGGCTTTTAGTGGGCTTTTTTGTTTAATTTTCATTACACAATTCATATTTTACAATATAGACAGGAAATCGAGGTATTATAAGAAAAATATATATTTAAAATACTTAATGAGAAGTATTTTATTTGTTTAAATTTATCAAATGAATTTATTTATAACTGTCAGACTCATCGTACATATATACGAAAAAGTATCTATTAATTTTATAATTACCGGACTTATTAGGATTCGATTATATATATGAAAGCTGGATGTCAATATGGTAATTGTCGAAATTGAGCCCCACGCAGAACATAGTGTATTCATGAAGCTTCAAGCATTCTATTTCCGGCTTCTATGGAAGTACAATAAGTTATCTTTAAAATGTCCTTTTAATTCCCCAAAGGCCAACACTTCGAATTAAAACAAGAAAACGAATTAAAAGCTACACCAAAAAAAAAACGTTTACATCTCATAAAAAATCGAATCACGAAATATATTTTGCGACCAAATTCCAACTAAATATGTAGCTACACCTGAATTAATCAGTGTGTTCCTAATAAGATAATCATGTAGTTGTATCATTTGTGACTTTGTGTTGTACCAAATGGCCGTAAAAGCTTGACGGCTTGACGTAGATCTCGATATTAATTACATTTTAAGTTTGATCTGAAATAAAAATCACTTTATTAGCGTATACCATGGGTGTTTATGAGAAGGAAACCGACAATTGTATGATCAAAGAATATATCCCTTCTAAACTTTACATTGATCTTTAACGACTGAATAAATATAATAATTTATAACAAATTAAAATATAGTTGTATAACCTGAGCTAACTAAATAATGTATTGTTTTGGGTTAGTATTTTAGTGACCAGCACCTCTCCTGCTCGGTCCTGAAGCCATTGTATGCATCCTCTCTCCAGCCGAAGAGAGCCACCTTAACTTCTTATAACCATGTATCACGACCCCTAATAAGTCTTCACTTCGCAAATCGACCCCATGATTTCTAGATTGAACGATTTCCTCCCTCGAACCACTAAGGAGAACTCTGCAATCGGCGGTTCTTGATTCCGAAAAGGCCGAGACCAAGAACATGACCGTAAAGATCAAGCCAAAGGGTCTCATTTTTTTTGGTGTGGTAGTTCGGTTCTTGGGGTTTAAGGGTTTACGACGATGAATGTGTTTTGGTGATTGATAGAAAAGGAGTAACAAAGGAGGAAGTAAAGCTTTATATACAAGTGTCAAAAGATTCAAAGGTAGATGGAAAAAGGATGGAGAGGAAGGAAGATAGGAGTTTTTATTTGAAATAAAATAATATAAAATTTTGGAAAAAAAAATTGTTAGGGAATATAAAATGGAATAAGGTGTAGTATTAGACCCTCGATATAAGGGGATGGTGTAGGCGAATTAGTTTAAAAGGACGGTCTCTAGCTCCCTTGGAAATGGACCTTTCAAAAAGTGTAAATTGTTTATTTGACCAGCTAATTTTTATTATTATTTATATATGTGTTAATAGCTCAAAAACTATTACAGTTTGATTGAGAATATATATCTTTTGTTTTGCTTAAGATATGAATATGAAATTAGGGTAGAATAATAAGTTATGAGATTTGTTGCCAAAAGTTTATTTTTATGGGATTTGTTTATTGCTTAAGATACACACAATTCCAATGAATCGATCTCCCGAATGACAATTCAAGTTGTAATTGGTAATTAAAATATTCAAACATTTTGTTAGTGGATTAGGCAAGGAATCTATGTCAATATTTTGGGTTACATGGTTTCATGATCTAAAACATTTACACGGACAGGGTTAGTGGTCATCATGTAAATTTACATATTTCTTTCGTTTTAAAATTATTCATGGAACTAATATTGCAGATAAAATTTGAGAGAAAAAAAAATCACTTATTACAATGGCTTTAGTTAATTACTTGTTTTAGAATTTACGGCCGTGGATCATCGACTCGGTTTTAAACTTTAGAAATTGGAAGAGTGCTCATGAAGCTAGGGCACCAATGCGTAGATGTGACGTAGGAGGAGGTAAGAGAGAGATAAAGTACGTATTTTATTTCACACTTTCGCGAATAATTTGATCGGAATAAATTTGACCAAACGAATCCTCGAGACTTGTTCTGCATAGAAGAACGTTTTCCTTGTATAGATCAGAATAAGTTTTTATAGTTGTTTTGTTTTGTAAGAAAATATTAATGATTTATTTTTACTGCATGATCTAATTAACGGTCATAATTTGTTTGATTGATAGAATTGCCTAGCAATTCATAATAACTCTATAAATAATTGATAATGCAGGCAAAAAATATAGAACAAAACGAACAAAACATAATAGTCATCGTGGCTCGTGGGATTGAGAAAAAGAAGGGAGGTAACATAGACAGACAAATTCGGTGGTACACACACAAAATACTTGTATGGACGGACTCTAACTTTGCTTCATAGTTGTCATGATAACAATATAAGCATCTATCTATCTTCTATTACTCCTTTTCCTTTTTGTTTTTTAAACGTCACTTCCCCCACATGTACCCTCAATTTTATTTCATTATCAATCTTGCATCTTCGAATCTATTTTCCTTTTTTTTTTTTATTATTATCGAGTTTTAGAACTAAAATCCATTTTTATCCATATTTATTTCAACTTCTTGTAGTCATTATGTGAATATCTTAGTGGTTAAATATGATTTTTCATAGTATGAAAAAAAAATTGGGATGTAGAATTTGTGGTGTACGTCACGGCGGTAGGATTCAGATAGGCCTAAACAAAAATTATTTCTGTTATAAATGTGCATCAACATAAGAAATCCGTGTGTTGCTACTATTCAATACTATATAAGTATGTTAGATATATATATATATATATGAACCTTTTAGAAACTTATTATTATTAGATCTGCTATTTGAATGGATTTAAGTAAATCAAGATGCTACTTAAAAATCTTGTGTGAAAGATATTGTTTAAAGAATTACATATATATTTTATGTAATTGACGGAATAGAAAAGACTGGAATCTAGATAATAAATTTATTAAGGCAGAATTTGATTCCATTATTAATGGACTACCATGTCCGAACTATATATAGTTAACATTTTTTTCTTCTTATTATATTCGGGTGTGGTCTCTTACGCCACTAATAAACTATATTATTTTGGCCAAAACAAAATTTGATTAAATTTTTTCACCTTATTCCAAGAAATTGAAACAGTAGACCGGAGTTTAAGTAATTTGGTTGTAAGTTTAATTTAAGAATTGGTTTAATTGGTTAAAAAGAAAAGAGGAATTTGAATGATAGTGATTTCAGCTCATAATTAATATGGTAAAGAGTTTCCTGATGCTCTGCAATATGGTTTCTTTGTCTTACTCTTAACTGCGGAGCGGAAATAAAGGAACAATTTTGTTATGAAAGGGAACACTTTGTGATTATGAAACTTTTTGTTTCGATGAAAACATTATATCCCTATAAAAATACATCAAACTAATTCATTTTCTTTTGAAAGATGAAAAAAAATCACTAACTCCGTTTCAAAAGAAAATGATCATATAATTCAACACCATATAGCAGCAAGAGTTGACAGAAAGACCAGTGGTTTTGTCTACCTAACAAAGATCAAAATTTGGATGTTGAATTTGTAGTAAAGTGTGGTTGTTAAGAACTATTTTTGATCGTGCAAGAAAAATAACACCAAATTAAGTGTTTGAACTTCTGAAGCATTGATTATTAGGTTGGCGTATCTATCAACAATATTATAAAATATCATTTAAACTAATAGTCAAATTAGCTTATGTCACTCATTAGTGTTCAAATCCTGATCGATTGAACTAATTTTAATTCAAATTATTTTATTTTGTAAGAAAAAAAAAACTTAGTTGAAACGAAACCAAAGCTAAATATATACATTTTATATATAAATTTACAAACAAACAAACTCAAATTGAAACCGAAAATATGTTGAACCAAACTTTATTCGATTGATAAATTAACTAAAACCAAAATCCAAATCTCTGCGATACATTATTTTTTGCTCCACAACTACAAATCTACTTCAGAATTTAGCTGCCGGCTACTCCAAACGATTCAACCATTATGTTTGATTGTTTGGTGTACAAATTAGATTTATGATAAAATTTCAAACTTAGCCAGTAACTAAAATTCAAACTTTGCATCTCCTCGAACACTACTATATAACCATAATACTAAATCCACAAAACATTCACAACAGATTCATTATCTGGTGAAGACAGAAGAAAAATACGTAGAGTTAAATTGTTCTCAAATATGATGATGAACAAAGCTGTTCTTGGTCCGATTCTCTTCTTCATTCTAATCAGTTCGGTTCTTGTTGAGAGTCGTCCGCTTGATCTAACAAAGACTGAGGAAAAACTCGTGGTTGGTTTCTTCGATGGCTCATCACTTAGTTCGATCAAAGACGCAGGTTTGAGTCCTGACGAGAGTCATAAGTTCGTGGACCGGAGGGATACATTTCGATTTGATAAGCACTCCGGTCCAAGCCCAAGCGGATCGGGTCACTAATGTTTCAATCTTTTGTTCAAACCGGGCCGGTTGAAAAAGGCCGAAAAATTTATATCATTTTTTTGTTTCAGTTTTATTAGTCGAAAATATAAAATGATACATAGGAAGAAGAATGAGAAAAATCAAGAGTATGTTTCTCCTATTTTTTCTATATATAGGATTATAGTTTTGTTTGTTAAATAAAGTTATTTGAGAGTATACAATGTAATAATCCAAGTTATTTTATCATTTTAATGTACTAATAAAAGTTGACCAAAAAAAATGTAATAGTAAACATCAATATTCAAAATGTAGAAAATTGCATTCTATACCATAAAACTTAAAAATAATAAAGTCAAAGGAGATGTCACGGCATTGGTGTCGGTTGCTCTTATAAAACGCAAAAGCAGTTTCTCGGCCTTGATTATGCTTGTGGTTTTGTTGATGTCTCTCATGTTTTTATTTTTAATTTTCTATTTTGCTATCGAATTTGAAAAGATAAACATAAGAGAATGAGAATAGTAAATGAAATTAAAAAATGATCTCACACTTTTTATAGTAAGATATTAATCTAGACACATTTGCTTTATATTCGTTTATTGTATTGTTTTTTATATCATGTTATTTATTTATGTTACGTTATAACTAAAAAATATTAGTAATTATATAATTTGTACATCATATTATGTATCAATATATTTATATGGTATGTTATGTATTAGGTTATTTTGTTATATATCATTGTATATAAATATATAATGCTACATGTTAATATATTATGTTATATTAATATTTACAAGTTATGATAAAATTTATATACGACAAGATGTATCGAAAAGCTATTATTACGTTGCATTTAATAATTGACATTTTGCTTATTGTTGATATTAAGTAGACAAAATTGCGCCATTCGAATGACACGCTAGACTCGCATTCTAATCTAGCTGAAGTAAACAACAGTAGTGAGAAGCGAATATATCCAAAAATCTGTTGACGTAACCATAAAACATCATTTTCCAGCATTAAATGAACTCAAATTCGGTGTTTTGTAAGCCCTATATTTGAATTTTGTATGCGTTTCTATCATCTATGAAACAGAAGTCGCCTATTATCCCACCCATTTTAGAGTATATTGTTATCCAAAAATATAATGGACACAAATTTCTCTTTTTCTTTGCAAATTAAAAAATTATTATGCCATTTACCTAATTTTTTCTAAAAAAATTTTATGTACTGAATTGACTCCAAAATGTATATGGTTACAAGTTATTGCTCATCGATGTGTCCCAAATACTTAAAATTCTATTAGTCAAAGAACGAGTTCAACTACTCAGCCACCAATAAAAGCTTAAATTAAAAAGGATAACGCTTTCTAAATGGGCGACGAGTATATTAAAAAAAGGTTAACGCGACTTAATGGAACTAATGTAAAAGTTGAAGGATTCAATTGAAAATTAATTTATTACAACATTAGTCTTTACTTTGTAAAATTACAACATTAGCCTTTTCCTCGTGCCTTTTCAGCAGTTTGAGTCGTAAAGATTCATATTTAAACGGTTAAAGGGCACCTTGTGATGTGAAGATCTTGGCCTCTCGCTCGGTGGCAATGGGAAGCTCGTCGAAGGAAGAGACGGCGAGTGACGGTGATACAGCGAGCGGTGGCGCCTCACCGTCTAACGACGGCAGACTATTCTCGGAGGGCGAGCGTGTACTCGCCTACCATGGTCCTCGCGTCTACGGCGCCAAGGCAAAAACTAAAACTCTCTCTCTCTCTCTCTCTCTCTAATCTTTCTCTGAGCACCTTCAGATGTTTGCATAATTTGAAGACTATCTTGTTCGTGTTGATTTTGCGATTCTTGGCTCTCACGTGGAATTTACTGGTTTGATTCATCGTGATTGGAATTGGGATTTCTCTGCTAGATTTGGTTGGCTTAGGTTTTTTTCCTTGGTAGATTTCTCTATGAAGTTAAGAAAATCCTAAACTTGAGCCAATTAAGATGGTTCGTCCGTGTTTGGCGTAATGGTTTCATAAAAGCTGATTCATGTGGCTTTTGCGCTTTAATATTGGAATTGGAATGTTCTTAAATGCCTAGCCGCAATAGATACATAAGGACAATTATTTTCGTTGGAGCATGGAATTGAGGAAATTACCCGTAAAAATTGGGAAATAGGGCAAGCTAATTTGCATGATTAATTTTTCACTGGATTGAGTCTCATTCAAATATGTGTCCTTGTTGTTATGCTACATCTTCAAAGTTTTTTTCTCTATTACTGCATAGTGTTTCAGTGTGGCCAGACCTGAGATGTCATTATTCACATTCTTTTACAGGTTCAAAAAGTCGAGCTTCGCAAAAAGGAGTGGAAGTACTTCGTTCATTATCTTGTGAGGCCTCCTTCTTCTTAGCTATTATTGTTTCATTATCCTGTTTGATTTACTGCATGTTTCAGATTCTGGCTATTTTCATTTTTCTCAGAGCTTTTGGTTTGCAGTAATAAGTGATACAGCGATTTGTGTTTGCAGGGTTGGAACAAAAAGTGAGTATCTCTATGCTCTCATGTCTATTCTGGTTTATGTAGTAAAATCAGGAGATTAGGACTCATGACATGAATATCTTGCCAACAGCTGGGATGAGTGGGTTAGCGCAGATAGATTGTTGAAACACACTGAGGAGAATCTTGTAAAACAGAAAGCTCTGGACAAAAACCAAGGAGTAGAAAAGGGTACCAAGTCTGGGCGTTCAGCTCAGACAAAAACTAGAAGCTCTGCGGGTGAGATTAAACATACGGTATTTAATGCTTTTAAGTTGTGGAAACAAATTTAGCATATCCCATATCTGCTAGCTTGAATTTGTTAATGCATATAAAAGATTCCTTTTCCAGATGGTTGATTGATATTATAATTATCTGGGTCAGAGGGCTGCATGTTCATAACTGAGTTGATATTTTGCCCCACCTAAACCCTGTTGAGACTTGAGAGTACATGATACATATTTGGTCATCCATGCTAAGAAGCTAACTTCTCTGTCAAACATGTTTTTCTGATCTTGCAGACACCAAGGCTGATAAAGATGACTCGAAGACCAATGGTAAGCAACATAGTATTTCCCCCCCCCCCCCTTTGTATACCAAGGTTCTCCCAACAATTTCCAAGGAAATGATTTTATATCTGTAAATTTTGGGGAAAAAGTTAGATTGTGTGCTTAAATTTTCTGAGTTAAGCTAGTGTATAGATGATTACATTTTCTGTTGCAGCTGGAAAAGGGAAGAAGCGAAAGAACGAGTCAGGCAATGAGGTTAGGCTTGTAAAAACTTAGAGATGAATATGATTCCATTTTGTACATATCTCTAGTTTTCGCACTCCAGCTCCACATTGATAAAATTACCAAATGCTTTTGCATACCTGTTAGGTCTGTGGAAGAGTTTTATTTCACAATACATTAGATGGATGGCTGATGTGTTGTTATGCCTATATACACATATACAATCAGGGTCAAGTTATTATACACATACAAACAGGGTCAAGTTATTATACACATACAAATAGGGTCAGTTTTTCAGGTCTTCCAAAATTGATAAAGTTGCTATTGTATGATTTTGTAATCTATAGAAGGACAACGTATTGTCAGAGAAGAGAATGAAGATCCAAATTTCCGCAACACTTAAAAAGCAGCTAACTGACGACTGGGAGTCTATTGTGCAAAAGGACAAGGTATCATCAGTTAACTCTACTTTGTGCAAATACTTTTGGCACGATTAGAATTGTTATTGAATCAGCTATACTTGAGATTTAAGAGACATAAGTGTTGTATCTTGTAATCGAGTGAATTATATAGGTTGTGAAACTTCCGCGTTCACCTAATGTCGATGAGATATTGTCCAAGTATCTTGAGTTCAGAACCAAGAAAGATGGAATGTGAGTCCTCTAATCGTACCCTGAGTTTGATATATTTTAATAAACCTTCAGAAAACAAATGAGGCAAATTTGTGTGTTTCTGTTTTTGTGCAGGATAACTGATTCAGTAGCTGAAATTTTGAAAGGCATAAGGAGTTATTTTGACAAGGCATTACCAGTGATGCTCTTATATAAGGAAGAGCGCCGACAATACCAAGAAGTAATTGTTGATGACATTTCACCTTCAACTGTATATGGCGCCGAGCACTTGCTTCGTCTCTTTGGTAATATCTCAGTAACTTCTAATTCGGACAGTAAACTTTGATGTTCTTCTGAATCTTTATTTTTGCTTTTAAAAAAAAAATCCTGCAGTGAAGTTGCCGGAGCTTCTTTCATATGTAAACATGGAAGAAGAAACATGGAGTCGCATGCAACAAATATTATCAGACTTCCTCAAGTAATCCTATCTAATCTATTCTTTTCACCACCATTTCGATTTCTCTCAGTTTTCAACTGCGGTTTTATTCATAATTGCTCCAAAAATTAACCTTTACAGGTTCGTTCAGAAGAATCAGAGTAGTTTCTTGGTATCATCAGCATATGATTCTGATAAGGTTTGAGATGGTGAAGGCAAAGGGAAAGATGACAGAGAGAGGGCCAGAAAATTTGTCGGTACAATCATCGCCCATGGAGTTGTAATTTTAACATTCCTTCATTTTTCTGATGAAATTGATAATTGTAAGGTATATTTTTCTGAGATTTATAGCTGATATGAACATTTTTTATAGGCCTTTGAAATAACAATTTGGTTTATGTTCATGTTTATTTTTATCCTACTACATTCAATAAAAATAACTTTTTTAATGCTTAAAATTAAATAAAAAAAAATTGCTATGAGATGAGATTATATATGTGGCTAATATGATCGGAATAATTTATATTGGTTCGCTCTCTCTGTTATTCTTCTTTCATCTTTTTCATCAAGACGACTCTAATTCGGAGCTGGCGAGATCATAATCAATGATGGCATGAAAATAGACGCTTGAGCTCAAACTCGTCGACTATGGAATCTGCTGCTCTCACTCGTTCTTCCTCCGTTACTAGATTCCCTCATCGTCGCGGTTTAGCTACTCTCCGACTCGCTCGAGTCAACTCGTTCTCAATTTTTCCACCTAAGTCTCTTCTCCGCCCAAAACCTCTCCCTCTTCGTATCTCTGCTTCCCTTAGTCTTCCGCGACGGTCGATTCGGCTACGTGCAGTCGAAGATCACCATCACGATCATCATCACGATGGCGAACAAGATCATCACCATCATCATCATCACCAACATGGATGCTGTTCTGTGGAATTGAAAGCGGAAAGCAAACCTCAGAAGGTGTTGTTCGGCTTCGCTAAGACCATCGGATGGGTTCGGTTGGCCAATTTCCTCAGGGAGCATCTTCATCTTTGTTGCTCCTCCGCCGCAATGTTCCTAGCTGCCGCCGCGTGCCCTTACCTTGTTCCTAAACCTTATATTAAGTCTCTTCAGAACGCATTCATGATTGTTGGTTTCCCTCTTGTTGGAGTAAGGGTTCTATACTCTCGCAATGAAGCTCGTTGTTAGATTTTTAGTTTAGCCAGACGATTTAAGTAATTTGGTTCAATGGGTTTTGTTAGGTTTCAGCATCTCTCGACGCACTTATGGATATAGCAGGAGGAAAAGTGAATATACATGTCTTGATGGCACTTGCGGCTTTTGCATCTGTGTTTATGGGGAATGCTTTGGAAGGAGGATTGCTTCTAGCCATGTTTAATCTTGCTCATATTGGTCAGAACTTTTAGGATGAGAGATATGAACTTTGATTATGTTTTCATGATGTGAGAGGTTTGAGCCTTTGTCTTGTCGTTTTTCTACAGCCGAAGAGTTCTTCACTAGTAGGTCAATGGTGGATGTTAAAGAGTTGAAGGAGAGTAATCCGGATTCTGCACTTTTGATCGAAGTGAAAAATGGCAATGTTCCAAATATTTCTGATTTGTCGTACAAAAGTGTTCCTGTGCACAGTGTAGAAGTTGGATCCTATATTTTGGTTGGAACTGGTGAGGTCTGTGAAACTTTTCTATTAGCTTTCATTACTTGAAATTTTTAAATTGGACCTTGTATGTCATTTCTAGGGTGGTGTTATAATTGCAGCTCTTAAGTAATGGAATTTTTTTTGTATTTAGATTGTGCCTGTAGATTGCGAAGTCTACCAAGGTAGTGCTACCATAACAATTGAGCATTTAACTGGGGAAGTCAAGCCATTGGAAGCAAAAGTTGGAGATAGAGTGCCTGGTGGTGCACGAAATTTGGATGGCAGAATGATTGTGAAGGTATCTTTAATCATATTTTCCATTGCTTTAGCTTACGTTAATTTGAAATTCTCAAGTTTATGTTTACCATGGAATTTCTAAATCAGGCTACGAAGGCATGGAATGAGTCGACGCTTAACAAAATCGTACAGCTGACCGAGGAAGCACATTCTAATAAACCCAAACTTCAGAGATGGCTGGATGAGTTTGGCGAGAATTACAGCAAGGTTGTGGTTGTTTTGTCACTTGCTATTGCCTTCCTAGGTCCATTTTTGTTCAACTGGCCTTTTCTCAGCACTGCAGGTACAATGTCAGGATCAAGTTCTCCCGTTTTAATATAGATACCATATATCTTTGTTGACGCAACTAACTATTCTTGTTATTTAATACCATTTGGAAAATTGATAAGAGTGATCTTTGCCTTCTTTTCTTTGGATGGGAAATTGATTGGCTTACTTTCATAGCTGGTTAATGATACAGCATGCAGAGGATCTGTTTACAGAGCATTGGGACTTATGGTGGCCGCATCACCATGTGCTCTGGCCGTAGCTCCATTGGCTTATGCTACTGCTATTAGTTCCTGTGCAAGAAAGGTAATGTTGAAGTACTCTATGTGTTACTGCTTAGTTACTGAAGTTACCAAGTGTATGTTAGCTTTCTTGCGTTGTGATGTTTTGAAGAATTGCACTCTTGAGCATTGGTTTGTATATGTTCTCTTGTAGCAAATTAAGGTTTATAAGCTAAAGATTCTTTTGTGCATCAAATGAGAATGGTGAGAACTGAATGATGCATATGCAACAACATCATTTGATATATGGAGACTACCCATATTTCCTTTAGTTCAACTAACTGTTTGATATCATCAGTATTTGGTTCTTTTCGTCCAAAATCCAGTTGAAAACATGATCTTTATTTTATTTTTATTCGTTTGGTATGTAAATTTTCACGTGTAAGTGTGTAAACCTACAGTATGCAACTTTTATAGGGCATATTGCTGAAAGGTGCACAGGTTCTAGATGCACTCGCGTCTTGCCATACTGTTGCTTTTGACAAAACCGGGACCTTAACAACCGGCGGCCTTACTTGTAAAGCAATCGAACCCATTTATGGGCACCAAGGAGTAAACAATTCAAGTGTAAGAACTTGCTGCGTTCCAACTTGTGAAAAAGAAGCTCTTGCAGTAGCGGCTGCCATGGAGAAGGGCACCACGCATCCTATTGGAAGGTATTGTTTATTAAGCAACAAGTGCTAGTATACAACTTAATTATCTCAAACTCTGGAATTACGGAAGTTTTTACCTATGTGCACGTGTCTAGCACGAATTGTGGTCCAGTATGGAACTATTTTTACCTACATCTCGAAACTATTTTTATTTCTACTCCTATTCCATCACCACGAACACATGAAAGGAAGGGGCATAAAGCAACTTTTAACGCTATGAAGCTCTTATCTCTGGTTTTGTAGACTGGTTTATTCGTATAAATGATACTTGGTCCGGTTTGAGTTTGAGATTTCAGAGTACTAAAGCTATTTTCTGGTGTTTCTGATACATCTGATCTTCCTGCAGAGCTGTGGTAGACCACAGTGTGGGTAAGGACCTTCCTTCTGTTTTTGTTGAAAGCTTCGAATATTTTCCTGGTAGAGGCCTTACTGCTACTGTAAACGGTGTGAAGGTGCGACACAGTTAATTACTAGTATTTATAGTATGTGTGATGTGTGTACATCTAGCTTTTATTCTCAAGTATCTGATGTGGTCTCTCACTGCATTTTTGGCTTTGTAATAGTCAGTAGCTGAAGAGAGTAGATTACGAAAAGCATCTCTTGGTTCTATAGAGTTCATTACCTCGCTGTTCAAATCTGAAGATGAGTCTCAACAGATCAAGGATGCTGTAAATGCCTCTTTGTATGGAAATGACTTTGTTCATGCCGCTCTTTCTGTTGATCAAAAGGTATGCTAAGACTGCATATTTTGGTGGTCCAGAAACTCTTTCCTACATTACAGTCAGCAATTATAAAATCTGACACCATATTTTTGTCCATAAAAAATCTCTGTATAACTGAAATTTATGAACCCTGCAACTAAATTTTTCCAGGTAACATTGATTCACCTCGAAGATCAGCCTCGTCCAGGGGTGTCAGGAGTTATAGCAGAACTTAAGAGATGGGCCAGACTCCGAGTAATGATGTTAACTGGGGACCACGATTCAAGTGCTTGGAGAGTTGCAAATGCAGTGGGTATTACCGAAGTCTACTGCAACCTAAAGCCAGAGGATAAGTTAAATCATGTAAAGAACATTGCTCGTGAAGCAGGTGATTATTACTGTCACTGTAGCCACAACTTGAAAACATCTATCAATATGCTGAGAAGTTGGTGATTTTTTGTTAGGTGGAGGTTTAATTATGGTAGGAGAAGGGATTAATGATGCTCCAGCTCTAGCAGCTGCTACCGTTGGGATTGTTCTTGCTCAACGAGCGAGTGCCACTGCAATTGCTGTTGCTGACATCTTACTGCTTCGAGACAACATCACCGGTGTTCCGTTCTGTGTCGCTAAATCTCGTCAGACAACATCATTGGTAGATAAAATAATTTTTTTTTGTTCGTAACCAGTTTCAGATGTAAGATTGTCAAATTTGGTAAGTGTTTGTCATGTTGCAGGTCAAGCAAAACGTAGCTCTTGCGTTAACATCGATATTCTTGGCTGCTCTTCCCTCAGTTTTAGGGTTTGTTCCATTGTGGTTGACGGTATGCAAAGCTAATACCCTCTAAAAGCTATGTTTTCTATCATTTACCAATTGTATCATTTAGACAAAACCGCTAATCCGTACTTTTTGGGGATTTTGATGATAGGTACTTCTACATGAAGGCGGGACTCTTCTGGTGTGTCTAAACTCAGTTCGAGGTCTGAACGATCCATCATGGTCGTGGAAACAAGACATATCTCATCTAATCAACAAGTTAAGCTCACAAGATCCAATCAGTAGCAGCAGCTACAGTTTAAGCTCTGCAGAGCCTTCACATTAGGGGTAAGTTGTTGTTGTTTGTCTAATTATGCAGAAGCAAGAAACTGTATTGTATGATCGCTTATGAAAAACATCAATCGTATATATATGTTCCGTTTCGACTGGTTTCTTTCAGGTGATTTTACTCCTTTTGGTTTGGGTTTGTTTGTTTCCTCGTAACATACAATTACAAACCCATAGAAAAAGTTTAAGAAGCATTTTGACTTTTCTTCAGTCTTGAAAAAGATTCTGCATAATTGTTAATGATCTTGCTTTGCTTTAACTGATGAATCACGACGAAAGACCATATGATTACAAAAGATATATTTGATTTGGCTTCCTCCTTCTTTCGTCTCTACTAGTGGTGGCTCTATACATGAAAAGCCTGAAACTTTCATTTTCCCGAGAAACAGAGGGAAAAAAACTTGTTCTTATCACTACTACTCCATCTTCCCAATCCCGATTTGGTTCACTATAAACTCTCTAAACCCGACACGACGGCTGTTTACGCTTTGTGGCATACACGAACCACCACCGGAACCACCAACGTTCCCTCGCTGTAAATCCGCCATGTAGCTCCTCACCTCCGTCCTAATCATCTCCTGAACCACCGTCATGAATTCTCCACCGAACCCACCAGATATCCCTTTCGCCTCTTCTTCTACTTCTACTTCTACTTCCTCTTCCTTCCTAACCGGAAACAGCTCCGCCGTGTCCATAACCGTATTTCGGTTTAGTTGTGGTGCCTCGTTGACTCGAACCGTCTCCTGAGTCCAAGGGAGAGACAAGCTAAGATAAGTCGGAGGATCTTCACCAGACGATGACGCCGTCACCTCAGATCTAACCGTCGGTTTAAACACGTGTTGTTGGCCTTGACCACTAGATTGCTCGCTGACGTCAGATCCCGATGGACTTCCGGGACTCATATACAACCCAGTCGACACACCACCACCACCACCACTCGCCGTACGTTTCAACGGTTGCTCCTCACCTAAATTACCATCATACCCTCCATTTCCACCACCAAAATCACAACTTTGCCCTTCGACGCTGCATTTTCGCTTCAGAGTCGAGTTCCAATGATTCTTGATTGCGTTGTCGGTTCGTCCATTGAGAAGACGAGAGATCGTAGCCCACTTGTTACCGAACCGAGCGTGAGCTCGAATAATCGTCTCGTCTTCTTCCTGAGAAAAAGCACGGTGCTCAACCTCCGGAGATAGCTGGTTACACCACCGGAGACGACAAGATTTGCCGGAACGTCCAGGGATCGATTTGCTAATCAAAGACCAGTTTCTTGGACCATGTTTTTGAACCAGCCTCTGCAACAGATCGTCTTCTTCTGGACTCCATGGACCTTTAATCCTCTCCATATTCTTTCGGGTCGTCGGGTTTGACATTTTTTTATCGGATTGTTTTTTTTTTTTTTTTGGTCGTTAGGAGTTTTGTTTATGTGTTGAGAAGAAAAGGTTTTTTAGAGGATAAGTGCAAGAAGAGAGTATTTATACGACAAGGGAGTGGGCAAAAGGGTCACCGGTTCAACCGGTAATTCTTTCTTAGCGATTTAACAGAAACTATATTTTTAGTTAGTTAAAACTCTAAACTCTGTAATTATCTTTTAACTGCGTAATATCTAACCTTATTCTTGAAACGAATTTTATAATTTATTTGTTAGGAAAAAAAACTGTTTTGTCTATTAATAAAGAGATTTTAACAATGTCAAAACGGATAGCTATGGTCGTTACTCATTAACGATTTTGACTGATTCAGTCAAAAAAATATTGTTTGTAATAAATTTAAAACGTATGAGTATTTAATTTTTTTGGTAGTTATCTTATACAGTGTATCCATATTTACTTAATTTTCCTACGCCAAATATTCCAAAACAAAAGAAACAAATAGAAGACCATTAGTCATAAATTGGTCTTACACCTTCAGCTGTCTACAAACTTTTAAAGGAAACATTGCGTTTTGTTATCATCATAAAAAAAAAAACACGTCTGCGGTTAGAAAGTGCGTTTGGGATATCAGCGTGTATGTGAGGTTAACATCGAGCGTGTAGAGCAGAGAATCTTCCAGGAAAAACGGTTGGGGACTTGGGATACAGCTGTATATTGACACGTGTCACGTAAGTATATGTACTTTGAGTTTGAGATTTGCTTTATTTATTTTTTCTTTCTTTCAAGAATAAAAATATTATTATATATTTAATTGTTCTCTTTTTGTTTTGAGAGATTTGTTTTGTTTTAAAGAGAGAGTACGCTCGTACAGGAGCGTTTCTTCCACTCTCTGTTTACGAGGTGGAGCGTTTTAACCCAATCATTTCATTTTCCATCTTTAAGCAAATCAGTGACACTCACAAAGTAGTTAACTTCTACCTTTTTTTTCCTCTATTTATATCCTTTATTTAAAATCTTTTTTTGATTTTATCAACTTTTGTGAAGGTTTTTTACAATTTCACCCGTTTATGTGGAGTTTGATTTTGTCAAACATTCTAGTAGAAAATGGGAATTCAATAATGGTGATTTGTGTGTGTGTGTATCAAATTCAAAATTTAGTGAAAACTTGTAGATGTTGCGAATATGCTGGAAACACAAATTGCTTTTAAAAATAGTAAGTGCAACAAAAAGACTACATAGAAGTCAATATAAAATAGCCGAAAGTATTGTTTTATGGGACTAAAAGTCTTTTGATATATTTTCAATATTATACAATGTTTGTTACATGTCATTGTCTATGTGTGGTTATATACACGATGGTACAAAATATCCAAATTTTGCTTAAGATGTAAATTGTGTCGGTGAAAATAATGTATACGTTGTGGTCGTAGACAGCAAGTTCTAGGCTTCTAGCTACATGCAACGAGTGAATGCGATAGTTTTACAATAGTCTATTAATTGATCTTGAAAGTGAAAACAAATACTTAACATATCACATATAAGATTCACAGATAATTTTCACCTTAAGATAAAAAAAAAAATGAACTAGTCTACAAAGTTTGTTTTCGTATAGTTATATAAACCCAACCGTATTCGTGAAACCGTTGATAAACACACTAAACATAAATTAAAACTTGTGGAGCTAAACAATAATTGTGGTAGTAAAAGAATGAGTGATATAATATAAAAATGAGAAGAGAGCCAAAAAAAAAAAAAAAAACAATGAGAAGATAAGGATGAAGTTAACGGTTAGGTAAGAGGTTTTTGGTTCGATTCGGATGACTTTTTTTGACCGAGGAAGCCAGCCTGTATGCCATTATTAGTATAAAAATAAAATAAAATTAGTTATCATTATATTTTTGGATATTTAGCCGATCTCAAAAAGAAAAAAAAAGAGACAGTTGCTTACGTGGCGCAAGACGACAAGGAGAGATCGGAAGGCTGATCGTTACCACTTTAATTATATATTTTTAAAAAGAAAAAAAAGAAGAAGACAGGCTGTAAATCTCTGCCTCCCTTTAACGGCCACTCCCCCACCTGCCGGTCACCCACCCACCTTTTTTTTTTTTTTTTTTTTATTGTACACTCTTTCGTTACTTCACTAATTAGTAATTAGTAGTACCATTCTCCTTTTTAACTTGTGTTGGAAAATAAATCGTGTTATTTATCCCAAATTTGAATTTGAGTTTTTAGAAATTGCGATATGATGAGGAAACGTGTAGAGTTATGAATTATTAGTTTTTTTTTTTTTGGAATAAACTCGTTTAATATCACACTAATAGATTTTTATTATTTTTTAAAATAGGGTATATTTGGAAAAAACTGTATAGAGGAGGGTCGTGTTGAGCGGAATAAATCGTAGTCAACTATATTTGTTTGATTGAGCAAAAAAATGTATTCGAATTAAGATATTAAATGCATTGTTATTTTCTTCCCCGAAATGTATTTTATGTAACCAACCAACGGTTCAGAAGTTATTTTTTTAACCATAGATTATTTATTTATATTGTGGTCAATTTGATAAGCATTCAAAACATATACTATCAACCACAAGTATAGAAAAAACGTCAATATTTTGTGTTAATACTGGTATATGAATTAATCGAAACCATAACTCGGTTAGACTGTTTAACTAATCTTAAACATTAGTAATGATTTACAACCTGATGAGTTATGTAAATATGGACGTGTCACTTTTGTTAATTTCTTGTATAGGGTGAGTTAGGCAATATCTTATAGGATAGCATTAGATATCTTTTGTTATTAATGGTAATTGATAACGGGTAAGCTTTGGACACATAATTTCAACTATGGTTTCATTTGAAATATTCACTTTAATTACTATAAATCTGATTGATGTGAAATAGAATGTGAAACATTGTCGTTTTTATAGTATTTATAGAGCTACATCGGAATAGAATTGGAGATTGAGATAAAACTAACAAAAGTAAATATATAAAATTTTGGAGAAAATATTATTATATCTAGATCTTATAAAGATCATTTAAAATTAATCTTACTAGCTAGTAATATAAAGTGTGTAATAAACATTACATAATGGCTTTAACATATCTTGAAAATTTGTTGTAGTTTCCAAATGGCAAGAGATAACGTGAGTCACGTTTTTTTAAAAAAAAATTCAAACTATTCATCGATATAAGGAATTGATTAGATAACTTTTAACCATAACAACCTATCGCATTATTTTCAACCAAAATGACCACAGTTGCGTTTGAACCGCGGTGAATAAACAAAATTGTAAAATCTGAATATTTCAAAGTATAAAAACTGGGATCTGTCAAGAGTACGGCACCGGTAAACAACTAATCCAGCCGTGTACTGCAGAGCACGAGGCACATGCTCCGATGCTAGGGGAAGTTTCTTGCGACCTTCCTACTCTAGTCACTCCATTTTATTTATTATTTAAGCTTTGAAAAGTATCCATGAGAAAGGAAAACAATAAAGGATAAGATTCGGTCAGAATTAATTTTTTAATTAATGTGAACTTTGAACCAAATTATATATTAGCCGATATGATTCATTGAGTAAACGAAGGGAGACAGATGAACAAAACTGTGTAATTAATGGAGATACGGTTAGAGATCTTCCGTTTTAGGTACATCGTATTCGTACCTGTTACCTAATTTATTCTCTATGTAAATTCTACTCCTATCAATCACTCTTGTTAAAAAATCTAGAGCTCTAAATACTACTAATTCAATCGTAAAAAAAGGTTACATAAGGTAATGGTGTTGAATTTAACCAAACCAATTCAGTCAAAGTTTCTGCACGATAAGAAGCAAATTATTCATATTTAATCACAATCACTATATATTCGGTAACGTATATATTAAAATATGCGTGTGTATGCATTTTGTTTACAACTAACGTAAAAAAGGCCAGTAATTACATTTACTATAGCATGTAATATAAATAACTGTTCCATCCACTGAAACGTAGTCTCTACTTTCTCGGAAAAAAATGCATGCGAGTCATATGCATGGTGGCTTGGATTGGAATTTCCAAAAATAGCTTTATAATCTTATATAATTATAACTTTGTTCTAGGTTCAGCGTATGTTTTGAGACCAGTCGATCATATGAATGTTCATGCATATTAGTTCCATAATTAATGTCGGAAATCTACTAATCCAAAATCAGAGATTTGTTGTGACGATATTGTCTGGAATATCTTGTAATTAGGGACTAATACCCACGAGTTCTTCCAAGAAATGGAATATTATTAGGTGACCGTTTATTTTTGTTTATGAAACTAATTAAGATTCTTGTGATACAATCATTTAAGAAAACGATTCCTGTGATTTTCACCGATTAATTTTATAAACGTTGTCATTAAACGAGAGGACACAAATATTTCGACGTGTACAAGACTTCAAGAGGTACAAGTTCAAATTAAAATATTGTATATTGATATCGAATTAGATTTTCCGGATTCTACGTTTTAGACCGGATGAGAACATAAGTATGTAGTGTAATTCTTTTTTTTTTCCCGTCAAAGTATGTTGTGTATATGCAATTTCACTACACGTCCACAAAATTAATACAAACAAAGACAATTACTCCTACAAAACTATAATTAATTAAAACACAAATGAATACACTCCTCTTGTTTCTTCATAAATGTTTATGATGTTTTTCTTTATTTTTCGATTTGAAAAATATTTTATACAAAATTTAGTTTGATTTGACCAATGTATTATGCTAG
The DNA here is from genome assembly GCA_004349715.1 of Crucihimalaya himalaica. NCBI lineage: Eukaryota > Viridiplantae > Streptophyta > Magnoliopsida > Brassicales > Brassicaceae > Crucihimalaya > Crucihimalaya himalaica. Next base: position 770,641 of record SMJT01000006.1, on the reverse strand, counting down.
TAGCAAATTATTATCGTCGGATGGGAGACAATTGTTAGTATTCCATCCGTTGGATCTTTTACATTCGTAGCTTTGGCAACAAAAAAATAATAATAAAGAAATAAACTAATGAACTTTTTCAACCGCAGAAGGCACGTGCGAGAACGATTTATCACGTGATGGTGAAGACGCGGTTGAAACAGACACACGTATGACTTGTTTCCCACCGCTCCGACAGGTACAATGAAATAAAAATAGAGGCGGACAAATTTGACCATACGAAAGTCGTATACTTTGGCGTGGTACGGAAGGGTATAACTGTCAAATTTGGGGTTTATGAAAATCTTGGAACTGTGGGAGATCTTCCCCTTTTATATGGTTGTTGTGTTTATTGATACGACGCACGTGAAATCTTTGATGCCCACCATTATTTTTCATTTATTCTCTATTGCTACTTCGTTATATGATCCAAACTTGTGAATTTCTAAAAGATAAAACTAGTCCTATGGTTTGGTTTTTATGATGAGCCATGGGATTAGTTACTATTTTTTTTTTTTTTATTATGAGGAATTAATTAAAAAGGCTTACATTAATTAGACCCTTTACGCAACAAGTAAAAGTGCGATATACAAATTTTAAATTATAGTATGTGCTTTTTTGTCACTAGATTTAAAAGTCGTTTTTTAGCATTCATATGTGTACATGAACTTTTACTTTGACCACAATATCCAAACAAAAGTTCCATTTAAAACAAAAAGTCAAACATTAACATTGTGTGCTGGTCTTGGTCAATAGTATATAAAACGTTGATGCTACTACCGATAATTGTGAAGTGTCCTATGACCAATCGCCTTTCTAGTTTCTAGACGATGTCAATGTTTCAAACTCCGTTAGGATGTATTGTTGTAGAAAATTGACGCAGGTACGTCTTAGCATACTCGATATTTTGGGGTCTAGATATTCTTTTTGTGAAATTTCATCGAATTCGATAGTTGAACTTAAAATGTGTTATTAATCGTATATTGCAGTGCATTTGATATTTCATCTTGACTTTTTTTTTTGTTTTTATCTTAGGATGATATGCATAATGTTGGTGTTGAACCACTTTAACGATGATTCTGTGTCCCTTATGATCATAAGACCCCATAATGTAGATTCTTTTGTTAATTTTCGCATGTCATATGAATTGGTGACTTAACCTTTTGACCAACTTCGATTTGACTTCTTCAAATAGTGTCCACAGGAGTACTAGTAATTCCAACAATATGCATTAATTAGATCAATACCAGCAGAAACATTTTTATTTTGTTTTTATACATTTAAGTCAAAGAAAACAGAAAAAATCATCCACACCGGCCACTACATTTTTCTCCCCCCCCCTCCTCCAAAGTGAGTGTGGGTTTTGAATTATTGGTCAGTATAGGGCACGTGGAATACATGCCCACGATACACCGTCATTCTCATACACGTGTCGAATCTGTGGTTTTAGATATTTAGACCGTTCACAATTCATCATGATTGATTCATGGCAACAAGGAAGATTCGCTGAAGAAATCAAACAGTGATCTAGCTTTTAAATAACCACTGCTGTCACACTTCGAGATGAGTGTGGTTTTGAAATGTATTAAGATAACCTTTTCAAATCCCTCAACAATGTTTTTTTTTTTTTTTTTTTTGTATTGTGAAATTAACAAACCAATTGGATTTTCCTTGACACTAGTAACAGTAAGTCTTTATGTAACATATACGGGAAATGAATAAGAAATGTTTATGAGAGTGGTGATATAGTAATCGTACCACGCATGAGCCGGTCGTGTTATTGCCTCTCTTTATTTTATGTTAGCTAATTTGGTTTACCCTTTTTCACGAAGAAAGCTTCGGGCCGAAGTAGTTTATAAAGAACCCTTTATATTTTATTCGATAATACAAGGTTAGTGATCCATTGCTTTGTGGTACAGAGATAGTGGAGTATCGTTATTATATTAATCATATCATTCAAGGTTCACAAAAACGTCAAATATATATAGTTATATATGCATTATTAACAAGTATGTCACCAAAGATATAGACTTCGTTTGTGAGTCAAAATCGCGTTTCGCATACTTAAGCAAGGGGATTGAGTTCTACCAATTTTTTTTTCTCTTCAAAATATTAACTAAAATATAATTAATGTAAATTTCGTTTTATGTATTACTCGTGATATTTCAATGGTATCAATAGCAATAATTATGTAAAATAAATTTTGAAGATAAATTGTATTTCAAATCTACAGCTTATATATACACCACATGGGAGCTAAGATAAAAATAAAGACATGGCAAGTAGCTATGTCTGATGAAGCTATGAAATTTACAAACACCGGTAAACAAATTGTCCACTTACAAAAATAGTTTATATAGATAATTAGGGAATAAAGCTGACAGTGACTGTGTCGGATGTCGTCATTCGCGGAAGCTAACATTGGTAATAATGTATATCGGTAATAAAATAAGATTTTATTTAGAACAAAAAAGTCGCTCGGAATTAAAAGTTATAAATTAATTGTCACAAAAAGGAAGGGCCGTGGAGAAGATTGTTTGTAAGCCTTAAAAAGCCCAATATTTTTGGGCAATTTTCGTTTGGTTACCTGTCACCGTTCGTCCTTTCAAGTACATTTTCTTCTTATTTTTCACTTATAGATTTTATCATTATGTTTTAGTTCGATTTAGCTTGAGTTGCAATCACCACATTTTCTAAATATCAATAGGCCTTTAAGGCCCATATACTTAGAGGATCTTTTGAGGTTGTAGTTTTCAGTTGGTTACGAGTTACGGCATTTATCATGTCATTTCACATCCAAAACAAAAACATATATCATCTTTAAAGAAAAATACACTCTCTATTTCAGTCAGATATTGTCATTTCACCTCCAAAACAATAATACAAATCTTCTCTCTGTTTCATAGTCAATGGCCGACGGAAAGAAAGATATACTCTCTGTTTTACAGAAAATGCCGTTCTGTATTTTTAATACAACTTTTGAAAGAAAAGAAAAAAAATTGCAATCGTCATTATGGTTTTATTAGTTCCATAATTGTACAGTGTGTTGACAAAATATATGATACTCGTTTTCTTATTATACCGTAATTCTCAAGTCAACAGCTATATTTAAGAGCATCTCCATCTATAAGAGATTCAAAGAGTATCTCAAACAAAAAATATAATAATATTTTAATTTAATTTTGTTATATAATTAAATTTTAGTTACAAAAATAAAATTAGACTAATACATGATAGACAAGTGTCTTATGAGTCTCTCATAGGTATCTCATTTGAGAGACTCTCTACACTCTCTTTCTTACTTTTAGATTATTTTATAATTTTTTATAAGGAAAACTTTTATTGAGAGACCCCAATGGAGATGATCTAAGAGCATCTCCAATGTATTACACTATTTTTTACTCTATAATAGAGTAACTCTAAAATAGAGTTGGATTTTTCTCCAATGTATTACTCTATTTTTCACTCTAAAAAGTATATTCTAAGTATATTCTTATTTTCAAGTTTGTTATTAATTGCTAAATAATACACTTTATTTATAGAACTTAAAAATTAACCCACTAATTTTTTTTTTTTTCAAAACTTCTAAAAATTATGAAAATATTTATAACTAACCATAAAATAACAACACAAAAATATCAAAACAAAATAGAATTAAAATAACAAAAAAAAATTATTAATATAAAAAACACAATACACCACATAAAAATAACAAAAAAAATAGATTTAAATTTATTCATCATCATTCTTATATTTTTCCCATAGGTGATCAATTAACGCATTTCGAAGCGAAAAATGAGCGTCTTTAGTTTTAATTTATCTAAATCCATTTAAAGTTATTTACGCTATTTTTGTGTTGAAAATAGAATGGGGTTGGAGCAGGTTTTACTCTAAAACAGAGTTTGCTGTAGGATATAGAGTGGGGTTGGAGATGCTCTAATTTTTCTTTTTCTTTTCAAACCAACTCGAGGAAGGCTAGATTTTGCATAGACAACTTTGACATTTTAATAATAGTTTCGTTCTTTCGGGGATTACGTATACATAACAATGACTCGATTAAGTACCTACTTTATTATTGGGCTATTTCGCGCAATTGATTTGCGGGATTCATTCCACATAAAACCAGAAGACCAAACTAATCAGTATTTAATTTGATTAGTCCAAAGGTTCCGATAAACGTATTGCATTTGATATTTTTGATTCATTGACTCAGTATAAAAGCCTACCTTTAGTAAAAATTTTTTGATGATCTTCGCAATTTGCATAAACAATATGTAAATAGGAACATGATCCATGGATTAGGCAAAAAGCTAAGGTTAGAATTCATACATTTGCATCTTACTTAAAAGGAGCAATAGAAATCCTAGTTCCAAGGTCAAGAGTCAATTTACTTTATTTTATTTTTTTATATTGATGTTGTAACTCAATATATAGACATACTTGTTTGTACTTTCCAAAAGATAGATTGTATATTGGGTATATACATAATTTATATGATTGATATACAAAGGCAATTTAATGAAAAAACCCTAAACTTTGTGCCGTTCCATTTTGTAATCTTGAACTAATTTTTTTGTAAAAAACTTCTGAACTAAAAACCGTTAATAAATTTAACCTTCCGTCTACGAAAACGTTTAACTTTTAACTATTTTTATTTAACGAAGTTAATTGTTGTATTAAATGAAACAAAACAATAAGACATTTTTTCTTATGAGAGTTTAAAAGAAATTTAAAATTTCGGCATGAATTATATATCCAAAAATAAATCTGATATGGACGGAATGTAGCTAATAGCTAAACCATGTTGTAAAAATCCTTGCCTATACCCGATTACTCTCCGTTGAGTCGTTAGGCCCACCCCGAACGCCCGACTAGCGCCTAACAAGAAAACGGAGATTAAACAAAGATTAATCGGAGATTAGGAGTAATTTATGTTTTAAAAACATGTTAATCCGTTATAAGTAATCGTTTATATAATATTGTTTTTAAAACTGCAGTAAACACATCAAAATATATTATTTTAAACCCCAAAATTTTATGATTTTCATTAAAATTATGAATATAAGTTATAGTTTTAACATCACAAACTTCTTATCTAGATGTCTGAATAACAAAAAAATTGTTTTATACTTGCAATCCAAAATAATCGAAATTTATAAAATTATGCAGAAAGTTATCGAATTAGGTGGAAAGTAATCCGATGACTGGTTTTTTAAAGAGATTAGTCATTAAGGTAGATGGGGTGAACCTAACGACTAAGCGGTGAATAATCGAGTCTAAGCACATATTTTTTGAATAAAAATATTAATTTTTGTAGACGGAAGGTTAAATTTATTAACAATTTTTAATTTATGAGTTTTTTTACTAAACAAATAGTTCAGAATTAAATAATAGAATGGAACAAAATTGAAGGGTTTTTACGTTAAATTCCCATATACAAAATGATGACATATTAGAGTTTTCCATATGGTTAAAAGAAGAAATCTGAATGGTTTGAACGAAATTAAAAGCCAAATGGCCGACTAGCATTGATTGAATTTCTAAAGCGAGACTTTACCCTTTAAATCATAATTCATTTGATGTGTACCTTCTTTATAATTCCATTTAACATAAAAAGCATAAAAGTACCCAATATCCACAAAACATTAGTTCACAGCAAAAGCAACTTTGTTATAACTACTACTTAATATACTCAAAATCCTAGCACAAAAATCGACTGATTTATACATATTGGGTCATCTTTATCTAAGCCAAAAAGAGAAATGGCAGCGTTGGTCACAAAAATGCTATATAAAGCTAAGCTACTGTAGAAACCAAATTGAAATAGAAGCCTTAGTGAACTCTGGTAGGGGAATGTGGAAATGGGTTGTTACTTGTTAAGTAACTTAAGTTATTGCATTAAAATTATATTGTTACAATTTTTCTCAAGTTTATGATTGTAGATTTGCATGTTGTTTATAATTCCGGAAAAGATAATTCTAATGAAAATTAGTGGCCCACCACAAAATTAACAAGGCTGGGTTTGTGACTTTTACTGTTGGACTCATTATAATTAAAGTGTACTTCATCAACTTTATTGAATATTTTTCAGCTTGGAAATTTTGTATTTTATGAAGAAGTGGGTGATGATCACCTCCAACTTTTACAAAAGAATCTGTTTAATAGATATTAAAACAGTTAGAAATAATGGAAAAAGGGAATAACAAGAGACTAAAATGATGGGTTATGGACCATGTGTGTGTGCACTCGTAAATCCCAATTATTGAAAACGTATGCACTTTTCTAGTGATGGATGCCATAAATGCAATTTACACACTTCGTGCGTGCTTATCCAAACTCTAAAAATGGAGTATATCCAAAGACATGTAATTTTGATGTTCAATTTCATTACCTCCAATTAGTTATATAGAAAACATGAAATTGTATGAAGTATTCTATTTTCCCTCCATTTAATCATATAGCTTGAAGACAAATCATTATTTCGTACAGAAATTGAATGCAGAATCTTCCGGACGATTAAAATAATCCCTTCTATTTGCAAAAATAGTAATGAAATGAATAAATAATAAGCAGCACATTAAAGCCATTTACAAAGGAAAATACTTGTAAAGTAGTCTCTGTTTTTAGAATTACTACCTAAACCTCAAAAGAAATGTAACATCTTTTGTAAAGCAGTTTTTGGATTTGAATAAAATTTTACATTTAATTATATAAAAAAAACGTCTCAAAACATACAAAAAAAATCACAAAAAGCAGAGATTTTAGAACCATATTCGAAAAACAAAAACTAGAACAACATTGACCTTATTTTTCCAAAGTTCACAATATTCCATTTTTAGATTCCTTGGAGCTATATTGGCTTGTGTGAACCAAAAACAGAAGAATATGTGTAGAAAGTCATGAAAGAATTATTAAAAAATTTACAGCTTTAAATGCAGCTCATATAAATGTCTTGTAGCTTACTAATTTCTAAGAATCTACTCGTTTCTTCGGTTCAGTAGAGAAAGAGAGAGAGAGAGAGAGTGAGAAAAAAATACAAATATTATTGTTAAAAAAAAGAAAGAGATTTCATATAATAAATGAAGAAGACTGTAACAAGAAGTGTGTATTCGTATTGATTATAGAATTAAAGAAACTGCAATATTTTTGCAGAGACAGAGACACAAAGAGAGAGAGAGAGAGAGAGCATTTAGAGAGCAGGAAGTGGAGTGTTTGGTTACGTGAGCTGTTTCTTTAACTCTCTTTACACCTCTCTCTCTCTCTTCTTCATATCTCTCTCTTTCACATTTGTGATGAAGCCATGAAAATGGAGTTAATTTCAGTGGTTTTCTTCTTCTTTTGCTCTGTTTTGACTTCCTCTGGTTTAAACTCTGATGGATTGGTTTTGATGAAATTTAAGTCCTCTGTTCTTGTTGATCCTCTGTCTTTATTACAGACTTGGAATTATAACCACGAAACTCCATGTTTTTGGAGAGGTGTCTCTTGTAATAACGATTCTAAAGTCTTAACCTTGTCTCTCCCCAATTCTCAGCTTCTTGGTTCAATTCCTTCTGATTTGGGTTCTCTCTTAACACTTCAAAGTCTCGATCTTTCCAACAATTCCTTCAATGGGCCGTTACCAGTTTCTTTCTTCAACGCTAGAGAGCTCCGATTCCTCGATCTCTCTAGCAATATGATCTCCGGTGAAATCCCTTCTGCAATTGGTGATCTTCACAACCTTTTAACCCTAAATCTCTCTGATAATGCCTTGGCGGGAAAGTTACCTGCAAATTTGGCGTCATTGAGAAACTTAACGGTGGTTTCTTTGGAGAATAATTACTTTTCCGGCTCTATTCCCGGCGGTTGGAGAGTTGTTGAGTTCTTAGACCTGTCGTCGAATCTGATCAATGGCTCACTGCCACCGGATTTTGGCGGAGATAGTCTCCGGTACTTGAATGTCTCGTTTAACCAAATCTCCGGCGAAATTCCACCAGATATCGGAGCCAATTTCCCCAGAAACGTCACCGTTGATATCTCCTTCAACAATTTTACCGGTCCAATCCCGGATTCTCCGGTTTTCCATAACCAGAAATCAAATTTATTTTCAGGAAACCCGGGTTTATGCGGCGACCCGACCCGAAACCCGTGTACCATCCCTTCCTCGCCGTCGATTGTCTCCGAAGCCGACGTACCAACATCTACACCAGCAATCGCCGCCATACCAAACACAATTGGATCAAATCCGGTTTTCGATCCAAAATCACAACAAACCGACTCAAATCCCCGATCCGGGTTACGACCCGGAGTTATAATAGGGATCGTAATCGGAGACATAGCCGGAATCGGAATCCTCGCCGTGATTTTCCTCTACATCTATAGATGCAAGAAGAACAAGACCGTTGATTACAACAGCAACAAACAAAGACAAGAAACAGACACAACAATTACGCTATCACCATTCTCATCTTCTTCTTCTTCACCAGATGAATCAAGAAGATTCAAGAACTGGTCATGTCTACGAAAAGATCCTGAAACGACACCGTCTGAAGACGAAGATGAAGACGAAAACGAAGACGAAGAAAGCTGTTACAATGCAAATCAGCGGTCAGGAGATAACAAGAAAGGAGCGTTAGTGACCGTTGATGGAGAGAAAGAGATGGAGATAGAGACTCTGCTTAAGGCTTCAGCTTATATTCTAGGAGCCACTGGTTCGAGTATAATGTATAAAGCCGTTCTCGAGGATGGAAGGGTTTTCGCGGTTCGTCGGCTCGGTGAGAACGGTTTGAATCAGCGCCGGTTTAAGGATTTCGAGTCGCATATTCGAGCCATTGGGAAATTGGTTCACCCGAATTTGGTTAGACTTTGTGGATTCTATTGGGATACCGACGAGAAATTGGTCATTTACGATTTTGTCCCTAACGGCAGCCTCGTCAAACCCCGTTACCGTGAGTTTCTTTAAACGTTTGTCTCTTTAACCGTTACAGGGATTTTGGTCGTTTAGGATTAGCTTAGTTTGCTAAAGCACGATGACATTGCTTAATGTTATCTTACACGTGTGTGTGTGTGTGTATGAGTTTGCTGATATTTGTGTGTTTTGGCAGGTAAAGGAGGAGGGTCTTCTTCGCCGTATCACCTACCGTGGGAAACTCGGCTCAAGATAGCAAAGGGCGTTGCACGTGGGCTGGCTTATCTCCACGAAAAGAAGCATGTGCATGGAAACTTGAAACCTAGTAACATACTTTTGGGCCACGATATGGAGCCCAAAATAGGCGATTTTGGACTCGAAAGGCTTCTCACAGGCGAAACGAGCTGCTTCATCCGAGCTGGTGGGTCTTCTCGGATTTTCAGTAGTAAGCGTTACACAACTTCATCGCGAGACTTCTCATCTATCGGGCCTTCGCCAAGCCCGAGCCCGAGCTCGGTTGGGCCGATGTCACCTTACAGCGCACCAGAGTCTCTCCGAAGCCTAAAACCGAGTCCGAAATGGGACGTTTACGGCTTTGGAGTGATCCTTCTCGAGCTTCTCACGGGAAAGATCGTGTCCGTTGAAGAGATTGTGCTAGGAAACGGACTGACGGTTGAGGACGGACACCGCGTACTGAGAATGGCTGATGTGGCGATCCGCTGCGAGTTAGATGGCAAACAAGACTTTTTACTCGATTGTTTCAAGTTAGGCTATAGTTGTGCATCTCCTGTTCCTCAAAAGAGGCCAACGATGAAAGAATCTTTGGCTGTTCTTGAAAGATTCCATCCTAACTCCTCTGTTATTAAGTCTTCATCGTTCCATTATGGACATTAATATCAGTTTGATTCAACTAGCCAGTCTATTTGATATTATTGCTAACTTGTACCGGTGTATAAAAAAACTTGTATACATATTTTTGCTTACAAATTCTTTTTTTTTTTTTTTTTTGCTTGCTTACAAATTCGATTTCTCAACATTAGTAATCTTTTTTAAAGAAGAGAATATAATAAGTTACGAACGATGGATATGTGATGAGATATGATCCTTTTGAACTTAATGAACTCGCAATGATCCTTTCTCAGAGGTGGTTGGTGGAGACTGTAGAGGCTTTTACTACATTTTAAAGTTTTTAAAGTCTGTTTTTTACCAATCACACTTTAATTATTTAACAGCCTTAAAAGTCTCATAATTTTTCTCACAGTCCATTTTATTTTATTTACTCTTGTTACGTTCACTTTTTAAAAAAGCCAACTATTTAGGACTTTTAGTTTTTTTAAAGTCACAGTTCTAAAAGTTTTTGCTACATTTTTTTTTTTCTAAAGTGTAGAAATAAAATTGCATACCAATCAGCCCCCTCGTCATTTGAAAGATCGATGCCTTTTTGATAAGGCAGAGGAATTGTAATTTGTTTTTTGGGAGATGGAAAGAGTGAAGGTTAATTAATTATGAAGTTGTGGCTAATGATATAATCATGAAGCTCGCTCATCATAATCGCAAGCTTTGACGATTCATTTGATTCTGTTCTTTACTTGGATAAAAGAATGAAGAAACCAATGCTCTAGAGAAATATATCATTTTATTATATTTCTCTTAATACATAAACAAGCAAGCAATCTTTCTTTGAATAAAAGAAATTGATCGACATAAATATTTTATAAGGTTTATATCTTTATGGTGGATCAATTACTTTTTTTTTTTTTTTGGGATTGAAATACAGTACTATACATACAAACAATAATATGAGATTAAATTGAATTATAAGAATCCCAAATGTTTGTCGAGCGTTTTGATTTCAAACACTGCTGATACTTCCACGAACCGGGTTAGGGCTGTACTTAACCGGATACGAGGCTTCAACCGCAATACCACACTTACCGGAGTTGGAGGCTGCCAAATTTCTCTCCATCCTAATGTAACCATCCTCACCCCAACGTGGACCCCAAGAGTTCCTTACAATCCAATAGTCAACGCCGTTCTCTGACCCGTACCCTACCGCCACCACCGCGTGATCCAAATCTGTACCACACTGTCCGGTGAAAATACCCTGCCGACCAAAACCAAACCGGTTATTAAAAATCCAAACCCGGTTTTGTTACCTACACATATCATCAAGGTCGGTTTGCTTACCGATTGGTAATGTTGGAAAATTCTTCCACCGGCTTCAATGGCTACACTAACCGGTTGGTATGAAATTGCTCTTTTCAACGCAGTCTCGTCTTTCGTAGGAACATCTTCGTACCCATCAATACTCACAACTCTTGAATTCTTCTGCAAGCACACAAAGATACAAAAAAAATATTGAAAATTTTGTAATTTCTTCAGAAATAAAAAACAGAGTTGCTCTGTTTTTGTGTGTTTACCAAGAAAGAATTGCATTTGCCGCCGGATCCACGGTAAGGATAGTCTTTTTCGGTGTATAAGCCACCGTTTTTCATAATGAATTGAAAAGCGTAGTCCATTAAACCTCCGTTGCAACCTTGATTGTAGGATTTGTCGCAGTCGACTAGTTCTTGTTCTGACAGAGATATGAGTTCTCCTGTTACGATCTTGTTTATACCTTCTACTGCTGCAGTTGTCGAAAACGCCCAACAACTTCCTGCGTCGATTAATACACAATACACAGATACAAGATCAATACACAATAATACACAGCTCCATGTATCACATGTTAAGTTAGTGTGTTTACTTATAGATGAAACAATAACATTCTCTTATTTTTAGACAAATTAATATGCAGATTTTATAAGCATAATTAGTAATTACCGCAAGTTCCTTGGTCTTTAATGGGATTAACGGCTCCTTTCTGCCTCCAATCAACCGTCTCTGGAACCTCCTTGCCGTTTACGGCGGCTGAGTATTTCTGGTTAACATTCTTGGCCTTAGCGACGCGGCGGGCGGGCTCCGTTCTTGCCCCGAGGTATAAACTCCGGTACTCATCGTTAGTGAGATCGGTAAATTTGGTGAGACCAAGCTTGTAAGTAGCGTTCTTGTTGTTCTCGTTGTGAAGATCGATGAATCTTAGGTTGTCTTTGAAAATATTGAATCTTTTGTCTTGGTCGTTGATGATACCGTTGTTGTTGATAGTTTTCCCGTGTTCCGCGGACCATTGTAAGTAGATGGACCTCACTTCTTCATCGGATCTCCACCAGCTGTCCGATGGAAGTTGGAGATGGTTATTGATGATGGACTCATCACCGGAGGCTAATGAAACGACGACGTAGAAGAGAAGTAAAGAGAGGATTTTTGATGAGGGAGCCATTTTGTTATGTGTTTTGGATATAGTTGGGAATACTTGGGATGGTTTGTTTTTTTGGAGGGATGATAAAACTGTGGGACTATTTATAACCAAAATTTTGATATTTTAATATTTCAAGTTGGTATGCATTTCTATTATATAGAATGGGTATAATGGGCATGCAAGATGGTGGACGGTTCGAATATATATTTTTTTTTCCGAAATTTGAATGAAGTTTTTACTTATTATAAACAATATCTTCAATTTGTCCATTAAAGAATATTCATTTGTGTAAAATACAAAAGATACAATGAATTTTTTTTTTTTGGTATGATACAAAGAGATAAGTACTAGTTTATGAGTTTTTTCATTTGAAAAATTGATTTCAGTCTTCACACCTCGTTTGAATATTATTCTGTGTTTCCTTTTTTTTACTTGATAAACAAAACATACATCTCGTTTCCTAAATTAGTTCATACGCACATAATATAAGTTACGTAAAAAGTATAAAAATTTGGATTGCCCTCAATTATAAACCATTCAAATTATATGGAATACAAATTAGAATGAAGCATATTTCTAAGCAGGTAATTGTGACTTTTGAGATAGCCGACCAAGAAGCAAAGAACTAGGGCACACAATTCCGCTTCCCTTGCGACATAAATTGTATTTCACCGAGAATTAAAACTTCGAAGATCTGTGGGGTCAACCTATTCACCTGTAATTCAAATAGTTTACTATTCTCTTCTATGTTTGTGACAGATTTATCTCGTAGACAGTGTAATATTTTTTAGCTATCGTATAGTAGAATATATATAATCTTTTAAGACTATTTACAATGAGATCGTTAAAATAAAAATTAAACTGTTAAACTTTTTCAATGGAGTGTTATTGAAAGTTAAAAATGAAGTGAATTAATTGGTATTGAATAAATTTAACCAGTTAAATTACTAAAATGAAAAAAGATTAGTAACATGTGGCACATTATTATTGGTTGGCTAAATTGAAAAAGAGATTTAGTCAATTCTTAATATGTTATTAGAGCACCTCTCTTAAGAGTATTTTGAGACTCCCTATTAAAATATTCAAAAAAATTAAAAAAGTAAAGAGAAAGAGTAGAATCGGTTCTCAGATGAGAAACGTTTCTGATACTCATCTGATTATTTGGCTTTTCTGATTGGTCCAACATATTAAAAATTAATTATATAATTTAATTATATAAAAAATATTAGTTTTTAATTTTGGAGATGCTCTTAGCTGCTAAAATTTTTGATTTTATTGTTTTTTCTAAATTATTTGAGATTAATTATTTTATAATTAATTATTTTTTAAAAAAATTACATCAAAATTTATCATTTTTTTCTTTTCTACGAAAAGATATTTATTTCATTTGATTTGGACACATAAAAAAAACTTATCTATTTTTTTTAATAGATCTCAACAATAACTTTTTTAACACTCAAAATTTTTCTAATTATTTTATAAAAAATTTCTAATTTAAATATATATAAGAAAGAAAACAAAAATTATTTAACTTCTAATGATTTTAAGCTAATTCTAATAGATAATTGTTATTAATATATAATTATAAAAACAAAAATATATAAAAATAGAATTTTTAAAAAATAAAATAATGGGATAGAGTATTGAATTTCGTTAAGTTAAACTATTTGTGGAGTATAAGAATAGAGTAGATGTTAAATTATTAGATGTAAACGAAAGAAAGAAGATGATGTAAAATGTTAAAAACTAAAAGTAAAATGTTGAATTTACAAACTATCGAACACAGTCTAACTCATTTGAGTTTTAGCACAACTATATTAATTCATTCTGGTGTAATTTTTATTTTTTAAACCAAATTAATTTTCTTTTTCGTCTCCACTCAAAACACCTAGCTATGCGTTATTACTTTTGATTTCTTAAATGGTTTTTTTCTTTCATGGTTTAATTTAATCTTTTAGTTTCACCCGATTAGTATTTAGTATTTACATACAAATATAAAAATAAAAAAGTTGTCACATGGCTTACGCCTTATGTAGTTATTGTTCTCTCTAGCATGTGTGGATCCAGTCAATCAGCCAAACAAGACTTTTCGCGTCTCACCGCATTGGCTACTAAACCATCAAACTCGCAAATAGTGAGCTTCTCAGTTCCGGACACATGGAACATGAATACCACTAATACTGGGAAATTCGAAACAGGATGATATTTTCGAAATAGTCGTCTTCGTGATTGAGTTCCTTTACGTTGAATTAATTATATATATTCAGAGGATTTAATTAGTGTGGACTTAGTAAGTTGTAAACTTTAATCCACAGACATGCAAGCATATATTCTTTCTGTTTTTAAAAGATTGATTTTTTAGGTTTTTTTAGTTGTTTCTAATAGATTGATTTTCTAAATTCATTAATTGCAAAATTCATTAAATATAAACATTAAAAAAAGAAAAATTTCAAAAATTAGTGGTGAAACAACCAATGAAATTGGAAGTTATTATTATAATAACTAAATAAAAAATTAAAATTAAAATGAGTTTTTAATGCTTTTTAATCTATGTGAAATATCTAAAAAATCAATTTTTTAGAAAGTGAGGTAGTATTGACATTGGTTTGTGAACATTTTAATTAGGTATAGATGTCTGTGAATTTCTGAATCAACGTTACATCAATTTCCAAGAAACTGTGGTCTGGTTTACGTCTGAAATAATTCATTTGTGGTTTCTTTTTTAATACTACTACTAGTTGTGGTATACAGATATATGTAGAGCTCTATGAAGATTCATAGAATAAATAAGAAAGAGAAGGGAATCTTGAATGATGGGTGGATGAGATGTTCCCATTTCACGGCAGCTTCAATTGTCACGAGGCGGCGCCCCATCATGACCGTTGGAGTTTTCATATACATAAAATAAAGTAGTATACTTTTCAAAACAGGAAAAGAGGAAAAATTGGGATTGGAGGAAATGGGAGGCGAAGAGGTGTCTTTAACCAAGTTTCAAACCCGAAGTGGCTTTTGATAAGGTTTAAGAAACAAAAGTGTCTCGCTCGTGTTTCTGACATGTGACAACTAAAGGTGTCCGTTTCATTTAAAGAAAAAGGTGACCGTTTCTGTTTTATAACTCTGTTCATTTTGGATATCATTTGGTATGGGAAGCTAAGCTACGCACTAAGCATGGGAACATTTTAACATTTATGGCATGTTTGATTTTCACTTAAGAATTGGAATCATATATTACTTTTACACTCGTTCAAACATTTCTATCCGTCTTTTTATAATTAGATTTTTATAATGTCATGTATATAAAATTTTAACGTAAACTACTTACATCGAAAGATAGTAATCATATAGAGATATTTTGAAAGATAGTAATCATATAGAGATATTTTGTTTTGTTTGACCAAATTATGTAATTTAGTATGCTAGTGACATTGTATCATAATCGGAATTGGAATTCGATAATATGCGTGTGTGATTTATAAAATAATAAAACATGACATTTAATTTAATTTAATCATATTTGTGTTGTTTTGGCATATATAATTGTGTGCATTTGTTCATCTTTTAGTTCAAAATAAAATTAAACATGGGTTTAAAGTTTTGGATTTCTTTTCTTTTTTTGTATAAGCTCATTTTGGGATTCATGTAAATTCAAATTTGAGAAAATGAAGCAAAAAAGCATTAAGAGTCCAAAGAAACGGACTCCTACCGATGTGAATTGTAAAAATAGTCAAAGGACACGCAACCATTGCTACGACCATAACCAATAAAAGAAGAAGTGGTTAAAGAAGACATGTGATCTTCTGACAAAACCGTCTTATCTTTCATTATTTCAGTTACGAATCTGTTTGCAGTCTCTGTCTCGCATTTAAAATTCTCTGTTTTCTTCTATTCTCTTACTTCAACAAGTATGATTCTGTTTTGTTTTTTTTTTTTACTTTCTTCCCACTTCTTTCTCATGAAGGTATCTTTTCCAATGTCTTCATCTCAAAGATTTAATTTTCTGAACTTACTAGTACCTTCTAGTCAATCTTAGGTGATCAAGTCATTGGACTTTACAAACCCACTTGCAGATATAGACTAGATGTGTCCATGCTAAGATAATTTTAGTGCACACAAAAGGAGTCCCATGTATTTAAAGAATTGATTTAGATAAAAAAAAATTAGAAATGTTTTTTTGATGTTGTAAAATACGCTTTACATGCTAGGCGGACCACATATTATCGGATATGACTTAAACGTATACGTTATTTAATAAGTTTTTGTAATAATATATATACACAAATTTATGAATATGAGTAAACATATAGGATAAATATTAAACAATATGTTTATAGGGATTGAAACTAGTAGAGGGTCACATAGTTTTAGAACAACTAAAAAATACTTTGGACAAAAAAATGAATTTGATTTCTGAGAGATGATCTTGTGAGAGTAAAAAGATTTATATTATCAACCGAGGTAAAAATTGAGACACTGCAGGAAACGCAAATGAATTTAGAAATATGCTTACAAACTATACAACCCAGAGTTTTGTTTCTACACATTTTGTAACCCTCAAGAACATGAAACAAACAATCTTTTGCTACTAATAAAGATAAGTTTCAAAAGACAAAAATAAAATAAAACGATAGTTGAAAAACGAATGATCATCATTCCCCGAAAAACCTGTATACCTTTTTGGGAGCTCCTTCATCATACTCTATTTTTTTCCCTCGTTAGTTGTAATATATGCGGTATCTGGAGGAGAAGATGATCTCTGAGTTTTCTCTAAAACTTTGGTAACAAATGAATAATAGTAGAAAGGATCTCTTCATCTGTATTCTTTCTCAGTTTCTTTCTTGATGCTTCAAAGAAGATGAAGAAACTTGTGTTGTATCGGTTGGTTTAGGTTCATGTTTATTTCTCTTACTTCTGCGTTTCGGTTTTCGTATTTTGGTGGAATGTTGTTGCTGCTTCGGTACTACCATGACGGTGTTGCCTTGGGAAAATGGCATTTGATCTTTCTTTTTGGTTGGTGGCTCAGGAGGAACATCTGGCCATGGAGTGCGTTTAGCCGCGACTGTGATCTCTAATGGAGGATCAATTATCCATCTGTATTCGGAGAACAAGAACAAGAGAAACATAGTCAACATCAAGAACATCCAGACAATATGAGACCTAGAGATCTTCTCTTAAAACACAAACACATAGGACTTAGTCATTTCAACAGGAGAATACTTTATCCAAAGTCGGATATAATATCAACTTAAGACCGGCCACAAGAAAATGGTTGGTAAGATTAGGTTTTCACACCCCCAACTAAAATATGAAACTAGTCACACTCACTTACTAATTCCTAATTCGAACTTAAGCATAAGTCCAGCAAATTAGTTACATTCCTTATGACTAAAGACTTGCTTCCTAAATCGATTAATAAGAGCTTCGTAAACCACTGTTTAATGCTTATCCGCTCTTCAATAAGATTGCAAGATGATTAACAATACGAACAATTATGAATGGGACTATGTAGGAGCAAAAAGGCATACCCAGGAGGGAATTTGCTATCAGCTCGTGCTTCAACACGAAGCCACCATAGCAGAACCTGTCTTCCACAGCTTCCAAGAGGCTCCACCATTGAAGGATCCTTCAATAGAGACAAAGGACTCTCCACACCCTCATGCTCATTCAAGGAACCAAAGTCCTTAACCCACTCTGGCTTATTCTCAGCTTCCTCCCAAAGCAATCTGGAGTTCAACACAAACCCAGACCACTCTAGTTTTTGAGGCAAAACTGCAGCAACATCATCGATATAAACCGCACTCGTCCCTGCATATGGCAATGTATTGAAAATGTGCCACCCAATCAACTGATCAGTTGAGTTACAAGCAGGACCTTGAACCGGTAACAAAAAGCTCTCCTCCTCTTCTTCTTTCTCCATCTCTTTTCTCTTATCCATCGACATAACCATCTCTTCCGCATTCCCCGAATGCGCCAATATTCCAACAGAAACAGTACCAAACCACTTCACATTCTGAATTTCATCAAAGAACTCCATGCTATGCATATTACTATCATCGGCAAACATCACAATCCCATCAAGCTTCTCTTCCCTCACAACTCTAAACACACCAAAACAAGAACATCACTTTCAGCTCCACATTCGCACACATTTCAAATCTAGATACATTATTGAAACAAAACAGATAAAAAGCAACAAACAGAGATATTGTATAAACTTGCCTCAAAGCTTGAAGTCTCATAAAGACTTCTAATTTACT
This sequence comes from Crucihimalaya himalaica, assembly GCA_004349715.1. Classification (NCBI taxonomy): domain Eukaryota; kingdom Viridiplantae; phylum Streptophyta; class Magnoliopsida; order Brassicales; family Brassicaceae; genus Crucihimalaya; species Crucihimalaya himalaica. The sequence continues at coordinate 752,187 of SMJT01000006.1, read as the reverse complement.
ACGATCCTCCCAAGTATTAGGCATTCTCTGATCAATCCCAACATGAATCGTCCTAAGTCCAGATTTAGCAATGATTGAACCCGTCTCATTAGTAACACCACCAGCTTCAACAACGATCCAAACGAGATCATAAGGAAGAAGCATCAAGGAATGCATCACACCAGTCAAATGCAAAGCCTGAAAAGTCCTCACATAAGTCGGCGTCACAGCTATAACCATCTTACTACTCTTCATCCCAAAGATCGTCTTTTGCTCCTTCTGAACTCTCTCAATAATCTGATGAGCTTTCATCACCTCAACCGGATTTGGATGCGGCCAAGGCCGGATCCGGATCCCGTGTCTTCCAACAACAACACGCGAGCTCTTCGTCGCCGTCGCCGTTGTCACGGTCACGTTTGCTCCGGGATCTAGATTACGGCCGATTGTGTGAACATCGAGATGTTTAATCGGTAAGTCAGGACGGAACGGAGTAGAGTAGAGAATGGTTGAAGAAGTTGAGAAGAGGAAGAAGAAGACTAATCTGGAGAATCGAAACCCGAGAACTAGACTAATCAAGCAACAAAGACAGTGCAGGATAAGCCAAAACACAGCAATGAAAGACTTCCCGGAGCTATCAACGGAAGAATCAAGCGACGTTGGAGATCTGAAGCTATTACTCCGGCGATTTAAGTAGCTCTGATGTAACGCAGAGAGCTTCATCTCCTGTTCGTTGACCTCTTTCTTGCTTCTTCTTCCTCCTCCTTATCAAAAGATCTGATTAAGCAACAAAGCTTACTTCGATTTCACGACCTTAATCAGTTCGATTATCGCTTTCTCTTCTTGCTGTTGCTCCTCTCTCTCTCTCTCTCTCTCTCTCACCATACCAAAATCTCTGATGCTTCTATGCAACGCCATCAAAGAAGCAGAGGAAAGCGACAAGGTGGTACACGTGGCGTTTTCCAATTGGGTAAATTTGATTTTTATTTGAGTAAAATTAGGGTCGTTTTAATATGTCTAATTGAAGTCAATTTTGTTTTTGGTAATAATTTTTGTGGAAATTTCGGGTGTTTACATTAAACATCCTCAATATTTGAATTAAATGCTTGCGTAATAATGTGTTTTGTTTTTTCACAAATATATATGGTTTTAATTATAAGTGATTATCGAGAAGGAATGTACATGAAATTGGGAAAGACTAACCAAATGATTGATTACAGGTCTCTTTAATGGGCCATTAGGAAGGCCCATGAAAACGACATGTCATAGAGTAAATCAAATGACTCGGTTTGGGAGATTGGTATCGGTTTGTTTGAGCATTTGTAGATAAAATCGGGTTTGATTGTGAAGGCGCAATAACTAAACCGGGTTGGTGGGGGAAGTATATTAAAGATTGGTATCGGTTCGTTTTCACTTGGACACAAAGCATAAACATGATAACTCTGCGCCACCAAAGTGTCAAAAGTTTCTTCTATCCGAATAAATACAGACACACGCATATGTAAGTGTGCATATTCAGATTTATGAAATTTTATTAGCAAGAAAAAAAATATACATATGCACAGCAGATCAGTTACTAATTTGCAGGGCCGATCTTGAGAATGTGAAGGCTCCATTGCGTTATTACTTAAAAGGCATTTGAAAAAGATATGACGAAACGATATTGACAAGTGTGTTATGATTCCTACTTAATCTATACACTAATGACCAAGTGTGTCCTTAGGTAAGGGTTTGCTTGGCTCTTTAGGCCCATTGGACCTGTTATGAAAGCTTTTTGCTGTCGTAATTTTAAACTTAAGGTCCTCCTAACGGCAGAAATTTACCTGTTATTTGAGACTTAAATTTACCTGTTATCACTTACCACCATTCTTGTAGTTGTAGAAAGCCAAACTTTCTCGTAGTCAAGATCTGCTCTAAGGCTGGTAAGAGTTATTGGATGTTTTTTGGTAGTAATGTTAAAATGAGATATTTGATGATTCTCTATTTTTTAACGAACCATGTAGTAATCTCGAAGCATTTTCTCGTTCTATTATATTTTATTGTCATCATGTTATCTTCTTCTCAGTTTCAATTCTAAGCATAATAACAGTGTTTAATTTTGTCTAACTCATCTCTTCTCTGTCATTTTTGTAGGAATGAAATAATATAAACAGAAGTCGAAGGATAATCAAATTGCTCTGCAATGAACGCAGAATAAAATTCAGAGAGCAAAGGTTCAATCTCTGTGCATCGTAATCAAGAACCAGAGGTGGATTCAGACTCTAGTTTCAATTTTGGTAATAATCTGATGTTTTTGTCGTGTTGGTGCAAATTATCTTTGAATTTTTTTTTATTTACATTAGATCAGATTTTACTAAGAAGCGAGAGAAATGATGTCTCACAGTCACGGGAACCTCATTTTGTCAGCTAACGAATGACGGCAACCTTTGGCGGTGGAACTTAACACTCTGCCGCATGTTGCGCTGGAGGATCTTACCGTTAACCTCGGCGTAATGTTTACGGTAAGTTATATCCTCTCTTCTTCTGGTCGTTGTCTTAAAAGCCAATACAGTCGTAGAAACTCGTACTTATAGGTTAACTCTCTGATTCATCAACAAAATTGTGTAGCTCGTTCGTTTAGTTTATCTGATTTTTTTTTTATTTGATCTTCTTGCCATACTCGCTAGTAATTGTAGTAGAATTGATTTAGCTCTTCAAAGTATCATATACTAGGTAGTTGCCCACGCAACACGTGGGTTATGTGTTTAGTTGAATGTGATCGTTAATTTATTAAAAAGAATGTTTGTGTTATTGATAAGACTTTCCTACAGTTTTTATCTTTAAAAATAATAATCACGAAAATTAGAGCTATAGAAATTGCGACAAACTGCAATCATGGTGTTAGTATAGGATATGTATTACAATTTTTTTTTTTTTGTGCTCCCAGGTTTCTTATTAAGGAAGAAGATAAAAAAAAGATAGTTTCTGGCCTTGTCAGTTCACACATTGTTGACTCTCAGTAATGGGCACATTAGACGGATAAATTATGGTTCCATAGATAACCACAACCATAGATCATGTCTCATATAGACTTGTTTGCTCATCTCATTCTACATTAACTTGCCACAAAAAAAAAAATTGCGATTTTTGCTAAATCAAATCGGAAGCTTGGAGAAATACCAGTCGACAGTCGACATGCCTTTAAAACTTTATGAAATTAAATTAAGAAACTTATGATTTATGTCGATCTATATACCAAACTAATTAGTTTCAAAATATAATTATATATATTAAGAACTAGTTAACTATTTTTTAAAATTAATTTATTAATATAAACTTATGTTTTTTTAATTAATTTTTGTTTTTTTATTTAATTGTGTTTAAATTTTATTATATTTAAATTAATAATTAAAGTTTAAATTAATAATTAATAATTGTGTTTAAAATTAATTATATTTAAGGACAATTTTCATCAATACCACTAAAATAAATTTATTTTCCAAAAATCATAACAAGTTTTATTTTCCAGAAATACAAAAAAAAAAATTATTTACAACAAATATACTACAAAATTAAAATCAAACTTTAAACCATCAAAAGTAACCATAAACCTTCAAAACCTAAACGAAATAAAACTTTTTAATGGTATTTTTAGAAAATAAAACTTATCATGGTATTTTTGGAAAATAAACTTATTTAGTGGTATTTGAAAGAATTTCTCTTAATTTAATTAATTTAAATTCAAATTAAATTATTTACTTTTATTTTGTAATCGTTACGATGTTCGTTTTGCGTTAAAAATCTAGCGGTGACAATTTTGGTCGGTCGGTCGCTCGCACGGGAACACCGTCGATGGCTAACATGATATATATTGAATGAAGTGAAGAAAAATATAGAGGGAACGAAATTTTTTATTTACGTTTTAAGAAAAAAATTGGGTAATACAGCGACGGTAATAGTAGGTTATAGCCCTGAGACTTCGGTTATTCGATTCGGTTCATTTTGGTTACTTCGATTTTCAGTTAATTTCGGTTTTGTTTTTTCCCATTTTTGGTTATTTTTTTTGTTTTTTTGGTTATTTTCAGTTCGGTTATAGATGAAGACTGGTTTAAAATTTAGTAAAACTGGTCTAAATTGTGGTAAAATCCGATTATTCAAAAAAAAAAACAAATCTGGTTAAACGAGAACCGAATCGAAGTTCTTGGGTAACCAAAATTTTTTTTAAAACTTGTCAATCGGTTTGCGATCCATAACCGAAACTAAACCGAATAACCAAAATCTCAGTTCAATTCGGTTCGGTTCGGTTTATAATCCCAGCCCAGGTTATGTCCACTCGTAATGCATTTAACATAAAGGTCCAATGGTCAAAATCTAAGATAACTGGGCCAAAAGTTGTCATCGGATTCACATGATTGGATTATATGAGTAAACATGGGCTTTTCTATTAAAATTCTGAATTGATTCATATTGAGCCGATATGTAGAACAGAAGATTCAGTTGTGTTTTTTGATTTGATTCCCTTCCATCATTCTTAAGCCCGGTTGATAAAAAGTGAGATTTGATCGAATTCAACACGTCTCTCGACTATGAAAAACTGGTTTCTTAGAAGCCTGCCTGACCAAAGCAAATTGTCAAACTTCGTAGATCTTAAAAATGAGTTTTGAATAATTTGATCTCGTCTGGTCTTGCAATCCCTACTACTAATCATAAGAAAGATAATCTTGTTTTATCATATCTCTCAGGAGGGACATAAAGATAAACTTGTTTAAAAATTCAAGTTAGAGATGATGGTAATGAATTTTAAATTATACGATGCAGGTGTATGACAAGTCAATATTTTGACGGAAAAAGAAAAAAAAAGAAAAATACAGAATTTTGGACAATCTTAAATGTACTTTACCTACGATCTTGACAAATGCAGCTCCAATAATTGTAAAAGTTAAAATAATTAAAATAAATAAAATTTTCACCTCCCTTTAGCACTCACGAGTCATATTAATTTTCACATGTGCTCTTTGACCTTCAGGTTCACCCTAACAGTTTAATGACCTTTTCACCCCTTACATAAGTTTATTTGCCTCTTTTCGGCTTTAATAAAGTCAAAACTTTTGCTGTACATAGTACATACTTTGTTGCTCTGCCAATTAGGATTAGTACTAATTAGGATTACAAAACTAATTTTTTAATTCATTATTGAATAATATGTATCTATTCCCACTCTGTTTATTTGTTAACTCACTGACGAGGTATTCCGGACATCAAATCTATCTTTAATATAGTCTTTTATTTTCTCATTTACAAATTTTATGTTAAAAAAATCTTCTGATAGATTTAGTCTCTTGTTTTCCACATGCGTCGATATATTAGTGCAATACAAAGAAAAAAAAAAACAATAGATAAGATACGTGAAAATTAAATGATAAATCGAATTTCCTTTGTTTCTTCAACATTTTTATTACTTTGTTATATAAACTCTTAAGAGGAATAGCTAGCAGAGCAGTTAAAAAATTATAATAACCACTCTGAAAATACTCGATAGAAGCATATGAAAATCGTATAGACTTTTTATTTTCCACGCTTTGACGAAAATTGCGACCTTGATGCGTTGTCTAACCCTATAAGAAAACTTATTTCAAAAAACTTAGCAAGCTTTTTAAGTTCATAATAACAACACGTTTTTTTAATGATGTAAACAATTTTATTAATTACGTGAAATCGAGGCCAATTTTTCCATTTTTTAGTCACATGTTTAATTTTCAGAAGAAAAAAAAATGACTGGCTGACCCATACATTTGTTGGGATAAATACATAACATGAGTTTATATATACGAAATATGTACTTGAATGTAGGACGAGCGTTATCAGTGATCATGTCTTAACAAAATAGTCGAACCATGAGTTAATAAAATTAACCGATTAGCAAACTTTTTTAGTTATGTTGACATTGAGTTTTAATATAACACGACGATTGAAGACAACTATTTCCTTTTAACTTTTCTTGTTGTATAGAATCAAAACATTTATAATTAACAGTAAAAGCAGAACGCTTTCAGATATTTTAGTATAATAGAATAGCTTCCATAAAATGTTCTTTAAATTTTCTATATATAATGAAATTATCGTGGTTTGATACATAGAATTGTGAAGATCAATAAGGTACGTAAACTATTTATGTCTGTGGTCCTTTATCGTTTCAAGGGTTTGCTTCTAATGTGTGTCCTCCCAGAAAGATAAATTAAAGTTTTGAATTTTGGGTAATTGGCACGTTCATGTGCCAACCAGTTCACAGCTAATCCTCACTGCATAATTATTTAAGATATACGATTAATTCTAGCGAGAATTATGATATAAGTTGTTTTAGGATATCCGATAAAATTGGAACAAATATTGGTACATCCGCAAAGATGTGACCATGCCCAAAGATGACACGTATAAAATAAAAATGGTATTGTTTTGTGGTTTTACAAAGCAAACGATTATGATATGAGAACCAATGTTGACTATTCGCTAGTATCCAATTTATGAAAATGAAATAATGATGTTGAGATATTAATCGTATTGTGATAATGGTGTGTTGAGTAATTAACGAGTGACATATACTGCCCTCTCTCTTTCTTTCTTTTTATATGATGATTCAGACTCTTTTTGCTTTGTTTCATTGAATTATTGAAACTTGAGTTAAATTTTGTGGTCATTTGTATTATGAAGTGAATTATTATTGGTTTACTTTTGATTATATCTCAAATAATGTTAAATCAGGATGACTTTGAGTTAAAGGCATTTTTCAAGTCTTATATATACATATTGAATACATAATGATTTTCTTATTACAGAGTAGGATACTACAACCCCAAACAAAAGAATAAGTAAAATCCATAGCTGGAAATTTATTAGTAGTTATAACTTATAACTAATCAGACACAAAATTCTTAAGTTGAATATGTAATTGTATAGAATATGATTGGTGGCTATATATTCTTATTGACAATATGAGAATCATTTAGAAAACCGAAAAAAATGAGAGAAAAAAAGACAAGAGAGTCATTTGAGATATATTATTATATAAGAAATGACATGTATCTCTTTACGGCACTAGACAAGTGACACAAGTGGCAGATTATAAATGATAAAATATAGAACTCTAAATCTTTGCTGTTGACAAAAAAAAGAAAGAACTCTAAATCTTTGCATTTATAAGAGTAATAGAGAACAGTTTAATAAGCACAGACAAAAGATGGGTTATCAACGTCAAGATTTCTGTTTGGTTTTTATGATAGAATCAGGCTCAGATTTTCGAACGTAGTTATATTTAACCTTTGACGTTTCAGTTTCATCTTCGATTATGCTTTGGTTAGAGATGTATTGTCTTAGCGTTGTCCGATCCAACTAAAAGTTCGGTTTGAAAAAATTATTATTTTTGTTTGTTAAATGTCAGCAATTATCATAAAATTGTTATGGATCTTAATAGTTATGTATGCATGGAAAATGGAAACTCTCAGTTAAACAAAAACTCTACCTAAAATGTTTTGCTATAACAAGTTTTGGACACTTTTGGTCATTGTTATGAAAACTAATGGTAGCAAAAGTAAGATCTTGTGGTGTATATTATGGCTTTATCCAAAGAAAATTATTCGGTTTACGTTGTCATGACTTCGATGTCGGTCGCATCTATATTATTTACGTACTATATGGACCTTACGTACATCGTATTGAAAACTTTCGTTTGAGTTATTTTCATATTATTGGATATTTGGGATAGGAATCCAAGCTACCCTACGACATACTCACACGTATTAAAAAAAGCTTTGATGACGTGTTGGCTAAACAAATTATATATCTAGGAAAGTTTGCTTAAAAACACTATAGTAGTGATATATATTTTATTTTCAGAATTTCGGAATTTTAAAAATAAATATCCTTTTAAACGAGATCCATGTATTTGCTTTTGAAATCGATATATCCAATTAATGTTTAAAGATTATTGTAGACATGTCACTATACAGTATACAGCTGCTTTAATATTTAATACTAAGAAAATACCGACATATAATTTTGGTATATTTCATGTATTAATAATAAACTATTATACTAATAAGTAAACTAACACGTCAATCGCATGATTCCAATAAAATAGTCCATCAAACAACGCATACGCACAAGTTTATAAATTAAGAATTTTAAAACCTATACTATTTTTAATTAATTGGTGCTATAATTTCAGACAAATAATATAACTATTCTTAATGTGTGGCTCAAGCATTAAACTCCAAAGGCACTTTCACTGTTTCCGAATAATTAGGATCCATTTGAGAAATTATCGCAAATAAGTCTTTCCATTGTTAAAAGTGTAAATAAGGACTTGTGATTACATTTTTGGCCTTAAATTCCCTAATAACATTACGATATTTGAAAGGGTATTATAGTAAAATGAAGTACATCGCTATTGCGTGGATGGAACGTCTATTTCCAAACGCCATACAATGTCCACCGACCACCGACTTAAACCTTTTTTATTTTGATGTTCTTTTTAAAATATATATAATATTCTATTCTTATAACCAAAATCTGGAGAGTTTATTGTGACTAATGTCATTTGTTGTTTGCAATTATTTAGAAAATGTTCATAATTGAAATTCAGATCACGACTTCTTTTTCAGCTGAACTAATTAACGCTTTAAGGTTGGATCACCTATTTCACCACACAAAGTTTAGATATTTAATTATAAACACATTTTAAGAAAATTTGGAAAATTTGGTAAGTTTCTAATCGTGACAAAAAGATAGTGATGTGTTAAAAAAAAAGAAATCGCTATAACATCTACAACTACTATAGGAAAAATTATCAATTCTTTGTATTCTTAAATTTGCAGGTGTATATCCACGAAAGTTTTAAAATTAAATATTTTTTTTTTAAAAATATATCTTTTACATAAATATTTTTTACACTTTTAAACTAAGTATTTGTCGATATAAAATATGGTAGAATGTTCGGATAAAAGAATAAAAATATAATTTTAGATTTATTTTTCTCGCTAGTATGATTTACATTCGCATTCTCAGTAGTCTAGTAACTTATGCTTTAGCATTATTTATTGTGTAAGGTGGATACTCCTTTAGTGTTCAATAGTAAAATAGTATCTATGTTACTTCTTTCAAATCTATACTTAAATTTCACAAATGATATAACTAAAACGATTTAATAATTATTCTGATCATTAGCTGTGATAAAACAATAACTCGAGAAAAAAACAATAACTCGAATTTTGTGAATATTATAATATAAGTCGGAAATTTTTTGAGTATAACTATTAACAGTTGGAATGTATTAATTGAATGATAAAACAAAATACGAAACAAATACTAATAGAACTAGTAAGAAAGAAGAAATTAAACATAGGAAATAAGGAAAAGACAAAGCTCCTCAGAAATCCCACAAACTTGTCCCCAGAACAGAAGGAGACACGCGTGTCATTACCGCCTCTTCCCTATTATTTTTTTTAATGCAATAAAGCAATAAATAAGTAAATTTATCGTATCATTGCTTTAACATTTCTGTATAAATTTTAAAACCTAAATCAAATTTAAATTGAATCTCCATTTATTATTGTTTCCCAAATTCCACAACAACGACCCACTTCCCTACGTCAATACTATTCCTGTTCCATGCAATCAATAAATATCCTCTGTTTATTTGTATTTTCAATTTATTGACCATTTGACCATTTGAAATAATCCAATAGTCAACTCAAACTGAATCGATATTCGAATTTTATAACCTAAGTTTTTTAAAAAAGTTTGACGATCGACATATAATTTAAATTAATAGAATATTTTGTGTTTTTAGTTTTTACATATACTACATTTTCACTGATTTGCTTAAAGCAATGTAAAATTACGCAGTTGTTAGTTTGCTACATCTATCATGAACAGAAACGAGATCGATAGATCATAGATACATATCGTAGGACAAATGGGGTAATACTAAAATAAAAATTGACGTAATCGATGATGATACATGTTTTATTTTCAAACTGAGGCGTTAAATTTTATACTATATAACGTTGAATAAAATAAGAGTTTCACACTATATTAAGACGCAATTTGTCCTTATTAAATTTTTCTTTACTTGATAATTAAATTAGCGTGTGTATAAATAATTTTAAATATACCTATATAGACAATAATGGGTGCCAATTCTAGTTATGTAGATGCCAACGGAAAAATATATTAGAGGTCGTAGGTCATTACAAAATAAATTGTAGTTTGAGTTATATATAATCTTGAAGTATTATCTTCTTTTATACTTATTTCGGGATGTTTGCTGATATATAGAAAATTAATTTTATAACCGTCCAATGGAAAGAGCCGCTAAGCTTTATTAAAATAAGTTGCATGAGAGAGTATTTAACACTAATATTTTTATACCGCCCAAATAATAAAGACAAAATATAAATAACTACGATTTATCTATATATAATGTCAGGGAAGATGAGATTGTTGTCTCTGTCTCTGTCTATAGAATATACAGTATATATATATATATAGAGGGAGAGAGAGAGAGAGGCTAAAAAAATAAACAGAATAAAACAATATATATATATATAAGAAAGTAATTAAGAGATTAGTGTCGGTGAATTTTTTTGAAACTTCTCTTTTGCGGTTTCGTGTTCCTCTCATCTCTTCTTGGCTTCTTGGCCCACGTGTTCATCAATCCCCTCCTCCGCATGTAATCGCTTCGCCGTCAATTTCACATCTTCTTCTTCATCTCTTTAGATCGTGATAAGGTTGATTCTTTCGTGGATTCTTGAAATCTCCGGCGAAAACCCATATGGAGACGGCAACGGAAGTGGCGACGGTTGTTTCTACTCCGGCGGTGGCGGCGGCGGCGGTAACGAGGAAGAGAGAGAAGCCGTATAAAGGGATAAGGATGAGGAAGTGGGGGAAGTGGGTGGCCGAGATTAGAGAACCTAATAAACGGTCAAGAATCTGGCTTGGCTCTTACTCTACTCCTGAGGCGGCGGCGCGTGCTTACGACACGGCGGTATTCTATCTCCGAGGTCCTTCCGCTAGGCTTAACTTCCCGGAGCTTTTAGCCGGAGTTACGGTGGCGGGTAGCGGAGGAAACGGTGCTGGGGACATGTCGGCGGCGTATATAAGGAGAAAAGCGGCGGAGGTTGGAGCACAAGTGGATGCGTTAGAAGCGGCGGGAGGAAATCGTCATCATCAACATCAACGTGGTAATCATGATTATAGAGATAATCATAGAGATTATCGTATTAATGATGATCATATGGAGTGTAGTAGTAAGGAAGAGTTTAAGAGGTGTAACGGGTCATGGGAACGGGTTGATTTGAACAAATTACCTGACCCGGAGACTTCCGAGGACGATTAGAAAGTAACATACCCTGCTTCGTTCTTCTTCCTTCCTTCACCCCAAACAAAAAAAAGAAGCTGTAGAAGGAAGCTTAGAGAATGTCTGTGTTTTACGATGTGCGGCGGTTGCTAACATGCACCACCTCTCTGAGTTTGTGATTACTAATTTACTACTTCTAGTATAATGATATTTTCCTATAAATATTATTTTTGACCACTCCTCTCAAACTTCAATTCTCGTACTCAAAATCAAAGTGTTCAACGTTTGAAAGGGGTTCAAGGTGTAAGAAAGATCAGGTTAAAACCATTAGTAGCTTGTTTTGTTTGTTTTAAAACCTATATCTAGTTTTGATCAATTCGATATGTCTTCTAGACTTGATTTGGATTTAGTTTCTTTATAATACTAAAAAGATCGTCCAAAACTATGCTTTGATAATGTTCGTTTGATTCGATTTGATCTTTTGAATTTTTTTTCTAGTATAGAATAGAATAAACCAAGTAAAATTAAGTTCGGTTTCAGTATAATAAGTATTAGTCGGATGTTATAGATAAAAATCTAGATGGGAACGCGGCGGTGAGTGAATAGCAGCAGAAACAGAAGACTATATTGATTTAGAAGTGAGAGTATTAGAGTGGAGAGACAAAGAGTGTCCTACATAACAAATATGGTAAGTGGGTCTTAACTGGTCCGATCGTAACAACTAAAGCTCGCTCTCTCTATCTCTATTATCCATCCTAACTACTAAAGTCGTCATCTCTTTCTTTCTTCTGTGTTTTCTAAACTGTTTTGTGGGGCAAAGACAGCAAAAACTCACATATCGAATCTTCCTCCCATTTCTGGTTTATGGTCTTGTTTGAATTGACTAGTCCGGAACGTGTCTTTTCTCCATTAGAGAGCTTAAACGTGAAATTTGACCGACTGTTAAAAACTGTTTCTAGTTCACACCAATCCATTTCCCATTTTTTCTCAGACCTAAGCTAATCACTGAAAATTCAGATTCAGAAGTGTTCTCTTTTTCATCAGATCACTACAACTAAAGGTCAATTGTTTTGCGGTTTCCTTAGCCAGCTAATGATGAGCATGACCTTGCAACTAACTCATTTGTAACTTGTTATTATTATATTATTTTTAATCGAGTAAATCATGATTGACCATAACTAAATCTCATTCCGCGATCTAGAGCCTTCATGTTATGAAAAGATTCCAATTTCACAGATACGTTTGTACGGACGAAACCAAGAAGGTAAATGAAAGATAGTTTTGGTTGAACCAAAAATCATTTAAATACCTTAAAAATAGGTTGTTACTTTGGTGGTTAACCAAATGTAGAAAGTGAGAAACATTTCTTGATATGAAATAAAAAGCATAATTTGCTGAGAATCAAATACCCTAAGCATCTGATAACCTAACCCATTAACCAAACGGAGAAGCTGATTCTGCAGGAAAATAAAGGTAGTAGTGCACTTACCACTTACCAGAATTTGAGACCGGTATTAGGATCTTTGATTCTTCTAGAGTTTACTAGGCTTCACTTTGATGTAAACCCTGGTGATATAAGTCATGGCTCTGAATCATACATTGTACAATGTGGAATACTCTGTTTTCTCACTTTTATTTATTGGAGAATGTTTGATCATTGCTTTCCTATTTTCTTGTTTGGTTTATATCTTAATCAAGCATGCCTATCACCAGAGCGCTTTATTTGAAGCGCGGCTCTAACAACGTTTCCTCTTGTGATTATTCCGACCTTTTTTTAAGGAGATATAAAAGGTTAAGCGATGACAAAGATGGTGTATTCAAAATTAAGTGTGAGATGTAAAATTTCTCTTACCAATTTGCCATCAGAATCTACCACAGGGAGCCGGCGATATTTTGTCTCGAGCAATATTCTAGTGGAAAATAGAATAATGAAGCTTATATTAGAGAAGAATGTAACTATCACACACTGAAATTAGATAGAGAGATTAAAAAAAGGAAAGACAATAACTTAGCAGCATCTTCGAGGTTGGTTTTTTCCTCAACAACTAGTGGAGCTGGTGTCATTAAATCTCCAACAAGCTTCCCATTGGTCTTGCTGAGTAACTTTTGCACTGCATTAAAAGTCTGCAAAACGTTTTTATTGGATCAATATGGTATGATAAGAAATATAAAAATACGAAAACAAGAGAAATATAGTAACGATTCATATTGAGACGATTATCATGTCAGAATTGGGTTCACTTTAAAGAATTCCGTCTACTCAAAACTAGGGATCTGAATGTAACATTAACATAACTTTACCACATGCATATTTCATATAAGGCAGTTATTAGTGCATACACTCATAACAATCATAAGATCCTATAACGTGTTCACAGCAATTAGCTGAATTTTTGTGCATGGTAATTTTGTAAATCAAAACAAGTTCCTCGTAACTTTAAATTCACACTATCTACTGCTGATAATGTGAATGTGATCCAGGCGAACGAGCACAGTGAGAAAGAATATGAATGAGTGTTTTGAAAAGCATTCAGGTCAAAATGTTAGTTGCAAAAGGAAGGGCCACATACTTTCCAAGTGCTGTCAACCTCAGGGAACATTGCATTTTCTGTTCTTCCACTACCTATTAGCAACCAAAAAAAACCGGCAATAAGATTTTAGGGGTAAGGGAAGAAGAAGCTTTTGATCATTTCACATTGAGCGTGCTATCTCGCAGCGAATGAGACAGAAGGTCATCATAACATAGATATTTCTGGCTTTATGCCACCATGTGATCAAGTAGCTTTCTTCTTTCTCCACTTCAAAGAGAAACCTCGAATTAAAAGACCTTGAAAGCAAAGGAAACCAAATACATTTAAGTGGTGTAGCTGGCCCATTTACCAGATATGGAGTCCAAAGCCAACAAGTCATAATCTGAAACAAGCCCAACCTGCAGCAACAAAGAATCCTTCGTAAGTATCCAACTCAAGTTAACCACCATGAGTAGATAGATTCAGTGCCCTTTCCAAAGGTGAGACCTGAATAAAAAAGTTGATATACTAACCAATTTCCAGTCGTTGTCTATCACAGGAAATCCGGTGATTCTATTCTCCACGAGGAGTTCCAGAGCTGTAGAGAAGGGACAAAAGAGATCATAAGTTTGAAGAAAAAAACACAGCATCACATGTTTTAAGCAATCTGATGGACTTTAGAAGATAACAGACACCTACCTTCATCCACAGTGGTCGTAGGTTTCACCACGTGCAAGTCCTCCTTCTTTGTCATGAACTCACCAACAGTGTACACTCCACTTCTTGGCTACAGTAACAGTCAAATACATGCTCAGCTTAGAAGCTCGAACTGATCCCCTAGTTACTTGTACAACACTACATAATTCGAGTATCAAACCCAAAATGCAGGACATCGAGAACAAGAGTGAATCAACTTCTCACCCAACAGGTGCTCAAATTCTCAAAATCTAGTACCAATTCAAAATTGGTCACTATTGCATTTCTCAAGCGACTTTGTCTCTTCAAATTCCACCACTCTAAGAACGAATCCCGAATCTCAGATGCAATTTTCACCAAGTCCGATCTAAGCTAGTAACTAGTATACAATTCAATCGTTATTTAGAACCTAATCACTTGATCTATGAAAATTCTCAGAATCTAAGACGCCAGTGAGCACATATTCACATGCAAAACGAAATTCCCCAAAATGGAAAGAGTAATTTAGAACTGGAAATTAAAGTGAGCGAGCATACCGAAGAGGAAGTCTTCATCAACGTAGCTCCGGCTGCGGAAGAAGCTGACGGAATCCTGGATTTGGAAGGGGAGCTGCAAGAGAAGGTGAATTGGTGGCATGGCTGAACGGTGAGAAATCTCGACGGAAGAAGATACGGCAAAGAAGCAGAGGATGATGCACGTAGGCGCGTGATGGAGAGAGGAGCAGCGTGGAGAACGGCGTCCATTGGTCGTCGGAGAGAGCTCGCCGGAAATAACGAACGAGTAGAGAAAGTGATGGGAGGAGATAATGCTTCGTTTGTATTGGGAAAAGCGAAGTGTGACTGTGACTGTGACTGTGACTGTGACTGTGACTGTGACTGTGAATACTGTAAACCGAACCGGTTAATATATTTTTATTGTCTTCAACGGACTTTAATTCAATCGGAAAAAGCCCAAAGGGCCTGATGACGAAAAATAAAAAGTATGATTTAAATCCAATGAAACAATTTTAATCGTGATCAAGATTTGAAATATTAATTAGTAGTGGGTGTTTTTCACCGCCATATAGTCCAATGATTAGTTAAAATATTAAGAGATCTTCTTCTTTTTTAAATCTAAGATCCACGACTAAAATTTAGGAAAATATAAGAATATTTTGATGAATTATGATCCACGATTATAAAATCGAATTATATGTATGATGAATTCGATTTTTGTGATCGCCATATCATCATCGATCGTCCGATTATAAACCATGAATATTTGGTAAAGGAGGAGTTTTTTCGAGAAGAATAATCAATATTTATTTAGTAGAAACGAAACTTTGAATCTGATTCAACAATAACTTTTATTAAAGCCTTTCATTGTACTCAAAGGAAATTGCCTTTAGTGAACTCTCAATCTCTTGTTTTTTTTTTAATCGATCAAGTTGTTTGCGTTTTCCATTTTACTTTTGTTTTGCCCAAAGTTGTTTACTCTTTCCGCGACATCAACAAAAACTTAACCAAGTTTATATTCTATTCAATTCATTCTGTTTTCCCTACGTTAAAACTAGTAAAAACACATCGTTATCATGTATGCAAAGAATATTGTACGATGAAAATGTATTATTTTTTATAGTAGATAAAAGAAGCTGCAACACCATATTGTACCAACATGTTACATGTAGCATACAAATTTTTGATGGATTTTAGACAATGAACGTCAATAAAATTGCATAGTTATATGGATTTTTATTGTAATAAATACTTTTGCAACGGGAAACCAAAGGTTTCTATTCAAAACCATGCAAAATAACGTATGTTGGTACACTATATTATCTTTTTAACCAGAAATGTGAAATATGCTATACGAGTGAGATTCAGCAATTAATTGTATTCGAAACGCTGCCGTTTATTATTTTTTGTTTGTTTGTCAACTACCCTTTAGTGAGATATTTTCACGATCAGACTTAAAAAACGGAAGAATCATAATGTAACTCTTACCTAAGCCTCAGTTAGGCCCGACCTAGAGTCCATCATCGTATTAATATATATTTATTTTGTCTGAAACATCGAAACAAATTTAAAGCAAAACTTAAAGTGAAAAACGGAAATGATTCCCATATCGATGAAAACTTGAAAAGTCGGAATAATTCGTTGGTCCCTCCATTAACTAACAACGTGAATTATTGCAATTGGGACCGTACTAAAATTTGGGTGTGGTTTCGAAATAGTACCAAAAAAAGGTAAAATTAAAACTTAAATAAAAGAAATAAATGGTGTGTGTGTGTGTCGTCGGTGTCGAAGGATGTTTGGGAACCGAGTGGGGTTAATTTCAAAGATTTACAAAAATGGAAAGTCTTTGGACCGCAAAACGTATGGACATCGTACCTAAGTTCCTGACTTCTTGCTATATTTGTACATTAACGTGTTTCCCTTTGTCCCTTTTTTGTCGTCTTCTTTAGATTTTTTCTCCTTCTCAATAATTTAATTTTCTCCCCAATCTATTTTGTTAAGGAAAGTTACATGTAATAACAAATAAAAGTATAGAAATGACTATAACAATTTACTCAAAATCAAGTTTACTAAATCAGCAAAATTTTAAAATGACTTATGAACCTAAATTTTTATCATAGACTGCCATTTGGAATTAAATGTTCATAGAAAAAAACTTAAATATAAAAAGGGAAATCACAAACCTGAACTCGGCAATCTTTATAATTTGATACGATTCTATATAAAATGTGTGTAGTGGTAGTTTTCATATTCTATCCAGTACTATTTAAAACAAAGTAACAACCTATAACTATAACCACATCGAAACAAATAAAGATTTAATCTCGTGAACACATCGGGGAGTGTCCACTACCAGCTCGCTTCACATGGCCCCCACATTGAACGAATAATAAAATGCCACGTAAGACAATTAAACGTGGATCCAACAAAATAGTGAATGATATTTGGAAGCCTAAACAAGATTTTGACAACCTCACAAATCGAGATTCTATCGATACCGTCCGATGTTTTCCACGTTCGTCTAATCTCGGACTTGATTGCGATTCCAAAAAGGAAATATATAGACATATCTAAACACCTTTAGATACGAGATTTTTTTTTTTAATGTTTATATACAACGAGCTTAGTTGTATATTCGTATCTTCTAAATATATTAATAACATTGCTTAATGTCATTCATACTATGTCAGTAATAATGATTATATATAATTTATATGATCCACAGTACTGATTTGCATAAAAATTCGATCTAGTAAATCAAAAAAAAAAATCGATACATAATTAGTTAATACATGCAACTGTGACATTTCACGTGCCAACATATTTGTTCAAGAAGCTAAAATTGTATCTCATTCAATATTTCAATCTAATAGTGTTTACAATCTTATCTGTTATTTGATTCTTGAACTTATTGTTTACAAAAAGGAAATTGAATTTGTTTGTACTCGTCCACGCTATGTGGACACATAGGCAAGTATATATATTGAGGTAGATATAGGCGTTGATTATTTTTATTTATATTTAGGGTTAATGTACAGTACTCTGCATATTAACAACCATATATGATATCACTGTGGTTTGTGGGGATGCAATTTTAAAAAGTAATATTTTATATAGAAACCGAAAATGAAAGTCTATATAGATTGTAGAAATTATTTATACGGTATCTATTGTACACTTACTTACTTATTTACATTCGATAATGCCTGTTCCTTTAGTACATTTTTGTCATATCATATATGTCGTATAACGAGAGAGTATAAAGGTCCAATAAACTCAGCCAGAATTAGACATTTATTTTTGTTTTCTTTGATTTTGTTTTATGTGAGCACATATGATGAATTGTCGTCGAGGTTTTTGTGAATACAATTAATAAAAGCTAGGTAAAAACTAAAAACTCATGCCATACACGAGCAACTTTTATGCTATTTTATTTTATTAAATTTATTTTATTTTTTTAATTATGTTTAAATATTATATAATGGTTGTTTTGTTTCATAATATGTTTCAAACACATCTTGGAATTCTAAATAGATTACTTTTTTACTCACTAAATCTCCTAATTGAATTGGTCCGAGTGTGTAATTGTGGGTTATTTTTTATAGGTTTTTATTTAAAATTATATAAATACATATATAGAGTTACAGAAAAGTTATGATTGTGTTAGATGAATGCACATAATACATGATATTTATAGGAAAAGGGTTGTATAAGTCTTAGGTTATATTATTTGTTGTTCTATTTTTAAAATTGATTTTTTTGGTAAATTAGGAAAGAAGTCATTACAATATGAAAATCTGAGTGTTCATAATTCATAAGGAATATTTTATACATTCACAGAAATATTTGAAAAATCGAAAATATTAATTTGGGAAAGTTTATTTAATATTAAAATGTGTTTGAATTTTAATTTTAGAATAATAAATATAAGGATATTAAAATTAAAGTGTTTGGTAAGTGGAAGCATAGAAGAACTGAAGAAAAATAGTTGAGAAAAATTGTGGACTTGATATTTATTAAAAACCCTAATATATAGAGGATTCACAGGGGTAATTGGGAAAAATGATAAGCTTTTGTGGGGATATTTTATTTGAAAGAGATGTGAGACAGAGTATCTCTCTGTAAAGTGGGCCGTGGGCTTTAATAATTATTGACACATAAACGTATATATAGAGATATAGGATCAGGCCAAATCACATATCTACAAAAATCAAGCTTCTATATATCACAAAAAAATGCCAAATAATAATCATAATAATATAAACATATATATATAGGGAGAGAGAGATAGTGGACATAGAGAGAGAAGAGCAGTAGTTTCCACTTGAGGAAAGCAACATGTTCAACGAAAGCAATTATTGGAATGTTTGTTATTGCATCCCACTCAAAATATATGTACAACGTCATGTAAAAAGCATTTTAGGACCTTAGAATTTAGATTTTAGATTTGATTGAAAGTTTCACTGATTTTTTTTTTAAATTACATTGATATCGTACTCCCTCTTTTAACTTTTTTTTTCTTTGATTTCTTATTAGCATCCAATATTGAAATTTTAAAGAGTTTAATTGGTGGCAGAAGAGAGTAAATAGTTCTCAACTGTTATAAATAACTACATAAAACAGAAAACGTTTGATGAGTTTTGTATAACTGGAAAACACAGAAAACACAAAAACTCATTCGAATCCTCATTGATTACTTAAAAAAGAAAACAATAATGACATACTCCATCATAACTCGGGTGGTAATGTAATGTAAATTACAAAGTGGATAGTGACGTGGCAACCTCAAAAAATTTGAGTTTTTTTTTTTTTTTTTTTTCATTTGTTAGCCCGTATATAGCCTCTGGACCCAATAAAAACACGAAATAAAATTGTATGTTTCCCTTTCCGACACAAGTCCAGCTTTTTCATCTTTCTCTCTTTTTTTAAAAAACACTTAGTTATTTTCCCTCTAAAATAAATTGATATAATTTCCTTATATATTTTTGTGGATATTTTTTTCAAATATAATAGTTTCATTATAAGAATAAAGAATTATTGAGATGATGTAAAGGCTGACGAATTTTTATCCCAAAATATTATACGAATCTAACAATCCGATCTTATTTTAGAATACCAAATGTATTAGGTGGCTCCAGCATAGTAGTCAGAAACGAAACGCCATCTCGGGTCATAAGGAGTACGTAACACGCGCGAATATAGGGAGAAGTGAATGACACGCACAAGGGAGAGCGCGTGAGATGAAAATACGAGGTAATAGAGAGAAACGAAAGTCATTGGTGGATGAAAGAGGGAAAACGTGGACCCCACAATTTGTCCGTACTAATGGATTGATCTTTTCTGGTAACATTTTCCTTTTTCTCTCATAATTCCTTTTTCCTTATTTTGATACCTTCTCACTTTTATTATTACAATTTTTTTGTTTTTCTTATTTTTATATGGAAAATTACTAATTAGTCCCTGTATTTACGTTTATATCCTTGTAATTCCTCGTATTTTCAAATCAACCCCACTGATTGATATGGGCCACTCATTCTCTATGTAATCTTTGTTTTCTTTTAAGCGAATTTATATTTGTTTCTGGGCATTACCGATCAAGCCCGAATCTAAATCCCAAAATCGGATCTAGTTGTTAAATCATAATAACCCGGTAATCTAAAAGACTATAATTTTTTGAGTTTGAATGGACCCGACAAATTGAACCAAATTAGATGGTAAGAAGTTTATGTGATCTGAATAAATAGTTTGTTCCCTGCAAGTTGATATGAATATTTGCAACAATTTGATGAAGCAACTTGTGTGTAAACAAGTGAGCTATTTCCACTATGTTTCTTTCTCTCTTGGGGGGTTTTTGTTATTGTTATTCTTGATTAGTTTCAAAATCTTCATGTCACATGTTCACATGTACATATCCATGTATATGTATTTTACATGTATATTAATCACATACCCATAGGTTGATGTTTAATTTTAAAATATAGGAAATAGTAATCATGAAATAACATCGTAAGCAGTTGTTAAAATAAGCAATTTCACTAAAATATATCAGAGCCTGTAAATCTGAACATAGAATGCATATATGGTGGAAGTTTCGCATTATTGGCAAGTTTAGAAAACAAAGAAATCTAGATCGTTAAATTCTACGGTTAAGAAACCATCTTTAGAGACTATTAAACTTTTCAATTTGGTGAACAAATAGTCAAAATAACCAAGTAAGCAATTAATATAGTTTGATAAATGAGTTTTAAAAGCGTTGGACTTAAATTATTTTATTTCCCTATATAAAGATCCAGGCCTTCGGTTGGAACAACTCAATTTAAGATCAATTGAATTGTGATTTCAGACACTGTAAAAGTTTGGGCAAAGTATTTTAGAAAACTTGCACCAATCCGGCCTTAAGTAATAAATACAAACTTGAAATAAGTTATTCCTATTTAGAAAATTTTATTATAACATAACTCTTTATATAGTGAGAACCCTATTACTTGCTTGTCTTCAAGGAATTGCTGTTTATGGAACTCCACTTTAAATAAACATATAAATAATCTATTTAGTAGTAGAAAAACTTAAGATCCCATCTACTTTAATTTGCCCGATCATGAAAACACCTATTTATTGTACATAAATATACATCTTTAACATATATAGATATATGCGTGATCTAGTTGTATTTGTAACCTTATTACCTTTTTATTCACATAGAAAAAGAAATAAACAAACAAAAAGCTTTGTTCCAAGAGTTTAAAGTATATCAAAATTGGCAAAATCGTTGGGGGTTTTTAAGTAATCTATTAGACAATTCATTTTCTTGCAAAAAATACCTTTTATAGATTGCTTACCGAACCAAGCCGTGGACTTCACTTTCTTAAAACATGAAATTACGTATTAAAGGAATCTTTTGATTAATCAAAGAAGATGTTTTTGTACACATAGATAATAATGGAAGTGGAAATCTTTTTTTCTCTTTCTCAAATATAAAATAAATAAAATGAAGAAACTCCAATACGAGGAATTGTTTCGAATATAATCTTTTTTCCAAAGAAAGCAAGTGGTTAGAGAGAGAATAATATTATTTTTTTTAAAAACAGTGAAAAGAGAGAAAGAGAAAGGGCAGTGGAAGTAAATATAAAGGAAAGGATAAAAATGAAAGCTTTCGTAGAAGCAAACTCTTTAAAAAAAAAGAAAAAATTATTTTCTTCATCTTCTTCTTCTTTTATCTCTCTCTAGCTCTTATTACTATCTTTTTTTTTTGTTATTTATTTTCTACCAACCAAAGCTTTTTCTCTTTGGTTTCTCTTATTTAGCTTCTAACCTTGAGGAGAATCAAGCCAGAGGATTGAAGTCTGAACCTTTCAAAGTTCAAACAAGAAAAGAAAAAAAGATAGCAACAAAAAAAAATGTGGGATCTAAACGACTCACCACACCAAACACTTAGAGAAGAAGAATCTGAAGAGTTTTGTTATTCCTCACCAAGTAAACGGGTCGGATCTTTCTCTAATTCAAGTTCTTCTGCTGTTGTCATCGAAGATGGATCCGATGACGATGAACCTAACCGGGTCAGACCTAGTAACCCACTTGTCACACATCAGTTCTTCCCGGAGATGGATTCTAACGGCGGTGGAGGAGACGGTGGTGTTGGTGTTGGTTCTGGCTTTCCCCGGGCTCACTGGTTTGGTGTTAAGTTTTGTCAGTCGGATCTAGCCACCGGATCGTCAGCCGGTAAACCTGCCACCGTAGCTGCTGCCGTGGTAGAGCCGGCGCAACCGTTGAAAAAGAGCCGGCGTGGACCAAGGTCTAGGAGTTCTCAGTATAGAGGTGTTACGTTTTACCGGCGTACCGGAAGATGGGAATCTCATATTTGGTATTTTAATTTTTGTTATAATCTCATCTTTTTTAATTTGATTAATCGATCTTACTAGGAGATTTTAATCATAAGTTTTACTCTCTTTTTTTTTTCCTTATGTTTATCTTAAATTCAGGGACTGTGGGAAACAGGTTTACTTAGGTAATATATTTTCCCCATTTTTTTAAGTTTATTTTTTGGTATTCTGCTGATGAAAAATGTCATCATAATTCTTTTTTTATTTTCTATTTAAATTTCTGAATAGGTGGATTTGACACTGCTCATGCAGCTGCTCGGTATGTTTTCGGCCTTTGACTCTCTCTTTTTATAACAAAAAAAAAAAGAATCGAAGAAATACATATAAATTAAAGTTTATAAATTTTATTTTGTAGAGCATATGATAGAGCTGCTATTAAATTCCGTGGAGTAGAAGCGGATATCAACTTCAACATCGAAGATTATGATGATGACTTGAAACAGGTAAATTTATCAAAAAGTTATATTTTAAACTATATAAGTTTATTCATAATGATGGAAAGTTAATATTGAAATTGAATTTTGTTAGATGACCAATTTAACAAAGGAAGAGTTCGTCCACGTACTTCGCCGGCAAAGCACAGGCTTCCCTCGAGGAAGTTCTAAGTATAGAGGTGTCACTTTGCATAAGTGCGGTCGTTGGGAAGCTCGAATGGGTCAATTCTTAGGCAAAAAGTACTATCTCTTATATGAATATCATTTCAAACACCTCATTTTTGTTTCTTGTTATTTTAACTTGAGTTTTGGATTCATGAAATCTTCAATATTAGGTATGTTTATTTGGGTTTGTTCGACACCGAGGTCGAAGCTGCTAGGTAATGTCTTTTTCTTTGATTCTACAACACACATTGTTATAGTATCATATAATATGTTTTGTCTCTTCTAATTAATTTCCTTATTATATATATAACCACAGAGCTTACGATAAAGCTGCAATCAAATGTAATGGCAAAGACGCTGTGACTAACTTCGATCCGAGTATTTACGACGAGGAACTCAATGCCGGTAATTTTTCTCATTTAATCGAGTAATTTATATATTTTTACTCTAACCCAAAGCAGAATGTGGTTTAATGATTTTGAATTTGTGCATAGAGTCACCAGGGAATCCTGTTCCACAAGATCATAACCTGGATTTGAGTTTGGGTAATTCGGCTAATTCGAAGCAAAAGAGTCAAGATATGCGGCTCAAGGTAGGGGTTAATCATATATTATCAACATTAATTTGTACCTTATTACAGTATATAGTTTTATTTTGTTATAAACATGTTTTTTTTTTCAGATGACCCAACAACAAGAAGATCCCCACTCTAATGAAATTCTCGGATTAGGTCAAACCGGAGTGCTTAACCATATCCCAAATTCAAATCACCACGTGAGTAAAAACCACAAAAATACTAATACCGTCATTTAGTTTTGAAATATATTTTATATAATAGTTTTTTTTGTAAATTAGTTTCCGGGCAGCAGCAACATTGGCATCGGAGGCGGATTCTCACTGTTTCCGGTGGCTGAGAACCACCGGTTTGATGGTCGGCCCTCGACGAACCAAGTGTTGACAAATGCTGCAGCATCATCAGGATTCTCTCCTCATCATCACAATAAGATTTTTAATTCTTCTTCTACTTCTCATCAAAATTGGCTGCAGACAAATGGCTTCCAACCTCCTCTCATGAGACCTTCTTGAATTTATAATATTTTTATTTTCATTATATATAAGAAACAAAATTCGGAAGAAAATGAACCTTTAAATCGTTATATGTTCTTTGTATTAAATTAATTATCGGCTTATCTTTTGTTAAATTTCCTTAGACCTCTTGTCAAATAGGCCAGTGAATTTTCTCAGGCAAATTAAATAGAAATATTTTCCCCTCCATGGGATATATAATATTATATCTATATGGGAAATTGGATAAGTGTGTGATTTGAGATGTTCTGACTAAAAAGGTTGAGAAGAGATTTGTCAATGAGTTGTCTTTTGTTGTTTCTTCTCAACACATTTATTAAGATTTTTAAAACATTACTGCTTTATATGTTACCTGCACCTATCTACATATATGTTCAGTCCTAACTTGTTTTGTTATTCCTCTTTCATATCTATTCAATTAATATTTTCGCAAACTTATTCTGTTTTATTTTTATTTTCGTGGACCCAATTTCACTTATTATTCTCTAACTTCATAACATTTTTATGAATTAATGGGTCGTCCATAAGAAAATTACGAATTTTCTTAGTTTATAGTATTTTCAAACTTGAAAGTGGAAAGTAAAAAAATGATAGATATTTAACCGACAGAACTAAAAAAAACAGTGACATTTATTTTACAGTAATAAAATATTAATAGTAAGACGAGAGAGAGAATCAGAAGTAGATTGGTTCTGATGTTTCCCTAATGGAGTAAGAAATATTACTCACAGTAATTTTAGGATCTCAACAAAAGTTAAAATGAATATCAACCGCAAGATCTCTTCTTCTTTTTTACAGTCTCTGAATATAAAATCAAATGCCTAGAACTAGAAGCTATGAGACCGTTAGTTAAAAAAAAACAATAATATTCCAAGACTAATTAATAATTCTGTGGGAAATGTAAATTTAGGTATAAAGAGAAAAGAGGCAAATAAAAATTGGGGATTATTAGGGATGAGTGGTCATTTTCAAGCAATGTGTCCTTTGAATCAGTTTCTCTCTCTATCTCTCACAGAAACCCAAAAGAAGTCAGACATTGTTATAATGGTGAGAGAGACTTCTCGGCTTCACTTCCTTTTAATTCTCTATTTTTTTAATAAAAAAATTATATTATATTTAATGTTTTTTACTCTTACACTTATTCATGAATCCTTTCCTAGATTTCACTTTTATTCTGTATATAATTTGTTCCTCCTTAAACTCTTGGTTCATCTATTTGGTTACATATATAGTCGTATACTACTATATTAAACACCTTCGGGTTGTTATTAATACAAGCAGTGGTATAAACCTAACTAATGTAACTTTGACAATAATACACTTTCCCCTACAATGACATTCAGACTATTTACCTAATATAATGATACAAAATGGGATGGAGTTTTTAAAATTTATAGCAAGTGTCTTTTTTATTTACTGGAAGAACTTGAATTTAAGTCCATTCGAAACACTTTTATCATTTCCAAATATTAATTGATAAAATCGATGGTTTTTACAGAAATACTATATTCCCTTTTTTAACAAAGAATATTGATTTGATATACTTTTCATCATATTGATTTTAAAATTATAACATATTTTTTTATATCAGTGTATATTTTCACAAAATAATAATTTAACTATGATTGAGCAATTATCAAACTTTAACAAGAAAAACCTAAACCGATGTTATTCTAAGGAAATAAATTATATTAAACTGAGCAACTTTAGATTTTTGAAAAGCAATTTGAGATAGAATTAATGTGTTTGTTCATATATAACGTTATATCATTGCAATTTTTTAAACGATGCAATTTATTGACACGTCCTCTCGTTGGTTGTCATTAAGTATTTCACATTATATCATATATACCAGTACCTTATGGCATAATTAAACATTAATCAAACTAAACAACTTTTTTTTATGAACCAACCAATCAAAATCAACAAATTAAGACTCTAGATGATTCATTTAAATTAAGAAGTTGAAAGAGTTGAATAATCATTCTTCTAGTTTTAAAAAAAAAAATATTTGAGATGAATTGAAAAAATGATTCAACCCATTCAACTTACAAATTTATTTCTTAAAACGAATCACAAAAAAAAAACTGTTCAACTCATACATCTACTATGAGTATAAAAGAGTTCTTAAAACATTTGAAGTTGAAAGAGTTACTATTTTGCACATAAATTAGTTGAATGATATTTAATTTTTTTTTTCTAGCTCAATTTTTAAAATCATCTATCTACACAACCATTTGCATTCTGAATATATTACATATATGAAGGTATAATACCTTACATTATTCATGAATTATAGTTAGCTCATACATGACTACCTATTATTTTACTCTTTTTTTTTATAATAATCCTGTCTTCCATTGGTTATGTAACAAACAAAGAAAGATAGAACATACAATATTTTTGTCAAATACTAGAATGAATCCACACATCATCTAATGGCGGTTGAGTACCGGGACTCATTTAGTTATCTGTTATACTACTATTAATTTATTTTTTCCAATGGAATTTCGTAATTCACATGGATCACGTCGTAACAACATTTTCCTTCAAATGGTATAGTAACTTATTTGATAAGCAACAATCTCATCCTTAAATCATTAAGCTAAAACCAAACTTATCATTCGAAAAAAGTACCAATCAAAACTTTTATATATCACAAGTAACAAAAACCTTTCCAGTATTTGAAGAGACATTAAAAGAAAAATCTGTCACATGTACAACACACACATATATACGTATTTGTACATGTATATATTTGAGCATGTCAAGAAAATAAAATTGTCTAGGGTTTGAAGGCAAGTGGAGATTAGTGTACGAGGAAGCGGTAGGATGGACCAATGAATGCAGACTTCCTGGGGAAATTCGAAACTTTATAATTAGTTTAGTCGAATAATATTTTTTAATCATACGATAAGGAATCAGTCGGCCCATGAGTAGAAACTGTCTGCAGAAATCTTAAAAATTAATATAAGTTCTTAAGTACGAATTATATGGAATTTTTAATTTAAGATGAACCTAAATTCGTCACTGAAGTCGTCACTTCAAACATATGATAATGGCATGAGGGCTAGTATTTTAGTTTAATTCATTTCTATAAGTGGCAACATTTGTAGTCTCACGAGGATAATCGTACTACCCAACTTGCTAGTACATCTTCTTGATTGTTCTTAGTGCTTGATTATTAAATTCGTCAATCGAAAAACTTTTAAGATACTAATTAAAAATATATATATATATATAATAATAAATAATTAGTGGATATGCTTTTTTTACTTATGGAGTCTCCTAGAAAACAATCAACTTGCAAGCAATACCTAGAATCTCAAACCGATATTTTCTTTTTAAAATCCCATCTTACTTTTTAAAACCTAAGATCTGTTAATACATTGGATGAAAATTCCAGTGTATATAATTACCTATTCAAATATCATAAAACGAATCCTAAGAGAATAAAACTTTACCATGCATATGGTTGTGAATACGGTTATGTGCATATCTGATTATAGTTTCAAAATCGAATGTGATATTGGACTAGTTATGCCATTGCTATTTTGGTTGAAATAAAACGGATCCTGTGCTGAAAAATATAAATAAATTTGGGATTATGTGATATAAAACGAGATTGCAATTAACTATAGTCTAGATTGGCTCGGTATGTTTAAGTTTTAGTATATATCTATATTTCTTAACATGTATATTTATAATTTAAATAATTTTGAAAAATTTAACGTTTTGATAGTTTTTTTTCTTTAATTTATATTTTGATTCCAGTGTTTATAAGTGAAAAATTGATTTAGTTTTAGTCGTCTTTTATCAGTTTAAACGGAATTAACTCGACTCAAGTTATTTTTATTGAATATCTTTGTCTATATATATATATATTAATATCAACGTCATCCATGTTTTGAAAACATGGAAAGAATGATGAATTTTTCAACTCTCTTTTTCTTTTGCGTTTTGTTAATTTATTGACCCCTTTTTTCGTCGACACACTTTTAGCCTCTTACCTTAAAAAGACAAAATAAAAAATATATCCACTATGCCGTGAATGCAAAGGAAAATAATCAAATATATCCACTTGTATTGGTACCGAATCAAAATGAAGATATTATGACAAAAACTAATATTATAAAATAGGGATCATTACGGGGAATACGTCCAGTAATTTTATAACAATTATCAGAAATGATTCATACAATATAATGGTGAAACAAAATTAGAGTGGTCCCAAAAGAGGACAGGTGTCTCTCATGCTTTGTCGAGAAAAACTCTAAACACAAAAGAAACATTAGACTGTATTATTATTATTATTATTACCAGCGATGAGCGAACTCATGTTTTGCAGCAACTTTAGTGAACCCAGAAATATAAAAATTTGTAAGAGATCTATTAAGTTATATACTTTAAGATCTTTTCTTTTGCATCGTATCGACGAAGCACTGTCTATTCTGCAGAGACACGTAGACCATAGATTCGGCCTCTTATCACGAGAGTAGAAAACTCTCTGAAACAAATAACATTTCTGTTGTTGTAAAAAGTGTTTTTACTCTGCAAGATAAAATAAAATTTTTTATTACTTTTTACAGTCTGCCATTTTTGTTTGCTTTTCGGCTTTGTTTCTTTTAGTTATGTATTGCCATTCAATATGTCAGTTTCCATATTTAGAATATTAGTCCGATGCGTCTTATTGCCCGAAGACATCGAAAGGAAAAATGCAAAAAAGGTGAAATTTAATTTCACTAGAAGCATATATATAAAAGGGTATAGTTGAAAAAATAGTTTTTTCAAGTTATCAATGATATTAAAAAATCCATAACCTTTGACAAAAATGATTTTTGAAAAAACAAATGGCTTAGAAAAAAATATAACTGGAAATAGTAAGAAACAAATGGCTTGTCGCTAAACTGATTAAAATAAACTCTATGATTATGCCGTTTGAATTTTGCCCTCGTTCTATCATTTGCTGCTACCTTATGCCAACTATTTTGCCATCCTGTTGATTTGGTAAAACAGTAATTTTCCTTCTTCTTTATTTTTGCCGTTGCAGTAAAAGTTATCAACTAAAGTTATATACATCGTTTCGTATAGTAGTTTTAGTTTTTGAATTATATTTCTTGTATTTTTGTTCTTGAAGAATCTCGTTTTTGGTGGAAGTGGAGAAGAATCAATCTAACACACACAGCTTCATCATATTTTGTTGTCCTTGGCCGACAATCTTCTTACCTTGTTGCCTTTGTTTTGTCCCATCGCTCTCAACGCAATTTCTATTTATAGTAAACTCGCATCTGATTTGTATATATTTTTTTGAATTCATTTTGTAACATTCATATTTCTATTTTTTTGAAATAATTCCCATTATCAAGCTCATTGTTGGCATCATTTCAACTCTAGTATATTGGTACAAAACCGGATGCTTTGTAAGAAAACTATACAGATTTTTAAATGAAGTAAACCATACTGTAAATCAAGCATTTTAATTTAAATTGTAAAAGAATTAAATCCAACACAAATTGAAATTATCTCGAAAAAAATGTTTTCTAGTTGGCTTTTACATTTCATTCACCATGAAGAAAAAAAAAACTGAAATGAAGACCAGATTAAATTCTCCTAGTGTAAACTCGGTAGTGTTGATTTTGGTCTAAACAAAAATTGTCTACGGATAAGTATTGATTAGTCAATAAATCAAACGATTTTGCTTTCTGAATTCACAGACAAAGTCTTAAAGAGTGAAAGGTGTTTTCTTATCCCAATATGTTATCTAAAACACAATTTCGTGCTATTAGAGACTAAAGAGTCTCACGAGATTCCAATTTGGGAAAAGGCATATTATTTTGTGTTTTTGCTTATTTTGACAACTTTATAAATTTCATAAAAGTAGAAAGTCTCGTGGTCCATCTAAAAATGTCGTGGTAAGCATGGGAACCACCCAAAATAGGGTACAAATTGTGACTCGTACCTACATTTTCTCCATATTCAATCCCTTTCATAATTTTCTGTAACTCATTACGAAATTTATAGTTGCGTTTATATGATAAGAGTTATAGACTATAGTATCGAAATACTAACTACGAAATATCCAAATCAGGAAAGATGATGTTGATCATTTCGTATTATACAATTGATACATTAGGGTTTATACTTTATTCAATCTTCCTATAAAAAGCAACCCAACTTTGTCAAGAGAAAAAAATGTCATCAACGCTTCAAACAGAAAAATCCATAGGAGTTAAAGGTTATTTAACACGCATTTTTGTAATCATTTTGAAGTATATATGTACGTGACAGTGGTTCAAATTTATTTATGTTTAATAAGTATACTATGTGAGAATTTATTGCGAATCGTAGATAGAGGATTGCATTTGATAATCTATGAATGATAAGTCAAATCTAGGCTTATTCCCAAGAAATTACGTCTGCGCTTTTGTGGATTTTTAAAGTTTGAGTTCATCACGTTATTGAAAAAACAATTCAATAAAATGACAGGAGTTATGGTAGACCGTGAGAATAATGGCGAAGTCTCAGCTTTTTCGTTTTTGTGATTTAAAATACTAGTGCATGAGAAAATTTAATCTTACAACTTTTAAACAATAAGAGAAAATGACTTGCATGTTAACGTTTGAACAGAATGGGCCTATCAGCTAAGGCTTTATTAATTACATTAAACATTAGCACGTTAGGCCTATAGAACATAATGGATCTAAACCATAATAGAATTTTCAGTTTACTATATCCATTATAAAGCCCATTTGCATGATCTTGTTTTCTCCTTCAATGTTCAGAGTTCATACTGTTGCTATTGTTTTCTTGAAAGAGGCCAAAATAGTGGACATAGCCCAAAATAGTTTGGGCAGTGTGATTATAAGCTTTTAATGAAAATTTTACCAATTGTATAGCTTAATTGTACATTTTTTTCATAATTAAAAACAATCTTTCATAATGAATGACTTTATAAGCTACTAATATAAATAACCTAAATTTTCTTGTCAAGATTTTTAAAATATTCACAATTCTCGGACATTTGACAATAAAACTCTGAATAATAATTTTAGATTATTCGAATAAGTACTAAAAATCATTTTGTGGTTTGATATTTTTTGAAGTTTCCACATGCTTTTTGAGTTCGTTATTGATCATCATATCATATCTTTTAACAAGATTCTTCTGACAAGTATAATTCTTGCACTGTGACGTACGCGTCTACTTGCGCGTAGAGTAGAACACATAAGAGTCAATGTGATAGGATTGTTGTACTTGTACTGAGCGAACGAAGAAGATTTTTAGAGTGCGTATCATCAACAACCAAAGTACATCTCAGCTTTCTTTAGACCGTCCGATCCTACTTAACTGTTGTACTAATTAACTAATGAATACACAACACGTGTATGTTATACTCTTCTTGGGAACACCCTAAAAGGACGATGTCACACAGATCTCAGCACCTTCTCTCGTGAATTTCCCACCGTCAGATCATGCTAGGTTTGTGACGTTAGCTTATTATTTGTTGCGCATCTCTAGGCTCTCTCTATCCACTTCCTTATCTTATAACCGTTCGATCTTGTTCTTTTTTTTTTCTTTTTGGGTGGAAAGATATACATTTGAGTTTGGAGAAATAAATACAAGTATGTGATATAGTTATTATATCGTCTTTATGTTTTCATACATTTGCGTGTGCACGAAATTTTCTTTATATTGTTCATAACAATGTATAACGGACGACTCTCCAATCCGGTTATATTTATAGCTTTTGTTTTTTAGTTTTTCGGATTTTACATTTTTGATCTATGAAGCACATAAACCAAATGAAACTACATATCAATCTATTTGGCCTGGTAGTGTCTGTTTCGGTTCATTTATTTTAATTGTTTGTGAAGAAAATTAGTTCGAATCTGTGCACCGCTTTTTGGATTCAGTTTCTATTATTATTGGTTAAAAATTAAAATAGAGAAATAAATGAACTCTTCCTTTATCGGTTCAACGTTTGATCGATTTATCTCGACACAACACTAATTCAATTTGACCGGACTGAACACTTTTATCAATATTAATGTTAAGTTGTTGACATATGGAGTATTATTGTAATAATGAATAAACGACGCCATGATTGCGTACTATCGGACTCTAGCATAAACCACTTTAAAATTGTTTTCATAAACCCTTCTGAATTCTATTTATTTTTACGTTTAATAACCAGCCTTTTAAAAATAAATGATTATAGCTTTTATAATTAGGTTCCAAGTGGGGAGAGATGTCTTGGGGATCTCATTTGACGTGTGATGTTGAATTTATGATAGAGATCCTAATGATCTCGTGGTCCCTCTCGCAGGGTATATGTAACAATCCAATATATAACTTTCATGTTATGTAAATGAGAAGAATAGTGAGAAACTTAAAAACTTAAAAACAACGCGAGTTTGAATTATATTATCCTTGTTATTTGATATGTATTACGGATACTTTGGTGTGGTGCATATGGATAAATCGTTATATATATGATATCATATTGCTATTGAATATGATAAAAAAAAAAAAAAACAGGCAACCCAACGATGTTAAAGGATGAAAAGGAAGTTTAGGATCATCTTTTGTTTTCTACTTTGTTTTTCTGACTTTCAAATCAGACAAGACAACGAGGTATGGGTCTTTTAACATACAGAGACTCAACTTGAAAATTCCATCAAACCACCAATAAAAATAAAGAAGAGAAAACATTCAACTATCTTGTTAGAATCTAGACAAAATAAAAAATGTATCTTGCTGATTTTGAACAAATTATTAAAGCTCTCAAGTCTCAACCATCCTCTCATTAATATCATTGACAATTCTAGAAGCCGTAAATTTTATATTTTTTGTTGTATCGTGTTAAATTTGAAAAGGATACTCAGATAAATGAGATATGTTTGTTGAGTGAGTAAAATCAGATTCGTTGTCTAATTCGACGATTCAACTCTACGTTAATTTAGGATATTTTATGTATATTAGATATAAGTTCGATCATTAATTGAGGAAAATGACCACGTTTAACAAAGCCTTAGTTGTTCCAATTTTACAAAAACAAAATAGCTTTGATTTTCCCTAATTATATTCGTTCTCAAATGACCATTCAATTTTTATTTTGTTGTGTATGTTCTCAATTTACAATATCCATTATAATCATTCGGAACTCTATACCATGCCACTTTCTTATTACTTACGACATTTATTTAAAACAGTATTTTTTATATAAAATAGTACCAGAAAAACGAACTTAATAAAATAATCGAAAAGCAGATGCTGAACAAATGCTGCAGGCTTTTAGTAATTGTCTCCCATTTGCTTTTCCTCTGTTTCAGAAATTGTATACGAGGTTAAGTGAATGTTGCAATTGAAATAAATGATGCAGTTTTTGCATTCATCAAGAGAACAAGTACGGTTGATGTTTTCAGTGCAAAGAAATAACGACTATATACAATGTAAACAGATAACTTCAATTATTTTTATACAGTATATAATTTGCTGTATGCTAAGAACTATATCAAAAACAGAATTAATGCATCTTAGTTATATTTACAAATTACAATTAGATTTGTGTGTTTCTTTTTAATAAAGTGAAAATAAGTGGTGTTGTCTTCATAGTTCAGAACGCAATTGGAGACTTTGGTGCATTCACTTTTGTTTGCAGCAACACATTTATACAAGGGTTTTATTGATAACCACGGTAAACCCATATTACTTTTGGTCGATATTTTGTACCACATACTATAAAACACTAGTATTGGATCCGGATCATATATATATAATAGTGAAAACCACCATACTAGCGAAGTTCGATAGTTGATTTAGTAGATGTCGTGTTTCAATTTAAACGCGAACGTACGAGAGTTGTATAGTTTAAAAAAAATAGACAAGGTCTATTTGATAAATTTCACAATACGAAAAAATGGTATAAAAGTCGGATGTAATGTAACGCATGTCAGTGGCATGGGCTTATATTATAGTAGTCATTAGAATAAAATAGCCACTAATGTATTCTTTTTTGTCACGCCACGAGTTTTAATATTACTATTTTAATATTATTTACTATTTCAAATCAAGTTACTAAAAGTGGAAATAATTTTGTCAAACACTCGAGTCGTATAACTTTCGTTTTCTAAAAACTAATGGAGCTGTTCAAAATTACCCCATCAAATTAAACTTTGGGATATATAATTCATTTTTTTCTAAACTATATGAATATTTAGCACGAAGAATATGCAAATGCATCTTAACAAATTTCTATTTTAAATAATAGACTATGAGAAAATAGATAAAAGGTTGTATTATTTGTTAGTACTAAAAAAAAAAAGAGTAAAAAAAAACTAACTACGAGTACTAGTTTAGTGTGTCTCACGTGCGACAAGGAAATATTTTGGGAGAGGAGAAAAAATAAAATAAAAACTTTATTTTATTTTATTTTCAACTTTGGTTCGAAAAACAGAGAGCTGACACAAGCTCATTGTTTTTGCTACAGTAACAGCGTCCGTCACTTTTATCCATATGACAGACCAATCATTTTAACCTCTGTTTCCTAGCTGGCGCCTCTCTCTCTCTCTCTCTCTCTCTCTCTCTCTCTCTCTCTCCATGCCCATAAAATCTCAAAAACTCTGTTTTTTTTTTCTAGCTTTAACTGTTTTTTTTTCTTTCTTTTGTTGTAATGATATCACAGAAAGAAGAAAGAGAAGAGACGAAGAAGAAGAGAGTGATGGGAGATAAGAAATTGATTACATCTTCTTCTTCTTCCTCGATTTACGATACTCGTAATCATCATCCTCCGTCTTCTTCCGACGAAATCTCTCAGTTTCTCCGGCATATTTTCGACCGTTCTTCTCCTTTACCTTCTTACTATTCTCCGGCGACGACGACTTCTATGATCGGAGTTCACGGTGACCCACATGCAGATAACTCGAGATGTTTCGTTTCTCATCATCCACCGTCTGATTCTGCACGCGTCGGAGATTTCTCTGAGGTTTTAATCGGTGGAAGCTCAGCCGTTGGATCAGGCTTTGGTTTCTCCGGTGGTGGTGGTAATAACAACGCTCAGGGAAACAGCTCAGGGACTAGAGTATCGTCTTCTTCTGTTGGAGCTAGTGGGAATGAGACAGATGAGTATGATTGCGAAAGCGAGGTGCTTTCTAATTTTTCTCAATCTCTCTGTTTCTCTTTTGCATGTTTTAAAAGTTCAATCTTTGTTTGTTTCTTGTTCTACAGCTGACGGATCTGTACTTTTTTATTTTGCCCTCCTTAAAAAGCGCGAATTCTGTTTGTGTGATTGAAAGTGAAGTTTTTGTGAGTGTTTTGTTAATTTTGCTTGAATGAGAAATAGGAAGGAGGAGAAGCTGTGGTTGATGAAGCTCCTTCCTCCAAGTCAGGTCCTCCTTCGCGTAGTTCATCTAAGAGATGCAGAGCTGCCGAAGTTCATAATCTTTCTGAGAAGGTTTAGTAACTCTTTTTTTTTTTTTTTTTTAAGACTCTTACTCGAGACTTATGTTATCTTCATTGTAACAGAGGAGGAGAAGTAGAATCAATGAAAAAATGAAAGCTTTACAAAGTCTCATCCCGAATTCGAATAAGGTAAATAATTTATATACTCGTGAGACATTATATATTTCCTCATGAATCATTCTTATTGTGTCTGAGATCATAAACATCCATTGCAATGTGTCTATTGGGGAAGACGGATAAAGCTTCAATGCTTGACGAAGCCATTGAGTATCTGAAACAGCTTCAGCTTCAAGTCCAGGTCTCGAAACTCTCTCAGCATATATGATGATTCACTACTAAAGTTTTCTGTGTCCGAATCAATCTATCAAGTTACTCGTTTTGTTTTGCTTTGCAGATGTTGACAATGAGGAATGGAATAAACTTACATCCTCTCTGCTTACCTGGAACTACATTACACCCATTGCAACTCTCTCAGATTAGACCCCCAGAAGCAACCAATGATCCTCTGCTTAACCACACCAATCAGTTTGCTTCGACTTCTAATGTACCGGAAATGATCAATACCGCAGCATCTTCATACGCATCGGAACCTTCCATTCGCAGTCACTTTGGACCTTTCCCTCTTCTTACTTCACCCGTGGTGCGTAGTTAAAAAAAACACATCTCACTCTAGACCACTAGATTCTTGAAAGCTTACTAGAATTTTTTATCGTTACTTAAAGGAGATGAGTCGAGAAGGCGGGTTAACTCATCAAAGGTTGAACATTGGTCATTCCAACACAAACTTAACCGGTAAAGTCTTCTTGATTTTGAATCTTTAAGAAGTTTTAAGACATTGACAATTGTCTCTCTAGTGTTAAATATTGCGACATTTGGGGATTTGCAGGGGAACAAGCTGTGTTTGATGGACAACAACCTGACCTAAAAGATCGACTTACTTGAACAGAATCTCATCTTTGGTTCTTTGTGTTCTTGTTTCTTAGAACGCAAGAAACAATGCTACCGTCTGCGTGACAGTGGATATGCATTTAACGGGCTTTATTTTTTCTAAGGTTCTATTTATTTACAAATTGTTGTTGACACGAACTCTAGAGTGTAGTCTTTGGATCTAATAGCTATATAAAAAAAGGACTGAACTTTTAATACAAAGTCATTGTTAGGTTTATGGTGAGATGTAAATTTTCTAGATAATCTCGCATTATATTGAGACTCGACGACTTGGAAATGTAAATTACAGATAAACTTAGGGCATCTCCAACTCCACTTTATATCCTACCCCAAACTCTATTTTAGAGTAAAATCTGCTCCAACCCCACTCTATTTTCAACACAAAAATAGCGTAAACCTATTTTTTACTCCAAATATAGAGTTTTTGTCATTTATAAACTAGTTCTTGTCATTTTAATTTATTTTATTTTAAGAACTATAATAATTTATTTAACAAACAAAATTTCAGAATCTTATAATATCTTTTTAAATATAAAATAAAATGACATAAAACCATAAACTGATAATAAATAATAATTAAAAAACATTAAAAACTGAAATTAAAATACATAATATAAATTTGAAACAACAACAATTACTAATTTTATGAGTTAATAATCCGGTAAATCGTTTCCGGATCCACCCAAATTATTGAAATACTGTCCAAACGAATCAGGTTTAGCTGGATCTTGTTGATATTGTTGTTGTTCGGCCCTTTTTCGATAAATCATTGTTTGTTCACTTTGAACATATGCACAGAGATTTGGATCCGGTATCGAGTTCAAAACTTTCTTGCTTGATTTAGACAAATTAAAAATAAAGACGCTCATTTTTCGCTTTGAAATGTGTTAATTGATCACCTATGGAAAAAATATACGAATGATGATGAATAAATTTAAATCTATTTTCTTTTGTTATTTTTGTGGTGTATTGTGTTTTTTTATATTAATAAATTTTTTTTTGTTATTTTAATTCTATTTTGTTTTGATATTTTTATGTTGTTATTCTATGGTTAGTTATAAATATTTTCATAATTTTTAGAAGTTTTGAAAGAAATAAAAATTAGTAGGTTAATTTTTAAGTTCTATAAATAAAGTGTATTATTTAACAATTAATAACAAACTTAAAAATAAGAATATATTTAAAATATTTTTTTTAGAGTGAAAAATAGAATAATAAACTGGAGAGAAATTCAACTCTATTTTAGAATTACTCTATTATAGAGTAAAAAATAGTGCAATACATTGAAGATACTCTTATGATTTGGTACCTTTTGATTTTCCCCAACTTTATAGGCTAATCGCATAATTTTTTGAATTTTAGGCTACTTCACACAAATCATTACCCTTGATTAGTATACTAGTAACTGTAGTTCTCCAGAGAGTAACCTAATATAAAGGGATAGAAATAGAAGTTTGAGAATGCAAAACCTGAAATTTTATTTTGAAACTTGGTATTGAATATTATACATAAAAGACATATTTTGTAAAATTACCCAAAAAAGTTTCTTCAACTGGATATATAATGATGAAACATCCATTGAAGACGACTGGAGTTGACAAATTTTTTTACTTTTTATCATTCTCGAATGAATGTATCGTCATACACAGTGACCACTCTCTCTCTCTTAAACCACACAACAACACTCATAAGTCAAAAATAAACAAACTCGCACCGGAGAGACGCCGCA
This sequence comes from Crucihimalaya himalaica, assembly GCA_004349715.1. Lineage (NCBI taxonomy): Eukaryota > Viridiplantae > Streptophyta > Magnoliopsida > Brassicales > Brassicaceae > Crucihimalaya > Crucihimalaya himalaica. The sequence continues at coordinate 713,477 of SMJT01000006.1, read as the reverse complement.
ACCAAAAACAGGGTTTTAATGGAGAAGAAAGAGAATGGTCGTGATGGGAAGCAATCGGGTCGGGTCATCAACGGACCCACTAACCCGATGGTCACACCTCTGCTCAATGATCTTTACCAATTCACCATGGCTTATGCTTATTGGAAAGCTGGCAAGCAATCCGAGCGATCTGTGTATGTTAGTCTTCATATTCCAAAAAAAAAAAAAAAAGCTCGATCCTTTGAATATTCACACAAAGTGTAAAAATTTCACCTTTGTTTTTTCAATTTTTCTTCAGGTTTGATTTGTATTTTCGTAAGAACCCGTTTGGTGGAGAATACACCATTTTTGCTGGTTTAGAAGAATGCATCAAATTCCTCGCTAATTTCAATTTGACTGATGAAGAGATCGATTTCGTTCGTGATTCGTTGCCTGGATGTGAGGTATATCAAAATCTCTCTACCCAAAAGTTTCGATTTTTCATCTTCTTTTAAAAACTGTTTTGGAATTTCAAAATCAGGAAGCTTTCTGTGATTATCTTCGAGGACTTGATTGTTCTGACATTGAAGTGTATGCAATTTCGGAAGGATCAGTTGTTTTCCCTAAAGTTCCTTTACTCAGAATCGAAGGTCCTGTTGCTGTGAGTTTATTAGCCATCTCTAACTCTTATTATTGGAATGATCAGGTTTTTGTCAATTTCTGATTTCGTGTGCTTCTTCTTACTTAGGTTGTGCAATTGTTGGAAACTCCATTCCTTAATCTCATCAATTACGCTTCTTTGGTAGCTACAAATGCAGCAAGACATCGGTTTGTTGCCGGAAAATCTAAGCTTCTGCTTGAGTTTGGTGCTCGAAGAGCTCAGGTTTTCACCTGAAAACTTGTTATATGTTAAGCCTTCGATTTTGAGATTTTGTTTTGTTGCATCTCTGATATATTATCTCTGAATATATTTGGTGATAGGGACCTGATGGAGCAATAAGCGCATCAAAATATTGCTACCTTGGAGGTTTTGATGCAACAAGGCATGTCTTACTAGTGGTTTTGTTGTTTTGTTATGGAAACATCTTAAGGGAAGAAAAATATAATTTTTACTATTTTTCTTGCTTTATTATTACCGCAGCAATGTTGCAGCAGGAAGACTGTTTGGGATACCCCTACGTGGTACTCATTCCCATGCTTTTGTTAGCTCATTCATGGTAAGTTCGCTTTAGCATTTGTTTTCCAATATGTAGTTAGAGTAACATGATTGATTGAGAATTGGAACTTCTTTGCGATCTTTTGTATTACTAGAAAAAAGATTCCGGATTACAATTGAAAGTTTAGAATCAATTGGATTTCTGTAGCTCTGATGTCGAGTTTAGACCGGCTTATGGAAGTAATAGTGAAAAGAGTTATACTTTACATTGGTTCTGTTGTAGAGCCTTGATGAGATTGTTGACAAAGTGCTTCGAAGTTCTGATGGGAAAAGCACTTGTGAGGATTTTGTTAGTTTGGTCCAAACATGCCTAACCAAGATTCAGGTTTGCTAAGTCACATCTAGATTTTGGCTCAGTGTAGTACCGTTCTGTTTTTGATTCATCTCTTTATAATCTTTCTTGTTGTCGGTGGATGACAGAATTCATCTTCATTACAAGGGATTTTTTCCGAGACAAATCAAAGCGAGCTTGCTGCGTTCATTTCATACGCACTGGCATTCCCCAACTCCTTTCTCGCTCTTGTAGACACTTACGATGTGAGTAATAACGTTTTTATTAATGTCAGCTGAGATTAAGATTTCTGTAACGCTGGGAGTTACAAAGAACTAGTGTTTCTAACCGTCTTACAGGTGATGAAGAGTGGAATTCCAAACTTCTGTGCTGTTGCTCTAGCACTTAATGAATTGGGGTGTGTAAGAAATTTTCCATTAATGCTCCATATTTGATTCTCCATTGCAATTTTTTGAAGATTCATGACTTTGTGCTGCTGTGCAGATACAAAGCAGTAGGCATTAGACTGGATTCAGGTGACTTAGCCTATCTTTCTACTGAGGTCAGGAAATTCTTTTGTGCGATAGAGAGAGACCTCAAAGTTCCCGACTTCGGGAAGATGATCATCACTGCTAGTAACGATCTAAACGAAGAGACAGTCGATGCTCTAAATAAACAGGTAAAATCTCTGCCTAGCCTTGTGAAAATTTTCTCTTAAGGCCTCACCTTATAATGTAACAAAATCGTTTTTCATCTCAATAAGGGTCATGAGGTTGACGCATTTGGAATTGGAACCAACTTAGTGACTTGCTATGCGCAAGCTGCGTTAGGTTGTGTTTTCAAACTGGTGGAAATAAACAATCAGCCTCGGATCAAACTTTCTGAAGATGTTACTAAGGTTCGAATTCCGTTAAGAATGTTGCTTCAAACTTTCAGTGTTCTTCTTTGTATAAACCCGCTCGCTTTTCTTTTTGCGTCTTCAGGTATCGATACCATGTAAAAAGCGTACTTTCAGATTATTCGGAAAAGAGGGTTACCCTCTTGTTGATATAATGACTGGAGAGAACGAACCACCTCCAAAGGTAAGAGAAAGACATTAGCTTTCTTGAAAGATTTCAAGCTTTTTTATTGCCTTTTATTTTATCATTTCTGGATCCTAAGGTCGGTGAAAGGTTACTTTGCCGTCATCCGTTCAATGAATCGAAAAGGGCTTATGTGGTGCCACAACGCGTTGAAGAGCTTCTGAAATGTTATTGGCGTGGCAATGCAGGTTAAAACAGAGCTCTCAATTAGTACAAGATACTGAAAAATGCATATTTACTCATTATGTTTTCTGTTTTACTGTCATGAAGATGAAGCTAGGGAAGAGCTAGAGCCACTGAAAGAGCTAAGAAACCGTTGCATCAAACAGCTCGAAAACATGCGACCCGATCATATGAGAAGATTAAACCCTACTCCTTATAAGGTATAATAATCCAACAAAACGCTTGAAAATCCCTGTTTGTATCAAGAGCATTCTGAGAGAAACCTATTTTTTTACTTACACTTCCAGGTTAGTGTCAGCGCCAAGTTGTATGACTTCATCCACTTTCTCTGGCTCAACGAAGCTCCTGTCGGTGAACTGCATTGAGAATTTACAGAAACATTGGTAGTCTGGTTCGGTGTGTGTATAACACCTTAGTATCAGCTTTGCCACTGGTCTCACTCTTGTTACAACATCATTATCTTAAAAACTTCTACTCACCAATAATGCATTGAATGTTTTGGTCATTTCGTGAAAATGTATAAAAATCATTTGTGTCATATCAAAGCAAACTGAGCTCACTGAGGAACTATCACCACAGCAAGAGAGTCACCGCAGATATCAGAACGAGAGATGACATTCCAATTGCTGTAGAATCAGCATTACCCGCAGGAAGATTTGTCGAATTCCGTGAAGAAGAAGTTCCTCCACTGACTGGTGATGGAGACGACTTTGGAGGAGGAGCATCACATGTTCCAAAAGGTGCGTTTGACTGTCCATATATGCAAAAACACATTTATCATTAGCTCAATATGATGAATCCTATTCCATAATCTTAAGTGAGTTTCAAGAAATTAAGAACCCAATTTGAGAGAAAAGGCTAAGGAAGAAGAAGAATGTGGTGTGTTCAATGTAATGTTACCTTGCAATAGACTAAGCTGTCGCAACCACATGTGAGACGACCATTTGCTTCATCTACAGCTTCTGCAGCTCCTCCACCGTCACTCCTCTGTGATCAAACATTCAATAGCACAAATATTTAGAAGATTCTGAATATTCTGACTTCTAGGTTCTTTAAAGGAACAAATATTTAGAAGATCAGCTCTAATTAATGTTGGATTTGTCAAAGGAGTACCTGGTAAAAATCGACGGCTATGAAGTTAGGCCATCTTTTACCCGCTGCTTCATGGCAAGTTCTCATCATTTCAATCAACGGAGAGGAATTATCCGCACAGGCTTGCGTTGAATTCGGACTGGTTTCAAAGTAGTTCTGAAACACCAAAGACCGAGACCTGGTATCCAGTGGAGAAGATTCAGATCGACTCGAGCATGATCCATCCTTCAATCCATCATTGCCATCTACATAACAACACAAACATCATCTTGTTAAGCTGGTCGTTAATATAGATTCATGTCTGATTAAAGTTTATAAAAACTCACACTGGTTTTCAACCATGTAATTCCACTGGTAAGCAAAACCTTCTGAAGCTTCTTTATCCTTCTTCGAAGTAAAAACCACAAGCCTTTGGTTCTGTTTCACCATATCATCCACTGTTGGCCAGTCTGTACCGTCCTTCGGCATTCTAGAAACTGGTAACTGGAATTTACTCAATCCAGATGCATTGAACACCTTACATAGCAATAGATTGATACTTCGTATTAGATACACATATATATATATAAGCTGTCAAAACGGTGGTGTCAAAAGCTATTTGGTAAATGTACCTTAGTCAAACCATTTGGAGATTTGACATAATCTTCAAGAATGATGGTAACAATCTCAGATAAGTTTGATTCAAGAAAATCATTAATCTCTTTGAGCGCATTGATAGCCGGTTGCTGCAAAGGTTAATTCGTTAATCAATTTTTGTTGACTCATAATCCAAATACAAATGATGCAATTGCTGCAACGTACAAAGGCTGTGAAGTTAAAGCAAGTCCCTCCTGTGGAATGACAAAGCCATACATCGTTCTGAAAATCATATGTATCAAGCATGATCCCTCTCACACCATTCTGCAACAACAACAAAAGTCCTAAGGTCAACCAGAGTCATAGTAACGAACAAATCATCGAGGAAAAGGTCAAAAAAAATTTGGATCTGGGTTTCAATGTTACACGTGGAAAGTAAAAAAAGGTTGATCCTTCACAACAAAGGAGTTTTAAGTTTCAATCAAAGCCACCAACTAAAGCTGACATTGTCGTTTATTAAAACCTAAGAGGCAAAAAAGATACTTGCAAACTAAGTCAAATACCAAATTTAGCAAGGAAAATTCTAAAACGAAATTGTCAAAGTTACAATAAAGATCGACGTAGACCTTAAGCTGATTAGTAATGGAGTCTTCTTGATTCTTTGGAGAGAGTAAGATCGAGCCAGTTGCCGAATTAGCCCCCGTGATTGCGTACGAATTGTGTGTTGTTAGCCACGAGTACTTGTTAAACGGCAAACCATTCACCTAACCATCACCAAAACCACATGCAATCCATCACCATCATCACCCTCAAGAACAAAAAAAAAAAAAGAACCAAGAAATTGTAAAACCGAACCTTTGAAGTCGGGTTGAGAGGTTGGATCCGGGTACAAGTAGACCCCGTGTTTCCGTTTGCTGGACAACTTTGGCAAGTCAATCCGGCGTCGCATTGGCTGCTCGAACTACATGTTTCTCCCATCTGTGACCAAAATCAAAACCTCTCTCTCTGTTACTAACTTCTTGTTAAAAAAAGATTCATAGAAATAAGAAGAGAAGTGTGTATAAAGAACCTGGAGACTGTGAACGAAAGATGATAAACATAATACTATGATCATCAGGTTAAAGAAACATTTGTGGAAGATATTGAAGCCCATTTGTTAATGTTTTGATTGGAGAAGAAAGAAAGAGAGAGAGAGAGAGAGACGACGACGATGAAGTTAAATGCGAATGTTTTATACGATAGGAGAAATCTTTTTAATTAAAACGCGGCGTTTGGTTGACAGCTGTTACTTTGGAATTTTCTTGATTTATAATTCTTAATTAATTATAAGGATTCTGTTGGTCGTTTAATTAACATTTAAAGTGGTGTGATTCTCTAATTAATCATTTACAATTTTCGTCTTTAAATATTCTATCACCATGTGGAATGTCATATATTAGACCGAGTCATCCTTGAGACCTTTCTTCTTCGTACAGATAATTTCCAAATAGGAACGAGTATACACGTCGAGGTACACTATACACATGAATTTGAATAGTAGATTGGTGATACACTATTGACTTAGTTTAACACTGCAAAACAAATAAAATAATTATATATTAACTGGGCTCATTCCAAATCAAAGCCCAATTATATTATCTGTTACAAAGGAATCTAGGGCCTAATGTCTACAGCTTCACTTCCACTCCTCTTTACCTACCTAGCTCACTGTTGCCATTGCACAGCAATATTAAACCATCAATGGCCCAACTTTTTAGTCCATAAGACTTAAGTCGATGGCCAAAGCTTCTTGTATCATTGAATTGGATCACATTCTGTTACAAAACATTGATTGGTTTAGTTGTAACAATGAATAGAGAATGAGTAGTAACATTAAGGCACAACAAAAACTCTCAAGTTTCATCCAAGAATATTCTAATAGTCAACGAGCTAAATTAAAAGAAAAGATGAAATCAGGACCGTCAAATATATAAACGACCCATAATAATCTCCAACACAATGACTTGGTCTTTCTCCACAACAAGAGAAAACTACTCCATTCACCTCACGTTGACCCAATCACACGAAACCGACCAATCAGGTACCATCTCACTGACCAAAACACTAATCCTCTCCTCCGGCGAACTTACCAAAGAACTAAACGTAACCGACTCATTAACCGGAGATTGAACCGAGTTCCAACCGGGAAAATCAAAAGGATTTCTCGGTGAAACCGAAGCTTCGTCTTCTTCGCCACACCTTAAGGACCCACTCTCATCCTCATCATCAACGGCTAAGAACGGATGATCCAAAAGCATCTGAGCCGTCCATCTCTCCGACGCGTTTTTAACAAAACACTTGCTCACGAAATCTTTACCTTCCTCCGACAATTCCCCCGGAATCCTCGGAACTTCATCACCGGAACCAATACGTACCATTAAAGACATAACATTACTCATATCTCCTTCATCCAAACACCATGCCGTTTTACCACTAGACATCTCAACAACAGAGCATCCCAAAGCCCAAACATCCGCCGGAGATTCAAACTCGCCGTGATTCACACATTCCGGTGCCATATACAAAGGAGTTCCTCTAATCTCAACACCAATCTCATCACTTGTCCTTTTAGCCAACCCAAAATCAGAAATCTTGACATAACCATCACCAAAAACCAAAACATTCTCAAGCTTTAAATCACAATGAGAATAACCATTCTTGTGAATATGACACAATCCTTTAACAATCGATCTCGTGAATCTCCTCACTTCAAACTCCGGTAACGCTTCACCGGAATTCTTAATCCGGTCAGCTAAATTACCACCGGAAGCATACTCAAGAAACAGATTGTAAATCTCTTCTCCGTTCTCCACCGTTCTTCCTTCTCCAAAACACCGAACGATCTCAGAACAATCACCGAGATCATCAAGAACGTCTCGCTCGTTCCTCAGCGCGGCGGAGCAAACCACTCCTGATGATTTCACAGCCATTAACGACGGAAACGTTGTAGAGCTTCCAGAGGTAGTTGCTAAACTAACGGTAGAGAAGCTTCCGTGACCAATTGTTTCTCTACGAATCCACTCCATTAAATTTAGAGCTCAAAGCAAAAAATCAAAGAAGAAAACAAAATAAAAGTCTTATGAAACAGTTTCTTTACACTTTCTTCATCACCAACCCTACTTCGGTTTTTATATATATATATATATATATACTCTTGAGATTATGTTTTCCTTTTTATAAATATTTAAGAAAGAAAAAAAAGTAAATAGTTTGTTGTGAACATATGTATTTGTGTAATTAATGCACGTGGTTATATAAGTATAATTTTCTTATATATATGTATAAGTTCTTCTTGGCTAGGAGAAGAAATAGCGGTCCATAAGGAAAACGTGGGTGGTGAGGTGTTGAAGAGAGGAACCAAGACTCTTGTTGTTTGCATCACGCGCTTTTTTATATTTTACTTAAATAAAATAAACTATAGCACTATAAAAAGATAATGAAATTAAATGATTTAATTATTATAATGTAGTTTCTTTTTCAATTTGTTCTGTAATAATGTTTTAGATTTTTAGCTATAAAAGATAGATTTATGTTATCTTGTGAATTTAATAAATAAAGATGTTTATTTATAATTGTTTGATGACTCTGTTTTAACAAAATAATCTGTTTGATGATTTTCTATTTTATTTATTTGAGAAATTAGATTTGTACTTCTACACGTTTGTTTCAAGATCTACCATGTGATTCGCGTTTTTATTAAGTAGCGTAAAAATCGGATGGATGATTCTTTTTCCCTAACGTGTGAGGTATTTATTTATATGGCTGTGAATATTGGTTATTGTTGAGGGTGATGAGTGATTTGCTCTCGTATAAACAGTGTTGAATTAAGAGAACATTTGTGAAAATCTCATCCACATGTCATTAACAACATGTGCATACCACATGCTCAATATTTTATTATCTACTCAATATTATTTTTTTTCTCTAAAATAATACGCCCTAAAATTGGTAGAAAGATTCGAATAACTCATAGTCTCATACTACTGTGTATCTAAAAGTAATATCTTCGTTTTAGTTTAGCTTAGATCATTTCCAAGGTTAATGTTCTCCGAGTATACAATAAAATTAGTTTGGTTTCCCTTAATATATTGTTATACTTAAGATAAAGGAATATTCATGAAACTAATAAATGTTTCTAAATCTTTTGGTTGTTAGAGAAACTAATCACATACGTACCGATCTCAATATATCACTTGATTCACTTCTATGGAAAGAGATGTGAGTAACAATAATTAGCAAACCTAGAACACTTTGTGTGATTGCTGTCAAAAAAAAAAAAAAACATTTTGTATGATAAGTGTCCACATCAGTAGTTGTTAAAAAAAAAAGGTGTCCACATCAGTTATTTAAGTTTGCTAAAATTTTAAAACACATGTTAACATTGAATTAAAGTACCACAAATCTCAATTAATGGAACCCATGTTTAATTAATCGCTAGGCGCTAGTCGGGCGCTCAAGGTGGGCCTAGCGCCTAGCAAAAAAATCGGAGATAAAACGGAGATTAATCGGGGACTAGTTTTAGGCTAATTATTTTATCTAATATTATTTTTAAATCTATAATAAACACATAAAAATATATTTTTAACCACATAAATTTATGATTTTCATTGAAATTATGAACATAAGTTATTGTTTAACATTACAAACTCCCTATCTAAACGTTCGAATAATAAAAAATATTTGTTTGATATTTACAATTCAAAAATAATAAAACATGTAAAATTATGCAGAAATTAATCGGGTAAGTTGGAGAATAATCGGATGACTGATTTTTTAAAGGGATTAGTCATTATTCGAGGCGGGTATAGTGAACCTACTAATTATGTTCTCAGACTTCACGTAATAAACACAAAAAATTAATTAGATAACGAAAAATATATTGTACAAGCTAACAAATGAAATAACTTATTAGAGTGAACGGTATCAAAAGAAATTACAAACAAAATTTCTTCTTTAGCTAAACGAGAAGCTATATATTATATCTCATTCATAACTAGTTTTTATGTTTGTTAAAAAGCTTCAAACCCAACATGAGGGCTGAGTTGTTGTTATAAGGCCTACTTAAACCTAACAAAGCTAAGCCCATTGAGTGTTATGGGCTTACCCAGCAAAAATAACATGAATGTTCAACACGTGTCACCAATCGCGGAGCTACGAAGGACGGTGAACGTTTTATCGCCGGAATCCATTTTCGCTTGCTTCCTCCTATAAGATGGCAAATTAGGGCGAGAGAGATTTCAAAACGAAAACCCAGAGAAAGGGTCTGGCCAATTTAGGGGTATCCTTGTGGGAGAGAGAGAGAGCGATAGAGAGATTTCAAAAGGTCAGTGTGTGAGTTTCGAAATTTCGCTATGAATCTAAAGGATAACTTTTAAGTTTCTTTTGTTTCTAATCGGAGAGAATCCGTATGCTCCCCCCCCCCCCCCAAAAAAAAAAAATGATGATTTGGTGTTTGATGATTATTGTGTGTGAGAAAGAGATGTGCTTGTGGTTTGCAGGGGGAAGAGGTAGAGACGAGTGTGATAGATTTAGAGGGAGAGAAGAGTGGTCTCCCAGAGAAAAGAGAGATTTTGTTTAGTGACTTAGGGTTTCAATTGTTCTCCAGATCTACATTAGCCTCTTCTCATGGAACGGAAGCTTGTGGTAATTGGGTTTTTACTTGCATTGAGCTCAAGTTTCGAACTTTTTTGTTTACATTTCCTTCATCGCTTCGGTATAAATTCCAGAGGTTTTGTCTGAATTGTGCAACTCCGATGCTTTTATATGTAATTTATTTGATTTCTAGGTTTTGGGTATCCCGTGGGATATTGATTCCGATGGGCTTAAGGATTACATGTCAAAATTTGGAGACTTGGAGGATTGTATTGTCATGAAGGTTTGCATTTGAGTCTTTGAAAGGTTTTTACATCCATTAAGAAATGTCACGAAGAGCTTTGATACAATCGTCTGAAGATGTGTTATGTTTAGGATCGATCAACTGGAAGATCTCGTGGATTTGGATATGTCACTTTTGCTTCAGCTGAGGATGCAAAGGTATAATGACGAGTTGCATATCTTGTTTCAATGGTTGCTGGATACTTTTATCTACTAGAAAAATCTGTCTTAGTGCTTGTCCATATGTATGAACACTTGTAGAACGCTTTGAAAGGTGAACACTTTTTAGGGAACAGGATCTTGGAAGTAAAAGTGGCTACACCAAAGGTTGGTTACATGGATTTTGTGAAAATAAGACATTAGTTTATTTCCTCTTTGTTCAAGAGGGTTATGTTCTTATAAGTTAAGTTATTGTGCCAGGAAGAGATGAGACAGCCTGCTAAAAAGGTGACGAGAATTTTCGTTGCTCGAATCCCGTCATCAGTCTCTGAATCAGATTTCCGAAGGTAATCCGATGTGCTTTAATGTGCTTTAATTTTCAGAATGGTTTCTAATGCTGTGGAAAATGTAAGCACTCCTTGTGTACTGTTATGCAGCCATTTTGAGAGGTATGGGGAAATAACAGACTTATACATGCCTAAGGTAATCTATCATTATCGATTTGTGTGTTTATAATATCCAACACTTTGAAGAGTTTGTGGTCAGATCTGGCGCAATTCTTTAGATTCTCGTGCCTCTTAGATTTGATATCATTTCCACATATTCTATTGTAGGACCACAACTCGAAGCAACACCGAGGAATTGGGTTTATCACATTCGCTAGTGCTGGTCAGTTTTTGCTTAAATCTTCTCCAGAATTGGGTTTATATATTTTGATGTCAGAACCAACTTTACAAGTTTAATTATCAAACTCATGAGAAAGAAAACATAAGAAACTGACAATTGCAATCCTGGCTGTAGATACTGTCACAGTTTTAACTCATCTTTAACATGTTTGTAAAAGTTTGGATTCAGTAGAAACCTTCCTATTTTGTGATTTTAGATTCAGTGGAGGATCTGATGGAAGACACTCATGATCTGGGAGGTACAACGGTTGCTGTTGATCGGGCAACACCAAAGGAGGATGATCATCCGCCTAGGCCACCACCAGTGGCTAGAATGTCGCGTCCTCCCGTTGCTATTGCAGGTGGATTCGGAGCTCCAGGTGGTTATGGAGCTTATGATGCTTACATTTCTGCAGCGACAAGATACGCAGCGCTTGGTGCTCCTACTATGTATGATAATCCGGCCTCGTTGTATGGAAGTAAGACTACTCACCATATAATACCAAAATACTAATTAGAAACCATATAATTTTCAAATCATTAAAGGGAATTTTCACTTTGTCTTAGGAGGGGAACCAACCACAAGGGGAATGGGAAACAAGATTTTTGTTGGACGGCTTCCTCAAGAAGCATCTGTTGATGATCTTCGCGATTATTTTGGGAGATTTGGCCGTATTCAAGATGCTTATATTCCAAAGGTGAGCTATAAGTTACACTGAGAACATTTTCAGAAAAGTTTGTGTGTGTATTGAACATTCCTCTTTTTTTTAGGACCCAAAGAGAAGTGGACATAGAGGTTTCGGATTTGTTACCTTTGCTGAAAATGGCGTTGCAGATCGTGTAGCCCGAAGATCTCATGAAATCTGTGGACAAGAGGTAAAAACAAGCTTTCAAATTGATGCTCTAGCATATTAGGCTTAGTACAATAACTTATCAGATGTTTAAGGCTACACTATTTTGATTTTCGGGTTAGGTAGCAATAGATTCAGCAACACCTCTTGATGAAGCTGGACCTAGCGCCGGTGGAAGTTCCATGCTAAGTTCTTCTCGTCCTGAATATTTTGGTGGCTATGGAGGTCCAATGCGCACTTTTGGTCGAATGTATGGAGGCATGAGTTTGGATGATGTGAGTGTATAACTGAGACATTTTTCAAAGATTCTTTATATACAACTTGATTCTGAGTTATTTTGGTTTTTAAACTAAATCTGCTAGTGGGGATATGGAATGCCGAACGCACGACCATCAAGATCAGACTGGAGGTACCGGCCATACTAATGCACCAGACCAACATATCAATAGCTTTGTCCTTGTCATTTGTATAAACTTCACTTGTCAGATAGACTTCAGAATCCTCAGGATCTATTTCATTGAAGCTATTGTCTATGGTTACCTGGGAACTAGTGAAATTACTTTGTGATGGTGTAAAATGCAGAGAAGTAAAAAAGTTGGAACACAGAAAGCTTTACAAGAAAAATTTGCAGTGTACATTTGTTTTTCTTTGTTCAAAGTCTTTTCAATAAAAAAAATTATAGAGCAGAAGAAGACTTTCTGCAATCAACACGAGGAGCAAAGCAAGTCATGAAAGGGGTCATGAAAGTATGTCTTCGGACTAGATGAGTGATCTTCACCGAGTTTTTGGAGATTTGATGATTCCCATGTTGCTGTTGTTCATGTTCACTGGATACTGAACTTCTCCTCATCTCTTGGGCTTTTATCTTAGCTGTTTGAAGCTTGTGCAAGATCTTATCCATTGATGCTGATTTCTTCTTCTCCAGCTTCACCTGTTGATTCAAAAGCCAATGAATTTTAGTATATAACAGTTCATGATCTGTGGTTGGTTTATGGGGACTGAAGGAGGACTGACCTCAAGTTTTCTAATGGCGGCTTCTGCTTTCGCCTTCTGCAGATTTTCCCAAGCTGCTATCTTAGCTTCCTCTCTTTGCAACCTGCAAGTATTCACATTAACTGCTGACCAAGAAGAAACAGATATAAAAACAGATACAACTTTGATTACTTTGAAAGAGTCATGGCTGGTTCTGAGATATCCCAAGAAGAAGAAGACGCAGAAGCTTCAGAGTTGTCTTCAACCTCAGGTTGCTCTCTCCTAATAATCCTAGAAGACATTACTCGTGTCTTTGGACGCTTAATCATCCTTGCTCCTTTATCCATTTTCACTTCTCTGACTTCACCTCTACAAGGAGGAGGCTCAATCACAGAAACAACTGATGGTGGAGACTGATGATTATTAGGACTCGTCTCTTCTGGACTCATCTGAGTAGCCATATCTCTTCTTGAAACCACCGGAGATTGAGCCGCCGTCATCATCTCCGCTTTCTCCTCTGCACATATTTCAAAATCAACAAAGCTTAGATCTTGGACATGGTTCCATATGAATTAGCATAATCTTGAAGATCTAAGCTTTCCAAAAGCCAGAGTCTTATTGCAATTTGTGAAGCAAGATTTAAGATTCAAAGAGGTCAAATTTCAGATTCGTTAAAAGGATAAGAAAAAGAGAGAGAGCGACTATTATTACCTGTATCAGTTTTGGAACTAAGAGATGAAGTTTCTTCACTCATCAAATCAACCCAGCTCCGGCTATGTCCATGTCCAGGTCCAGGTCCAGGTCCATGTCCATGTCCATAGCCATCATATCCTCCACCACCGACACTCCCTCTGAAAACCCTATCCGCCTCCAAAACACCAGTGGAGAACGGTGAACCAACCACCATTAAACCCTTGGGAGGAGCTTCCATAGAACGCATCATCAACCTCGGAGAATAGTGATAACACCCAACCGCCGACGAAGAAGACGTCGGATGAGGATGCGGCAGCGTAGGAGGAACAATCGGACCGCTTTTAGATTTCTGACGTCTCTGTTCAGAAAACTGAGAAGTCACTGAGGAATTTTGACAAACACCTTGTGGGTATGTAGCCACAGGGCTACAAATCCACCGTTCAGCATCTTCCCATTTCGAGGGTATCGCTCTACCGCTGTAAAACGGTGTCGTTAAAGCTGAAGCTGAGCCGATGTGACGACGACCACCGTTAATGGTAGCAGTGGAAGTAGTTGACGAAGGATGAGGAACTCTCTCGGAGCTCCAACCTTTGTTATCGGCGTAACTCGGAGCTCCGGGACTTAAAAACCCACCAAAGCTGTTTGATGAAACAGAAGTCTTTCTCATGTTTTGTCGACTCAAGAACAAATCTGAGTTTGGAAAGAATGAAACTTTTTTAAGAAATCGAACTCATTTTTGTTGACCAAGAGTGATGATGTAAAGTGTTAAAAAGAGAGAATAAAGAAACTGTACTTTTGTGTTCTTTGTAATTATCTCAAAAGGTGAGAACTTTGAGAGTCTAGTGAGAGAGAGAAGGAGAGAGAAGGTTTTTATTTTTTTTGTTGGCATTAAGACAAAGTGTCGTGGCTGGTCCGATCATATACCCACAAAAAAATGTGACAAAAACCAATAAATCTCTTACCATTATATAGTAGTAGTATAAATCAACTTGAAACTGACTTCTTTGGGATAATGCAATTTACCTTGTTCTTCTTACACTCTCTTCAATGTGCTACCATTTTTTTTATTTTAATTAATGAAATATTTGGAGAAAAGAAACAGATTTGGACAGATTTAACTGACGTTAGAGCTTTCTTTGTTTGTTTTGGTAAATTACGTTATTCTTCTTCCATCCGATTCCTCTGTACCGTTATTACAAAGCCACAACTCTTCCATGTGACATTTTCTGCTTTTTTGTTCTTTCGATAAATTCAGACTCTTTTGTCGTTTCTCTTAACTAGCTTCTGCTTCTTTTTTTTTGTTCTCCAGACCTAAAAAGCAGGATGTAGCCCCTAAAGCTTGCACTAATACGTATGTAGTCTCCATTATTACATACGATTGGTAGAGACCATTATAAGATTATTCCATGAATTCTTCAATTTAATTAGTCAAAATTGTAGAGGATGACTAACATTTAAACACATAATTAAAGAGCTATTATAAAAGAGCAATTAAAGAACTATAATGGCATGATGATAAAAGAATATTGTTGTACCTCTTGAGTCTTGATTAAATGCAGAACACTCTCTCTATCGTCTGATTATTCAAATAAGTGACCATGAATTGGTGTTTGTCAAGTTGAACCAAATATAATTCATGAACAAAATGACAAAGATCTTTCTATTCCATTTCTGTAATAGTTGTCTACACCGTTGACATAAATAAGTAGTTATTCATTTACTTCTTTAGCTACTTTTATTTGAATGTAACCTAAAATTTTTGATTAACGACTAAAAATACCATTTTCATTGAAATTACAAAATGATTCTTTTTAGCCTGACTTTTGGCTTTAAGAACTTACAATTATAAAGAGCTGGAAAATCTCATCAGATGGTGGATTATTGATGAAGTTACGAAATTTCAAAGCGTTATTAGACTTAAAATTAAATTCGGAGTTATTATCACGTTATCTAACTAACGCATGGGGATGGTCAAGCACACATACGACAACACACACTAGGTCTCGTTCTTATTTATTGAATCATTGATTTTTCGAACAAAACAAACCTATCAATTATAACAATAATAATAAATAATACCAGTTCGAAAACAACACAAAAAATTCAGAGAATGGGTCCAATTAATAAAACCCATGTATCAATAATCTTGACGCATGAAATATAGTGACTCCGCTCCTACTACATTCAACGTTGATTTTTATTCTCTTTCATTCAAATCGTTCTTATCTATACATCACAAAAAAAAAGGAAACGAATAATATATGTAGTATTTATCTATTCATCAATTAATATCACGCTTTTTCTTGTTTCCATTTTCCAAACTGTGTTTCCACTAATTATTTTTTGCAACTCTCAAGTTTCACATTTTACGCTCTCTTTTCATGTAATGTGTTATTCAACTTATAGAATTTAATGAATCTTACTATTTCCGTATTTCGTATTCAGTTGAATTTTTTAAAACAGGGAATATCAGAAGATTCATTAATGTCGAAAGAGACAATTGCTAGTTTCTTCTCCTTTTCTCGAAAGTTCAAAGCCGCAAGCTTGAGAATCATGGTCCTCTTTACTTACAATGAATGAAAGGTATAATAATATATGGAGGTTATATAAAGATTTTCGAAAATTGAATGGTCATCAAAGCAAGTTGTTTATATGGGACCAGCCTTAGCTATATTTTTTTAGAAAGGACCAACACTTTCGGAGTTGTGTACTCACAGTTCCAAAGAGCTGAAAATATCCTAGTATCAAGTTTGCCGGATAATTTATCAAAAATAGAAAATTTATGAAATTCGGAGATGTTGCACGTTATGTAATTAAAAAAAAGGCTTTCACACACACAGTTGTTAATTAATCTAATACTGATATTTCGAACAAACCAGAGCTCAGCATAAAAATACAGAGAAAGACAGTTTTCACGTATCGTAACAAATCGTCACTCATTTACTAAAATCATTATAACATGTTATAACTTCCAAAACATCATACGAAAACTATGTTTTTATTTCACGTATCCCACAAACCCATATTTTACCAATGGATTATACATCATGTCCCAGTCAAACTTTATTCAGAATAGAAAGTAAGGATTAGAAAACACACATAAATAAAAACATTAAAAAAAAGAAAAAGAGACAACAAAACCGTTGCCTCAACAATAGGAGTTTCCACTCTTCAGTGCCTTGACCTGCTTCCTCGCCTGCAAAAAGCACTCCGAAATGTTATAACAGGCAAAGGTAAAGCAAGCCACCATTTGGGACAAACATGTCAAGGTTGCCATTTGTTTTACCTGGGAGACCTTGAATAAGATGGAGAGCGTCTGCGTGAGTGTTTGGGAGAGCCTGATAGGGACCTAGACCGTGACCTTGAACCATGCCTGCGCGATCTCCTGCTTCTACTTCTGCTTCTGCTTCGTCTGTGTCTTCTGCAGACAAAACATTTTAGTAAAGAAAATCAAATGGGAGAAGGAGCGATGAGATCTGTGTAGTCAACTGTGTTGGTGAGTCAGAGAGTGGATCCAATTAGAGCTCTAGAACAGAAAACTTCCTTCTCATCTTCACAAATCCCCATTCTAATCACGAAGCAAAAATGATAACTTTATTAACAACCTCGGTGGTGGCGATCGACTATAACTCCTACTACGGCTGCGATGCCTATTCCGACTTAACTGGCTTGTTTCCGCTAGTTTCTCCAGCCTTTGCCGCTCCTGTTCTCGTTTCTTAGCAGTCTCTGTTGCAGAGTCTTTCTTAACTGTGTACAATATGATTCATCCACCATCTCAGTTTCTCACAGCAAATAGGAATAAACCTAATCGTAGTGACATAATAACACTTAAGATCTTACTTTGCTTTGTTAGCTGTTTGTTCATAATTCTCTTCAGTCGTTCTTGGGGAGTTTCTTTCTTCTCTGCTTGTGACTGCTTCAAAGAGGAGGTACCTGCTTTTGAAAGCTTAGCTAGTGCTGTGGAAGTACTGCAAGTAGAAAAAAAACCAAGGTTTTCATTCATAACCACAAAAGCTAACGGAAGATGCAGAACACCCAAAATAAACTAGAAATATGCAATCTCATCCATACCTCACTGTCGGTCTAGCTGGTGTGACAATTTTGTCTTTCTCAAAGGATACACCAGATGCAGGATCAACATGCAGCGCCTCAAGAATATGGCCCGAAGATGATCTGCAAGGAAATAAAATATTATAATTTCCTACTCTATCGATTAGAATTAGCAAATTTCATTCAAGTTTGAAAGCGTTTCCAGAAAGGAAGATTCTATATCTCCCTTTGTGCCAATTTAGTGCCAATTTATTCTACAACAACAAAAGTTTTCCTCAACCAACAAGTGGGGAGTAAGTGGCTATCTTTGAAGGAACTAGAGGTTGAGTGCTCCGACCGGCTTAATATTTCAGACTGAGATGGCGGTGAACGCGGTGGGGAATATCCTTCGAACTTTGGACTTCCCACATCTCCAGAGCCTCCTCCAAATTCTGTAATATATTCAATTTTTGGTTTGCTGATTTCATCAGAATGATCTCCACGCCCATTCCGTCGTGAGTATGATGGAGAATATGACCGGGATCTGGATCTTGATCTGTGGATACGGGAAAGATGAGATTAGGAATCACTCTCCCAATGTTTCCATAGCTGGTATGACATAATAACAGGCTAATAATAACGGCAAAACCTTCTTGAACGCGGATAAGCCTCATAAGTTGGACTCCTTCGAGACTCCCTGTGAATTTAGAAGTACCATGTCAATAAGCTAAACGTACCTTTTGACTTTTGCTTTCTTATGTGTTATGCTATCTTACCTGTAGGGATCATGATGAATCATTTGCCTTCCAACAATCCTTGAAGTTTCTCTTTCTCTGTCTCTCTCTATCCTTGAAACTTTTCTTCTTTCCTTACGACTTAGCTTCTTCTGCATTTTTATGAATTTCAATTCAGTTCACAATCATTAATAGATAAGCAAAGAGAGCGAAACAAAAGGAAGACATAAACTTTCATAGATCAACATGAGCCTTGCGACTTACAATTGAAGGATCGC
This sequence comes from Crucihimalaya himalaica, assembly GCA_004349715.1. Taxonomy (NCBI): domain Eukaryota; kingdom Viridiplantae; phylum Streptophyta; class Magnoliopsida; order Brassicales; family Brassicaceae; genus Crucihimalaya; species Crucihimalaya himalaica. The sequence goes on along the minus strand of SMJT01000006.1, from coordinate 694,805 downwards.
CTTTGATGAGTTCCTTTTGCCTTTTCTCTTCCTCTTTTGCCTTCTTGTCCATATAAACCAGCCACCCATATCGCTTTACGCCAAACTGTTTAGCAATAGTTTCCATTCCTTCATCATCGCTGTCATTACTGTCAAATTCTTCCTCCTCATCCTCATCATCCTCGTCATCATCAACATCATCTTCGTCCGCATCCAATGATTCATCTTTTCCGCTTCCCGCATAAGAAAATCCAACCTGTGAATATGTTCCTTTGTTTGCAGGTGGTTGAGCTGGTTGTGATCTACAACAAAACAAGTAAAAACAGCACAAAATATGTAAGTAACTAGAAAATCAGTTGCGATTACAACAAACACTACTAGTAAGACTAAGACAGAACGAGAATTTAACTCCTTGAGCTTCGTAATCAATATGAAAGAAAGGAAAACTTGATGAGTAGGGTAAAAATGTACCTAGCCCCTAGGAAGGGAGCAGCAGCAAGTTTGGCCTCGAGCTCTTGATGGACATGCAGCAAACCCTCCTCATCAGAAACTGTTCACAGTATGATGCATTATCCCAGTGACCCTTTATCTTAATCACTCGAATTTTGATTCGAAGACCGTTCTTTTCCTTGAATTTGATTCGAAGATCGAAAAAGAAACAAAATGTAAAATGTAGAAAAAGGTACCGACATCCTCTACGCCGATGCTTAATCAAATCCCGATAACGCTCAAAATTAACAAACTCTTCAAGTTCTTCCTCCTCTTCCGTTTTCTTATGAGGCCGTATGCTTCTCGAACCAGCCTCACGCACAAAATCCAGAAGAGCACGACCATCAAATCTAAACAAACAACAATCACTAATTCAATCAACACTTCAAAATCCTTAGTAATCGATAAACCCTAGAACTATCGACTAATTCGATACCTATCAATCATAACATCTTGCTTCCCATTCCAAGGTATCCTGATACAAAAAAACCGTTCAGCGTCAATAGGCAATCAAAACCCGAATCGAAGATTTGAAGAAGGACAATTATTCGAATAAGGATCATTACAGGCCCTGTTGATCCTCGGTGGCTTGGTAAAGACCGTCATCGCGGGAGATTCGGTATCGAGAACCAACGGCTTGAATCGACTGAATAGGATCTCCACGGCGTTTAGCCAAGTAAATAGCTCGTCGCTGTGCTCTTTTCCGAGCAGCGTCCATCATATCGTGCACCTTCTTCTCCGATCTTCTCGCTTCGTGCCACATCTTGATCTCACCTCCTTGGTCTCTTAGCTCACAAACCCTAATGAACTCTTCGAATTGGAAAATTTCTCAGGCGAATTTTGCAGAGAATATGAACCGTCCGATTTCAGGGATAATTAGATCTGCGGCGTATCCACGTGTCAACTATTAGGCTATGCTTACCGCTTATATGCGTAAGCTTTTAGATGGAACCTTCTGCATCTTGCAGAGGTTATAATGTAAATATTTAAATATACTTTTAATGGAAAAATTTGTAGATTTTTATTTTGTTACGTTTATTTTTCTTGCCTATTTTTTATGGCTAAACAATTAGACGACCAGTTGAACATTGGAAGCATGTTGCATGTGATCGAGTGAAAGCCATGGTGTAATGCAGTTTGTAAAAGAATATATTTAGTTATTTACGTTAATTATATAGAAAATGTGTATATTGCTTTAAAGCTTTAGATAATCTGCAATGTAAGTTTCTCACAAAAATTTCTTATTGATAAAATAATAGGAGAAATTTTTATAAACATAGAAGATTAAACCGAAAAATTTTCATTTATGAGAGAAATTTTTGTGACAGACTTGGTTTACGAATGTTTTTAATCGGTTGTTGAAAAAGTATGTGTCATGAGTTGAACTTCTTTTCATTCTTTTAATATACCAATATAACTAAATGATTAGGGCAATTCTCCACAATACCATAAAACACCACAATATCATTCATCATGATGAATCATGAGTTGAACTTCTTTTCATTCTTTTAACATTTATATTTTTATTTTTCAAAATTACCACAAAAATTGATTTTTAAAAAAATACCACAAAATTAAAACTAAACTTGAAACCCTCAAAACTAAAATTTAAACCCAAAAACTAAATCCAAACTCAAATATTTAATTTATAAATTATTATTATTTAATTTTAGTTTTGTGAATTTTTTTATAGTATTTTAAAAAAATAAAATGAAGTATGGTATTTTAAAAAATAAATTATTTTAATAGTGTTTGAAGAAATTTCTTAAATAATTAATTATAATACAAAATTTTGTTTTTCTTTTGCTTCGCTTGATTTTTATAGAACTACAAATTGAGAGAAGAATAAATTAGTAGTGGTGCCCGAAAATTCTGGAAGCTGTGACTGATCATTTTTGTTTGATGTGAGTGTAGTGGCAACGTATGACGTTAACATATGGCGTACATAATAATTACATTATAAACCTTAATCATAAAGATTAGATTGCATTTTATATCCCATTAGTTGGACCACTTGGTTTTGAGGTCATGAGAAGAACATATATGGTTTTTATTTAGTTTGAAGGTGGTACCATTTTTGGCCATTTAAATCATTCATTGTAGCCAATCATGATTGAAAAGACAGTGAAAAAAAAAAAAACTTAAATCTTACTCTCTTAAATCCATGGTGAATTTCTTAACTATCAGACTATCATCAAGAACAGAAGAACAAGCTAATATTTGGCTATTCTTGCGTAGTCAATCGCAAAAGAATTTAGACTTAAATACCTCCTTTCTAATAGGTTTTTTTAAAAAACATAAAATATATTTATAATGTTTAGTTTATATTGGATTTTGAATGATGAACAGTTTTTGTCGACTCAAAAGTTAAGGTGAGAATATGGAAAAAGCTAAGTTTAAAGTTTTGATGGGATTAGGAACTTAGTCGGATCAATCTCACTCTCGAAATTGGGAAATGGAACTCAAACATTCTAATGCTCAACAAACGCAATTATATTATTACCAGACTCATCATTCAAGTTCCATCATAAAAGATTCGTGGAAAACAAAAGACTTTACGTTTCAAATCGATGTTTCTTTCTTTATGGATGTTTTTGACGCGTGTCAATAGTTCCCACCATTAGTCTGACTTAAGTTGGTTTTGGTCAAGCGGTCATTTTTTCTCATGTCAACATAGGTCCGAAACATAGAAATGAGTTTGAACTTTGCATAGCAGAACTGAATAAATTCTCCAAAACTGGTAAAAAGAAGACCGAAACATTAGTTCATTGAATTTGTTATAATGACTGAAGATTTTTTACGATAACGAAGTTGATGTGATTGTGTTTCTGGTCCGGTAGTTTTGTAAATTGTATCTTTCCAACAGATTTTAAATTTTGAACAATACATATAGCATAGTAGTTTGTGTTAGCTCTGTTTCTGAAAGATTTATTTTCTAGATTTTTTTTTTGCTTATAAATGATTGATTTTCTAAATTCATTAATTACAAAATTCATTAAATACAGACATTGAAAAAAAAAATCCAAAAATTAGTGGTGAAACAACCAATGAATGTAAATTATTACTAAAATAACTAAAAAAATAAGTTAAAATAATTTTTTAATGTTTCTTAATCTATGTGAAATACTCATAAAATCATTTTTTTAGAAACGGAGGTAGTACATAAAAATATATTGTGTCATTGTGCAATTGCAATTATTTTGTTTTTTTTTTTTGTCACCATCTGCATTAGTTTTTTTTTTTTACTTTTAATTATTTTATTTCATTTTGTACTTTATGAACCATCCAAAATCTTACAAATTGGAACCGTTAACTATAATATCATATTATCATACACTAACAGTCATAATTAATTAATTATCCCAACTTAGAATAAAATTGTTGTCATATCTTAGTTAGAAAATACATTATATAGTTCAACTTAAGTTATTCTATACTTTTGTGTAAAAAACTAAAGCACAATTTATAATACATGTTTAGATAAGATTCATTACTTTCCATCAAATTGGATAATTATAGTATATCACAAAGTCAAATTGTTTATTTCAGACTTTTCTATGCGGCGAAAAATGCTTTCTATCAATGTGCACAATTTAACAGAATACTTAATTTTAAAAAATTACAATTCGTTATTAGAAATGTGAAAGACAGAAAGAGTATTTTAGTCTTAAATGAATACCTCAACTTGAATAAAAAAGAAAAGTAAAGCCCTACCAACATGAAAAAGGTTACACATATTTTTAATGCCATTAATATATATGGTTTCACATATAACTGGAGCTCTTAGTATTGAACTTTCAAAATAAGTATACATGAACCCGGTTAACCAATAATAGTGTGTATTAGTGTGTTAAGTTCCTGTTAAAAATATATTCCCTCTGTCTCAAAATAAATAATGTTTGGATTAAAAACACAAAATTAATAAATAATAAGTATTTTATTTTTTACAAAAATTTAACCAATAAAAAAAATACTACATGATTCAAATAGTCATAACTTATTAAATTAATATAAATTATACATAGAAATGTGAAAAAATCAAATATTTTGAGATAAAATTTTTGTTCTAAAACATCATTTATTGGAACAGAGGGAATAGTAGAATTGTAAAATATTGAGATTAAATAAAAAAATTTAATGGAATTAGCATAAGTATTCAACAAAAAAATATTTTATGTAGAAAAGGGAGAGATAAATCACGATTTATAAATAATTGCACGATCGATATAATTTCTATATCACGAAATAATTGTACCAGTAGGCAAATTACCATTTATAATCTTAAAAATAGACGATGTATTTGAAGTCCATATGAGATGTACATGCAACTATCCACAATGTTGGTTATCGCCTTTTTTGACTAAAAGAAATTCATCTTTTGATTCAAAATATTTTTTTATTTGCAGAATCGGCTTTTAAAATATGTTTATGAAAACGCATGCCATTTTTCTCCAACTGAGACTTCAATTTGCGTAAATTATTAATACTTCCTAAGAGTCTAAGACCTTTTGCTCCAACTGAATTATATACCTCACTTACATAAGATTTACCGTTTTCGATTGATACAACTATAGAGCCGTGGTGGAACATCAATGATAATAAAATGCGGATAAAAGCCAAAGGTGTTGGAAATAAATCCAAGAATGAAGACGTAGATGTCGATGGTTTTTTAGAACTTGAATTGTCACGACTCACACGTTAAAATATATTATCCGAATTGTTTAGTCTAATGATACATACAGAAAAGGAAAGGTAAATGAAGCTCATTGGTACTCCAATGTGAATCGAAAGCCAAAATGTGTTAGGTGAACACAATAAAAAACTACAAAAGAAACAAGCAAATAAACAAAGTCGCAATTTCTATTATATAAATATCTTTTAGTCTCCCGTCATATTTGAAAAGACATTACATATCAGCTAAATTAAAACTTCTAGAAAATTAGTTTCTTTTATGCGTGTTATTTAGAAATAGTTTTGGCTGTCGATTAAACATATTTTAGCATTTATAAATGAATGCATAATGTTGGTTTATATTGAACAACTCCATAACCCTACACGTAATTGTGATTTATGTTGAACTATTCTATATTGCCATTTAATAAGAAGTAAAAAATAATTTCATTTAATAACTCAATAACGCTGTACTCCTATATAATATATATATATACAAAATTTAACTTTCTCCAAATTATGAATAGAAAAATATTAAAGGGAGTGAAAAAGGAAAACATAATTCAAAAGATAAGATTTTCTGAATATTTTGATAAGAAAAGCATATAATTATTTTTCAAAAAGAAAAAAAAAAGAAGAAAAAGATGTTTCTTAGAAATTCTAGAACAAGAATTCGTGTTTTTTTTTAAAGTAATTTTGTTTCAAAGGTAGGACCTACATATGGGATCTATAAATCTTTGTACGTTATAAAGACCCCTTCGTAATAACACTTAACTAGGTTCTTCTATTATATCTTTACTTACTTGTTTGCACAGAAAAGAAAAATAAAAAATTTATAAAAATTTAATTATATATCACACGGATTAGCTCCGGCGAATTATGGTCGTCGTCTTCACCTTCTTCCTCCATCAGAATTTTCCTTAAATGGAAGAAACCAAAAGAAACTCCGATCTTCTCCGTTCTCGTGTCTTCCTCTCTGGCTTCTATTGCTGGGATTGGGAATTTCTCACCGCTCTCTTGCTCTTTAGTTGCTAAATCTTTCTTCAAGATTCCGATTTCGATATTTTCTTCTTGTTCTCTCTGTTTTTTAGTTTTTTTTAGTGTTTTTTTTTTGGATAACGACTCGCCGGAGATGACGGCGGCGCAAAGATCTGTACCAGCGCCGTTTTTAAGCAAAACGTACCAGTTAGTAGATGATCATAACACAGACGACGTGGTGTCATGGAACGAAGAGGGAACAGCTTTCGTGGTGTGGAAAACAGCTGAGTTTGCAAAAGATCTTCTTCCTCAATACTTCAAACATAATAATTTCTCGAGCTTCATTCGTCAGCTCAACACTTACGTGAGTTTCACTTTTTTCCATTTACTGCTTCCTTCGTTTGGTGAATTGAATCATTCATTTGGTAGTTGGTTTGGCCATTTTCGTAATTTTTGGTAAATTTGGGGGTTGGTGAGAAAAGTTTCTAGAAGCTCAGAACTTTTTTTTTTTGTTCTGTAGGGATTTCGGAAAACTGTACCGGATAAATGGGAATTCGCTAACGAGAATTTCCGGAGAGGCGGAGAGGATTTGTTGTCGGAGATACGACGGCGTAAATCGGTGATCGCGGCGGGGGGGAAATGTGTAGTTGTTGGTTCGCCGTCGGAGTCAAACTCGGCTGGTGATGATCACGGGTCAAGCTCCACGTCATCACCCGGTTCGTCTAAGAATCCTGGTTCGGTTGAAAACATGGTTGCTGATTTATCCGGAGAGAACGAGAAGCTGAAACGTGAGAATAATAACTTGAGCTCGGAGCTCGCGGCGGCGAAGAAGCAGCGCGATGAGCTAGTGACGTTCTTGACTGATCATCTGAAAGTAAGGCCGGAACAAATCGATCAGATGATTAAAGGTGGAGGGGAATTTAAAGCGGTGGAAGAAGGTTCTGACGAAGAGAGTGATTGCGAAGGTTGTCACGGCGGAGACGGTGAGGATGGGGTAGGTGAAGGTTTGAAATTGTTTGGGGTGTGGTTGAAAGGAGAGAGAAAAAAGAGGGCCCGAGATGAAAATAATTATGTGGTGGGTGGGTCCCGTATGACGGAATTAAAGAACGTGGACTTTCACGCGCCGTTGTGGAAAAGCAGTAAAGTCTGCAACTAAAAATAAAAATAAAAGTGTTGAAGACTGTTCAAATATCAAACCAGCGTGTGACACGTCATCGACGACCAAGAAAAAATCAAACAGTGATTTTTAAAACTATTTTCCCGTAAGGGAAAAGTTATTTTTATTGTTTTAAGTGAAGAAGATCCAGAAGGATTTAAAGCAAATATAAGATTTTTCATGTATTATATAAGGGTTAATTAGTGTATTAAAATATAAAAATAAGACAGATGTTGAAGTTTAGTCTTTTGGTGTTTTTGCTTAATTTATTTCTTGAATGTGTAAAAATGCATGGGATTAGAGGAAGAAATTTTACTTTCCTCTTTTATTTTAGATTTATTTTCTTGCGAGTAGTAGGTGGTTCCGTGTTTTTACGTAATCCGTTGAATATTTTTAATAAAAATTGTGCCGAGAAAAAAAACATGTAAAGACAAAACGGAATTGGAAAAATAGAGGAATACACAACTGTTTGACCTACAATTGCAACAAAAATGCTATGAAATTAAATAAAAACTACTCCGTAAAGAGGCAAAGACACTACTTAACTAAAGAAGAGAAAACCCAATGTATTAAATAATTGAAAATATTCCAGCTAGCTCTACAAAGAAATTATTAATAGACACAAATTCATAATTTAATCCTTATTAATTATATATATATATATATGTATATTAAAATTTTGGATATATATGAAAATTTTGTATTTTCCTTATGCCCAATGAAGTCGCTATTGGCCAAAGACTTACATCACTTGATTGAGTAGAAGAAGATCACTACCAACTCTGAAGCATTATAAACACAATCTTCAATTATCATCTATAATTTCTATACGCATTATTTATTTATATATAAATCATGCACAAATACAAAAACACACCACTAAACTACAGACCCCGGTAAAATGTAATTAACTTTTAATAAAGTGTAAAAATAAAATAATTAAGTTTAGTTATAAAAGAAGGCTCATAATTTACTCATAGCCACATATAAAGATGTCGATGATATTTTGCAACACTCTCTACTCTTCTTCTCCATCATCTCTCTCGCCGTTCACTTCAACTCGAACAAAACCATCGGGATTCTCAAACATACTCAGAGTTCGAGCTCAATCCCAGTCCATGGACGATCATCACCGCCGGAAATTTATGGAGTTCCCGTACGTGTCAGCCACGCGCAGGCAGCTTATGGTTGATCTCATGTCGACGGTGGAAGATCGCCTCCAGTCGCAGCTCCTTCCCTGTAGCCTCCCACCAGATGTACGTAACTTCGAGAACCCTAACGGTTCCGCCGAAGCATCTCTTCATATCAGATCCGGCGATCAATCATCTCCGGTAACACTGCGACGATTCCTCTGTTTTTGGGTTATCAGATTTCATAATCAAACAAAATTGCATCTCTTGAAACGAAATTGACTGTTTTGCATGTTTGTTTTAGAGTTAAATTTCGTGAATTTAAGTAGGAACAGACTTCAATTTTGATGTAAACGTAACCCTAAAAAAAAAAAAAAACCTTTTGGAGATATATGACAATATTGTGATCTGATATGAATAATGATGATGATATGAATCTTAGTGATCAATGTTTCTTAAAGTTTCGTTTTTTTTTGTTGTTCAGATTGATTTTGTTATAGGAAGTTGGATACATTGCAAGATCCCAACAGGTGTATCTCTCAATATAACAAGCATCTCTGCATTCTTAAACTCTTCAACAAAAGCTCCAAACTTTGTGGTCGAACTCATACAGAGCAGTCCCACGTCGCTCGTGCTCATCCTTGACCTCCCACACCGTAAAGATCTCGTTCTTCACCCGGATTATCTCAAGGAATATTACCAAGACACTGCTCTTGATTCTCATCGCCAATCCCTCCTTAAGCTACCTCAAGTCAAACCCTATGTGTCTCCTTCTCTCTTTGTCCGTTCTGCTTTCTCTCCTACTGCTTCGATGCTTAAAATCGATGCGGAGGAAGAGGAAAAAGTGGAGGAGATCTTGAGAGATCATGTTAGTCCAGCTGCTAAGGAGGTTCTCCAGGTTTGGTTGGAGCGGTGTGCCAAGGAAGAAGAGGAGATTGGGGAGGAAGAGAGATTGGCGTTGGAGAAAAGAGACAAAAGCTTTAGAAGGAAGAGCATAGAGGAAGATTTGGATTTGCAGTTTCCGAGAATGTTTGGAGAAGAAGTTTCCTCCCGTGTCGTACACGCTATCAAAGAAGCTTTCGGTGTTCTCTAGTTCATATCTAATGTTCTCATTGTACTAAATATATAAGATTATTCTATCTAAGCAGGAAACAAAAACGTGCAAAACTAAAAGTCTCAAAGCTAATCGCTTTCAAAAGAGTTAATAACCAGACAAAAAAGAGACAGATCATCTCCAACCAATCTCGTCATCTCATGCATCATAAATCAAATTAACAAAATCATCCATTCAATATCTATTTGTCTGATCAGATCATCCTTTTCCTTCCCGCACAAAAAAATGGTTAGTGTCTTCAGCTTTCAAATACAGAAACAGTTTAGATTCTTCTGATTACTCTGTTCATCGGTTCTGTGTTTTTTTTGTTTCTTCCAGCAAGCGAATTACATGTCCGAAGCAGCACAGCTCAGAAGAGGTCTAAAGCCTAAAGGGAAGAATTATGGGTTGACCAATCAGAAGAGACGAGAGATCAGAGAAATCTTTGATCTTTTCGACATAGACGGTTCAGGTAACTACTAAACCGATTTACACCAGTCTAGATTAGAATCACATGATGTAGTGTATCATTTCATATGTAGGTAGCATCGATGCTCGCGAGCTTAACGTTGCTATGAGGTCAGTGTCAGTTTCTTTCTTTTTTAGTTGACTTTCTTCAAGTTCAATGTCTAATTATTTAGCTCTTAAAAAAACATCATCTAATTACAGGTCTCTCGGATTTGAGATGAATAATGAGGTTTGTGCTTCGTGAATTTGTTATTTAACTTTTTTTTTTAATGCGTGAAGGTGTCAAGACAATTTTAACCCTAATTGGGACAATACTTAGTTTGGTTATGTTCATTGATGCAGCAAATAAACGAATTGATGGCAGATGTAGATAAAAACCAAAGTGGAGCCATAGATTTCGACGAATTTGTGTATATGATGACAACTAAATTCGGAGAACGTGACTCCATAGACGATTTGTCTAAGGCGTTTAAGATCATTGACCACGACAATAATGTGAATATAATTAAACCTGTCTTTTTCTAGTTTTTTTTTTTTTTTAATACATATAAACATTATCTGTTTGTTTGGAGTTTGGATTAATTTCATTGTGCTCGACTTGACAATTTTTGGAATATATAAGGGGAAGATTTCACCTCGTGATATAAAGCTGATTGCTAAAGAACTGGGAGAAAATTTCACAGATAATGATATAGAAGAAATGATCGAAGAAGCAGATCGTGACAGTAAGTGAAAACATATAATCTCAAATTAGTTATTTGCATCTATGTTTTTAGCTTTGCGATTTATGCAACCCGCTTAAACACCAATTAATCCGTTCTAAAAGTTAATGTTTTTGCCTTAAATTATGCAGAAGACGGAGAAGTTAATCTGGAGGAGTTTATGAAGATGATGAGGAGAACTTCTTACGGCTAAAAGAAGTAAATATGGCTGTGGATTATATGAAGCATTTCGATTATAATAAGTTTGATTTGTAGTTTGGTCGCATATGATGTATGGTTGTACTTGTACCGAATAATTATGTAATTATATCCATTATTGTGAATACGTAAATGTCTTTCAATAAACTAAACTGGGTTAGCAACTAATAATATATAGGGTATAACAAATAGTCAATTCAGAGAAATCATTTATTAGTTCCATTTTTTTCCGTTTCCAAGACAAACAAAAATCAAACTAATTCATGGTGTAGAAAATTCATCATCTAATTGAATTATTCGATTTTTTCCCATTGCGACGTCAATAAGACAATAATGGTTGACAACTGTAAAAATATTATAAATGGCAAAAATCGATTATGTTCCACAAAGTCACAAACTCCTCGAGATTAGTCTGATTTTTAATTCGAGATCCCCGATTATTAAAAACAAAAAAGGAAAGAACAATAACAATAACAACAAAAGAAAATTAACAAAGGCAAAAAAAAATAAAAAAATCTCAAAAGCAAAAGTAAAGACAAAACACACGGGTTATCATCGATCTTTCTTACCCTTTTATTATTGATTCTTGACGGTTAGTTTAATTTATCTCAGCTGTCTCGCTGTTCTTGATCCTTTTTTTTCTTTCGTTCGAGAGAATTTTGGCAAGCCTGCATGAACAAATATTCAAAAAAATGAGATTGATTGCGATCCAAGAAACCTATCAACGCTAGTTCAGTCAGTGGAGGCTCGAGTTAGCACCTCTATGAGATCGAATCTATGTCATTTTTACTGGTAGAGTTTGGTTCAATCGTATCTTTAAACTGAATTTTCTTTGAATTTTAAAACATTATATTTTAATTCCAGGTTGTACGTAAAAAGATTATCTATAACTTTAATTCGCATTTCAACCCAAATTTTGAAAACTGTTAATCACCTCTTGAGTTCTTGATTATTGGTGACACGTTCCTGAATCTTTTCATATAAATCAGTTTCGAGGTTCATACGCACGACATTACTTTCCAGTAACTTCTCTCCAATCTTCACTAGATTCTCCAAGTTCGACTTCTTCGATTTATCCATAGAGGCTTCATCTACTTTTAATGTATCAACCTGAGATAGATTTTACACATATAAAAATCACATAAATCAAACTATTAATTACGTATAGAAATGTTATAGAGCTCTTACATCGATTCTGAGGTACATATCTTCGGACTTTAGGGCTTGAAACAGAACAGAGTTGTGGTACTGGACCATGTCCCGACTTGATTCCAAGATAATGTCTAATATTGGATTCGTATTATACTTGAAGTTGTACACCCACTTTCTGAGTCCCCATTTTGCAGCCTTTTTTGCGGTGTAGAATCTTTCCCTTCTCGCCGATCCTGTCCCTATTGATATCACCAGAAACTTGTCGTAACCTAATGCATCGACTCCATCCATATCAGGATGGTTCAACACAGCCTGCCTAGACACAGCAGTCATGGCTACCAGAGTCTACAAACAACCAAACAAAAAGCAGAAGTTAGTGATCTCTTTCGATATCCAGCAGAAAGGTTTCGAGTAAATGGTATGAGGATTGTGTTTTACGGGGTTATTAGCAGTAACACCACCGTCTACGAGGTTAAACTTTCTTATCTCTCCATATTTATCTTCTTTGGGAAATTCGTAAGGAGGAAAGTAAGTGGGAGCAGCCGATGTTCCGATGCATACATCTGATAACTTGACGTTCCAGCTAGGGTCAGCCAATGCCTGAAGAAAGTAAACCAATACTGCTAGATTGATCAAGATGAACAGCTAATTTTTCATTGCCTGTGGGTGGAGGGGAACCTTGTAAGAAGAGAAGATGGTTGGTTTAAGTTCCTCGATGTCGAAGGTAGGAATAACAACTTTTGTGACTGTGCCGTCAAGTGTCGTCTCTCCAAGAAGCTCCTTTAACAGTTTTCGTAGATATTTTCCGTTGTACTTTGGACCAACCAGAAGCTTTAAAATCGACGGTATCCAGTTTCTGTATTTTTTTCAAACAACAAGAATTATAATATCAATTAGTAATTCTCACTTTTTTTTTTCTACACACACATAAAGCCAACTTCTATAACAATAAAACAGTAAGGTATTATTTATTTTTATATCATTATTTTATGTTAGTTTTTTTGGGGGTGGGGGGGCAAAAATAGGAAATTCTGTCTATTCTACGGTCATAGCATTTTTAAGTTTTAGTTATAGAAATAACATTTTTAAATTGTACATGACAATTTTATCCTTATATACGTGAACGAATATATATGCATGCGCAATTATTTTCATCTATTGTGACTTGTGTGAGCATATAACAGTATAAATTTAAAAGCTTATATACGTCCATCAATGTTGGGTAAGTGAGTCATTTGACTCATTTCCCTTGAAAATATAGCTATGATTTCTTTACCCGGATGGAAATATCTTAGGAGACTCTCTAAGATAAAACGGAACAATGTCCTCGGCAGCATAACGAGGCCGGCCTGAATCGTTCGGTACAGTCAGCATGGCCGTCATGAGGCCGCCGGTGCTGGTCCCAGCTATCACGTCGAAGTAATCAGCTAGCCTCTTGCTTTTGTCATTATCGATCTCCTATACAAGCGTCTCACACATCAAACTCGTTACCACAGTTTAACCCCAAAAAAAAACTCGTTAAGAAAACGATTAATTTAATGTATACTCCAAGATTATATATCAAATCGATGCAAGCATTTAGATTTCACATGATAACCCATAAGAGTTAATGACAAATTACTCAGTTTACCAAAGTTCATGTCATGTATAATACTAGCTAGTATAGATTTCGATGGTGAAATATATATATATATATATATATACGCCACTTTCTTTCGTTTGCATTTGCATGTGCAGTTTAATTCACATGTAAAATCGAGACGAAATAAAGCTTATTAATTATTTCATTTTTGTTTAGCTTTTGGATTGATACTTAAATAATTCTATTGATTGAAAATACTAATAGTTTCATTTAAGAAAAAGTCAATTATTGTAACATGCATGTAAATGTAACATTTAAATTAATATAAAAGAAAATGCAAACAAATAATGGATGTCATAGAAATAACCTGAAGATGTTTTTCCAGACAAGCAAGGATGACTCCCGCAATGATTCCTCGAACTCCACCGCCGTCGAGGCTCAAGATGGTTACGAGATCACCGTATTTCGGCGGCTTGAGCATCAAGTTGTTCTCCATGATTGTTTGCTTTTATTTTTTATTTAATACACGTAAATTAAACCAAAGTAATTCTAGAAATCTACGATTTGCCAATTAAAATTTGAACAACAATAACTATCTAAAAAGTGGAAAACGTGACTTCAGCCAACAAAACTACAAAAGGAGTCATCAACCACTATACATAGTTGATTAATGACTGGCTTTTCTGTAATAGTAGTCAAAGTTTGTTTCGGAAAAAGTGATTTGATGTCTTTTCTTCTAACTATGCGTGCGTATATATATATATATATATAATGTATATATTATAAAATTTCACAACTTAACGAGTGGAGATTCTAAAAGATAAATTTTGTTCGGTCAAACGTTTCTTAACACATTTCGTGCTAATCATGATTTTAATTAGTTTGGTCTAATTATAGTAATTTGGGAACAACTAGCGAAACCTTGAGACATCTGTAAAAAATAAGAGTTTAGACCAAGTCGAGATATATCTACATTTTAAAATAATAAAAGCCCAATTTACAGAATATATTTTATTGGGTACACACACACACATATATATCATAACAATTTTACAGTACGTAGTTTTTAACCATAGTTATATAATTTGTTTCATTAATGTAGTAGTTTGCTTACATTGACATATCAAATTTTATTTATTTTGTGACAAATATGAACTTTATTAAAAATAAATTTATTGTATAATCTTTTTAAAAAGACATGTCATAATTGAGTAGATATTTTGACAAAATGTTTCGGTCATACTATTTAATTTAATAGTAATGAAGAATATGATATACTATTTAATTTACATGTAAAGAAACGCCAACGAGTTACGCATTAAGAAAATTCAAAACTCGGTTATTTAATTTTAAATTAGTGAGTTTTTTATTTATTTTTTGGTCCAGACTTATTCTAACAAGATTTGTGTCACATGTCTGTTAAGATGACTCAAGAGTCGGAGATTAGCTTCTTCTCCGTCGTGCCCACCAAATCATATATGTAAAAACTTGACCCCGAGTGCTTAATTGCAACTTAGTTTTTTTTTTTTTTAAATCTTGCTAAGGTCAAACTTTTTATTTGGTAGGTTTTATGGGCCCAATCTGTTTCGATGTTCTATAACAAAAACAAATCTGGCTCCAAACTCCGGGAGTTTAATATTATTATATTGGTTGACAAAATACCAAGTAAACTGAATAGTAGAAAATAGAGTGAATATATTTTTCTTTGGTGATTTGCGTTAAATATATTTTCTCATTTTTCTTTTGACAGCAATTATATTTTATCGTTTAATCCACTCTATTTTGGGGAATATTCTTAGTTGCTCACAATATAAGCATATTCGTTTCTAATATCCTAATATGCCAAATTTGAAGATAGTTTATAAGAATATTTATTTGTTATTATATGAAAATTTTCGATTTTTAATGCATATGCAAATATTTGTTTAGTTGTATATATTGTTTGTTTATATTATCAGTAGAGCTATCAATGTCTCTCATTTTATATGTTTTTTTGTTATATAATTTTAGATGCAAATTTTTGTTATTTGTATATATAGAAATCCAGGTTAGCTGTATATTTATCTCAAATTAATTTTTATATAGTAATTAAATGCTTACTTAATATACGTTTTTTATTCCCTTCAGCTTAATTAGTAGAATATGTTTATTGTTCTAAAAAAATATAGATTTGAAATTTAAATGTGTAGGGACTAGGGACAATAGTTTATATTTCTTATTAGGTTGTAGGCCTTTAAAAACACTTGGGCCAGAGGCCCAGAGGCCCAGAGGCCAAGATCTTTTATCTTTTCATCTTCTCATGCAATTTAAATAGAAATATATTTTTTCAATCAAAAAATAAAAAGACGGCTAGAACAACTGCGTTTCAAATTCAATGGTCACTCAACTATAATCAGAGCTGAACCTTCTTCGGCGAATTTGAGAAATTCTGATCCTGAGATTATGGACTCCATGGAAGCTGCTCCATCTCCTCCTTTTCAATCTCCCTCTCGTTCCAGGTTTCGCTTCTCAATCTCACTGAGTTATGAGGTTTATCTCATATCTTCTAGCAAAATCCCCAAGAAAAATCCCAATTTTCATTCTTTCGCAGTCAACAACTGCATTTTTACCTCGCCGTGGATCGTCCCCAATTCAAAATGGTATGTAAATTTTCACAATTTTCCTTCTAATACATCAAAACTGAACATTCCTAATCGCAAAACTTGGAAATTTGGGGGAGGGCATAGGAGACTGTAGTTGAATTGTTGGGCGTTTTAGGTCGTCGTCCATGGCTTCCCATTGTAGTCTGTTGCAGCTCTCGCGATGAACTTGACGCCGTTTGCTCTTCCTTATCCACCCTTCCTTACATTTCATTAGCCGCTCTGGTATCTCTTCTTCTCTTAGCTTTCATGTTTCCACTTCTCTGTTGATATTTCATCGTTTTTAGTTTCGGATTCTTAGTATTCGTTCTGTATAATTGAAGATCTTAACGTTCTTGATTCAAAAAGACACTTCCTTGGTAGATCACTTGCTTGTTCATCAGAGTTCGATTTGACATTAGAATTTTTATACATTTGTCCTTCTTCTAGGTAATGTTCACATTTCCAATAGCTTTTCCTTCTCGATTGTTTGGTTGATTTCATCTGTTTTGATTTCGGATTGTTAGTGTTCTGTATCTTGGAGGTTATAATGTTCTTGATTCGAAATGACCCGTATAGTTGACTCACTTTAAATGTATCATCATTAGGTTCGTTTTGACATTAGATTATCTTTAATGTTTTTCCCCAAGATTATGTTCATCTTCAACATCTGTTGTGTTTACAGTACAGCGATCTAGCTGATAGAGAACGAACTATGGTTCTAGAGAAATTCAGGCAAGCGACAATCAACTGGAACCTGCAACTTAACGCTGCAGTAGAAGAAGATTTGGACGAGAGTGAAACTGGAAAAGAAGAAAACAAATCTCACTTGGTAGTTGTAACCGATGTTTGTCTTCCATTGCTCTCATCGGGGGAATCTCCTCTTTCTGCACGCGTTCTCATAAACTATGAGCTTCCAACAAAGAAGGTTGGTATTTTGGTAAAATTTTCTTTCTTTTGGTTAAGAGACTTCTCTCATTCACTTTTGTTTTGTAATACACCTGTTTCAGGAAACATATACAAGGCGTATAACAACTTGCTTAGCTTCAGGTTCTTTCTTCAATACGAACTCCTTTGTTACTCATCAACAATGGCATTTCACATTTGAAACTTTCTTGTAAGGTGGGATTGTCATAAATATGGTTGTTGGAGGCGAAGTAACGACTCTCAAAAGCCTCGAAGAAAGCAGCAGCATTATCATCGCAGAGATGCCAATCAATGTATACTATGATCCAATCAATGATAAGCTAGAAACGTTCTGCCGTTTTTATCTTCGATTAATGGCTTCGAATGTGCTTTCTTATTGCAGATTTCTGAGATCTTATAACAACGCATGGATCTCCTGTGATCTGGAAGATACAGTCCAAGAGGGCTTATTGGCTCCTAATAGGTTACGTCGTCAAGGCAGAGAAACTATGGATATGAACATTACTGCACTTCAATTGAATTACAACAGTCCGAGTCTTCGAGATCCTTTACAATTGTTGTAATATGCAAATGTTTATCGTTTCAGTTCTAAGACGATTTTTCTACTCTTCTTTTAGAAGGTCAAACAGAAGCAACTTTTTTTTTTTTTTTGAAGGAAAAATATGCATTCCTTAGTTTTGACTTTGACGAGGAGTTTGTCGAACAATGCTCATAGTCAGCAACATCTTTTATCCCTGACTTGCTATTTACAAAAACCTTTTATTTTTATTTATTTGAAAACAATCAGTTGTTTATACCACAATATTGTTCGTTCTTCGTATAATTATACACGGTGTTCCAGTAGTCAAATGCGATTTTGGTTTTTTTAAAATAAACAACGATTTGTTCATTATAGACATGGAAATCTGAAATACAACATCTATAACTTATAATTGATATTCAGTTAATTATTAAGATTATGTATTTAATTATGACTTCATAAACAAAATTGAAAACTATTGAAGTAATGAATTCAACAAGACAACAACAATATTTATAGAGGCATATTGATGTCCAAATCACAATATTTTGCTTGGCACGCCATGTGTAATATCTTCAACCATATAATCCCAAGTCCCAATGACGTAATTACACACGTATAACCACTTTTTCTTCAGCAATTTCTCCTATCAACTGGTTTATTCATATATTCATGTAATATCCAAACAAAATATAGTATTATGTAAACTTTCTCAGAATATTTCTCTATGGGTTCGCGGCGTTTGAGTCTTTGCCTTTTTTGTCATCATCTCCTTTGTCTTTTTCTGATTTCATCTCTTTCGTAGACTTGTACAACACGCCTCTCTCCCTCTCTCTCTGTAATTTTTTCCAGAGCTATAAAAATTGATCCCAAGAAAAACTAAGCTTTCGTTTCTTCTTTCCAGAAGACTATGGCTGTCGTCACTAACCTAGGAAGCTGTCTGAAGATTTCTTATGTCATATTTGCCTTTTGTTCTGCTTTCTTTCTCGGTGCTCTCAAAGGTTCACTTTTTGTTTTCTTTGGCTCTGTTATTCTCTGCTTCTAAGATTGATCCTTGATGATGGGTTCTTTTCAAAAATCATGTTTTCTTACACAAAGTTTGAGTTTTTTTTTTTAATGTTTCCTATGCAGGTTTGATCGTAGGTCCAATTGCTGGTTTAACATTAATAGTAGGAAATGTTGGAGTGATTCTTGGTTTGTTCCCTGCACATGTTACTTGGACTATTTACGCTGTTGCAAAGTAAAAAACAATTCACCTCTGTTTCTCAAATTTTTCAAAGGCAAATCATTTTATAAACATGGTCTTCTTGTGTTTCTTTAAACTGCAGGACAAATAGATTTGACATTCCTCTGAAATTAGCAATCATAGTGGCCCTTCCTGCATTGTTTGGGATATGGTTAGGTCTAAGTATAGCAATTAGTGTTCTTGTTGGTGTTGGCTATGGATTCTTCACTCCGTGGATCTCTGCTTTTGAAGCATTCAGACAAGACACTGAATCCAACAAGTTCTTCCACTGTCTTGTGGTACTTATATAACATTCACCAAAGTTTCTTTACTTTTTCTTAAGCACTTATTAGTGAATCATATCACTCGACTCTGTTTATTCTGTATTATTAGGATGGAACTTGGGGAACCATCAAAGGAAGTTGTACTGTGGTTACCGATTTCGCAGATATCTGTTACCATTCTTATCCGCTTTACTTGACGGAGTTGCGAGAATCCCCTGCTTCAGATGAGCTTCAAACTCTTAGGTAAAGTAAAAACTTTTGTCCAAAATTATTGCATAACGTTTTTGCTGGTTCTTGTGTATTGATCTTGTTATATCTTCTTGCAGGTTGATTCATGTTCCTGGATGCATAATTGTAGGGATTATAGGGTTAGTCATTGATATCCCTCTTTTCACTGCAATCGCTGTTATTAAAAGCCCTTACCTTCTGCTCAAAGGCTGGTACCGTCTAGCTCAAGACGCCATTAACCGCGAAGGACCATTCCTTGAAATAGCTTGTATACCAGTTGCTGGTTTGACAATACTGTTATGGCCTATTATTGTCGTTGGATTTGTTTTGACGACCATCTTCTCCAGCATCTTTGTCGGATTGTATGGAGCAGTTGTTGTATTTCAGGTACACTATGATCACATTAACTGAATGATCCGATACAAATTTCAGCTTTATCACTGTTGAATCTCTAATGTGCAGGAAAGGTCATTTAGAAGAGGAGTCTCTTATGTGATTGCAGTAGTTGGAGAATTTGATGAGTACACAAATGATTGGCTTTACCTTAGAGAAGGAACTATCTTCCCAAAGTATGTCTCTTTTCAATTCTTTTACATTCCCTTTCTTCTGCTTCATATTCCTAACATCGGGAAATTGCAATCCGCAACACACAGGCCAAGATATCGGATGAGAAGAGGATCGTTTTCAAGTGAAGTATCTGTGATTGTTCACCCTTCAAATGTAAGCAGAGTCGATAGTTCCGGTTCTGTAGAGGCTCCAGCGATGCTAGTACCGAGTCTAGTTCACTCTGTATCGGTTAGAGAAGCAATACAAGAAGTGAGAATGGTTCAGGTATATGTCAAAACTTTCAATCTAGATTCCGAATCTCGCACATATCTACAGAGTTTTGAATATTTGAAATTGTATTAATAGATTTGGGAGCATATGATGGGGTGGTTTGAGATGCAAGGCAGAGAGCTACTAGACGCAGGAGTATTAACACCAGCTGATCTCTATGAGTCTTTAAAGGGAAGACACGGAAACGAATCATCGATTATCAATGTCGGGCTTCCTTCTTACGCTTTGTTGCATACATTGCTTAGCTCGAATAAAGCTGGTGCTCATGGTGTGCTTCTGCTTGACGGCTCGGAAGTGACCCATTTGAATAGACCGCAAGACAAGTTCTTGGACTGGATCTTTAATCCAATTATGGTACTTAAAGATCAGATTCGAGCTATTAAACTTGGAGAAAGTGAAGTTAGGTACTTGGAGAAAGTTGTTCTATTCGGAAACCATGAACAACGCATGGAAGCTTGGGACAATCGTGGTAACCCGCCACAAGAAAACCTTCGAGCGGCTCAAATCCAAGGAATCAGCAGAAGGTAAAGATTCAAAACACTTCTCTTACATAGAAAAGATTCAATGATGGGTGTTTTAATCTTGTGTGTTGTAGGATGATGGGAATGGTACGGAGCGTATCGAAGCTTCCGACTTATAGGAGAAGGTTCAGACAAGTGGTTAAGGCTCTAATAACTTATTGGTTAGAGAAACAAGGCTTGAATCGAACCAGTTCCATGAGCTCTGGAGATTTCATTGAAGAGATCTAACCTAAGGAGCAACAATTGTTGTATCTTTTTATAATTATTAGGATTTTTTTTAAATTTTCTTTGTAAGATGTGTTTTTGATTTCTTGGAATACAAGGTGTAAAAAAGTATGTACAGAAGTTGCTAATTTAGGATTCAAGAAAACTAAAGGCTTTTTTTTTTCTAATGATTTCAGAGATTGAGAGAAAGAAAATACAAAAGTTTTAAGATTTTTGTTGAAATTAATCAAGTAAGAAAAGCCCACGTTTGTTTAAGTTGTGACCCATGAAGAGCCCAATATCACAAATGGAAGCTTGTAAAGTAATTTTAAAAAATAATAATAAATTGAAAAACCAAATTGTGTGAGGACGACGGCGAAGCGGATAACGAAAAGCTCGCCGAGAAACCACAAAATGGCGGGTGTGAAATCTCTGCAACCGAGACTACTCTCTTCCTTCCTCGGAGACCAATCTATTCGATCAACGCAACCACTTATTCATCTCTTTCGCTTCGATTTAGGTTCTTCTTTCTTTTTATACTTTACTTCTTCTGCTACTGCTTCGTTGATGAG
Source organism: Crucihimalaya himalaica (assembly GCA_004349715.1). Lineage (NCBI taxonomy): Eukaryota > Viridiplantae > Streptophyta > Magnoliopsida > Brassicales > Brassicaceae > Crucihimalaya > Crucihimalaya himalaica. The sequence continues at coordinate 673,251 of SMJT01000006.1, read as the reverse complement.
TATTTTAGTTGAGCAGGTTACCAAAAAGTTTAAGACTTTCGAGTGCCCATTTTGCTATTTTGATTCCTAGATGTGCTTCAGGTTAATCCATAAAAAGACTAGATCAGTTTGAATCATGAGCTGTAGAGTATTTTGTTTCATTGAAACGAAATCAATGTAAGAATTTTTCTCAATTTGGACAGGAAGAAGACATGTTTCAATGCAATTATCAAGAACCTTTTCGGGATTAACCAATCTCTTGTTTAATAGAAGGTATTATGATGTTTCGTACAATTTAGCTAGCAGAGAAGGTTTATTAACTTTTATTCTTTAATCTTTTTTGGTTTTCTAATTAAAGAAATGAAGATGAAGTTATTGATGGCAAGAGAAAACGTCTGAAACCGGGAATTGTATCTCCCCGTCGCCCTGTCCCGGACCATATAACAAAACCTCCTTATGTTGATTCTTTTAAAGTCCCTGGAATCTCAAGTGGACTTGAAGTTCATGATAAGAAAGGTATAGAATGCATGAGAGCTTCTGGGAAACTTGCAGCTAGAGTTCGGGAATACGCTGGGACTTTGGTTAAGGTGGGGAAAGTTTAATACCTACTTTCGCATTTGAAGTTTTGTAATGCTCTATCAATCATCATATGTTTCTATTTGGCAGCCAGGCGTAACCACAAATGAAATCGATGAAGCAGTTCACAACATGATTATTGAGAATGGAGCGTATCCTTCGCCTCTCGGTTATGGAGGTTTCCCGAAAAGTGTTTGTACATCTGTGAATGAATGCATTTGCCATGGAATACCAGATTCACGACCACTTGAGGTTAAGCTTTTTAAGAGGTGTTTGTTAAACAGACTTATATCTCTGTCCCTAATGAATCCTAATAATGTATGTTGTCCTTTGGCAGGATGGGGATATAATCAACATCGATGTCACAGTTTATTTGAATGTAAACTTTTCTTTTTTTGCGTATTTCCTGATTCTTCACTACTCAAGTAAATTGGGTTTACTCTATACTATAGAGTTTAGATACTTATGTCGGATCTGCAGGGTTATCATGGTGATACTTCAGCAACTTTCTTCTGTGGAAATGTTGACGAGAAGGCTAAAAAGCTAGTCGAGGTATAATGTTAAACCTAAACAGTTCCGTTGCTGTCGTCCAGGAAAAATCATGTTTCTGTTACAGTTTGATGAGCTTTATACTTGGAATGTGCTCTAGGTGACAAAAGAGTCTCTCGACAAAGCGATATCAATATGTGGTCCCGGAGTTGAGTACAAGAAAATCGGCAGAATCATTCAGTAAGAGACCGATTTCTTCGTAATATAAATCCATTAGATGGGTTTCTCATCCACATTGAAAAATCAAATCTTCTGACATAAAAAAACATTGCGCTTATGAAGTGATCTTGCAGATAAACATAAATATGGAGTTGTTCGACAATTTGTAGGCCATGGGGTTGGTCGTGTCTTCCACGCGGATCCAGTTGTTCTACATTTCCGTAAGTTTGTCCTAAACTCAGACATCGAGTTGCTGCTTTGTGGGCCATTCGCATTGTTTCTGAACTTCTTCTACACAGGGAACAATGAAGCTGGACGTATGGTCTTGAATCAAACATTCACTATAGAACCGATGCTTACGATAGGCAGCAGAACCCCGGTAATGTGGGATGATAATTGGACCGTGGTAACGGAAGATGCAAGCCTCTCTGCACAATTCGAGCATACGATTCTTATAACCAAAGATGGAGCTGAGATACTAACCAACTGTTAAAATTGATTCCCAAATTTGTCTCAAATTGATCTTACTTGAATGGAACCCAAAGCCAAAAGGTATGTAAGAATCATTCTTAATTCAAATATTCTTTGCTCACAAGCAAACAGAATCTGTAGTTACCAATCTCACAAACAGATACAAATAAGTTTTACATATTTTTGGGACAAACAAATTAGATCTTGAGTTTAGGAGATCTTGATTCTCTGAGTTTCCTTTCTTCTGACAGAACTTTTGCAAACCTGTAATAATTATCAGTATTTTACAGATTAAATCCACTATTATTCTTAAAGTGATAAATTATGTATTTTTTTTTGTTTTAGATAAAAAAAAATTAGTAAACCTTTGGAGAGCTTCTTCATTAGTTACGTTTTCAGAGATGGGTTGATAATGGCCGGTTTCGAGATTGACACGAGAGACTCTTTTCTTTAATAAAGCTTCACCAACTTCAACAAGGCCTTCCATGTTCTTTTCTGTCGATATGTCCACTGAGCCTAAGTCACCCTTTAACGTATCGTCCTGTAATAGATATACATACAAAATCAGTAAATTATTTGATATTTTTGATTAATAAAATTGACCCTTCACTGACCAATAATACTTTATTATTATTTTTGTAATTATTGTTTCGTACAAGGAAATGCCATATAGATCGACCTTTACAAGAAAGCATTTTAATATTTGTTTAGATGATAATACATAAATCTTTATGACCAAAAATCGGATATTTTTTTGAACAATTCAACTAACAAAAAAAACAAACAACAAATAAAGTACTAATTTTCGACAACCAACAAGTTTCGTATTTTATTAGCGTGGGATATAAGTAATTACCAAATCTAATATCACAACTGCGGAGTTTTGGTAAATCAGTGCTTAAGTTGCAAATTTTCCAAAATATAATACAATTCGAGATTTAGTTGACCAAAACCTAAAGAGTAATATTCTGAAACTACGGTTACTAATTTTTTTATTTTTTTGATAAATATGTGAATATCATTTTATGAAATGAACGTTTTAGGTTATTAAATATTAACTAATATGAAATGGGAATATATGTGACAGCTCAACCCTAATGTAGGAAGAAACTCACATCGATACGTAAATAGTTCTTCTCGGAACGAAGAGCTTGAAAGACGACAGAGCTTTGGTAATCAACAATGTCATGAATGGCTTCGTTGTAACAATCAAGAATTGGAGTTGAACCATCTTCAAAGATCCAACACAGCAATCCCCATTTCGACGCCATTTTCGCATTGTACTTCTCTTGATTCCTAATCGAACCTGTCCCAATCGATATCACCAGAAACCTCGTAAAATCCAATGGGCTTATGTCTCCCATTGCTGGATTCTTCTTCATTATCTGCTTTGTCACTTCCGCAATCGCACATAACGTCTGAAAAAAAAAAGAATAAATATCAAATAACCGGTCAATATTACCAAGTAAGCTAGGATTTTCAGATTTAGGGTTTCTATTTTACCGGGTTATTGGCAGCGATACCACCATCAATGAGGTTATATTCATGTTTGTGTCCTTCATTGTCTTCGTTGGTGAATCGATGAGCTGGAAAATAAGTTGGTGCTGCTGATGTGCTTATACATATGTCTGATAGTTTCGCGTCCATAGCTCGATTTGACACAGCCTATATATTTATGACATTGGATCACTATATACCTGTGAAGAAATTGCGGAAATATATATATATGATAGTGGTGTTACCTGGTACGAAGAGAAGATAACTGGTTGGAGTTTCTTGATGTCGAAGCAAGGTATGACAACGTTTGTCAAAGATTGACTCAGCTTCGTGTCGCCCAAGAAACTTTCAATTAAGTTATGAAGGTATTTCCCGTTGAACTTGGGTCCTCGTACAAGTCTCACCAAGGTCTCACCCCAGCCACATGTCCCTCTGTACATTTTAAAAGTTCTCCTAAAAACTACTTAATTATACGATTACTAAAGACTCTGAATTGGACTAAATGCAAAGACGCATACCGTGGCTGTGGGAAGATTTTGGGAGAGTGTTTGAGGTAAAAAGGGACGATTTCTTTGGCCTTAAACAAAGGGCGGTTACGGTTGCGGCTATCGCCACCGCTTTGGTCTTCCCCTTGTGCGGCCAACATCGCCACTATCAAACCTCCGGTGCTCGTCCCTGAGATGACATCGAAATAATCTACAAGCCTTGCCTCCTCACCATCCAATTTCTGAAGTTGTGATTCGAGGTAAGCTAAGATTGTGCCGGGAATGATCCCACGGATCCCACCACCATCGATGCTAAGAATGGTGATAAGTTGTCCGTACGAAGGAGGGAGACAAGAGACTCTTAACGTTCTGTCTTTCAGATGATCAGTTATGGATGATAGTTCTGATGAACTTCTTGATCTTCTCTCCGTATCCATACTTTTAAACTCTTCTCCTTTGTTTAATAATAACCTCGATCAAAGCTTCGTACTTGGATCAATTCTCTTTCGGTCAGTGTTTAATTTCTTTTCTCCTTTTCAAGATAGAGATGGCTGGTGATAAATGTTATCAAACCTTTAGAACTACCGTTACTTATATATAGAAAGAGATATATGTAGATTAGAGAGTCTATATATAACACTATGTTATGCATGCCCATACACACATCCATCACATAGTGTTGGATTTTTTCTGAATCTAAAGAGAGGTTTCTTGGTTGGGATGTCGTGTTCATCACGCTCACGCCCCATTACACACTTTTTTTCTTTTGTCTTCACGCCCCATTTTATTTCATGTCATGGTACACACATACTTCTATATTAAATAAAAGTATAGATGACAGCTGTGCTTTCCAAAAAAAAAAAATCAAAAGACAAACAGGCACACAATTTAGTAGCAGAAGTCACCTGAATAGATAAGTATATAGTCCAAATGTTCTTTATAAAAAAATAGTAGAAGATAGTACCGCTACTTTTGAACATTTTCGTCTTTTAATTGTGGGATTTATATATTCCTCAATCCTCAGTGCTCAATAATTTTTTTTGTCAATTCTTAGGTTACCATCCTCTGAAGTTGGATTTTTTTTCCGAGGTTTAAATCTGGTTGCTTAAAATAGTTTTATAAGATATTTTACTAATAGAATTGAAATCGCAGAACTAGGGAGTCTCGTTGAACAATATATGAGGTTGTTCAATAGACAACGAGAATCATACTTCCAAGCAAATGTAACCGTTACTTAAATCAATAAAAGTGGCCTCAAATTTGGATTTTTACGGTTAGTCTATATATATATCTACGGTCAACTTTTGCGAGATTGTTATATCTGTCAAATGTTTTCCGTGTTAATTAAAAAAATACAAATGTCCTCCAGTGTCACCTAACCCCTTCGCACCCTCTTATGTAATTCTTCACGTATCTCGTTTCCTTGGCTTGACCTTTTACAAAATTTATATTTAACTACCTAATTCCATAATAAAATATATGATTACTATTCTTTGGCGTGTAACATACATATATATATATGAGTTTGTTGAAAGAAATGATTCGATAGAGTTTTGAAATTCATTTCTTATTTTCTCTTATTCTTCTCTCTTAATCGCTCTCTTACAATGATGTCTCCCTTATATATTAAGAGTATTAGGGTTTTACTATTACATCATTGCTTAAGATATTAAATCTGTTGTTTAGCTGAATACTTTGAATCTGACAGCTGGTTCTTACTTTTGGCAATTTCCTTGAAGTTTCCTTTTCACCTTTTTCCTTTGGATTTGCAGGTGACCGTTGCTGAGCTGTGTGTTGACTGGTGGGCTTGCTAACAGGCTTCGATTGACTTGGTATCTGTTGTTGGGCCTGTTCTATGTTTGAGCCCATATGTTCTGTTGTTGAGGCTAAGTCGTTTTGTATGTTTTCCTTTGACGACTCAGCTCCTTGTTCAGACACAATCTCTTATCTTTTGACTTCCATCTTCTTCTCTGTTTCTTGTTTTTCCACTTTATCAGATCCATTGCAGATCTTGCTAATAGGCCCCCTCAAACTTGGTGTGGGTGGTAGGTCCACACCGAGTTTGAACCGTAAAGAGTTAAAGGCTGCAAGCGGAAGGGATTTGGTGAAGATGTCAGCGATTTGAAGATGCGACGGGATATGTTTGATGACAAGAGTTCCTAGAGCTACTCTTTCCCGTACATAGTGATGGTGGAGCTCAAAGTGTTTTGTTCGCTTATGAAAAGCTGGATTGGCTGTGAGATAGACCGCAGAGAGATTATCGCAATACAGCTCCGGGGTTGCGTGCAGTGGTATTCCAAGCTCTTTAAGGATGGAGCTAACCCATAGTATCTCAGAAGCAGCATCCGACATGGTTCTATACTCAGCTTCAGTGGAGCTCTTTGCAATTGTTGGTTGTTTTTGGGAGGTCCAAGAGATAAGATTGGTTCCCAGAAACGTGCAAAATCCACCGGTTGATCGACGAGTTGACTTGCAGCCTGCCCAGTCACTGTCGCTGTAGGCTCGCAGGAAGCAATCAGTGTCATTGCTAAAGCTTATGCCCATGGTGATGGTGCCCTTGACATACCTTAGAATCCGTTTTAACAAGGTAAAATCTGAAACTGTAGGAGCATGCATCTTTTGACAGACATAGTTAACTGCTAATTGAATGTCTGGTCTAGTTAAGGTTAGATACTGAAGTTTTCCTGCCAAGCTTCTAAAATATGTTGGGTTTGAGAAATCTTCATCTTGTGCAGGGACCTTATCCAGTTGTAATGGTAATGGTGTAGCCACGGGAGCGCAGTCCCTCATAGCAGCAACCGAAAGAAGATCCTCAGCATACTTTTGTTGAGAGAGAAATAAGCCTCCAGAATGAAACTGGGCTTGAATGCCGAGGAAATAATGTAGCTGACCCATATCCTTCATGCGGAATTGGGTGTTTAAGGCAGCAAGCAGTGACGACATAGCTTCAGAATTATTACCTGTGAGCACCATGTCGTCTACATACAGTAAGAGCAGAATGATGGCTTTATCTTTGATGTAGACGAATAGAGATGGATCAGGGATGCTACATGTGAATCCAAATTCCAATAGGTATGTACTGAACTTATCATACCAGGCTCTAGGAGATTGTTTCAGACCATATAAAGACTTGTGCAGGTGACAAACATGATTTGGTTTTGTAGGATCAACAAATCCAGCAGGTTGAAGCATATATACTGTCTCAGCAAGATCTCCATGAAGGAATGCGTTTTTAACATCCATCTGCTTGATTTCCCATTGCATGATGGTAGCAATATGAAGAACGGATCTCACTGTGGCTGAACGAACCACAGGGCTATACGTTTCAAGGTAATCTATTCCTTCTTCTTGATCAAAGCCTTTTGCCACAAGTCTAGCTTTAAGCTTATCAAGGGATCCATCAGAATTCAGCTTTGTTCTGAAAACCCATTTACAACCTAACACATTCATATCGGGTGTATATGGGATTAGTGACCATGTGTTGGTTTCTTTGCAGTTTGATATTTCCTCATTCATAGCCTCTGTCCAACCTGGATCCTTGAGAGCTGCTGTGACGGTTTTAGGCTCAGGGTAAGTCACTTTATGTGTTAGCAAAGCATATTTAGGATTTGGCTTTCTTATGCCGAGTTTGGATCTTGTAAGCATCGGGTGAGCTAGTTGATTCTGTTGAGCTGATTGATTCTGTTGAACTGATTGAGTTTGCTGAGGCTGATATTGTTCTTCTATTGATTCTCTGCTGTTTGACTCAGGTGTAGTTGTTGAACCAGTAGTATCTGTCCTACTTGGTGATGATGTGGAGCTGTTGCCTATAGGAACAGGATCAAAGCCTGCCGTACACCCAGGACTCCCATCATCATTAGCAGTGGACACAACTGGAGGAAGTGGAACTGGATCTTCTGCAGTAGATGGTGTCAGCACAGGAGGTGTTACTGGTGAGATATGGGATACCTCAATACCAGTTTGATCAGTTTGTTGTTTTTCTGAAATGGTAGATTCTGATGTCTGCACAGGATTGAGGCTCTTCTGCCAAGCATTGAACAAGGGTGTTGTCATAGACATTTGAGGTAATACAAGGCTGTGAAATGGGAAGACTTGTTCATCAAAGATTACATGTCTGCTGATGTAGACACGGCCTATAGCTGGAAGTAAGCATCTGTACCCTTTGTACTTCTCATTGTAACCCAAAAACACACACTTTAATGATCTCGGATCAAATTTATTATGAGCATAATCTCTTAAGGTAGGATAGCAGGCACAACCAAATACCCTAAGTGATGTGTAATTTGGCTTTTGATCAAACAGGACTTCATAAGGACTAAGCTGATTAGTGTGCACTGATGAAGGAAGAAGATTGCTGAGAAAGTTAGCACTGAAGAATGCCTCAACCCAGTATTTCAGAGGCATGTTGCTTTGATACATCATAGACAGCCCCAACTCAATGAGATGCCTATGTTTTCTTTCTGCCAATCCGTTCTGCTGAGGAGTGTGTGGACATGACACAAGCTGTTGAATACCACTGCTTTGTAAGTGATTCATAAACTGTTTGCTGGTGAATTCCCCACCACCATCACATTGAAAACTTCCAATTTTTGATTGAAACTGATTTTCCACTAAGGCTTGAAAGACACTGAATATTGTGAAAAAGTCTGATTTCATCTTTAGTGGATACAACCAGGAGAATCTAGAGAAGTTATCTATGAAAATAACATAATATCTAAACCCTTGCACTGACATTATTGGAGCAGGTCCCCACAGATCACAATGGATTCTTTGAAGAGGCCTGGAGGTGACAGTGGAAGAAGCAGAAAACGGTAACCTTGAGCTTTTTCCAAGTTGACAGGCTTCACACATTCCCTTGGTGCTCTTATTGATGATAATGGATTTTCCTTTTGACAGGTACTGAAGGACTTGTGAATTAGGATGACCAAGCCTCATGTGCCACACATCTTCAGAGGCTGACTGTTGTCTGGTGGAGTAGAAGGCTTGGATAGGAGTATCCTTCAGCACATAAAGACCATTACTGTGGCTTCCCAGAACCAGCAACCTCTTTGTGGCCTTGTCATGTACACGGACATCATCACAGTCAAATTCAAAAGAGCACGGATAATCACTGGTAAGTTTAGACACAGATAGTAATGATTTAACAATGTTTGGACAGACCAAAACATCTTTTAGTGGTAGCTTACCTGAGGTTGTAGTGATACTGGTTGAGCATGTGTGTGTGATTGGTAAGAATTCTCCATTTCCTACCATCACAGAATCTGATCCCTTGTACGTGTTTGACTGTTGCAGGTTATGGGGAGAACTTGTAACATGAGCTGTGGCACCAGTGTCTGGGTACCACTCCTGACCAGATTGTTCCGTCACATCGGTTATTCTCATTGCGGTAAGTGCTGATGGCAATTCCTCATACTGATAGCTGTTGTCGAATCTATGCCAACATTTCAAGGCTGGATGTCCTATTTTACCGCATATCTGACAAATAGGTCTGTTTTCTACCCCAGATGAGATAGAGGTTCCAGAACTTTGAGAAATTTGTTGATGGAAGCCCCTTCCTCGAGTTGTGAAGTTGCTTTTTCCTCTGGATCTGCCAAAGGTACCTCTTCCTCTGTATGTGCCTTGATCATTTGATCTGTAAGTGTTAAAAGCCATATGAGCACTTGCTGTTGTAGCAGCGTCATAACTTATCAAACGATCTGCAAAACTTGTCAATCTTGGTGTAACATCTTCTAGGGTGGGAGGAGGAAAGTTGTCCATGGAGCCTTCAATGGATGTCTTGATAGGTTCATATTCTCGACCAAGTCCATGAAGGGCAGCAAAGATCTTCATTTTCTCATTCACAGGATTCCCAATAGATGCAAGCTGCTCACATATCTGCTTCAGCTCTTGCAGGTACTCTACCATAGTTCTATCTTGTTTTTCCATCGTTTGCAGCTTCCTTTGTAGCTCAAATAGTCTAGAAGATGACACTTTGTTGAAATGTTTTCCCAAAGCTAACCAAACATCTTGTGCTGTTTCTGCAGATATCACTTCTCTGAGGATGTCTTCTGAGAGTGAGCCCAGCAACCAAGCTTTTACCACCTGATCTGCTCTATGCCAGACACTGTAGTCAGGATTTGGAACCTCTGAAGCAGCACCATCATTGTTTGAGACAGATATTACTGCAGAGGGTTTCCTGACATTTCCATTTACTAACCCAAGTAGGTTCTGTCCAGAAAGAAAGCTTTCAAATTGAGATTTCCATAAAAGGTAGTTTCTTTCTGTGAATTTTACTGTCACACAATTAGAGATGTTTAAGATAGGAGGTGAATAGAAGTCCAAGGCTTGAGCCATGGCTCTGATACCATGAAAGAAATGATTCAACATGATAGTGTTTTGAAATTCATTTCTTATTTTCTCTTATTCTTCTCTCTTAATCGCTCTCTTACAATGATGTCTCCCTTATATATTAAGAGTATTAGGGTTTTACTATTACATCATTGCTTAAGATATTAAATCTGTTGTTTAGCTGAATACTTTGAATCTGACAGCTGGTTCTTACTTTTGGCAATTTCCTTGAAGTTTCCTTTTCACCTTTTTCCTTTGGATTTGCAGGTAACCGTTGCTGAGCTGTGTGTTGACTGGTGGGCTTGCTAACAGGCTTCGATTGACTTGGTATCTGTTGTTGGGCCTGTTCTATGTTTGAGCCCATATGTTTTGTTGTTGAGGCTAAGTCGTTTTGTATGTTTTCCTTTGACGACTCAGCTCCTTGTTCAGACACAATCTCTTGTCTTTTGACTTCCATCTTCTTCTCTGTTTCTTGTTTTTCCACTTTATCAGATCCATTGCAGATCTTGCTAATATTTGTTTATGAGCGATTATTTTTGGCCACGCGTCTTGAAAGAGTCAAGTTCTTGTAACACTAAACATCCAACGTTGCAATTGTGTATATATATAATCATCAAATTTGACATTACTATAAAATAAAATAATTTTACAAATGTCCACTTTATTCGATGCATGCTTCATTTTGCCGAATCTTTTAACTGTGGATAGAGATTTTTATTTTCAAACATATCCCGATACTATAGTGATTGACTAACTTGATTTATAGAGGTTGAAGCACTTAAAACGTGAAGAATTGCATAACTCGACCGTTCCCAGTTTCATCCACATAACAGGAAACATCATGCGCCTCGTTCATTTAGCTTCTTTTCCTTTTGTGAATCTCTTGTAATGGTTAATACTTAATAGTCCTGGCACTCCATTGTTACAAAACGCTCTCATCTTTGTTGAAATAATAAAAAATAACTATTCTCGTTTATTTTAAACATATCTTCCTTTCACATTTAAACTTCGATTAGTGACCACACTTAATTTCTTTTTTGTGAGGAAAATGTCTTATTTCTCTTTATTCTTAAAGTTTGTACGATTTACTATCGGAGTAAACAAGATATAGTATATTTTATGGAAAGCAAATATGTAATTAGTGATCTGGGAAGTCGTTACTCGGTACTTAATATGCAAATTTATTTTTATTTTTCAGTTCCGAAAGAATAAAATAAGACACCCAAAAAGAGAAGCTTACAAGGCGTTAACAGAATTCGCCGAGCAACACACACACAAGATCATCAGTTTTAAACTAAATAAAAATATCATCTTGTACATAAATATTATTTCACACAAAAGTACGAATGAGATCATCAGGCTGTATTTCCTTATAATTCATCTCTTGTGATCAGCTTGATGAATCTTTAGTCATTGTGTCGCTTCTCACTCTCCTTAATTTCCTTTCATCAGATAGGATTTTCGCATACCTACATTTTAAAGAATGAAATTACTTCTGATCCAAGAAACCCATCAACAAAACATTTGAAACTTCTTAATTACCTCTTTAGTTGCTCATCATTGGTAACATTGTCAGGAACAGGTTCATATACGCCAGTATCGATGTTCATTTGTACGACTCTGTTTGTCAGTATCTTCTCTCCAATCTTTTCAAGATTCTCCAAGTTAGACTTTGTCGCTAGATCCAGAATGCTAACATCTCCTTCCAATGTATCATCCTGCACTCGATTTCACATATAAAAAAACCAGGTAAATTGAACGATCAATCACAAACTTTGACACACGTATATGTTTATATGTAGCTCTTACATCGATTCTGAGGTACTTGTCTTCAGATTGTAGGGCTTTAAACACAACAGAGCTGTGATAATGGACCATGTCGCGGCTTGATTCCATTGTAATGTCTAATATCGGAGTAGATCCATCGTCATATAACCAAGATATGATTCCCCATTTTGCAGCCTTCTTTGCGTTGTACTTCTCCTCTTTTTTTGCAGACCCCGTTCCTATCGATATAACAAGAAACTGGTCGTAACCTAACGGCTTGAGCTCACCCATATCAGGATTATTCTTCACAATCTGCTTAGACACAGCAGTCATGGCCACCAAAGTCTATATAACAAAACCAAACACAACAAAACTACTTAATTTTCGGAAAGCTAAACTAAGGTTTTTCTAAGTTTTTTGTATTCTCTTCGTTCTTGGCAGTACCGGGTTATTAGCGGTAATTGCGCCATCAACGAGGTTAAACTCCGTCTTCTTGCCTTGACTGTCTTCATTGGAAAAGTAATGAGGAGGAAAGAAAGTGGGAGCAGCGGACGTACTGATGCATATATCGGATACCTTGACGTTCAAGCTAGGGTCAGCCAACGCCTTCCAAAAAAAAAAAAAAAGCTAACTGATTAAGGTTGTTAATCAGGTTTAAACAAGAACTTTAGCTTTTAATCTATGTATGTGTGTTGTGTTAAGAATAGAGACCTGGTAAGAGGAGAAAATGGTGGGTTGAAGTTTCTTGATGTCGTAGGTAGGTATAACAACATTTGTGAGTGTCTGGTGAAGTTTTGTCTCCCCAAGCAACTTACTTAGTAGATTTCGCAGATACTTTCCGCTGTACTTTGGACCAGACAGAAGCTTTGGAAGCTTCGGCAAAAGAGCAAACATGCCTCTGCATTTTTCACTAGAATGTCTTTTTTAACTGTCACGTGGAATTTAATTTATATGCCAATTGTATATTATAACAAACAATTATTGGGACATCGGACACGTAATAGTGTCCACTTGTTCCGTTTTATGAACATTCATTTTTTACTGGTTTGATTTATTCCTTAACATTTTTCATATAATATTACTATTTCCAATGTGAACATAAAGTTTTTCTATTCTAAATAGAAATACAAGCACAACCAGTATCCATTTAAATATAATCTATAATTTGTATATAGCGAAATATAATTTCCTTACGTGGGCTGGGGAAATATCTTGGGACAATGCTCAAGGTAAAACGGCACAATGTCTTTGGCCGCGAATTGAGGTCGACCAGTCCCATCCGGTGCAGTCAACATCGCCGTCACAAGACCACCGGTGCTAGTCCCGGCTATTACGTCGAAGTAATCGGCTAACCTCACGTCTTCTCCATCGAGTTCCTATATATACCGACAAAATTAAAGGAATATTAATTTAAAAAAAAAAAAAAAAACAAATACGAATTCGTGATCATATATATATCGATGCACGCATTTAACAACAATAATATTCACATGGTTAATTAGTACGAGTATCTGATCCTATCATATGTATCAACTCTACTGAAATATATAGAGAGATATATTAAAACCTGAAGTTGTTTTTCGAGATAGGCAAGGATAACTCCGGCAATGATTCCTCTGACTCCACCACCGTCGAGGCTGAGGATGGTTACGAGTGATCCGCACGATGGCGGTTTGTTTTTCGTGGAGGAAGAGTCGTTCTCCATAATAGTTGATCGATCTTCTTTTGAGTTAGAAGATTATAATTCGGTAATTGGTAAAACTTTTGGATGTAGAGTTCGATGTATATAAATGCATATTTCCACTTGTATAGATTTTCAAAAAAAAATTAAAAAAAATAATTGGTCAGACTTTTCTTTATATACATTTCGTGCCATTAAGGATTATTATAGCTAATATATTTTCATTGGAATAAGATAATTTATACTAGTAGTTAAGATTTATGTCGTCGAGCTTGAGCTGTCACGAAATTAGTTAAATTTATGAGAAATAATCACAGTCAATTAAATTAAGAAATAAATAATTGATTTCTTTCGTGGACTTAGCAATAAAGAATAACAGCCAAACGAGTACTGCATCCAAAGTTTCAAGAACTGACTTTGGATTTTTTGGATTTGCTGCGACACATTTCCCTTCTCAATCCACTATCCAGAGTTGTCGTAAAGACATCTATCAATTCGTTAAGAAGTGATCTCAAGACTACATTTTGTTGTTTTTCCTCTCTTTTTTAGCCATACTTTTTTCTGCCGTTTCATCAAATTATTATTTTTTGTATTTTGTAAATTTGACTGGAAATTTCACGAATCACGACTAGTGTGAGTTATTTGGCTTGTTTGGAGCTCAGTTATTTACATTAGAAAACCTAATTGTTTAAGAATCACTTAGTGTATTGTCTTAATTAGTACAAAGTTTACAAACCATATACATGGACTGAGTTTTATCGGAAATGGATCAAATTTGATCAGCGAAATTACATATGCAGTTTTTTATTAAAAAAATATATGCGATGAATCTCTACAACTAGATCTACCGAGTCATTTTTCGAAATTTTTGATTAACGAATCGCTATCCAAAACCAACAAAGCATTTAAATACGAAATAACGTTAGCATTACAGCATGCAAGCACGCTTTCTCAGCTAGATACCAACCTATTATATTCATTTGTATCATAGGTGATATAAAATACATATCAAGTTCACGTGTAGGGTATTCTAAAATATATAATAATTTTGGCAGACTTTTCTTCGTACATTTCGTGCTAATCATGTTTGTAGTTTATATATTTTCCTTTGGAATTATTTAATGTACTTATATCTATAAGAGACAAATCAGTGCCGAGCTTGAGCTGTCATAAGCTTAATTTACGAGAACATATTGTAGTAGATAAATCTTAAGTAATATTTCTTTCGCCAATTATCCAAAAAGAAAAATAGCAAAAGAGATCTGCATCAACAGATTCAAGACTCTATTTATTTTGACTTTATTGATAATAGAGTTTGATTTTTCTGGATTTGCAAGGACAAATCTCCCTCCCTATCCAGACTAGTTCTAACTAGCTACACCTGTCATAGGAGTAGATCTCAATATTAGTTTTTGTTGTTATTACATGTAAAACTAATTTCATAATCAATTTTGACTAGAAATTTCTGTCTAACGACTTCCCTGGTTTGCTTAAGCGCGTAGCTTTATATATCTTTTTAATAGAATTACCTAAGTATATCTGTATGAAAATATATTTTTTTCTAAATTTCTTTCAAATCTATTCAATAATATAATACAACTTAGAAAAAAGCTCGGTTATGGACAATAAAACACAAGATATTGCGGCATATATTGATATCAACATATGAGGTCCTGAAATTAAACCTTTCTTTAAGCCATAAAGTGATTGATAAGAGAAAAAAACCATTTGGTTCATAATCGGTTCGATTGTATAAACATTGTCGGTTGGGATTGCCGGTTATGTTCAATTTCAGAGTGTGACACTCTTGACAAGAGTATTTCCAAATCTTTTCCAGTTTAGGAGAGTGGGTTTCATTAATACTCGGGCCTCTATGTGAGTTTCGAATCAAGGCCCAATTTTGCAGTTACCTGTTACTGTATGAAACTCTTGAAAAGGAAGAGTGATCAACTGATGAATAGTGAAGTTGAAGTTGACGTTGACCAATGACCACAGATACAGTACACTCCTTCCTTATCTTCGTTGTTCTATCACAATTCACACCGAGGCAATCCAGCTTTATGAAAAAGATGCAACTTCGTTCATTTATTTATTTCCCAATAGCTTTCAACCTATTCTTTCATTTGATTTAGTTACTATATCCGTCATGTCATGATTTTTTTTATGGTATGAAATTAACAAACTTAAACCAAAATTTTCTACGTAGCATTAAATTTAATATGATTCTGTTCTTGGTCTATATGTTCTCATAATGTTTAATATGATCAAAATTTAATGTATAATATTATTTTAGATTAGGTATTAAATATTTCTTTTGTTGGAGATCTCTCCCGAGTAACTTCATGCTCTTGGATGAATTTTCATATATTTTTGAATTTGTTTGCTAACTTGCATAATCACTAATTAATGCGTGTTAATTTTCGTTGTAACTTTGTATGGTGTGGATTTAATAATCTGTTGTACAAAGTTATTATCAATATTTACTTTGGAAATTATTATTGTTTTATTTTCTTCTGTTTTATTAGAAAAAGAAAACTGACACAAAAACATTCTTTGGGCCTAATGATACAAAACAAATACTTTTTGACAAAATATGTGATCAATAGGGAGTAAAAAACGATTTGTTTTGTATTGTAATATTGACAAATATACTAGTGTGTATATATATATATGTGTCGTAAAGTTTTGACATGTAATTTCACTTGCATGCGCTCATAAGTGATAGTGAACATGCGATGTACCACGTACGCTAGCCCTAAATGGACCCTATTCACTTGTCTTATTGGACCACATTGGTTATCATAAGGAAGAAAAAATTGACTTATCATTGAAAAATTGGGGACCGATAGATGGATATGAGCTGATTTTATGTGCATAAATGTGGCAAATATACAGGGAAAGGAAAAAAGGACATAATGTATATTGCTCCAAAATGTTTTTTTTTTTTTGTACATGAAATTACATATTCAAGTGCAAGTTTATGTTTAAATTGTGTAGAGTAAGATCTTCTCAGACGTCGTCATGGTTGTACGTTACTATCAGCACCACATAGGTCCATTAATGGCATGTGATGGGAAGAGGCTAGATGATCAGAGGCGACAATTATGTGTCATCTAATTTATTTATTACACCTATCTATAGATAGCATATATGATCGTATAAGAATTTTGGAGAAATTATGAGATGGTTTGCTATATTTAGAAACTTATTTGTTATATAATAAAACTTTGGTGAACCAAGTTTGGGTTGGGTATTAATTTGTGTTTTACCAATGATTTTTGAAGGTAATAAGAAAACATATTTGTGATTTAAATACAAATTTTTTTTTGTCACGTAGAAAAGATTACGGAAAAACAAATCTCGTGAATTTTTTCTTCATGCTCGTTCCAAGCTCGTATTGGGGTTTTTTGACTCTTTATGAATTAATAGAAATGCACTTGAAGCTGAGAATGGTCCAACGTAGAAGAAATTGACAAAAGAAACTTTTGTGTAAGATAATTATAAAAATTCCCAAATTTTTCTGATTTGAAATACATATTGGGAAATAGATGACGTCGGCCTTTTGTGGTGTAATGGTAACAAAAAATTTGAATCATTATTTTTTTATTTAGGGAAAAATACATATACAAACAAAGTTATGTCGCTATAAGTCGTTTATTAGTTAATAAATGTCATAATTGCTATTTAAAAATGCGACTATAATTCGTGTTTCACCACTTTGATCACCGGGTTAAGTCCAGGCCCAATACGGGCAGACTTTATGCGGGACCAGTGGACCACAGTGTCTGGGTCCAGCCCAAAAGGAGAGGAAAGTAAAAAAAAAACGAAAAAAGAAAAGCAAAAGGAAATTACCATGTTCAGCTTTGGACCATTTATTTACTGTAATAAGTTAATGCAGTATCTTCGTTTCTGTTTGTAGAAGAATAGAGAGATCCCATTATGTTGATTCTGCTATTAATTTTGCACTTATTTACGTACTCTAATTCAGATGGAAGGTTCAAATTTAAGATTGATGCAATAAAATCGTAGACTTTATACAGTTATAAATATATATTTTTAAAAAACAATAAATGTAAATGTAATACTATAGCGCGACGAAAGTTTGTGGTCATCCTTAGTCTAAAGCTTTAAAAGAAGAAGAAACAGAAGTAAAAATAAATAGAGAAGAGGAAATAATGATTTGGATTGCGAGACGCATGCCTTACATTGTATTATCACTCTTTAGGATATATTTGATGCACGTTCGAAGCTTTTTTTTAGTTATATGTGTATCTCTAGTAGATATCTCAATTTGTTTAATTATGTATACTATTATAATGTTATAAATTTGCATATAAGTTAATACTTAATCGAGATTCGTGGCTACCGTTACAACAATGTGATATATATATAGTTTTTTTTTTCTTTTTTTTTTTTTTAGTAACGACCTAATTGTTAGGCTTGATACTGGAAAATTTATCCTGCAAGCAAGAAAATTTCCAAGCATAAAATATAGGGAGAATTAATAACATATTTTAACAGATAAAAGTAGTTAAAAAAATATGCATGTCATAAAAATACATATGTTTTTGTTTTGTTCTCATTGATTTGATTATAGATCAGATATTCAGAATTTGATTATAAAAAAAAAAAAGGAAAAAAATTGTACTATTAAAATGTAATTGACATGGAAGAAAGGTGTATTCCGTAACTAAGTACTAAAATCATGAATACAAAAGAGCATGGTTATAATGGGTCCACTAGAGAAATGGAAAGCATGAGTTTAAAAGAGCTTTGTCACGTGCTAATGCTTATTAGAATCTGCAAAAGTATCATTTAATTCACATTCATTATTTATACCTAATCCACCTTTTATATTTTTTATCTTCATTAATTAATACTACTACTATATCAGCCATGTTAGTTGATTAAATTATTGATGGTATAATGTTACCACGCTTAGCCTCGGAAAATGAAAATCCATATATCAATATGTGTCATTGTTGAAATATTAATTGTAATCACTTTTTTTTCATTCTATTTCCTTTTCCCGTGGTATGACATTTCCACTTTTAATGAGTTTCCTTTTTAATCTCAGGACCCAACATGTTCCATCTATTTCTGGTTTTTTGTATGATTTGGTTTTATGAATTTGTTTATAAGGTTTAGAGAACTTTTGTCATTAACTCTTTAATCGACAAAAGAAAAAAACATTAACTCATCACATTACTAAGAAGTTTTCTACTAAGGGAAATTCGAAACATATTAGAATAATTGAATATCGAAACATTTGAAGTAAATAGGAAAAATATATCAGTATTTACCCTAATCTTCACATTTTCTTAATTACTTCCTTTATTTTGTGGATCGTAGATTGGACAACAAAAAGGAGAAATGATATAATCAAATGTTAAAAAGGTAAGACTAGTGAGATGTCAGCATCTTTCAAGTTTTTACTTTTTTTTTGTTTCTTTTCTTTTAGCATCATAATTAATTAGCACGTTATCTTTGCTTTCACTAAAAGGTATCAGAATTTAACTCTGCAAAACGCTTGTGTTTAGACACAGTCTGCATAATTGATTACACAAAAATTACTTAATTTTGGCTTAATATAATCCCTAATCAGTTGGTTATTTAGAAGCCCCTTAAACTAATCAACAAGACGTAAGATTTACTTGATTTGAGGTATCCTTCATACAGAAATTTGTAAGATTTAGAATTGCAATTGGAGATTATTTACTTAGAATAGTCGAATGACAGCTTTAAACTGCTATTATTAGAGTAGACTTAACAGTAGTCACCATTGACAAAATAAATAATATAGCAGTGACCAATAATTTTTGGATTTTGCATCTAATTAGTACATTCACTATGAAAACTCAAAACAAAAAGGCTGGAAACCACCAAAGTCCACTAAAACACGTTCAAATTTTGCAAACCATTCAAATGACATTTTCAATATATAAATATTTACTATCTAGTTATGAAGCAGTGAAAAAAATAGGATATTAAAATAATATTTGAAAGATTTTTAATTAATTTCTCTCATTGTATTTTTGTTTGGTTTCATTATTTCAAAAATTTAGAAGTAATAAGTGCATTATCCCTTAATAAAATGTGAAAATTATCAAAATAATTATAATATTGTTATAATTTAAGTAATTTTTTATATATATATTTAGATAGCTTTATTTAAGTAATCTATGTTTCATATTTTTTATTTTATTTCAGAACATTAAAAAAATTCGAAGCAAAATAAATTAGTATAAAAACAAAAGAAGTGAAAAGATTGAGTAGTAGAAAATAAAAGCACCAAGCCACTAAATACCAAATTACAATTAATAAAAGAGGAGAAAAAAATGGAGATAAAGTCGCTCTCTTCTCTAGTTGTCTTCATCTCACAATCCTCCACCAGCTCGAGCGCTCGTCACTCAGATCTCCCATCTTCTCAATCTCCTCCGATTACAAAACCATTTCCAGAATTTTCAATCTCTAACTTATATATATATATATTTAAAGAATTAAAATATAGAGAAAGCAGAAATGGCGATTAAAACATTGATCTGTCGTCGTTTAGTGTAACTTCTTCACCTCCAATAAGAGATTCTGTAGGTTTCTTCATTGCTCTGTTCGAGATTATCTGACCAAGTAAATTCTTAAAATTGTGGATCTTTGGGAAACATAAAGCTTGTCAGCTTGAATTATATAAACACATGCCAGCCTTTTTCTGCTTCTGGGTCGCTTTATCTTCAAGTTTTCCCGCTCTGTGTTCATAAAATCAACAAAGGTACTTAATTTATATTAACACTCCCATTTATTATTTCTCTGAGAAGTGTTATACTTAAAAACATTTAACTGTTTCTTTCTTTTTACTTCTGTTTTGTTTTGTGTTTCTTTTTTTTTGTTCGAAAGTTTTGTGTTTCTTTATGTCTTGATGGGTCTCTCTCTCTCTCTCTCTTGGGTTTATATCAGTTAGAGTGGAGAGAAAGCAAAAGTTGAAGAGAGAGAGAGAGAGAAGCCATGAACACTAGTGTTCGAGCTGCTCTTTCCTCCATGAAAGCTCCTTCAAAGCATGAAACTAATCAAGTAACTTTCTTTT
The DNA here is from genome assembly GCA_004349715.1 of Crucihimalaya himalaica. NCBI lineage: Eukaryota > Viridiplantae > Streptophyta > Magnoliopsida > Brassicales > Brassicaceae > Crucihimalaya > Crucihimalaya himalaica. The sequence continues at coordinate 652,682 of SMJT01000006.1, read as the reverse complement.
TTTCTCTTTCTCTCTCTCTAATCACTTTTTCACTTTTGTGAACTCAATTTTGATTGCTTTTCTCTTTGGAGAAATCTTTCTTGGTGGATATGCTTAGTCTCTGAAAAAAGTTTGTTCCTTTAGATGATAAATCTTGATAATTTGGATTTTCAGATATTTTCTTTAGATTCTTGGCTTCTACATTGGACTATTTACCAACCGAATCTTTGCCTTTTTTTGTTTTCTAAAGAATAGTTATTCGTAGTGATTTACTGGTCACAGTGAAAGTGATCGATACTCATTTCTTATCCTCAATCTGGAAGTGTGTGTTGTTTTCCACTATCAAAGGCTCAGACCAATAGTTTCTTTATTAGCTCCACTTCTGTTTTTGGTCCATATGAGTAATGATGTTTCGTGGTATTCTGAAATCTGCAAAGGAGGAGAAGAAGAAGATGGTGTCTCAAAGTAATGGAGCTGTTGCCAATTCAGGAAAATCTCTGGTTAATCGGCGCCGAGCTAACAAAGAAAAGAAAATGGATTTGCTACAAGATGTATGATGACAAATTCTTGAGTTTATGATTTGATGATTTAGTGATGAGTTGAGTCTAACAAATGTTGTTGTTTGGATTAGGTTGATAAGCTGAAGAGGAAGCTGAGACAGGAAGAAAATGTGCATAGAGCATTGGAGAGGGCTTTCACTAGACCTTTAGGAGCTTTACCTCGTCTTCCGTCTTACCTGCCTCGACATGTAAGACACCGGATGCTGGATTATTTGCATTCTATATTTCAAACTTGTTGTTCTTTGTGTTGATTTTTTGTTTCTTTTTCGGGTTTTGGTATAAGACATTGGAGCTCCTTGCTGAAGTAGCTGTTCTTGAAGAGGAAGTGGTTCGGTTGGAAGAGCAAGTTGTAAGCTTTAGACAAGGTTTATACCAAGAAGCGGTTTACATATCTTCAAAGAGGAATGTGGAGAGTCCTGATAACAATGGTTTGAACGAGAATTCATCTGTTAGAAGCAATAAACACCAGCGATCAAAATCCATGTCGCAACACGAGTTCCATTCTATGATCACTCCCCCTAAAAAGCATCAACAGAGTCATAGTCTTAGCAGAAGCATCTCAAGTAGAAAACTCTTCTCCTCTGATCAAACAGTTAATGACCGAAGTGGTCAGAAAGTGGTAAATGGCAAACAAGCGTCGCCTAAACCAAATATAACCAGTGTTACTAAGGCAGTAGATGTGAGGGGGAAAGAGAATCAGACCTCTAGTAATACTTCAAAAGACAAGAAAAATAAAGAATCACCTGAGAAGAAGCTTGGCAGATTCTTGACATCTGTGAAGAAGAAGAAACCCTTGATTAAACCGGAGGCAGCAGCGGATAATCACTCAGAATTGCAGGTACGAAAACGCGTTTACGCTTTCATTTATGCATGAATCTATAGATTTCTTCTCAGAGTTTTCTCTTTTTGTGTTTTCGGTTGTTCAGCTAGATGATAGATTAGCAGATCAGGACAAAGCACAGGAGAGTGTGTCAGGTTCATCTTCGGAAGACAAAACACTGCAAAGTGGAAATGTAGCAAACAGAGTTTCAGAGGATTTACTGAAATGTCTGGTGTCTATTATCTTGAGGATTAGCTCGTCGAAGGACATTGTCTTGGATCCATATAGCAACTGTTCAAAATGGAGAACAAGAGAACTTGGTGCATACAAGCATCTTTGCTCGGTTGATGCATCTTCAATTGATCTTGGAAGAAGAATCAATGCTTCATTTCTGATCCATCGTCTCAAGTATGATTCTTCTTTAAGCAAATGATATGGAATCTTCTACACTGATTGAATACTCTAAACTCATGTTTTGTGTAACTATATAAATATCTCCAGGTTCCTGCTTAACAAGCTTTCCGTTGTAAATCTAGACGGTCTTAGTCACCAGCAGAAGCTTGCATTCTGGATAAATACTTATAATTCATGCGTGATGAATGTGAGACTTCTATAATTTCTTTGTATGATAGAGATAGAGAAATGTCTGTAAAATATTACATAAGCTGATGTCTTGTTTCCAATTTACCTTGATAGGCATTCTTGGAGCACGGTATTCCGGGGACCCCTGAAATGGTTGTAGCACTGATGCAGAAGGTTTAGATTCAAACTCAAATTTGAGATCATTGCGCGTTAGCATTTTTATAGGTTTATATTTATCTTCTCTTTGTTGTGTCAGGCAACAATAATCGTAGGAGGACACTCTCTCAATGCTATCACAATCGAACATTTCATCTTGAGACTTCCATACCACTTGAAATTCGTAAGTGTCCCTTTTTTCCTTCTTTTCTTTAAACTGTATACCATTGAATCAAAGCTTGCTTCTTATTTTTTTTCTTCTTTTGGAAAAGACTTGTCCCAAAACTGCAACACATGAAGAGATGAGAGCTCATAGCACATTTGGATTGGAATGGTCAGAGCCTCTGGTCACATTCGCCCTCGCCTGTGGAAGCTGGTCCTCTCCTGCTGTAAGTTGTGCTTAAAATCATATAGTTTCAGACATGTGTTTGAAAAACAATTCCATGAAAACTAAGTAGAGCGTTAACCTTTTTATCTTCCCTTTTTTGAAACTGAAGGTAAGAATCTACACAGCAGCTAATGTAGAGGAAGAGCTAGAAACTGCAAAGAAAGATTATCTTCAAGCATCAGTTGGGATCTCAAAGAACAATAAACTAATGCTTCCAAAGGTATTAGATTGGTATTTACTCGACTTTGCAAAGGATTTGGAATCATTGCTCGATTGGATTTGCCTTCAATTGCCTGATAAACTAAGAGAAGAAGCAAATAAGTGTATGGAGAGAAAGAACAAAGAATCACTAATGGAGTTGGTTCAAGTAGTACCATATGACTTCAGTTTCAGGTTGCTTTTGCATCAATGAAAATGTGATATATTGTATAGATTTGGGTTGGGGAGGGTAAAGTAGAGCGCATAAGTTATATTCGTTATTGGTTTTTGGTTGGCTGAGAGTATATATAGATATGGTTGTGTTCTTTACTTATAAAAAGTGATGTAATCCATTCAATTGATTTTTATCTGTAATGCTATATATAATATGTGTACACCATTTTTTGTTTTTTTAGTAGAGTTTTGTCTTATTTGTTTTTTTCTTGTCTCTTACTATATTTATCGTCAGCATCTTGCCTCGTACCATATTTATTTTGGTCGGGTTTTATTTACTATATAACTTTTTTTATTTCTTTTGTCAACAATTTGCTTAGCTGGAAGGTAATTGTTATAATTATTTTCAATACTATAACTAAGACATGATGCACACATTATTTTTGATGTAAAAGTATTAACCTTTTTTCCATTAAATAATGTTATCTAGTAATTGATAAGTCTGTGTTTTGTACGAGGGTGTAAGTAATTGAGTTGCTTGCTAAGCCTACAAAAATTAAATTGAAAAGACTTCCCGAAAAAGAATAGTTAAAAAAATGCGCTGAAAGGAGGGTTCGAACCTCCGACCTTGTGGTTAACAGCCACACGCTCTAGCCAGCTGAGCTATTCCAGCTTCTATTTATAAGATGAAAAGAACAAACAAATATCATTCTGTTTCCTGAGTTAATGAGCTTGGGGATAGAAAGGCGAACAAGAGCCCAAAATAAGCCCATCATAAAACGGAACAAACCAAGTAACCAACTCTTCGATTAGAAATTCTGTAATCGTTGTGGTGATTTGGGAATTTTGCAGAGCCGTTAAACCCTAGAACGGAGAAGAAAACCCTAGACCGGCGAAGAAGATAATCAGATTCGATGTCGGATAATAAAGACCATGATTCCGATTCCGATGCACCCGAAGAATTCACCCAGGAGCAGGTAATTTCCTTGTCTTTGACGTCCTTTCTAATCCCGCTTGTTCGTGTTCTGTACCTTACTCTTACTTGTTCAGGCGAAGCTGGAGGATGCAGCGTTGAGGAAAATACAGAGAGAGAATAAGACTAGGTTTGTATTCTCACACATTGCCTCTCTTTTTCTCTATCTCAGCTATCATTATGGTTTTGTTTGTTTGACTGTCTTTGGATACTTGGAAAAAAGTATGAAGAAATCCAAATAAGTGCTTATGAAAGCTTGTGAATTTGGAGTTTATGGAGGAAAATAAACTATTCGACCTTTGATTGTTAGTTCTTAGCATAACTATGCAAGGGTTATTATCTATGTGTAATCCTTCATTGGCCTTCTAGAAAGTGGTGTTTTTTGTCGATAGTTTTTATGTCATTATCATCAAATCTGCAAAGTAATACCTGTTCAACAGTCCGTTGCCATTAGGTCTTATTCTTGGAATCTAGCTTTTGAACCTCTTTATAAATCTAGCTTTTTGTTGATTTTTTTTTGGGGTCTTTTGAACCTCTTTATAAATCTCATTTAGGAGAAAAAAATCACACTGCTCTTTCTCCGCCGCGGCGCCGTCATACTTTGTTCCCGTCGGCGGTTTTTCACCGGTAAAAGGTGTTTCCCTGAGGTTCGACCCAAAAAGAATGGGTAAACGAGGAGCTAAGAAGCTTACAAACACACAAGGAGGACCTAATCTCAAATCTGTACTAAGACATGAGCACTTGAAGAATCTCGCTCTCTGGTCTTCCGCCGGAGATACTCCCATCCCTTCTCTTGCTTCCTTGTTCGGTCGACGTCTCGCTTCGGACATTGAAGCTTCGGGTATTGCTACTGATCCTGATCTCGTCTCTTGCCAAAGGTATCATATTTAGGGTTTCTGATTATGACTACAATTTTGGATTGGAACCGTAAATTAGGTTTTTTGTTTGCTTAGAACCAACAATTTTTGTTTTTGTGTTGCTTCTTGTGTATATGGTTTGAGATTAGCAGAATCCTCTAGAACTAATCTTGCTTGCATAGTTCTGTGTTTCGATTCCTTAATGTTTACAAAAAGAGGATCTTTATGAATTTTAATGTCAGGGTTTAGCTTAAATTGGATTATGTAATGACTCAAAGTTTATATGTAGGTGTGAGACCATTCTTAAGCCTGGCTTCAATTGCAATGTCAGAATTGAGAAAGTTTCCGCTAAGAAGAAGAAACGCACCAGGTGCAAGAAGGCTAACATCTGTTTGCCTCAGAACAATGTAGTTTACCATTGCAATTTCTGTTCTCACCGGAACTTGAAGAGAGGTACTGCGAAAGGTCAAATGAAAGAGCTTTACCCGTTCAAGCCGAAAACTCCTCGTTCTTCACGTCCTAAGATCATTAAAGAGATGACCATGCCTCAGGATAACCAAAGTAACATGCTTTGTTCACCTGAAAGAAGAGAGAAAGATCAGGTGGAGGAGAATGGTGTTGAGAATACACCGAAGCCAATGATGCTTACTTTGGAGAGGGATAAGAGAATACGAAAATCCAAAAGTAAGAAACCGGTTGAGCCTGAAAGTGTTGTTGCGGAGAAAACAGTTGGTGGATCAAATAAGAGGAAGAGAAAAGCATGGACAAGTATGAAAGAGATAGCCGAGACAAACAAGAGTTCTAGAACAAACTTAAAGATACCTTTTCTCTTGTGATCTGTTATATTTGGAAAAGTAAGTGTATATACAATGGTAAACTACATTGTTCTGAGGCAAACAATGTCAGAATTGAGCTCTTTCATTTGACCTTTCGCAGTACCTCTCTTCAAGTTCGGGTTTTATTTACTATATAACTTTTTTTATTTCTTTTGTCAACAATTTGCTTAGCTGGAAGGTAATTGTTATAATTATTTTCAATACTATAACTAAGATGACATGATGCACACGTTATTTTTGATGTAAAAGTATTAACCTTTTTTCCATTAAATAATGTTATCTAGTAATTGATAAGTCTGTGTTTTGTACGAGGGTGTAAGTAATTGAGTTGCTTGCTAAGCCTACAAAAATTAAATTGAAAAGACTTCCCGAAAAAGAATAGTTAAAAAAATGCGCTGAAAGGAGGATTCGAACCTCCGACCTTGTGGTTAACAGCCACACGCTCTAGCCAGCTGAGCTATTCCAGCTTCTATTTATAAGATGAAAAGAACAAAACAATATCATTCTATTTACTGAGTTAATGAGCTTGGGGATAGAAAGGCGAACAAGAGCCCAAAATAAGCCCATCATAAAACGGAACAAACCAAGTAACCAACTCTTCGATTAGAAATTCTGTAATCGTTGTGGTGATTTGGGAATTTTGCAGAGCCGTTAAACCCTAGAACGGAGAAGAAAACCCTAGACCGGCGAAGAAGATAATCAGATTCGATGTCGGATAATAAAGACCATGATTCCGATTCCGATGCACCCGAAGAATTCACCCAGGAACAGGTAATTTCCTTGTCTTTGACGTCCTTTCTAATCCCGCTTGTTCGTGTTCTGTACCTTACTCTTACTTGTTCAGGCGAAGCTGGAGGATGCAGCGTTGAGGAAAATACAGAGAGAGAATAAGACTAGGTTTGTAATATCACACATTGCCTCTCTTTTTCTCTATCTCAGCTATCATTATGGTTTTGTTCATTAGTGATTATTTGACTGTCTTTGAATACTTGGAAAAAAGTATGAAGAAATCAAAACAAGTGCTTATCAAAGCTTGTGAATTTGGAGTTTATGGAGGAAAATAAACTATTCGACCTTTGATTGTTAGTTCTTAGCAAAGCTATGCAAGGGTTATTATCTATGTGTAATTCTTCATTGGCCTTCTAGAAAGTGGTATTTTTTGTCGATAGTTTTTATGTCATTATCATCAAATCTGCAAAGTAATATCTGTTCAACAGTCCGTTGCCATTAGGTCTTATTCTTGGAATCTAGCTTTGTTTCTGAACTTGTTCATCTCTAAGGTTCTTTAGAGGGCTAAGTTAGGAATTTGTGGATTCTTTAATGAGATTGCTTTCTCTTATGCTAGGATTTCCCGTGAAAAGAAAGAGAGGCGCAAGCTTATGGCAGAGCAAATAACACCCCGAACTCGAAAGATTGAAACATTCAAGGATGTAGAAGAAGAAGAAGCAGAAGAACCTGATGAAAACCCTGAAGCTCTTGCAAAGAAGGGATTCCTTTCCAAAGACATCATAGACTTTCTTGCCGAGCGAGAAAAGTATAAAAACTTAATATCCTTATTTCTTTGTGATTAAACACGTTAAGTTAGAAAGAATGTCTAAGATTGGCAGGTTCTCTTATTTCACAGACAAAAAGCCGGGTCGGATTCTGAAGAAGAGGAGATCATTGACGAAATCCCAAGAAAGAAAAAGCAAAAAAGCTCAGGGTATGACCATCTATTCTTGGCCTAAATTTTTTTAACATCACTCTCTGATTTGCTCTAATTAAGTGTCTTTTTGGTGTGTGCAGGATCGAAACGGTTATTTACAAGGAGATTCCACCACCAGAATGCTTGAAAAACGGGTTAGATTTCTTGAAGATGAGGAGAGCGCAAGTCCCAAGATCGTCTTCAGTCATCAAGAACTCGGGCCAAGCTCTCCGACTTGTCACCGGTGCTGCTTTAGCCAAGAAGCAGCGACAGAGGAAATGAAACTTCAGATGTAAAATTAGTGTGGGATCAATTCCATAACATTTTTGTTTTAGTTAGCCTTTTTGGCTACTTCTACTACTACTACATCTACATGTATCAGATAATTTATTTGTTACTAATATTTGCTCAAACGCTCTCAATACAAATCCGTTTCAGTAACTCTTTATAAAATGCCTAATTCAAAGCAATGCCAAAACTGAAACTCGTTCGTGTTTGATCGATTTAGTTCGCTTTGAGCTTGTTTGCACAAAAGAAATGAAACAAAATTGTTTTTTTTTTCAGTTGGTTTTCGGTTCGGTTTCTCCACATTTTTCTGGTTCGATAGAGATTGATTTAACCGAATTGTAAGGAAATAGACTAAAGAATAGTTAATGAATTGGAACAGGTGACATAAGCAAGGAATCAATGAAGGCCAATAATATAAAGAATCTGAGATTATCTCTTGCTACAAGGACAATATAGAATCTAAGTGTATATATTGATCTAAATCAGTTTTGTAGGAACTTACAATAAATTCTACAAGTTTCTGAAAATTTTCAGAAACTGTGTGTTCTCTCACAACAACAAAAAAACACAAACAGGAAGCCAAATTTACCAAAGGGTGGGAAGCTTTGGGTCGACAAGTGCTGCCTTCAGATTACAAGCCATACCAAATCTCTCAATTCACAGTTCTGAAGCCTCATTCCATCTCCAGGAGAGCGATCAAACCATATAATAACTGTTCAGGCGTGTGAACCCCATCGAATCCTTGATGATACAATCATTGGTTATGTCAGCCTCTCCAAGTCATACTCTAAAAGTTGCGGCTTTGTGCTTTTCTACTACAAACTCACGTCTCTGAATCCTCTGCTTCTTCTTCTTCAACAGTAGGAAGCGAACCTTCTCTGCTGAAACCAGGGTTTAGGAACTTGGCGACAAAAGCCCAAAGCTTGTAAACATCTTCAAAGTTTGTCAAGAAGCTAAGAGAAGCTGTAACCACCTCAAACCTTATAAACCCGTTTTTCCCAGCTTCATTCTGCAAGTGCAAAGCACTATCTTCTTTAGTCCGAGCTCTATAGTTCCTCGGTTTATCATCCACTATGCGTATGTGACTCAATATACCAATGCCAAGAGATATACCTTCTCTTTCACCGAGTCTCTGAACAATTTCCGGACTAACAAAACCTTTGCTTTTATCTCTCACATTGAATGCAACCGCTGCTCCTCTTTCGTATTTGATCTTTGGCCCATATATCTGCACAAGATTCATGTTTCTGCCTCCTGATTCAGGCACTTGTAGTTGCAGTAACGATATCACAAGCCAGTTTATCAGAAACCTGAGTCTCGTCGTGGTTCTATTAAGACCTAACATATTAACATGATCGATATGTCTGCAAACAATCTCGGTTTCGGTTTCTCTCCTATCCCATTCATCATCCGCACCCTCATCGTCTTCATTGTCAACATCACTCGTGTTATGGTACTCTTCGTCATAGACACTAGCTAGAGAAGCTTCACCAGGCTCTACTATGCTATGACTAACACGTTCCATGTTAAACGAAACCCGTCTTCCTTTGCTCGGATGTTCATCTTCCACACCCAATAGCCTGCTTCTACCGCCATCTCTTCCTCCCAATAACCTGAATTCTCCTTCTGTTTCTCGTCTAATAGCACTCTCTTTGATTTCTGATGAAATGTTTGAAGATTTTGAGCCATTTGTCAAGCTATGACCGTAGTTTTCTTCATGTATCTCTTGAACATGGAGATTATTACTATAGCTCCTCCTATTCCGTGATGGAGTCGAGTTTGTCCCGTGCTCTGTAACTGACATAACAGCAGCATCAAACGAGAGGACGTCGTTACTATCATACATTGGACTGCTGTAACTCTTCGGTATTGGTTTAGGCGAGTGTCGTTGTTTGTGGTTTCTCTTGTTGGTAAACCAGATTGGTGGCAGTGGAGAAGCAATTTTACTATGCTGATCAGACCCAAGAGGACTTTGACCTAAATCAATCCAAAACGAATTGTCTGATGACTCATCTTCACTAAACACTGGGCTTTTCATCAATTCTCCAACTGAAACACTTTCGGTTTCTTCAAAAATTGTGGTGCTAGTAGTTCCATCTCTATCAGAGGAGATGTTATCTTCTAGGAGCTCTGTTTCAAATACATCCCTCACTTGTGCTGAAGTGTATGCACCAGAGAAAGCCGGCATCTGAGTTGCTGGACGATGAGCTTCTTTGATTTTATCGTCATCATGATCTTCAAAACCAACCAATCCGTCAAGACCATCGACTGAATCACTGAGATATAACGGATACTGAGGCGTGATCTTCACTATTCCTGATCCCGTTTTCCCGGATTGACTCTGAAGGCTCCCCATAACTGATTTTTTAATCAACAGGCAACCAAATCCTGTTGGGTCATGCCCAAATACACGGTAGAACGAGGTAATGATAAACTCAGGCCGGAACAATGACAAACCGAGTGAATCCATATCTTTTGGACCTAAAGAACCAGCATCAAGCAACACATGCCAATGATTCTGCTGAGCTAAAGCCATCCACTGGTAAGAATACTTGGTACCTGTAACCCGAGACTGCGCAGGAAACACAAACAACCCAACCGCAGAATCCTTCTTCTTCCTCTTCTTATAAGACAAACGTTTCTTTAAATCAGTCGAACAAAGCTTCAAAGTTGGCCATTTAAACCAAGCGTTATAAGCCTTTGCCCCTTTCTCCCTCGCGGTCTGCGCCATCCAATTCACAGACTGACTCTCGTGATCGAACATTGTCAAAAGCCGCTTATTCGACTGGAAAGGATAAGATTCCGCTAACAATCTGAAAGCAGAGCCTCTGCTTACTGTGAAAACAAGACCATACTCATTCTCAGGGATGTTCAAATAGTCCATGATCCTAGTTTTGATATCATGTTCCACAGTTCCACTCTCAGCTCCACCGTAAAGCGCGTGGTTACTCAAATTCGCAGTAATCTCAGAGAGACTAAACGTACAAGTATCCCAATAGTGCAGAGTTTGAACATAAGAGAAGAGACCAAATCCACAGTAATCAAGACATACCTTTGAACCCGATGATGATAAGTGACTATACTCATCAGATCTTAACTGATCAATCTTCTCAGAAGCTTGATACTTTGGGTACATTTGAAGGAACTTGGTCAAAGCTTCACGGAGCTCAGGAATAGAGTCTTCTGATTCAATAATACGTTCAGCTGCTAAAGCAGTGGCGCGTAGAAACTCACGCTGCGCGTGGAGTCTAGCTAAGGATCTAGAACGACCCAAGCTTCCATCTCCATTATCTTGGTCAATGTCTTGGGATTTGAAGAGTGACCCATTTTCAGAAGCTTCTTCTAAAGCTTCCCTAAGCTTATCTTCATACAATTTCCGAAGCATTGCAGCTTTTTTCTTGACATTGACAGACGAATCAGACCCATCTCTTCTTCTCCTGCTCTTACTCTTGTCTAAGATAAGAGACGCACAGTGATGAATTTGCTTCCACAGAGAGAAATGCATTATAGAGAATGGATTTCAAAAACCCCAAAGAAATGAGGGAGATTCAGCGAAAAGGATTTGTATCGTAGCTCACTATAAAACCCTATAAGTTACGAATTAGGAGAAAATAGAAGAACTTTGAAGCAGATCAAATAAGAGAGACCTCAAAAATGGAAACTTTCAGAAAACAAAAAAAAAAGATTAGCGCTTAGCCAAAGAGTGATGAAACGAAATTGACGGAAGAAGAAGAAGAAGAAGAAAGCAAAAGGGAACAACTTCAACGAACAAAAGTACGAGAAAGAAGAAAACACACAAGGTGAGAAGGAATCCAAGAAAGAGAAGAGAAGAGTCAAAAGGAGCTCTAACCCTAGGACCAGTCTAGTCTCTCTCACGAGAGAAGGAAGAGAGGGAAATTATATAAATAAATTAATAAAAACTATAAAGCAAAAGAAAAAAAAAACAGATCCCAAAATTTTTGCATAGAAATTCAGAAACCCACTCTTCCTTCTTATGAGCAATCAATTTAATAAAAGAGAAAGCAAGAAATTTGTGGAGAAATCAAATCTTTCAACAGTATGACCTTAAAAGAACTATCTTTGAATACAAAAGCAAAGGTGACCCCTTTCACCACTCATCTCTCTCATTTCATTTACTACTACAATGGCCTCTCTCTCCTCTCTCTTCTTTACACACTGTTGAAGGAAAGGCATTGACTTTCACAATACCCAGAAGCAAAGTGGTGGTTGATAGGCTAAATACAATAATGTATGGTGGTGGTAATGGTGTTTTCAATTATTCAGTTCCTCCAATCATAAATTAATTATATATAAGGTTAAGGTTTTTCAAGTCAAATAACACATAAAAAAGAAAGAATAAGACCTAGAAATAAGTCAAATAACATAAAAGGACCATTTAGTGGGAATATTAACATAGCATATGCTATTTGACATTTAGTTATACGATATTTTATTCTGAAACAAGACAAAAAAAAAATGACTCAGGAAACACACAATTTTTGTCTTCCTTTATCGTCCCCCAAAAGAAACACATTAACTAGTCAACTCTTGCAATTGCGGAATTATTAAGGAAATAAATTCCATTGCTCTTAGCTCGGCTCGAACAAATGATGAGATATATACCTTATCTAGCTAGCTTGCGAGAAGATAATAATAATTCAGAACTTTTTACTAATATTTATTGCACAAAATGTGATACGTCATAACTTTCACTTTTTGATTACTACATGAATGTGCATATACTAATAAATATGTTAGACATGTTGGTTGAAACAGACGAAATATGTATAGCCTATTATAAATGTAAGGTTGGGGTGTGGGGATGCTTTTGCCTTCTTTGGACTCCATACACTTTTCAAAAAGACTAGAACATGATTTATTTTCAAATATTAGAATATGGTCTTGCCTTCATTTGCTAATAATTCTAGTAAGAATCATCCAATCCCTAATATAAGGCTTACATCCTTAACTAAGATGGCATGGCCAATTATATATCATGTCCATATACCATAATGATATAGATATCAGTTTTATCAATAAACTATAATATATAAATCAGCCATTTTATCAATTAATCAACAAAAAATTAATTAAAGTAACAATTTTGCAGCATTAAGTTATCAATTTTCTTACTTAAATATAAGGAATATGTTATGAATTAAAACATTATAAACAGGTTTGGTAGGTGGTACACACCATTAGACTCGTTGACCAACCACAACAGTGGTGGAGAAGTTCTGCATATAAGAACAGTTCATGTACTTAACTGATTGTAATTTGCTTTTTCTCTTTAGTGCAAAATTTGATAAAGGTCTTTTTTAATTTAGTTCTGTCACGAAATTAATACATCATTTGCATGGTTCATCGATAGAGTCAAAAAAATAAATACTCACTTCCAAAGAAAGAGAAAAAAAGGACAGAAGATATTATTTAGTACTATTGTTTATTTTGCATGGAACACAATGTGTTATTGATGAAATAAAATGCTCTCTGTCTTTTCCTATTTCTTATAAAATATTAAAAATCGAATGATTTGTTTTCTTTTATCTTTTCTTTATGTTTTAGTTTAGTTTAGTTAGTTGCTTGGTTTCAAATTCTCTGTCCTTTTCAATAGACAAAATATGTGTAATGCTTTGATCCTCCTTTTTTTGTGTTTAGTGATGATGAATTAGATTTACTATTCTGCTGTATTAAAGGTACTCTTAAGTCCGAACGAATACTTTACTTTAACATTATAAATAGAAAAAAACAATTCATATAATTTGAGGACTCGAGTTATATCATTGTGGTACCGTACGAGTAATAAAGTTGTAGTTCCTAAAATTTCAAATTTGAATTGTAGTTTAGTTGGAATCGGATCACTGCTTTAGAATAATCGGCTGCAAAATTAGTTTTGCAAACTAAGCATTAGTGATTTCCAGAAAGTGTAAAGAGGGATCTTTGAATCAAATGACGGAACCAAAAGTAATTAAGTTACTTTGTACCTGACGATTGATGGTTACTAAAATTAATACAAAATTTGCATACACATTGAAAAAAAACATAAATTGGAAAACTAATTCATAGAACTTGACTAATTTTTCTCGGTTAGGCTAAGGCTTTTTGGATATTGAAAAGACAAATCCAAATAACCTTGCGGTGTAAAAATTTGACTCAGATTTCAGATCGGTTTTAAACGGTTTGGTTCTGGTTTAGAATAACTCTTAAACCGTGCTACTAACATCCATTACATCAGATCACCAACAGCAACAAAACACAAAATTTGACAAGTCGTTAAGTTCTTAAATGATCCATGTTTACTCCGATAGAAAATGAAGAAAAGAGGGAGCCTGAGAATACAGAGAGCAAGAGCAGAGTTCCATTCATTCATAGTCTTCTGAAACTTTTTTCTGTAGTTCAAGCTTGAATCTTACGACGCTGTCTCAGTCTTCCACCAATACTATTTGGGTTTGGTTCAACAGATATCCTTCGTTTGCTTCTTGTTTCTCGATTCTGTTTGTTTGCAGAGTTAGCTTTCCTCTCAGTTTCATTGCACTGAGCCTCAAGATCGATGATCACAGGAGTTGCTGGATCCATCTCGTTCACATCTAATGGCTTGACATCACCTAGAGCTTGAACATCATTCACTGAAGCTTGATTGTCCCCAGAAGACAAGAAGTTCAATGGATTTCTAGCTGAATCCAGATTCTTGTTTGTCCCATCCTCATCATTATCATCGAGATTATCGTCCTGAAGCCCATCAGTAATCTTCAGAAGAAGATTATCTTCCTCCGCAGATTCCTTTGTTTCTTTGAAAGAAAGCGATCTCTTTGCAGAAGCTTGATTATCTGCAGCGGCATCAGTTTCATCATCCTCACTTGTTTCCGACTGCTTGTTGATTTGAATCAGATAATGTGCAACAGACTTGTACCCGAGTTTAAGTATCTGAAAACAAAAAGAATTCAAGGAAAAGCCTTTAACTTTTATATCTATGCAAGGAATCAAAATCAGAATATGCACAATGGATATAAAAATCGAAATTGCTACCTTCCTGTAAGCTGCACCAGTTGGGAGCCACCCTTTTTGTGTACGACATAAACTGCAGTTGCAGATCCCGCGACAAACTGGACAAATCCAATTCACGTTTTCCAGAGCTTCAAGAACATGTTCTCCATATCTGTTCAATCACCAAAACAGAAACTAAGTACATTCAAGACCAATCCTCGTTTTGCTGAACAAAGCAAGATACTCAATGCTAATTGATTTTTAATAAAAAAGACTAGTGGAAACACAAAAACAGACAAGGTTGGTGCCATGGAGGCTACTGTACCTCATGTATAAACAATCTCCACAGAATTGACCTCGGACTGATGGGTTACATTGGCTGCATTGGGTATGATAACCGAGCGTCTTCTGCCTGTAAAATCCGCAGTAACCATTAAGCATATTTGCCTCAATCTAACGGAATGAAGCTACATTTTCAGAGTTAAAGCCAAGTGCACAAACCTGCACTGGTGGCAAGTCTTTCCTCTAACAGGATCATAAATCCGTTTCCCATCTTTGTCATAACCATCAACAAAAAGCTCCCAAGTTCGTTCTGTGTTACCTAGCAGTTTCTCATGTTCGTCAGTGTAGATCTCTGGCCTTACGCCTTCTCCTACCCACATAACAATCTCGTCTTTAGATGCTTTACCCCTCTTAACTTCAGGTTCTTCTGCATAGGTAACTGGCGTTGCATTCTTCAATCTGAAGACCACAAAATAAGGTAAGCAAAATACCTAATTTCTATTTAAAAATCCCTACTTTCCTGTTGACCCCTTGAATTTGAACAAAATTACTCAATAAAAACAGAACCCAGAGATTGAAAGCGAAGATATTACCTCGAGGATCTCCGAGTAACTGGCGGTTCCTGCTTCACTCTGACGGATGGTAAAATAACGAAATGATAAACCCTGATTTCTAATTAATAAACCCTAGATTTCTCTACAACCTCTAGTTTTGGAAGATTGAAGCAAAATTCCAGAAAATTCAGAGATTACCTTGAAGATCGTCTGGTGGAGACGGAAAGCTGAAGAGGAGGAGTGTCTCGGGGCGATTTACAACCTGGATTCGGATTAGAGTTACCGTAACGCCTTTTGGATGGTCGGATATCGGATTTGAGTTTGAGGGAGAGATCTACGATTCCGAGACTCTGCATCCTCTGAAGATTCTCCTTTATCCTGTCTTCTCTGCATTTCTCGTAGATGGAGACATTTGAGTTTCCTCCGATGGTTGGATTAGGGTTTGTGATGGGAATCGAGCATTTGGCTCTAGTTCTCAACGCAGGCATTGTGAATGATGAACTGATTTTGGTTTCAAAATTCTCTTCTTTCCCTCTCTCTTTGGATCTCCGGAGAAGAGAAGAAGAAGAAGAAGAAATGGTTTTTTCCAAGGTGAGATTTTTTCTTTTCATTAGTTTTTTACTTTAGTGAGTGAGTGACTGAAGAGGAACAGCAACGGTCGTTTTGTTTTTACTCTTTTGAAATTCAAAACTATTTTTTTACTTTTTAGGTAATTGTTGAAGAACAATGGAAAGTCATATTTATCATTCAGCTGTAAAATACAGGTAAATGGTTGGAATATGGAAAATAAATTACGTATATCTTTTTAATTGTACTATATCATTATTATTTTTAACTATATAACTCTGAATGCATGTTTAATAAGTTTTTCAAAAACAAAAACTAGTAAACAATCAAGGGCTGAGTATGAATTCTGAAATTCTTATTTTAAAATACTTTTAAGTAGTATTATTTTTGCAAAAAAACCCTCCAAGTTTGTAAAAAAGTGGAGTAAAGCCAATTAAATATCTCTTCTTTTTTTCATCTTTTTTAAAAAAAAATATTTTCTCTCCCTTCTCCACTTAATTGGTTTTTAAAATCTTTAACGAGAGGGCTTTTGAATCTTTTGCGCAACTCCAAATCGTCGCCGGCGATAGAAACCCTAGATTTGATTCGCCGTCGGTTTACCAAGCAATGTCGTTTTTTACACCACAACAACAACAACAGACGCCTCAGCCGCTGTTTCAAACCCAGCAATCGATATTTCAGCCGCCGCCGCAGCAGCAGCAGAGCAATCCCTTCTTCTCGCAATCGCAACCGCAGCAGCAGCAACAACAGCAAACGCCGTCGTTTCAGCCGCAACAGTTCCAGCAGCAACTACAAAGTCAGCAACAGCAGCAGCAACTACAGCAATTGTATTTGTTCACCAACGATAAAGCTCCGGCGAATTACAGTACCAAGTGGGCCGATCTTCATCCCGATTCTCAGAAACTCCTTCTTCAGATTGAGTATGCTCTTCTTTAAACGCGTAAATTTGTTTCCTTTTTTCTCCTTAGGCTTTGCTTTAGAGTTTACGGTTTATTTGATGATTTGTAACGGTTCTTGTTCAGATTGTGAAATCTTGAAGAACATGATGTTGTTACTCCCCTAAATTCGCTAACTTTAGAGTCTTTGATGCCATGGCTATTGATCTTTATCTGTAGAGAGAAGGTACTGGAGTATAGAAGTGAAAGTCAGAGATTAGATCAGTGTAGTCGACTTTATGATTCTTCTGTATCCAGTGAAGGGTTCGAGTTTGATGCAAGCCGCATTGTTCAGGTTTGTCGATTATTCCTTTTTATTGTTGGCATATAGGAATTGCTCTTCAATTGTTTTCCCATGTTCTGGTTATTTCAGGTTTGAATAAAAGTGCTTCCTTTGTTAACTTGTTAGGAGCTTGGTGGGATTAATACTGCCATGGACCGACAAAAAGCCGTTCTGCATGAGCTTATGATTGTTGCCAAAGATATGCTGCGTAATGCAGAGATTGCAGTTCGGTCTTTTATGATGCTACAGCCAAGATTCCCTCATTGGAAGCAAGGAGGAGGAGTTGTTAGTAGTGGTTCTCAAACATCTCAGGCGCAGGGAACAAATCCAGCTCCAGCTTCCTCTGGTCAACAACAAGCAGTTACCACAACAGTTCAAGTTTCTGATTTTTACCGTGGGATTCCGAAGAAACCCACTGTTTTTCTACAGCAAACCGTTGTAAGGTTTGAGAAGTATCTAAACGAGTGCCGCCAATGGGTTGAAGAGCTGGAGCAATTGCTCGCCTTGGATTCTGACAAGTATAGTCGACATGCTTCCCTTTTGGAATCTCTTCCGAAAGTCATGTCTAATGTTCATGACTTCTTTGTTCATGTGGCTGCTAAGGTTACTACTAATGAATTTTTCTATCAAACCTCTACTATAGAAACCCTTTTAAAAATCTGTGTAACCTTTTATTGGTTTTGAATTTGTTGTGTTCAGGTAGAGAGTATTCACCAATATATTGAATCAATGAGAACATCGTATCTTGCTGACCAGCGCCGAAGAGGAGAATGCCATGATCCGTTTCTTGAAGCTGATCGAAGGGAAACAGCAAAACAAGAAGCTGCTGCTAAAAGGGTCCACCCAACTCTGCATCTACCTGCTTCTACTACAAGTTTACAACCCTCAACACAGGTTGCTGGATTGATTGCCAGCTCAGCAACTCCCGGGGCTTCAAATGCTCCACAGCCATCTGCAGCTGTTACAACATCAAACCCTTCTTCAGGAGCTGGTTTTTCGTTTCTCAACACACCTGCTTCTGCACCTTCGTCTTCTCTCTTTGTTACACCACCTTCTGCTGCTCCTGTCTCGTCTTTGTTTGGATCATCCACTACTCCTGCACAGATGTCACTTTTTGGATCTTCTTCGGCTTCTACATTTGGTTCCGCTCCATCTTTGTTTGGCCAGCCAAGTCCATCACTTGGGGCTATGCCTTCACAATTTGCAGGTACAGATTCATTGTCTGTTTCCCTAATTCTCATTTGATATAGGTAGAGTTTGTATCAGGATTTGTTCTTGTCATAATCTCAAGTTTTGTTATTTTTGATTTGTTCTTGTCCGTAATTTTTTTTTTGTTCCCCTTAGGTACTACACCAGGATCAGGAGCCAGCTTTGGTTCTATGACAGTAAGTACATTTGTCGGTTTTAGACTCTCATTTTCATCAGATATATATTTGATAGATCATTATGCCTCACTCTAACAACTGCATTTACTGTGCTTCGCTCCATCACGTCCTTGGAATATTGTCTGAAACTGAACTTCTTTTTCCCTCCCATTGCAGAAATCTTCAAGGCCAAAATCTCGAACTGCACGCCGTTAGACATGGGATATCTCAAGTTCCATCCCCTCGGCTTGTGACCCTGTGACAACACATCCACATGGCATGAGTTCATCGTCTTCAATTGGTGAAGGCGAGCTTGGTGCAAGTCAAAGTAGATCTGCATTCTCTTATGCACCAGTTTGTATTTGTGGCGTTATTCATTAAATTGATGATTGAATGTTCTCAAAAGCACTTAGTACTTCATCTTGACAATGCTATTGTTGTAGAAATGAGTTTTTTTTCAGGAATCTTATTCATATAAATAGTTATCCCCATGAAACATTTTTATCTATCATGGTGGTGAAAGCTGAAGTTTGCTACTAATATCTCACTGATGACCTCATATTACGCGTATTTATCAGCAATCTTTAGAAGACGATCACACAGTTCAAGTGGCTTGGAGAACATTGGCATATGATCTGCATCTTCGATCTCCATCACTTCTTCAACCGGGAAGTTATCGATTATCCATCGCTGGAACCCTTCGGTTAAACCCTTGTCCTCTTGGCATACAATATATACACGAGTAACTGAACCATATCCTTCCTTCGTGAAGCTATTTGTACCTGTCAGGTTTCTGGTAACCGCCGGTCCAACTCTCACCAATGTTTTGGCCAATTCAAAATCTTAACTCAAACAACAAAAGATTCATCAAAAGGTCCCATTTAGGATTTTGAACAAAAACAAAAAGATAATTCTTGAGTCTTACTTCGACAGGAGAAAGTTGGTACAACTTCTTGGCTGAGTACTTAGTTCCAAGAAGAATAGTGGTTAGAGGACGATCATGTGTCCCATATGTCCCAAACTCCTTATCCATCTGGTCTTCTTCCACAATACTCCCTAGAAACTGCCATTCCACTCACAAGTCAGAATCTTGATTGGATAATCCGCGTAATAGCCAAATGATTTTATATGGTGTTTTTGTTGAAACACCGAGATTATTAGTAAAGCTTGAATGATTAAATTAACCCTATGAGCTAAATATGATAAAAGGGAACTATAGGGATAAATTTAGAAAATGATTTAAACTCTTGCATTGTAAAAACAATACATCAAATTATAATATCACACAAAACCCTTTTAAACTAAAAGATTTTGTAGACAAAATACAGAGAGAACAATCTTGTTTTGTTCCAAGAAACTAATGTTTAACAAATACAAAAGAAATGCTACAATTCCCAAATCAATATAACTTGTAATTGGTTTTTGATGTACCTTTTCGAAAACGTAAGAAGGTGGATTCGTTGTGTCGGGCATGAAAGAGGTTATGAAGACAGCAACAGAGATCTTACTAGGAAACATGTCAGCTGCAAAAGCAACTGATATCCCTCCGAGGCTATGCGCGACGAGGATAACCTTATCCTCCGAACCAAGCGACTCAAGAACTTTTAGCAATGGTTAGCGTAATCCTCCAAAGTCTGAATTTCTTCCACTTTGCTCATGTTCAAACCAGAAGCCGTGAGATCAACAACAGTCACACGGTGGCCTGAATCTTCCAAGCGCCGTGGCAAGCGCCGTGAACAAGCAAATAGTGCTTCATGTTCTCTTCCTCAATATTGATTGTTTCTTTGTTTGCTTTCTTCTATTGTTGTGGTTGTTTTGTGGTTCTGCATTTATGCTTGGGGACAATTTCATGTTCTACCTCGTGCCTAAATTCAAAGATTTTTATTAGGGGGAAAAAGAAGTCGGTGTGTCCTTTTCTCTTTACAATATATCCTAAACATCAACAAAAATCCTAATTATTAATTTTGTTAGCCACTGCAATTAACAAAATCACTCAATTTAAATGCATCGTCTACTCATTTGAACATTAATATTATTCTTGTAGAAATGTTTATCTTTTTGTTCTCAAAAATCTTAACCCCATGAAAAAACTATTCATTTTCATAAAGGATATACATATTCTTGTTTATGCATATTTCTCAGCAATCTTTAGAAGACGATCACAGAGTTCATGTGGCTTTGAAAACATAGGCATATGATCTGCTTCTTTGATCTCCATCACTTCTCTAACCGGAGAGTTTTTGATAATCCATCGTTGATAATCTACACTTATACCCTTATCTTCTCCGCATACAATATACACACGCGTAATCGATCCATATCCTTGTTCCGTCAAGCTTTTAGTTCCCGTCAGATTACTTGTAATAGCCGGTGCAACTCTCACCAACATTTTGGCCAATTCAAAATCCTAACAATCAACAAAAAAAAAGATTCAGAAGAAGTCCCCAATTGGGTTTTGTAATGAACAGAGTCGTTTCTCGAGTCTTACTTCGATAGGAGAGAGTAGATACATATTCTTTAAGTACTTAGGTCCAAGAAAAACAGTCCTTAGAGGAAGATCATTTGTTCCGTAGCTCCGAAACTCCAAATCCATCCCTTCTTCTTCTGAAATGCTCCCAATAAACTGCGTCCCCAATCACATCTTAAAGATCAAAATGACAGAGTGACAAAACGTGAAAATAAACATTTCTCTGTGAATATTGTATCATACGTCTCCTTATGATCTTTGATTCCATGTACAACACCAAAAACAAGGGGGAAAAACATAAAAGACTCTCAAGTTCTTTATTGATCAACAAAATTTCAAGTTAATCGTCATATTTATTAGTAAAGTCTCAAAACCCTAGATTAAAAGAACCCTAATGCTAACTATACACAAATTAAAAAAAAAAAGTAGGTTCAACTCAAAATAAATTGACAATGAGTTGATAGTTCTACGTCCCTTGTATAACTACGATATGGGATTAATAGCTTGATGTACCTTTTCGAACACATATGAAGGTGGATTCGTAGTGTCGGGCATAAAAGATGTTACGAAGACAGCAACAGAGATTTTACTAGGAAACATGTCGGCTGCAAGAGCAACTGGTATACCTCCGAGGCTATGTGCCACGAGGATTACTTTATCATCCGAACTAAACGACTCAAGAACGTCAAGTAAAGGCTTAGCGAAATCCTCCAAAGTCTGAATCTCTTCAACTCTGCTCATGTTCACACCAGACGCCGTCAGATCAACAACCGTGACACGGTGACCGGAATGTTCCAGCAATGGCTTCACCTTGTACCAGCACCACGCGCCGTGGCAGCCTCCGTGAACAAGCACATACTGCTTCATCATCTTTTTCTTCTTTCGTGAGTATCTCTTTTTTTTTTGGTGTGTGGCTGAAGTGATGATATGATGATTTATTATTTATTTAATTGTGAGAATGTCGATTGTATCGCTTTCAAATGTCGCAATCGATGTCTTTGTATTTTAAATTGGTTTTGGATTCGTCGTTGTAGTCAACTACTCTGTTTCGTGGTGTATATCTATTTTTAGATTCTTTAATGATACATTTTCTTTTGCTGACAAAACGTCTTTGTCAGATGTGAAAAATGAGAAAAAGGAAACAATTCCAATATTGTTGACTGAGAAAAGTGATTTGATTGATGGGATTTGGAACACAATGTGAAAACTTAACGTTCCACATTAATTTCTAGACTTAAAAAAATAAACAGGTAGTAAAAACTTTTAGGAACGTGACTTTTAAAAAAACTAAAAATCCTAAATAGTTGATTTTTAAAAAAAGTGAACGTAACAATTGCAAATAGAACAAAATGGACTGTAAAAAATTAAGAAACTTTTAAGGCTGTTAAATAATTAAAGTGTGATTGGTAAAAAACAGACTTTAAAAACTTTAAAATGTAGTAAAAATTTCTACCGTCTCCACCAATCAGCCCCTAAGTTCATTGAACCAAAGAATGCATTTCTAAGGAACTCCTCAGGACCTCAGATCCAAACAAGCCGTAGATGAGTTTGGAACCATTTGTATAGACTAAGATATATTTGTATGGTTCGGATTAGTTATTTAACAGGACATAAACTTTGACCGATTGAAACTATTTTAAAGTGCATAATTATGAGTTTGATTAGTAGTGAAACAGTTCTCAGTTTGGTATTCATGGGTCTTATACAAGCATACAAACCACATAAATAATTAGGTTTGGTTTGGATACAGTTTCATCGCATCAAAACTTATTTCAAACTGTGAACTTGTAGTATCAACTATGTGAACTTGTAGTATCAACTATCAAATCTAGTTTCTAATCCACAAATCTGGTAAAGATGCATGAATACAAATCTGAATTTTAAGTGGGTAAGAAAGAAACAAATCATAAGACAAAAGAAAGTTTTCCTTAATTTCTTCTTTTGTCTGTTTATTGAAAAATCAATGAGCTTTTTCCGTTTTGAATACGTTTGTATTCAATAGAAAAGATAACAATAATAAATGTGGAAAAAAATCTAAAGGGGGCGTTTGGCTTTGCCGCAATAAAGAGCGTTAAGAGGCGGTTCAGCTTCAGTGTAGAGAGACTTCTCATCGTTCCAAACACGAACATAGAGCTCTTGTCCCAAATACCTCCTTGACCATATCTGTGACCTTAGATTCCACATCCCTTTGTTATCCAATGACACCAATATGCTTGTCCACGATAACGGATACACCTACACACACACAATCATCGTTATTTAATAAGATTCAATCGTTTAGTTTGTTTCAAAACTTTTACAAACTCATTAATTACCTGAAAAGTGTGTCTTGGAACAGCATCAACCAAGTTGTAACGTTTCCTCATGGTCACATTCCATGTCCCTGACCCGTATCTGAAATATAATCAATTACGCACGGTTTAAATTATAAATAACCGGACCCGGTTTAGATAACGGAGGGCAAGGTGCTTGCTTACCCGACAGGATACGCGCTAGTACCGTCCATGTGCCAAGACTGAATTGATCTCTCGTCGTTTTGGAAAACGATTTCGACGAATTCATGAAGCTCAACGTTGATAACCGATGTACCAATATGAGCTGGTCCAGTTGTGGGAGTGCTAAGGATTGTCTTCAAATCGAACACGCCCGAAATGTTGTACCAATCGGCGAGTTTCAACGGTGTTGTTGGGTTGATGTACGATATTCGGTTTACTGTGTACCGAAGCTTCCCGTAGATCATCGTGGCCGCATTGGCTAGGACTAGAGTTCGGTTTATTGGTATAGTACCGTAATGAAATGATCCTTGTGGATTTGGCCTTGCAGCATTTGCCGTCAAGTTCATCCTAATATTCAGAAAATTTAATTAGACAAAATCCACAAAGAGTATCCGGTTCAAATTTTGTTTTGGTTATGACCGGTTTGAATACCTGATAGTTCTTGCTTGTTTCATGGACCAATGGATATGGTAAGTAGGACCAATGGGGAGGGGACCATATGCGGCGTTTTTGGAGCCTAGGTAACGGAGACTCGCGGTTGTGGTTAGTACCGGCTTAGTAAACCGGGTCGAGGCCACGATGAAATAGTCCCTCACAGAAGCTTTTAAAGTGACCAGGACGGTCACAGACTGGCCAACGTGGACGTCAAGTGACTCATAGCTCTCCTGAAGGGTGTGAGCGCCTTCAACTTCAATGAGGCTCATTGTGTGATTTTGAATCCTAAAATTTATCGATGTTGCTATACCGACATTCGACACCCGGAACTTATATGTTTTGCCTGAAGATAGACAATGAAAAAATAAATACATATCAAAGACTAATACAAGACCATATATGGAGAATGTAAACACAAAGAGGATCTTGATGGATTTATGTGATGACATTACCTTGTTGACCGGTAAAGACTAAACCTTTAGAAACACCATTGATGAGAAGAGCATCAGGAAGAGGAAGAGCATAACCTGCGTCAAGCCGCTTTCGCAAATCCTAGTGATCACAATAATAGTTAAATGGTGCATTCGCACATGACTTTTATTTTAATTTTAAAATATGTATGTATCATATCTTTACGTTGTTAGACATATCAAATTTCGTTTTGATTTAAGATTTACGCATGATATAGCTTCGTGTTGGTATATATATATACCTTGTGGCTCATTTTGAACCAGTCAGAGACGAGGAGGGTGAAATCGCCATCTGGTGTAGGGTAAGGAGTGGTAATAACGGCTCTCTGGTTAATGTTGAGAGCACCAAAAGCACCACTGGCTCGGTGCATCGACGTGGAAGCGAAGTAAGTGTAAGTGCCGATTTGATCTTTAAGTTGAAACTGGTAAGTCCAGTTCGAGTTTGGTTGGATCGGACAGTTTGTTCCCAATACTCCGTCTTGCCACGATGTCCTCCTCTGCTTCACTCCGTTCCTACACATTATATTACAAACTGGTGTTGAAGATTTCATATTTGTCTAAACCATAATTAGCTCAATCAGTACTATAGTAACATGTATACCAAGTGATAAGGAATGGCTCGTCAAGCTTGTTAATGAGATTAACAACAATATTGTTGTTTGTAACAGCTTCAATTGCAGGACCAGGGAACTGTCCATTAATAAGAATAACCTACGTACATCATACCAAAAATGAATATTAGTTTCTGATAGCAAGATTAAATCTAACTTAGAAAATAATGGTTTATATATATACCTGTTGAGGAACACCTAGAGGAGATCTTGTTCCATAAGTAACAGTCCAAGTGTAGAACATATATGGGTCTTCCCCACTAACCAAAACAGAGCCCAACAAAAACAAGGTTCCTATGAATAATTTACATAGCAGAAGATTGGTCTGTTTCATTTTTGTAAGACGAATAGAATCTAATCCTGATCTCTCTCTCTCCCTCTACGAGATTCAAGATCAAGAATTAGTTTTTTTTGTTTGTGAGTATAAGCTTGGGGTTCCACCGAAGGACAGTCTTATATACATGAGGGACTAAGTAAGTGTGTGTATTTTATTAAGTTTTGTCAGCGAGGACGACGTGAATCCCCATGCATCACACAAAAGCCTCAATTGCTCTTTTGCGGCGTACTTCATGCAAAATGCTTGCCTTGTAAACTTTTTAATTTAAATTTTACGCGATATAAAACGTGTAACTATCATAGATATGTGTACTAGAATTACTTAAATCACCAAGTTTACTATGTTGGCAAGAGTATGTAACCATTTTTAGATCGAGTACAAAGAAGAATATGAACCAAGTGTACGTTATATATTGGCCCCACTAATTTCGAGTGAGCTGGTTTAGTCACTAGAAAATAGTCTAAGATGAAATAATCTGAAATATACTTAACTTGAAAAATAGTTTGGATTTGGTACTATTGACAAATTTTCCTATAATCTTAATTATACACTCAGTGTTCTGTACATTAAATCGGTAAGATAATTACAGAGTACAAATAGTTTGATGTCAATAAAATATTATGAGAATTTCGTTTATTACTTAAGATGAGATGTGAATTTCCCGGAAGAACATCTTAAAGTATTTATAATTAATCTTATTTTTATCGAATAAAAAATATAATGAAGAACCGACATAACATAAATCGGAAAGCCTCTAAGGTGGCTTTGCTGCAATAACCTACACTAGTTAGTGTCGGTCACAATTATAACCAAAAGTTTAGTCAAAAGAAAGAAAAAAAAGATATACAACAATGCAACCCAAAATGCATTCACCAAACAAATACAAAAATGTTAGTTGTATACAATATTGATCTATACACTACTAGTTTTGGATTTTTTTCATCAGAACTATGCTGATGGGGATGGCAAATGACTTGGTACGAGTGCATACAAATTTTTTAGGAAATAAGAAAAAGCGTGTTTTGAGATTTGACTTTGGAAGTTGCGAAATATATAAATAGAATACATTTACATAACAGAGTCTGGGAAAGTAGATCTTGATCTATGATTAAATTCTTTTGTTCCCTCATACGTAAAATAGTTTAAATAAGCAGGTTGACTTTTGATTTTAGATGTATGCACATCGAATCTACAATTAAGAAAACCAACGAATCACAGAACACATATAAAACTAATCGAAACATAAAGAGTGTGCTTCTATCTCACGAGATTCCATTTACCATTACTAAAACTAAATGAAGGGGAAGTCAAACCAAATGCTAATGAGACATGGTGATGCATCCCTAGAAGAGATCACATATTGGGAAGAGAAAGAAACTCTAATTAATCACACATGATCAATTCGTTACCACTAAGCTCGCATGTACCATGTGAATATCCTATAATGTACTTATACCACATAATATGTTTACTCAACATCAATAAATGCATGTTTATATGTATGCTTCCTCATCTTACGAAACTTGTCTTGAGACTAACAAATCGATTTTAGAGCCATTAGTGGATTCATCCTTTTATTTTGGAATTTAGGAAGTTTCATGCCTTTGTTCCTTAATCTCTCCATTGTTGATTGTGTACGTACATTAAGGTTCTACAATTTCTATGACTCACTTACTAATTTGCCATTCTAGTACAAATCGATCACTTAATATGGATGTATCAAAAATAGTTTCCTTCGTTACCAATAATCTCGACAAGAACATTGTCCATTCTCAAAGCAGTGAAACCGAGTCGAGTCCCTTACGGTTATCTTCCTCTTTGTGATCTTCGATATGAACTTAATAGCACTGTGACAATCCACACAAGACCTCAAATTCTTAAACACCTTAATCGCTGTTCCTTCTTGTGTCGATATAATTGCAAACGCAACCGCAAGTTTCTCGCTATGATGCACAAGATTCTCCTCTTTCTGTTCATCTTCTACATCGTGCAATACAAGACTCGTAGCAGGAACATACCCTTCTTCTTTCATCTTCTTCCTCAGTTCACACAAGAACTCAACTATTTGGTTGTACATTGGATGCGAAGTATCTGATGCTATGAATACATGACGCTTCCGTTTTATCTCGGTCCAGCTTGAACCAGGCCTTTTCGTGACTCTGATTTCTTGCATTCTCTTTCTCATTTTCCCTTCTTCCTCCCATTTTCCTGCTGCAGCATAGATATTAGCCATTGTAACATAAGTAACAGGATTTTCGGGTTCTATTTTGAACAGTTCTCGAGCCGCTTCCTCTGCTAGGTCAATGTTTCCATAAGTGCTACACCCACCGAGCACGGAAGCCCATAGAAACTTACTCGGTTTCATCGGCATTTCGCTGATGAGGCTCTTTAACTGTTCAAATCTTCCCGACCGAGCTAATAGATCAACAAGACAAGTGTAATGATCAGAGGTATGTGACAACCCGTGTTTCTCTGTTATCGAGTGGAAGTATTCGAGTCCTTTTTCGACCAACCCGGCATGAATACAAGCGGAGAGGACGTTTACAAAGGTGACATGATCAGGTTTCGAGCCGGATTTGAGGAGCAAGTCGAAATACTTCAAGGCTTCATCAGGTTGCCCATTCTGGGCATACCCACCAATCAAAGAAGTCCAAGAAACTAAATCAGGTTTAGGACATCCATCGAGAACATGTTTTGCGCTTTCGATGTTTCCACATTTCGTGTACATGTCTACAAGAGAGCTTGATGCAAAAGAGCAGGGATCAAACCCAATTCTAGTCATGTATCCATGAACTTGCTTCCCTAGCTCTTCTTTCGTGAGATCAGCACAAGCGTTCAAAATTCCAGCAAAAGTGTACTCATTGGGACGTTCACAAGAACCTACCAACTCAGAAAACAAAGAAAACCCTTCTAGCCATCTGCGAGATTTGAAATATCTATCTATCATTGATGTCCACGAGACAACATCTTTGTCAAAAATCTTATCAAAGATGTTTCTTGCTTCATCAATACAGCCACATTTTCCATACATATCCATCAACGAACTCCAGAGCACCTCATCTGAATCCAATCCAGCTCGAACGATATGCCCATGAATTTCTTTCCCTCTACGTATACATGGAATCCCTGCAGCAGCAGCTACCGCACTGGAAACTGTAAAAATATTGGGTTTTGAATTCGGTACCCTTTGCATCAAACTATACAACACCAATGCCTCTCCAGGCTGATCCTTCTTAACATATCCCGTAACCATAGCCGTCCACGAATAACTATCTCTTTCAGGCATTTCATCAAACAACTTCCTCGCTTCATCAATCAACCCAGCTTCCGCATACCCATTAACCATTATATTCCACGAACAAACATCTCTCTTCGGCATAACGTCGAACACCTTACGGGCATCAACCAAGCTACCACATTTCGCATACATACCCAAAAGACGGTTCCATATAACAATCCCAGGAACAAACCCAGAAGTCCTAATGTGTTCATGAACCTTCTTACCTTCTTCAAGTGCGCGTGTTTGGCTACAAACTTGAATGAGATTGCAATAAGTGGAAGCAGGTGGCTTTTTTGCTTGACCCAGAAGTTGAACAGCTTCTCGTAAAAGCTTCTGTCCGCATAAAAGATCAATGGCTTCACCATATCTATTAGCTCTACATAATCGCTCCACAACACCAACGTCCTCGTGGTTCGAATTAAAGAACTTTTTATCTGAAACCTGCTTCTGTAAGGCATTAGAGGAAGAGGATAGGTTTCTTTTGAATATCAATTCATGAAAAGTACTTAACTTTCTCACATTTGAATGATTCATCTTTACCAAAACAAAAAGCTCAAATTCAAAGATCTCGTCGCCGGCAACATTTAAGAGATCCTCCGATTGTTTTTATTTCAAGAAACGTTCTATAATCTTTTTAGTATCCAAAATAAAAACAAAACTGCTCCGATGCCGGGAATCGAACCCGGGTCTCCTGGGTGAAAGCCAGATATCCTAACCGCTGGACGACATCGGATTTATTATTCTTCTTACTTAAAACTATTATCTATTCATAGTTTTATTTAATTTTTCTCGGATCAATTTGTATATTTATTTATTTGGTTGATAAAATGGAATAACTCTTTGTTCCTTTTTTTTTTTTTTTGATACGAGAAAACAGCATAATTTGATCATTCATCTTTACAAGATAAAACTAAGACCATCCAACACATTCAGCTTTTTTAGTTGTAAAGAATGAAAGAATCTTTGAAACTATATATATAAACATCCTTTGTTTGCCAATTACCAATAAATATCTTAAAGATAATTTATTTGATTAGAATATATATGAATAATCATTCACAAAACTTTGATTAACTGTTTTCTGTAGATTTAATCATAGAGTTTTAGGTCGAAATCCATACATCTTCCATTGGACAATAAGTGTTTCTTTTTCGAGTAAAAGTCGAGTTTTGGGATTCAAAGTTGTTTGGAATGTCAGAATTCGTGCCACTACATTTGGTTATTTGGATGTTAGTGTATATTTTTGATTCTACAATTCAATTATTAACGACAAATATTTAAAATACGAAAATATTGAAAGTTCGAATGAAACGAAAATTGACAAACAAGCCATCGGATTCTCTCGCAGATAGAAACGATGAACCTTATCCTCAAATTAGATAGACAGAGCAAAAGCTATCGTTTGTTAGAACTTTTGTAAGAAAAAATAATACAAAAAGGTTAGGGTTACGTGTCGTGAACCCACGATAAGAGAATCTGATCAATCAACGGTATCAAAATCTCGACGTTTTTATTACAACTCGAGGCGTTTCAATTCCTCTTTCAAAGAATAAAAATCTAGTAGATTAGTTGGATACGTGTCATGGTCTAGTTGGCTTACATTTAGCCGTTTCTTTTTGTCCGTCCGTTAGATTCATTGTGGTCTTTATTGTTTATAGGTCTTAGACATTTTACATGATGCTACGGTGTTTCGGAATATTTTCTATGTTAAAGGAAATCAAATGTTATTTCGAAAAGTTTGAATGCTATTATTTTAAAAAATTTAAAGAAATTTGTAGTTGGCTACAAGGAAAAAAGCGACGAATAAAGTTGCTTTGCGTCGTGGGATCTTTTACATTGGATTATGCGAAAGATCTTTTTTGCTTATTGTTAGTGTTATAGAATTTTAAAATCATTTCGTCGTTTTTGTTTTCATACATATCCCGAATAATATCAAGATATGAATTCACTTTTTTTATGATGAAAGTTTTGGTTAGTAGCAGAATGGATGATTAGTGAAATAACCTAGTTTTTAGAAAATAATAGCCACATTGAGATGAAATACTTTTTCATAATATATACGATAACGAAAAGCAATAAACGATGAAAAGGGCACTCACTATAAACACAATGGTTACGTGATTTCTTTAAACTAATGTAAACGGACGTTGCGTGTAGTAAAAAACACATACGCCGATATATGTCGATTTCTAATACAGCTAGTAATTTGTGTTAGCACAAATCAATGTAGTTCTCTTTTTGATTAACCGAAACTAAAGATTTCATATAAAGTAAAGCGAATGTTTCCTATACTAGAAAAGATTAATTCTGAGGCTGTGTACTGATTTAGTCTAGTTATATGATAGTAGTACAAACTAAAAAAGTACGAATTTATGTGTCTTACGACTTATATAAACATACATGTGTGTGGGTTTTGTCAATCTAAGAACATATTTTAAACCCAAGTACTGTTTAATTAGTTTGATCAATTATTAAACGAGCGAGTGGTTCCGCTCCATTAAACCGAGATTTGAGTATAACGCTGTGTTTGAGATACAGATGAGTATGTCATGCGCTTAATACTTCCCCTGGAAATTAGATTATTTGGATCCATTGGATTAGAAATGATCATTGATACAGAGATTGTTATGGTCCATTTAGTTCTAAATTTTGGTATCCCGACTTTTATTAGTCAGATAACTAATGAGATTTTTTGTTTATTTTGACTAGACGAAATACCTTATATTTTTAAAAATATTGTATTCATATATAACTTGTAAAAATATTGTATTCGTATTCAATATTATCAATGTTTAATCTCTTATAGTGTTGACTATAAACTTCTAACCTTAAAGTTCATTCCATTTTGATTAACTATAAAAAGTCAATATTAGTTGTAATGTAGATTTTCATTTTTTCAAACGTAAATTTTCTACCTAAAAACGTAATTTATTTATTTATGATTTTACTTGTAAAAATTCTTTTTAAAATATTTACACATTCCTTAAAACAACAAGTAAAATATTTTTGTCTAATTGTAAAATATGTTTGCAAATTGTAATTGAAAAAGCCAAAATAAAGAAATGTTATATTTGCTCGAACAAAACTACTGCTCGAACCTTACAAGAGTTAATGCTTACCTTGGGACCAATTCGACTATGAAATGAGTTGATGTTACACGATCTTGATGATGTTGATCGGCAATTTTTACAATGAGTACATTTATCAAAGCATTGTTCAGATAAATTAATTTGGCCTTACAATAAATCCAGCGAGTATACCGTTTGCTCAGGTTAGTGGTTCTCTATGCACGATGATTCTCAACCAAGTTTTCATCCTCTTCCTCCTCAAGGTTCAATTGAGTTACAAACAAAAATTTGGCAAATACCAATAATGCCGAAACTAAAGCATTCTATGTGGAGACTCTTATCGAGAGCACTGGGTACCACTTCCCGTTTAAACGCTTGTGGTATGAATCTAGATTTACTGTGTCAACGATGTGGTTTGTCTAAAGAAAATATTGTTCATTGTTTTTTTACTTGCCCTTTCGCCAATCATGTTTGGCGATTATCTAATATTGTACTCCCATCTTTAACAAATGGTGCGGGTGATCTTTTAGAAATGAATCTCTCGGCTTTAATAGATTTACATCATAGTAATCATATTACTAATGAACAAAAATATTTAACGTGGTGGATTTTGTGGCCAATTTGGAAAGTAAGGAATGATTTTTAAATTTTAATAAAATTCGAACAAGTCTGTCTGATACTGTCTTACGAGCCAAAGCAGATGTTAATGAATGATATAACACGATGGCTGGCCAGTATCTTGTATCACATGATATTTGAAACTTTGTACCGTCATTTTTAACTTGGAAGCGTCCTCATCAGTTTACGTTTAAATGTAATTATGATGTTTCTTTTGATCTACAAATTTTTACTACTTTTGCTGGTTGGATCATCAGAGATTGGACTGGCAATGCGATAACTTGAGGTTCATCTAAATTACCTAACTCAGGATCACCATTAGAAGTGGAGGCTAAAGCTCTATTTGCTTCCATGCAACAGTGTTGGTTACAGGGACTCACTAATATTATTTTTGAAAGAGATTGCGAAGTACTTATCAACAATATCAATAAAGGAATGACATACGTATCTCTTGATGTACTACATCACGACGTTTCGTTTTGGTCTTCGAAGTTTATATATGTTTCTCATGCATTTGTACATCGAATTTGTAATAAGGTTGCTCATTCTTTAGCCAGTTTTCGATGTGTAGATTCAGATTTCTATTCAGACAGTTTTGATCCTCTTGTATGGTTATTAAGTTGTATGAATACCGATTATTATGATTACTGAAGTAACTTTCGACGAAAAAATAAAAAATGTTATATTTGCATTTGGCTTCTACACTACTATAGTACTATCTAAGCGAAATCTAAAAGATTTAACAAATGATATTGTAATTGTTAAAGTAAGCAAATATATTTTATGTATTATTATATAATGTAAGAAATAAAAAAAATCTTTTATTTCGAAAGGTAATTTTTTTTTTGTTAATTTTTGTAGTGAGCTACTAATAAACTTGATCTTTCTTAATTATAGTTTTTTTTGTTTTGTTAAGTAAATCTGATTTTAAAAGTGTTCCAACTCTTGAGTTGATTTTTTCTATTTTTATTTTTAGTCTTACAACAGATTCTTTTTATATATATAATCCAAAATAAAACAGTATATTTAGTGGGATTTGCATAGCCTGAACCACTGCTTATGCATAAAACAGTATTGTACTGTACATTCTTGATTCTTCAGAATCCAAATTATCTTTTCTATATTGGAAACTAATAAATACAAGATGATAGGAATATGAGAATCTTGAATGAGAAGCACTAAAAATAAAAAAAAATAACAAGTTTCTCAAATTGAAAATTGTCTATATTATTATTAGCCGAATAAAAAGGAAAAAAATCCTTAAAAGAAAGAATAAATAAACAAGTGAGTGTAACGATTCGCCGCGTGTGTTCGGGCAACACAAAAAGATTCTTTGTTCCATTTAAAGATAAAATCTAATTATCAATTTACAAAAAGGCCCTCAAGTCTCCACTTATTTACAGCGG
Organism: Crucihimalaya himalaica; assembly: GCA_004349715.1. Lineage (NCBI taxonomy): Eukaryota > Viridiplantae > Streptophyta > Magnoliopsida > Brassicales > Brassicaceae > Crucihimalaya > Crucihimalaya himalaica. The sequence goes on along the minus strand of SMJT01000006.1, from coordinate 619,031 downwards.
CTACGATTCACCGCGTCCTTCTTCTTCTTCCCTAAAATCCCTTTTTTCTCATTTATCTCATTTCTCTTCTTCTTCTTCTTTTCTTCTTCACCTTCTTGTTCTTCTATATATACGTCTTTAAGCTTCTCTTCGTCTTTATCTTGTGAGTTTGTTTCGATGGTTCAAACAGAAACATATCAAAGGATGGGTCTTAATCTGAATTTGTCTATCTACACTTTACCAAAATCCTTATCTCAATTTCTCGATGAAGTGTCGAGGATCAAAGACAATCATTCGAAACTGTCTGAAATCGATGGCTATGTCGGGAAATTAGAGGAAGAGAGGAAAAAAATCGATGTTTTTAAACGAGAACTCCCTTTATGCATGCTCTTATTGAACGAAGGTATCTTAAATATCTCTCCTTTCTTTATCTTCTCAAATCAAGTCGTGTTTTTTTTTTTTTTTTTTTCTGAAATTGTTTTGTTTTTTTCTCTCTCTTTAGCGATTGGCGCGTTGAAGGAAGAGGCTGGAAAAGGGTCATCAGTGATGGCATCAAATGGGAAATTCAATGATGGTGAAGGGGCAAAATTGGAAACTGATAAAAAGAGCTGGATGAGCTCTGCCCAGTTATGGATCTCTAACCCTAATTCCCAATTGCAATCGGTAATTATAATCCACAATCCAAACAAAGATCAACCCTTTTAATGTTTGTGTGATTCCACAATTGATCTTTAACCTGTTTGTTCATGTTTCGTTTTAACAGATAAGCGAAGAAGATGATCGGTGTGTGACTCAGAACCCATTTCAGACTTGTAATTACCCTAATCAAGGAGGGGCATTTCTGCCATTTAACCGTCCTCCTCCTCCTCCACCACCAGCTCCTCTGTCTCTCATGACTCCAACATCAGACATGATGATGGATTGTAGCAGAACTGAGCAGAATCATCATCATCATCATCAATTCAACAAACCTTCACAGAGTCATCACATTCAGAAGAAAGAGCAGAGACGTAGGTGGTCACAGGATCTTCACCGTAAATTTGTTGATGCTCTTCATAGGCTTGGAGGGCCACAAGGTTAGTCCTTAACCAGAGAAAAAAGGAACCAACTTTGTATAAAATTTTGATTGATGATTGATTATACTGAGATTGTGTTATGTTGTTGTTGTTGTGAGACAGTGGCTACACCAAAGCAGATTAGAGATTTGATGAAAGTTGATGGTTTAACCAATGATGAAGTGAAGAGCCATTTACAAGTAAAAGTTCTGATTTTTAGAAACTTAAAACTTTGATGTGTGAATGAATGAATGATTTTGACAGAGAGGTGAAATGATTGTGTATTGCAGAAATATAGAATGCATATCCGTAAGCACCCGCTGCATCCCACGAAGACTTTGTCATCCTCGGATCAACCTGGTGTGTTGGAGAAAGAATCGCAGAGCTTGATAAGTTTGTCGAGGTCGGATTCGCCTCAAAGCCCACTTGTTGGAAGAGGGTTGTTCAGTAATAATGGTGGTCATAGCTCAGAGGAAGACGATGAGGAGGAGGAGGAGAAATCTGATGGACGTAGCTGTAGAAATGAATCAACGAAGAAGAGACAAGTGTTGGATCTTGAGCTTTGAAACACTGCATAGTGAGATGATATAATCTTTTACCAACTTATGTTATATATGCTCAAAAAACTTGAGTTTGTTCGGGAGTTTTTGTAGATGTAAACATGAGAGGGGAAATAAGGAGAGGATTTTGAGCAAAAAATAGGGTTTTTTTTTGTCGGAGAGGAAATAGATTAGCAAAGAGTGATCAAAATTCAAAATCCTCAGGTTTGTGTTCTTTTTTGTTTTGTTTTACTTCATAAGAAAAGGTAAACTCAGATATCAAAGATTTTGTTTTATTATTACAGTCTCAAACTCTCAATCATGTGAATGAATGTAGTCATTTGATTACTTTTACCCAGAGGATGAAGATATCACAATCTTTGTCTTCTTTAGTAAGACATCGTTTTCTTCAATCTACCTACTCTGCAAAATAATATGGGAAAAGTTAAGAATATTTTATTGCATAAAATCGTACGAAAAGATTAGATTTTTCGTCTTAAAACGACAAGATAACGAATTGAAGATTGAAGAAATATGTAGAAAAATCGACTCACTGATTTGATGTAGTTTAAATTCCACGAGATTTGCATGTTTGGTGGAATATCTTCTTGCGCCATGTACATAGAGCTAATATAGGGTAGCTATTTTATTATCTTCGAAATATTTTCTTTAAATTTGATATTTTCATTGAAAGTCAAATATTTTTTACCTTCGCTTATTACTATTAGCCTAGGGCCCTTTGTTATAAAAAAACGTTTTAACGCATGTTCAAAGACTTTTTAACGCTACATCTTTTTTAAATCATAACAATAACGTATATCATAGGTTTCATGTTCTTATTCGTTAAAATATCTTATAAGTTACATCTTTTATACAAATTAAAGCAAAAAAATCTAGTATAGTTGTATGAGCTTCGTTTTTTTTTTTTTTTTTGGATTTTTGGTTTATAGAATTCTGAATTACGACCAATTTAGCTTTGCTTTTGATTTGATGTCTACAAGGAAAAGAAAAAAAACTATACCAATCGAAAATTAGTTTAAATTTGATTCGGTTGATTTAATTTCTAACCACACCCGGTTAAGCCACCCGGTGGTTTCTGGTCTGGGCCTCACGGGCCACATTTCCATCTTCATCATAATTCACAATTTTTATTTTTTTGGTTATTAAACAAACGCTTTTCGAATCTAAGACTCGGCGTCGACATTGAAGGGTTTAAGCAATCACCGGAGCTCTTACGCCGTGAGCTAAGAACCGACCTTTTGTTAGTTTCTATCAAGTTCCAATTAGAGAACCATGAGAGAAATCGTTACGATTCAAGTTGGTGAATTCGCAAACTTCGTCGGCTCCCACTTTTGGAATTTCCAGGTTAGAAGCGAAACCTCCCAATGATAATCTCACTGCTCGGATTCCAATTATAATGAATTCTGGGTTTTGTTTTGTCTCTAATTTTCATTACAAAAGTCTTGGTCTTTTTTTAGCCAAAGTTGAGGACTTTTTGCTTGAAATGTAGGATGAATTGCTCGGATTGGCGAGTGACCCAGAAAGCGATCCAATCTTTCGAAACCATAATCTCAACATGGACGTTCTCTACCGCTCCGGCGAGACCCAGCAGGTGAGAGGTTGAGATTTCGTTGACTTTGATCAATCTCACTTCTTTTTGTAAATCTCAACATTTGTGTGGTGAAAATTTATACAGGGTGTTGCTACATACACTCCCCGTCTGGTTTCAGTCAACTTAAAAGGTATTAATCTTAGCTTTATCCTTCGATTTGAAGATTACTTTGGCAGAGTATTTCATGTGTTTCCAGTTTCAGACTAGCTTGAGTTAAGATATATAAGTATAACTTTAAGTTACAGAATTTATTCTCTGTTTCATGGTTTCTGTACTCCAATGAAGTTAGAACAAGCAAGATTATGGATTTGATATATACAAATGGTGGTTATATGTTTACATCTGAAATTTCTTCGCCTTTTTAGGGTCACTAGGCACCATGAGCTCACGTGGTACCCTCTACAACGAAGGTTCTTCATCAAGATCAGATTCTTCAACAACCTGGTCAGAATTGCTAAAGAATTCTGCGTTGGTATTTAGGGAAATTGAATCTTAGTGTATATATAATTGAGTTAGAGTAAAAAGCTTGTTCTTTCACTTGGGTGATATGGTCGAATCTCCAAGTTCGCATAAGTTGAATATCCGTTATGTGTCTTGTAGGTTTGGAGATGTTGATACTCAGAGATCTGAACCTCGAAAGAGGAACTTGTTTCTGCAAAGTTTGTACGAGGAAGAACATAATGTGGGGAAAGAGATTGAGGACAAAGATATTGTCGGAAGCTTAGATGAGGGAGTTCAATATTGGACTGACTTCTCCAAATCCCATTATCATCCTCAAAGTCTATACGAGTTGAACGGATTATGGATGGACTCTCAGGATTTCAACAACTATGGAATTGGTAAAGATGTTTTCTCTGAGGCTTCACGGGGAGAGGAAATATGCGACAGGCTCCGCTTTTTCATGGAAGAATGTGATCATATTCAGGTGAAGCTTGACGACCCCTTTCATTTATTTTCTTTTCCAACTTCTTTTACTTCTAAAAAATAATATATATTTATGATATATACAGGGTATTAAGTTCCTTGTGGATGATTCCGGAGGATTTTCCGCTGTAGCAGCGGATTTCCTCGAGAACATGGCAGATGAGTACACGAACGTACCTGTATTGTTATATTCCGTAAGGAGTCCAATGTCACAGATGAGCCCCAAAAAGACAGTTTCAAGCAAGCTTCACGATGCGATATCGTTTTCTCGACTCTCATCCTTTTGTAAACTCTTCACTCCAATCGGGTTACCATCCTTGACCGGAAGTACGCAACATCCTAACTCATTGAAACTAAATCTTTTGATTTTTACCCAGTGCAACTAATGATTTGATTTGTCTTGTTTATCTTTTGTGTTGATTTTTAAAGGTAAAGCATCAAAATTTCTTAATCTCGGTGATGAGAAACTTTATCGAAGCAGTGCAGTGTACGCTGCTGCTCTACATGCAAGCACAATCCCTTTCCGAATGCAACCCACTAGCTCAGATTCAAGTGAAGTGTCAAATTCTATGGATGTTAATACACTTGTACAGCTTCTAACGGGTCGTGGTAGACAAAACATAGTGACGATTTTAGATTCTGCTATGCCGGCTCCTACATTAGCAGGGAAGCAATTAGAGAATACCCTTTTAACGAATTTGCAGGCGTTAACGCCGGAAGTAACTGAAGATGTAGAAGACAATCAAGCGGTTGAGTCTATGTGTATACTTGGAGCCCTTAGATCAGAAGATAAAGAAGCATTAGTTTCAGAAGTGAAGAATGCAGTCGATGCATCTTACGAGCAGGCAATAACCAAAACGAAGCCGTTATTTTGCAATCTATCTGTTTCACGTTGTCCTCTTCCAGTACCATTACCATTTCCTTCTATATTTGGAAACCTTGTCGGAAGAAAAGGTGAGATATTGTGCAGTCCGGTCTCGGATTCTCTGTACAGAGGCTCATTGGATGTTCACTCCATACCAGTAGCTGCAAGATGGAGATCATCGAGTGCAATTTTGCCATTTTTGGAAAGTAGAATGGGGAATTTAGAGAAATTGGGGATCCAATGGGGAGCCATGGGATCAGATGTGGTTAGGACATGGGGATTTGGGAGAGACGAGTTGCAGGAAATGAGGGAGAATATGTCAAAAATGGTGTCTGAGCTGAATCCTGAGTTTTTCGAATCTTCAGATTCAGATTAGAGTTTGAAGGTACTGTATGTCTTAAAACCGAATCTGTTGTATCATCTCCAAAGTTTTTCTCTGGTTTGGTGTTGAACTTTGTGCTCAAACCCGTTAATTGCATAAATATATTTGTTGTTTCTGCGATATGTCATGCTGTTTGACTTGTGTTCTTCCTGTAGTAAGTGGCTTTAAAGAAGAAGCAATCGAGTTTAGTTGAAACTGGAGGCATAGGAGAGAAGCAATGTCAAACCAGAATAAACCGATATCAACCCCAAACGTATTAAAATTTATAGTTTCAGTGGGATTCTTTTGATCAATTTGAAACCTTGCTACTTTCCAATTTTCCAATCCTGTCTACTTCATTTGTGCACTATAGAGTATAAAACAACTTCTATCACTCTATCCATGGCTTAAGGGATCAGTAACCTGATGCACCTTACGGGACTCGGCGCTTGAGTACTGTCCCACAGCCCGGGCATGAGGAATTGATTGCTTCCCGATTGCCAGCGCATTCACATTCTCAACTAGATACTGTCTCGGGAGCCTCCCGACCACATTACCTTCCTCGTTTCCTTCTTTATCGAGGAAGGCAAAATGAGGAATACCCTCAACACCAAACTCATCCAACTCTTGCTCCCATTTCGTATTGTCCACATTAAGCATCACAAAGTTAACTTTGTCCCTGCAAACCACAACACCACAAGTAAACTCGACATTAACGCACAAAAAAACTTCAACTTTAACCTACATAATGTCAAATTAGTGTCTAAAAAGCCATATTTTCCATTAATGATTAAACTAATAGGAGATTAATGGATTGCTTCTGTAACTAGAATCTTTAAAGCTCTAGCTTGTTCATTAGCATCTATCTACATAGCCAATCCAATATAAAGAAGCTCCCCCTAATCCATTAAACCAACACTATATTAGGTTTCTTCGGCAACTAGAAACTTCAAAGATCTAGCTTGCTCATCTTATTCCCCAAAAAAGTTCCCTAATCCATAAAACTAACGCAAGATTAATGGCCTCATCATGCAACTAGAAAGTTCTACCTTGTCTTTCATCTATATTATAAAGACTTCATATTGTCAGGAGATTTTGATCAAAAAGCACATTAAAAGAGAAAGACCATTACTTGTATTGCTGCTCGATTTTGTAAACATCAGGAGCTAGTTCTCGACAAACCTCACACCAATCTGCATAGAACTCAACAACAGTCGGCTTCCCATTCGACAAAGCCTAACAATCCATTTCAAAAAAACCATTAAGCATTCGTATAAAGTTGAACTATGAGATCAAAAACACAGATGAAGCATCCAAAACAAAAACCTCCTCGTAAGGCAACGCTGAAGCGGTTAAATCCTTCAAAGAAATCCCAAAATCGAGCCTTGTCGATACAAATAACGACAAGGCTGCGATTACAGTAACAGCTGCGACTCTTCTATTGATATCCTTATTGGGAGATTCAGGGAACCCCGAAGAAGAAGAAGACGAAGAAGATGATTCTACTTCATTCGATGCAGCTGAAATTTCACCATTATCTACTACCAATTTCTCCTGAATCAGCAAAAAGCTAGACCTTTATGCTAATTCGCCGTCGACCCATCTAAAAAAAAATCGAAAATTTCACCTGGGTTTCGGAAGATTCTGGGTTTGGTTGGCAACGAACAGCACGAAATCGTGGAGCTCCTGTTTGGGTAACGAATAAAGATTGATGATTTCGAGGACTGAGATTGAATCCATGACTAGATGGAAGGTTTAACGAAAAGACTAAGCGAGCCATCGTCGCGAGAAAGAGATCAAAACTGTTCAATATCAGAATACAAAAATATTCATCAGATCGTTATTATCGTAGTAGTAGTAGTAGTAGCTTCTTCGTCTAGCTAAGCTATTAGAACCACACATTATAAATTCGACCAATGGTTAGTGAAACAGAAATGTAGACAAAATTTATCTATTTGTCACATCATAAGATTATATATAGTTTCTTTTTGTCGAAAAGGGAGCGGGTGCAGGTTAGCTAGACTTCAACGTGATTGAATAACATACGCATTTTATTGGTCTAACTATTTATTGTCAATTTTTAATTAAAAATAATAATAGCCAGAAAATTATTTTGGGTTATAGGGGTTTCCAATTTGCTTAAGTCCGCCAAAAAGCGAAGAGAGGGTTTTACGATAGAACAAGTCCTCCCAACAAAATTGGCGTTTCTTTGTTCTTCCATTTTCAAATTCACCCTCAAATCTTGATCTTGCGATGGTTGAAGAAGCAGCTTCAGCATCGGAAGCGTCAGTGACGGAGGTTGTACAAACCCTAACCGAGCCTGTGATCCAAACCCTAGAACCTAACCTAGCCTCAATCGAAGCCACTGTTGAATCGGTTGTTCAGGGAGGCACTGACTCGACCTGTAACAACAACAACGCCGCCGAGAGTGCTGCAACTCATGTTTGTGATGAGGAGCGTCAGAAGACGCTTGAGTTCGCCGAGGAATTGATGGAGAAAGGCTCTGTGTTTTTGAAAGAGAAAGATTTCGCCGAAGCCGTTGATTGCTTCAGCCGTGCCCTCGAGATCAGGTATCATTTTGCATTTTCACGAATTGTTGGGAAGATACTCGATCAAGGATTTAGGGTTTCAACTGTTTCCGATTCACATCTGGGATTTACAGTCTAGTTTTTTGCTGGAATGATCTAATCATTGTTCTGGGTTTTTGGTTGAGATTCAATTGTGTATCTCCTGGACTGATTTTTCCAAAATTTGCTCTTTTTAGGATTTAGGAAAGGATCTAATGAAACTTTGTTGCGTTTGTTGGTTTGTTTAGGGTTGCACACTATGGTGAACTTGATGCTGAGTGTGTAAACGCATACTATCGATATGGATCAGCTCTCCTGGAAAAGGCTCAAGCTGAAGCTGATCCACTTGGCAACATGCCTAAGAAAGAAGGTGAAGTTCAGCAAGAGTCCAGCAGTAAAGATGATTCTGTGAAGAACACTGCCAATGGTGAATCTTTGGCTGCATCTGTTGTTTCAAGTGACCCAGAGAGACAAGGGAGTTCAAGTGGGCAAGAAGGTAATGAAAATTGGGAATTGTCCTCGTTTAACCTTATGGGGTGTAGATGCTACTGCTTCTTTTTTTCTTGGTATCCATTCAATCGTAGTTTCTTGTTTCTTTCAAAACCTGTACCTGTATATAAAATGATTGCGGATGTAAAAGTTTCTGACCTTTGCTGTCTCCTTTTCTCCCCCATGCATAGGTTCTGGTGGTAAAGAGCAAGGAGAGGATGGTGAAGATTCTCATGATGATGATGACCTATCTGATGCAGATGGTGATGAAGATGACTCTGATTTGGATATGGCCTGGAAAATGTTGGACATTGCAAGGGTTATCGCTGACAAACAGTCTACTGATACAATGGTAAAAGTGGATATACTCTGTGCGCTTGCTGAAATTTCCTTGGAGAGAGGTAGACCGTACATCTTTCTTGTATCAACTTTTTTATGCTCCATTTCCTCATTTCAGTTTTGTCAATTACGATTGGTCGATTTTGAGTTGTTTATTTATTATACAGAGGACATTGAGTCTTCCCTGAGTGACTACAAGAAAGCATTGTCCATCTTAGAGCGTCTGGTTGAACCTGACAGTCGACACACAGCTGAATTGTATCCTTTTGATTTCTTAAATTGTATCTGATTTGTTTCTGTCAATTGAGTTGTTGGGTTGTATAAACTTAACTTAAACGTTTCAGAAACTTCCGTATATGCATCTGTCTAGAGACTGGATGTCAGCCTAAAGAAGCAATATCATATTGTCAGAAGGCTATGTTAATTTGCAAAGCACGGATGGAGAGGCTCAGTAATGAGATCAAAGGTGCATCTGGATCAGCAACTTCCTCAACCGTCTCTGAAATAGACGAAGGCATCCAACAATCATCCAATGTTCCCTACATTGATAAATCTGCTTCGGACAAAGAAGCTGAGATCGAAGTCATGGCTGGTCTCGCTGAAGATCTAGAAAAGAAGGCAAGTTAACTAAATCATAATTTCAATTAAAAAAAAAAAACTCCAAACCCATACTAATGTCCAATATTTGTTTTCTGCAGCTTGAGGATTTGAAACAACAAGCAGAGAACCCAAAGCAAGTCCTTGCTGAGCTAATGGGCATGGCGTCGGCTAAGGCAAATGCTAGTGAAAAGGTTGTTCCTGCTGCTGCTGAAATGAGCTCTTCTAGGATGGGAACTGCGAATACGAATTTTGGGAAAGATTTAGAGTCGCCTACGGTCTCAACCGCTCATACTGGTGCAGCAGGAGGAGGAGGATCATCAGGCGTTACTCATTTGGGTGTTGTTGGAAGAGGAGTGAAGAGAGTTTTGATGAATGCAACCTCCGTAGGATCAAGTGCATCGAAGAAACCAGCTACGGAGCCTTCAGACAAAGCCGATGGCAACTCTTCTTGAAGGTGAAAAAAAGGTATAGAAATTTCTCGTATTACTGAAGTTTTAACCGAAGAAAACTGAGAAAAACATTTGGTATCCTCCTCATGACTGGATTTTCAGGTTATTGTATTGTAATGGGTCCATACTTGCCGCTTTTTAATCGCTGAGAGCTTCGGTTTTATAATTCTTGTTAATCAGTCATAATTTTATGTGCTTTTTAGTTTAGTCACAACAGTAAAATCTTCTGATTGATAATCATATGCTGAGGTGTCTATATCACTTTCACTGGATTAGTTCTTGGAGACTCTTTTAGTGTATAAATTAATTTCATAATAATAATGAAGGGATAAGCGCATATCCTTTCTTATAAATGCGGGTTACTTGTAGAATTAAAATCTGGAATTTAATATGATTAGTAGAAAATTTCGATGTGTTTGGAGATATGATGAGCTGTATATGAAAACGAGACCTCTTTTGGGGAAGCCACGTGTCAATTCTGTCAGTGTCACCAGCGAAGCCTACGTGGCGAGCAGCTCTAAATGTATCGAAACGCAGAACAGTTGTAACAAATGAAATTTAACTAAACATACACTCTATGATTTAGTATTATTATATTAATTTATTTAACAAGAAGTCACATTTTTATATTTTTATCTGAAATTTTCAAATATTAGCAGCGAAGGTGATTGATTGGTTATAAATACTCTGTTATGTGAGAGAGTTTATACTACATTCACAAATAAAATAAAACTTACAAAATGGGAAGGGTTGAGTATTTGGCCATGAAGACTTCGGAGGAGACGACGGCGAACCTGATCAACTCTGATCTGAATGAGTTCGTAGCCGCTGCGAAGAAGCTCGTGAAAGACGCAGGGATGCTCGGTGGGTTAGGCTTTGGCACGTCTTTCCTCCAATGGGCCGCTTCAATCTCCGCCATGTGTGTAAAAAGACCAAACCAATATGTAACCTCTCTAGTTTTTGTTTGTTTGGATCATTGTGATGATTGATGATTCTTATTGTTTGTTTTGACAGTTATCTGTTGATATTGGATCGGACCAACTGGAGAACCAAAATGCTGACTACTCTTTTAGTGCCATACATTTTCTTCACACTTCCTTCGGTTATCTTCCACTTCTTTAGGTAATCAAGAACAAGTGATCTTTAAAATAATGTTATGGAAGTTCTTTTGAAAATGTAATCAATGATAGATTTTATTTCACAGCGGAGATTTTGGGAAATGGATTGCTCTCATCGCGATCACAATAAGGCTTTTCTTCCCTAAACATTTTCCAGGTCATAACCGCATTTTCATCACTAGACATTAGTTTGAATTTCGAAACCTAATAATCACGAGACTGAGATCAAAACTCTGTTTTATTTTTTTCGTATTAATGTTTAAAACATGTAGATTGGCTAGAGATTCCGGCAGCATTGATTCTTCTTCTGGTGGTTGCACCGAGCCTCATAGCTGGGACACTGAGAGAAAGTTGGGTTGGGGCAGTAATATGTCTTGTAATAGCATGTTACCTTTTCCATGAACACATTAAAGCTTCTGGTGGTTTCAAAAAATCTTTTACTGAGAAGAATGGAATCTCCAATACTCTTGGGATCGTTGCCCTCCTCGTTTACCCGGTTTGGACCATATTTTTACACATCTTCTAAGTCACTCCAATCCATTGGCTTGTAGTCTTGAATTCAGTTTCAACGTTTGATTTGTTTATGTCTTTGCAAGAAGCATTTGTGTTTGAGAAAGTCTTGCATATATATATAAGAATTAAGAAGTATCAATTGTGCTGACTTGTAAGATTTTTAATCTTGTAAATGTGTGCCTTGTAAGATATATGAATTTTTTATATCCGTTGGTGTGTTGAATGAGATCTTGGATATTATAGACTACAATTCAATTGACAATGAGTAATACTTGTTTTATGTAAATTGATTTTATAGGATTTTTCTAGATATTCTATGGTATGGTTTTTTATTCATTCATTTTTAAGTTATATTTTGCTTGATTTAGTTTAATTGATTTGTTTTCCCAAGACTAATTCAAATATCTTTCATTTCATTAACACCAACAAATCAATAAAGCAGAGCATATATTTCTATCATCTCCTTACAATGATGAACTACGTGCCGTTGTTCGTATACAAAGTGTAATGCATGACGTTTTAATAGCGCACATTCTTGTACTAGAAGCAATCAAGATGCGGAATCTTTTGATGAAAAACAATAAGCATCCACGTAGCATAAGACAGAACTTGATAATCCTTTTGACTCTTCAAATCTCACACACGAGACAGAGGAGCGGACTATGGCCTCGCGCGGTCGCGAAGCTCCGGCCTTTTTCTCAGAGCGTCTCTAAATGCTTCGGCTTCGAGCCAGTGACTTTGTCGGTGCGTGTGTGGCCTCTCACTCCTTCAATTTACGATCTTTGATGACAAAGAACTAAAACCCTATGATCGCTAAATTAGGGTTTAAGAAATCGAGGAACATGAACATGGATTTATAGTATTAGGGCTTCGCCTCTTCACGAATATCAATTTTTAATGCTAAAGACTCAGCCTTTTTTACTTCTGATGATCTTGAATCCGACCATTGAAGGTGGCTTGGAGTCAAATACTATGCCAAGAAATTCTGCTTAGAGCCAACATCATTCACCGTCAAAGCTGAAGGAGTTAGCAAGAACTCCACGCCAGATTTCGAAAACACAAAGCTCATGACCCGAACTTACCTACACACTTGATGAAATCGAAGGCCTTTTCTAAGTAAATCTCGCTGCAAAAACCTTCCATACATTCGATCAATCCATACAAAATCTTAACTATGGTATTGATTATATAGGTAGCTACTGATGGAGAGGAAAAGTTTATAGTGAAAGATGGTATCGATTACGCTGCAGTGACTGTACAACTGCCTGGTGGAGAGCGTGTACTGTTCTTGTTCACGATCAAGAAGCTCGTGGCATCGGGTAAACCAGAGCTTTGGTGAAGATTTCTTGGTGCCACCTTATAGAAGGTAGTCTTTCTAGGACCCTAAGGCTAAAGGTCGTGGTGGCTCTACGAGCTACGACAATATGGTTGCGTTACCTGCTCGAGGAGACGAGGAGGAGCTAGCTAAAGAGAACAAGAAGAACAAAGCTAGCTGGTTCACTTGGTAAGATCACACTTAGTGTAACAAAGAGTAATCCCAAGAATGGTGAAGTGATTGGTGTTTTGAGAGTAAGACACTAAGACTCCTAAGGATGTCAAGATTCAAGGAATCTGGTATGCCCAACTTGAGGAATAAAACAAAGATTATCTAGAGAATCTGTTTGCTTTCTCTCTCTGTGAATGTTCTGATTAAATAATATTGAATCCAGTTCATAGTACATGTGGAACTCCATTTGGTGACACTTTTTGGTTTAGCTGTTGCACTTTTGGCTTTAATCAGAAACTAATTATTGTGATAAAAAAAGAAAACTAATTATTGCGGATTAAGATATCATATTTGTAGATCTGGATAATTGCTTTTGTAACAGCAAGATGATTTCTGGCTAAGAAGCAAGAACAGATTCATAATTAAGCAACCCATTTGCCTTATGACCCCATTGTTGTCATATCTACTTTGTGTCTTTTCAACTCCCCTGTCTCAAAAACAGAGGACCCTTTGCTCTGTTTCTTAATTCTGTCTTGCCTCCTACTCAAAGTTCAAATCTCCTGGGCAACCCAGAAATGGAAGATCGAAGAAGGTGACAATGACGAGGAAGAGAGACGATAACAAGGGCTCCGTTCATGGAGATGGTTAGAACGGCGTCGTTTGGAACCAGCTCAAGCTTTGTTCTTCGTCTCGGGCAAACTCTTTTTTCTTCTGCTTCGCTTCTTTTTATGTGCTTTAACGATGACGAAGATTTATACGCTTACACTGCCTTCTGGTAAATCTTTCTTGTAAAATTACAAGACAAATTTCTAAAAATCAGACACTTATGAATGTTGTGAAACAGTTATTTAGTTACAGTCATGGGTTTAGTGACACCTTGGAGCGTGACTTTAGCCCTAATGGAAGCTTACTCTATCATCGTCCAAAGCCTTCATATGCAAGCAACAGTTATATCTGTCATCGTCGCTGGAGATTTTGTAAGTTATCTTTGTGTTTAAAACCTTTGTAACTACTTTATTTTGTGTTCGGTTCAACTCGAAACTAGATTGCTTTTTTGATCAAACAATTTTTAGAATTTACAAATATAAGACGCAAACAAAAGGAGATTAATCTGATAAGCAAACGTTTCTCCAAATGATCAGTTGTTTAGAAAATGTGTTACCAAATGAACTGAATGTGACTAGTAATAGACATAGACATAGTGGAGATAGATTTATTTTTGATTGGTTCCTATCAACATACAATCCAAGAACGATTCAAATTGTAATACATTCCACAACTTTATATTAGCTTTTCTACAATATCATTTCTCTCTATAATATCTGTAGTGGACCATATCATATGAGAAATATTGATGGATGTCCAAATCACATTAGCCATTAAAGGATAAAGCTTTTAGGCTATACACCAACTTAGTTATCTAATAATGGTATCCACTATAATAAATGGTTCCGGTGTTCTCAATTTCGGGTTAGTTGATCTGTTCCAGTATTATGCAAAAGTTTCTTTTGTTTCTTGTTTAACTAAGACTCCACCATTTTTATTTTATTTTTGGTAACTGAGTGTGTGGTCGAATGAATCTCAAACAGTAATGGAAGTTGTAGTAGGCCAAAACGAGTCATATCATAACATCTCAATAGATCATAATCATTAATCAACATCATCTGAAATATCTGTTTGCAATAAGCAGAGGAATATGGATCACTTGTCTTGCTTTAATCAAGATTCCGAAATCACTAAAGTACATCAACTTGTCTATCTTTGTTGTATGGTGGTAGACACTGTGAATTTCATGGCTCTTTAAAGGGCTTCAATTCTATTTTTATTAGTTATATAATAAGTTAATAAACAGAAAAAGGTGTTATGAAGTAGCAACAAGATTTTAAATGATTTATTTGCTAATTATAACGTTATGGATTTGTTCAGGTTTTGTCGTTTTTGTCGCTGGGAGGTGCATGCTCGACGGCGAGCGTGGCCGTACTTTTGATCGGCGCCGGAGAGAAGCAGTGTGATCGGTATAAGTTATCGGCGACAATGGCGTTTCTGTCTTCTTTTCTTTCTTTTGCTTCCACTTTCTTTAACTTTCGTCTTCTTCCTTCTCTAATGTCTCACTAATTAGATTTCAATTCACCAGTTAATAGTTATTTTCTTCTTTTTTGTATTTGTTATAGATTCTTTTTTTTTCATCCGAATTGTTTCTCAATGCGTAAATTATGGGTAGCTAAAATATCCTGCTTCGATCTGGAATTAATGCACACATCGAAATCACATAATGATATCTTGATATTAAAATCCATATATATATATGGATCGAGTTTGTTAAGATTTTTTCCTCTTAACTTTAACTGTAAATTTAAACCCCAAAAACGCTTTCAATTAACAGCTCAAATTATATTAATTAGATTAAATTACCATTTCGTGACCCAAAAAAAAGAGATTAAGTTACCATTTTATTATGTTAATCTGTTCATATTGTTGGATAATGATATATATATATATATAATGTAATAAATGGGAGACATGAAGATCTAAATTATATCCTAAGTGTCCAATCTCATTTGATTTGCAAATGTCTGGATTTAGATAAGAATTTATCTGTATTAGCATACATACAGATGAATCAAATTAATTAGTATATTAATAATAATAGATTCTTATTTCATTGCTTATAAATGAGAATCGACTTATGGATTTTAAAATGTTCGTCGTTATTTAATAAAGGCACCGGCTTGTTCAAGTGCATGCACATACACATTCATGTGTTCCGTACGTAAGTTTCTATAGATTTTCTTGGATACCCAAATCACATAACCATAATTTTATGTTGTTATAAACTCAAATGGCCAAATTACAAATAAACGAAATTTCACAACCATTAGACCTTGTGTTCAGCAATTTTGTGTAGACAGAAAACTATATATAAAAACCTTTAAAACAAAGATTTAATATATTATTCTGAACTTTATATATAAGGATTGTGAATCATGTGCATATATAGACTGTTCCGCAAAAACAAGACCAACATAATACGAGTTGATACTTTTATGAACCATAATTAGGAAGAATTCTTAAGAGATCAAAAGTAATTAAAAGATAAAGGGACCCAAGACAACCTTGCATGATGATGAAACTTTTGATTTTGAATTTCTATGGAAGTTCAAAGATGGGAAGTTTCATGGTAATGACAAGTGTGAGCTTTTTTCAATGAATCTAAAGAACAAAACAAGAAATTATTGGACAAAAAGAAGGAGTCCCACTATCGTATAAAAACAAGCATATAAAACCATGAAAATCATTATATTCCAAATCGTGTGAACCATATCTTTTAAATTTTTGCTAAAATAATTAAACTTTTCGGATATGGATATTTTCCCCCAAGTACTAAGACATTCCAATCAAATTAAATTTGAAATATAGTTTTGTAGGATAAAGAAGCCATACGATCGATGCGTTAATAATGTATATGTATGTTTATAAACTTTAAAAAAAAAAAGAAGTATGTTTGAATGTATACTATATGTACTATACAAGTAGACATAAAAACACATGAATGGACGCGCCATGAGTGTTACTTATTTTTGACAAATTGCTTAAGATTTATTACTATGATGTGAGTACGAATTGGAGAAAAAAATTATAATCTTCATAATGCATCCAAACAAGAACAAATGCACAAGCTAAAAGGGAAAATTTCACCTCCGCAACACACAAAAAAAAAAAAAAAAAAAAAAAAACACAATCATTACTCAAGCTCAAACTCAATGAATTTAAACAATTCTGTAACATGGCTACCAATTTATAACTTATATTTGCACGTGATTTTGTAAACTAAGCTAAAACTCTTTTCGATAAAAATATATATAACATTATACGGAGGAGGCCAACAAAAAAACAGACCATCTCAATTCAAAACTGATTGGTAACACCTATAGCTAACCATGGTTTCTTATTGGGATATGTGTATTTGGTCGGGATTTTTTTCAACCATGGTCGGTTTAATTTACTGATGAAAACAATATTATAAGATAAAGTTTTTGGAAGCCGGATAAAGCATTCTTTTCTGGTGAGTCAAAGAGGTAATAATTGGTTCGATCTTCTCATCTGTGGGGTGAGACCGTGAGAGGGAGCATCCATGAAGCTTCATACAAAAGCATGGAGCATGTGACGTTCTCTTTCTTCTTCTACATATATAAACCTTATATAATAATTATGGTTATTTTCCCAACTCATGTTTATTACGATAAATTACAAAAGAAAACGTCTAATAAATAAACAATCACACGTTATTGTGACACAAGTATCTATAACAGAAAAGAGACATTATTTTGTTCAACAAAATTAAAACACAGATTATGATTGTATTACAACTAACAAGCATTACTTCGACAGGCGAGACTAAACAATTCTCTAATTGTTAACATATTTTTAAAAACTGGTTCACTCTATCAAACTCATTTATAAATTATGGGTGTCGTAGAACTTATCTATAAATTATGTCGTGAAAAAAATCATGTCTTTTTATTACATATAAAACAGAAATCAGGATATCTCATATTATCCAATATCCACCATTAATTCGTTGGAATAAAAGATATAGCTAAAGAAATGGAAAAGTAGCATAAGAAAGGGTTATGTCAATATATAGTGAAACAATGAGATAACACAATGGCATAAGGTGGATTTTTTTAACTATAAAATTAAGAGTGTTACGATTCCGATAATTAAGCATAAACGTATATGACAAAACTATATCAACTTGCCCAATACAACATATTTGAACATAATGTTCTATAATTTATACTAATTGAGAGAGTTTATATGATTGATTTCAGCGTTGTAACGATCGATTATTGGTCCATATAAATCAAATTGCAGTAATTATTACTAAACCTAGAGCGCGGTCGTTTGACCATGAAAATAATATTAATACTATTAGCTAAACACCACTTCATTCCTGGTTGGCATCGTTGTGATATTTGACATTTAACCACATATTGACCCATCATTCACATTCCAAAATTTGACTATTACACATTATTCTGTATCTTATAAATTATTTATTTAACATGTCATATAGAACTATTGCCGAAGAAGCAATAACAGTAACGAGATGTCACCGGCGAAGGGAATAAAACGAGTTTACGCAATCACCAATGAAAATTGTCGGAGTCGTATGGGACCCATACAACGTTACGTGTCATCTAAAGGCTCGAAACGACGACACGTGGCAGCGTAAGTATAGGACACGTTGTTCCCCTGCCACTCCCTTCTCTTGCTATTTCCTACATTCTCGTTTCGTTCCGTGGACTCTCGGCGCTAAGGCCACGTCTATTGTCACATATCTATACATTTTTTTTTTGTTCCAATCAAATTTTATTACTAGCTATAACTTGAATTGATATCAGCAGTGTAATATTACGGTACTATTAAAAACAATGTAGGACGTAGTAAACTTAACCTAGGTATTGGCCAGTTATAATTAGGGCATGAGATTTTAAACTCAGTAGATCAAGATTACGCAGCGATAGTAATCATGATCGAACGATTAATGAAAGTTAATTATGTTTCTGGCAAATACAGTATATTCTCAGATTTAAATCGATTACTGACATTTATCAACATAATCATGAATTCATATAAATACAACAACTTGACATAATTCTCTTTATCTTAATTACTAAGATTTGCCATTATTTCTTTTCCTTCCCATTAGATTGTTTAAATGTCTCTACACACGAAATTAGAAAGATAAAGTAGTAGTAGTAGTCCTTACGCAACTTGAAATCGCAACAAATCTACATGCAAAGAAGTAGTAAAACCATGGTCGCCAACAAATATGCTTACTCTATTTAGCTTAAGTCATTATCACTTATTAAATTCTTTACCACCAATCAAATTCATTGCATTTTAGGATGTTCAATGTTGACATCAACGTAAGCAAATTCAGCTGGCTTCTTAAGTCCGACTGGTAGGTTTTAATAATTGTGATTAACAAACCTTTTGCTTGTCTACTAAACCAAACAAATAGTTGAAACAAGTAATTAGATAATAGACAGTCTGAAAACATAATCCACCTGAAAAAATTACAATTTTCTAATTCTAACCTTTTTACATTTAACGTATTTATATAGTGTAAATGGAAAACTGAGGATAAAGATTTTAGCTAATAAAGATTACTACCAGTACTCATGACTAAAACTAAACGGCATAGTTTTGTACTAGCTAGATTTATTAAACAACATTGACGTTAACTACTACGTATCTTTACGATTCATTCACTATACTTCTTACCAACCATACCAGATACTATAACTAATACTTATAAAATCATAAACGAAGCGTAAAAAAAATAAAGTAAATAATGCAGATAAAAGAAATTAGAAAATAAACACACGGCTGTGACAAAATATAGGTATCTGCAATAACCAATGAATTTATATTACATTGAAGGATCCGACAG
Source organism: Crucihimalaya himalaica (assembly GCA_004349715.1). Classification (NCBI taxonomy): domain Eukaryota; kingdom Viridiplantae; phylum Streptophyta; class Magnoliopsida; order Brassicales; family Brassicaceae; genus Crucihimalaya; species Crucihimalaya himalaica. The sequence goes on along the minus strand of SMJT01000006.1, from coordinate 599,675 downwards.
CTTCGTGGCCAATCAAAATCATAGATTTAAAAGTGACAAGAAAGATTACAAATATTTATATACAAAAATGGGAACGAATATTGCATTTAAATATGTAACCTAGTCATAAAGGGCAGCAATAGTGATTTTAAATCGGGAATTCAATTTTAGATATTTTAACTTAAATTCGTAAACCCACCGCGCCAACCCCACGAGCTTTATTACAAGCTATTAATTTACATGTTTCACAATATTACTCACAAAACATGATGTGTTCATAATGGATTCATAAAACAAGCTATTTCCACGCTTGTAAAGTGGGTGAGCTTCATGTCATGGCTTTTAATAGAGTATAGGTTTTGTATTATTTCACTTAAGTTTGCAAGTTTCGTATACTCACCATGCAAATCACCTTTTATATGTTTTAAAAAAAAAACGTAAACGAAACAAGAGATAAATGATACAAAAATCCAAAAAAAATTAAAAAATAAAGAGCTCAGTCCCTGACATGGTAATAATTGGTAAAAATAAAGGGTTAAAATATGTACGCAAACACAAAAGCTGTCTTCCTCCCCCACCACTTCTACAGCCTGTCATCACTTCTATTGGTCCACAACACGACAAATCCTACGTGGCATCCATTTTTTATAACTTGTAAATTCTCTTCTGCCTATTTAAACACAAACTCTCCTTCCCCTTTCTCTTCCCATAATTATTCATTTCACAAGAAAAATAAAAATAAAACTGAGTCAACTCAGACCGAGTTACCAAGAATCATTAACCCACTGAATATATATATATATATACATGGGTATATGCAGCTCGAGCGAGTCGACTCAAGTCGCCACGGCGAAGCTGATCTTACAAGATGGGAGGATGATGGAGTTTGCGAACCCCGTTAAAGTCGGATACGTTTTACTCAAGTATCCCATGTGTTTTATATGTAACTCAGACGATATGGACTTTGACGACGCTGTTTCCGCCATTAGCGCCGACGAGGAGCTGCAGCTTGGTCAGATATACTTCGCTCTTCCTCTTTCCTGGCTTCGTCAGCCACTTAAAGCGGAGGAGATGGCTGCATTGGCCGTTAAAGCTAGCTCTGCGCTCATGCGAAGCGGTGGTGGAGGTTGTCGCCGGAAATGCGTTGATCCTATTGTTTCTGATAAGTTTCGAATGAGAGTTGGCTCCGGTGATGATACGGTGGGTTCCGGCGTCGGAAGGAGGAAAGGTAGAAACGGTGACGGTGGCGGTAGTGTTAGTAGTAGCCGAAGGAGGAAATGTTACGCGGCGGAGTTGAGTACAATAGAAGAGTGAAGGGTAGTTTTGGAATTTTGGTTAAATTTGAAGTTAAATTTGTGGATAGTGTAATTATGTTGGGGCCTATTAGTCATTTAATGAAGATGCAATTTGCATATTGGCAAAAAGTTCTTATTTGGGATTTTAGCACCATTTCTCAAATGACTCGTCCAATAACAATTATATCCTTACATTACAATTAGTTTTCGTTAATCTGTAGGATTGGTTATAGTATTAGATTTCACTTTTCAATATATATAGATACATATCTAATATTATTTCATTGATATAAGGATAAGAAAGGAACATGTGACTGGTTCCAAATATCTCGTAACGCGGTATTTGGAATTTGGATTGATTGCATGATAAATTAAAATACAAGGTTACGCAAAAATAGTCAAATAAATAGATACACATATACACACATTTGACACCAACAAAAAAAAAACATATGCAATGTTACATTAAAATATATGGTTTTCATGTTGGAAAAAATGTGCTCTTACATGTTTAATTAAATGTTGAGCAATAACATTTCACATTTTATTTTAGTCCGTTGTTCTTTAAGGAAATAAACTGGAGTTTGGATTTTTTTGGATTGTGTTATAGCAGTTGTTTGGAAGAAAAAAATGATTATATTATAGTAGTTAATTTTAAATGATAGTTTTTGATAAATTTGTCAATAAAATATCCTTAGCGTCACATTTATTGAATAATCCTTTAGTACCAATTAAGAACTACATGGTCGTGATTCGTAATTATGTTTAAAATAAAAAATATAATTTGGATATATTATTTTGGAGCATCATTCTTAAACATGACTAGAAAATGGAGTTACATGTTCGGATGATATATAACTTGGGACCAGTTTATTCGCTTTTTGCTTCCCTTAATAATTGATACTTTATAGTAGTAGTAATAGATATGTGTATACTTCTAACAGCTAAATTGTTAATACTTCATATGTTTTCGACAAAGAATACTCAAATGAGTTTGAGATTTTTATGAATCTATGTAATGAATTATAAAGGTGACCTTGACATTAGAGCTATTTCCGGAAATTATACCCAAAAAGTAATTAAGAGTCTCGTAGTTCTAAAAGTCCAGCTGTTTGATCAAGCTTCCAGTCATCAACGATGTAGCCATTGGCCAATCTATTTATGATTTATATGAAAGTTTTTGTTTATTAATGCGACTGTCCTTAACATTTATTACTAACTATAAATACTTTTAGGTTGACAAAACAAAAATACTCTTCCTTCTAAATGCCCAGCTGTTTGCATGAGTATTGTCTCCCTTCTATTTAAGTAAGAATTTAAGCTTTCTGTAGTACTCCATTGTTTTCTTGTCGTTACCCCCTAAACTTGTTGTCTTTTTTTCAGATTCTTTAGCTCAAGCATTCCCCAAGATCTAGACTAGAACTAGTTTTAAAGTAATGTTTACACATATAGTATATTCACTGATATGAATTCATTATTCCAAATAGTATATAGCTATCTAAGATACCACTAAATTACAAACGTTTGATCAAAATCAATTGCATGGTTGGCTACCTTATATCTAAAACGAGAATTTTAATACACACGCACACGTATTCATGGGAAATTTACTAATAGATTTACATATTCCTTAATCAAGACTGAATCCATTACTATTCCATGAGTTTCTTGCCATACTTTACATACATATATGATAAATCCATGCATAATAAAATTTTGAAGCTCTATGTGTGTGCATCGGTCCAATTTGAAAAAGAGTAGGGTTGTAACCAAATGTTTCCTCCACGAGCCCACGACACAATTATTTTGCTTTGCTAATATCTCTTCACAAAACCAAAACAAAAAAAATAAAGAAAACGAAAAAGAGAAGTAGAAATTAATATATATACAGAGTACATACATAAAGTTTTTCTACCAAACTTCCATTTAAATAATATGTATATAAATATCCCACTTTTCCAAAAGATTACCTTTTTCGTAATATTGTGTGTCTATGTACTCTTATTATTTTCCTTATAAATTTTGTATAATTAATTCGCGATATTATCTTTATGATATATACAACCAATTTTTCATGGGAAGGATTACCAATAATATTCTTTCGTGATATTCTCGAGGACAGTGATTGTGTTAGGAACGATGGAAGTTTTGAATCAAATTGGACCAAGCCACGTCACTGTTCTCATATATTACAAATACAAGTAACAGAGTCTTGGGTAGTTAGCAACAAAATAATGTAAACTTCTTCATTTGATGACTTCTCTAGCTATCAGATACCGGTACCCGAAGTTGTGTGGGAGCCATTCTATGATACTCTTTCGGGAGCTTCCCATGTTGAGTTTCTTGATTGTATTCCTCAAGGGTTCGGGAAGACATTCTTGGATCAACTCCATCAGTGCAGCTTGATTCAAACCCAAGTCTTTGCTGAAAGACTCTATGATCTTTGGTAAGACTAGTTTATGGTCATTTCTAAACCCAATTGTTGCGCGGATGTACTCTTCTTGTGCGGTTTCCAGCTCTAGGTATATACTCTCGGGCGTATATACTCGAATCTATGAACCAGAAGATGTAAAATTAGTCTAGTAAGGGTATAAATGTATGTATATTTTTGTGTGGTGCATAGTGAATAAATATATGTAGAGAGGATGTGACGATGTACCGCTGGATCAGAGTGATTGCCGGAACAGAGAGCAAAGTACAACAGAGGCTCGGGATGCTCGAGGGAGTATTCTTGGTAGTCACCTCCGGTTCTGAGTTTTTTTGAGGTGAGTAACAACCGCAGCCACTGTAAGCAGGGAGAGAGCTTTTTTTTATAGGCTTCTTCACAAGACGGATCACATTGTGACAAAATTTGTAAGGATTGTGGTAACAAAAGTAGTGACCTGTTGGGGACAAGGCATTCGGCTGAGAAGAATAGAGTTTTGCAATATCTCTATGCTCATCACACGACCTCCTATGTTGTAAGCTGGCTGCAATATATAGGCACTGAATCAGAAAATTTAAAAGCATTTTCTCAGGTTTTGTCTAGGTTTCTGGTTTCTTAAATCGTTTTTTTCCTACCTTAGAGAGTTGCAAGAATCTCTTCCCGTTGTTCTTTGGAATCCCATTAACTAAAAATGTCTGGCAGAAACACAAAAAATAAGTCTAAGTTCAAGGAAATTCACAAATTAATTAGAGAGATAAAAACAAAACCCTTACGTGCATCACAAGTGAGTTATGTACATTAATCCAGAACGCAAGTTTTTCTTGATGCGTCAACTTTCTCAGATCAACATCTTCCAATTGTTTAATAAGCAGTCTGTGTAAAATTATAAACCAACGTCCATAAATAGAACACAAAGTAAACAAAGGAAATATGTGTCTTTTTTACTAGGGCTGACCTGAAATGTCGAAGCATCAGCTCAAAGTCATGTCCCTTCCTTTTAATATGTGACACTTTGATCATCGAGGTGTACGGTCCAATTGATTCGAATTGGTCATCAAATGCAGAGTTTTTCTTGAAGCTTAGACTCCACAACTTTCTTGTCGAAGAAAGAAACCGAGTCTCTGCATGTTTGTAGTACATAGTCGACGCATACTTTATCATCTCCTCTGATAACTTGTTTGGGGTCATTAGAGGTATGTGCTCTGATATGATCCGACTGCCAATACTTGATCTATTCTTTATGTACTGCTTCGTAAAGTAACCGAAACAAGAAAAGTTATAAACTTGGTAAACTATAATTCCACTACAAGATACAGAAACCATCAATCGATGAATTAGATGCTGCAGAGACTTACTTCATTTATGGACTCTTCTGGTGGAGAAACTCTGTTACTGAAAGTGAAACGTTGATTAAGCAAGGATTGGCATCGGCGAACACTAGAATCTATGTCACTCTCGGTTAAACATGGATCTTGGAATCTATTGTCGAAGGAGAAACACCGATATTCGATTCCTTCATTCTCATGTTTAGGCGGTTCATATTTTCTTGAGAAGTCTAGGCATGTACTTCTAAGAGTCGATTTTGGTGAAACTGAGCTCTGCTTTATTGATGATGAAGATACATATACTGCTGCTTGTTGGTCAAAAGCTTTTCGATATAGCCATAAAAGGTACTGTTCCAAGTTCGAAACTTCTAACTCGAGTATCTCAATTTCCTTTATTAATTCTGTAGCATGCTGCATAACATCAACAACGAGTTATTTTCGAAACAGATATAGCTGATAAAAAAAAATGGAGATTGGTCTGAGGTTAATGAACCAAAAGAACAAACCTCAAATAGAAGTGTTAGGAAAGCCACATAACCAACATTGACTTTTTGCTCAAAAGATCAGATTATTAGTAAGTACCTTGGGAGTACTGAAGATATTGTCGTCATGAGAAGTTTCTCTATAACCCAATGCTTTTTCTAAATCGTTTCTAACATCAAACTGACTTTGTAATATTTTCTCAAGCTCTGTAATCTGCATAATCGAGAAGAACGACCAAAGTATGTGAATCATGTGATCTGACAATGGTGGCTGAGAGAAGTTTAATTATCCAACCTCTTGATTAAGAGAGCTTTTGACCTTTACAACATTACTAAGTGATGAACGACTTATGTGATCATCCTCGACTCTTTTGTTTTCTGGATAACTGCAGCCAAAGAATCAGTCAGCACATTTAAAAACATTGATATTGAAATTTAATCACAATCAAATACACAGAATAAAAAAAAAACAAAGATTCTATTTAATCCAAAACTTAACCCATTCTTTTACGAGGTCTAAATCTTTTTTCCTAAACTCTAACAGCTAAAACATTTTGATAGCTGACTTTAAGGTCAAAATTAAACAGAAGAAAATGGCAACCTCTTCGAACGTTTGTGACTTTGTCTCTGCATTGTTCTGTCTTTGAATCCTATCATCCTGAAACAAAACTTATCAACTTTAGTTTTCTTGGTCAAACCTAAGATAAAGCATGGAGCTTGGAACTAAAATGGTTTTTGAAGTTAGAGCTATGCTTACTTGTTGTGCTGCTCATCTAACAACATTCGAAACAGAATCTCAAGAGTGGTTTTGTTAGAGTAAGATTCAAAGTTTGTACACAGAAAGTATATATAGCAGAACAACAGATTGGTGTTAAAACTTCCTAGCAGAATTGTAATAACTACACTCCAAAATTACCATTTTATCTTCCTTAATCTTTCAACCACCAATTTTTTTGTTGTTTCATTCTTCAACTAGCTACCATTGAAGCAGGTTCAATTTTTCTGAAAGTGATCGTTTCTTTCCGCAATAGAAGAACAAAAAACATAAATTCAGCCAAGACAAGACATTTGTTCTTCTTTAATTGCATAAAACATATTAGAAACTATTCATAGAGTAAGACTGTAAGAGCTATCTATATAAAATGCAGATTTATTTATTTATTCTAGAGATGGACAAGAACTTTCAGAAATTTATGAATCATTTTGTAAGTAGTAGGGTTCACATATGAAAGTGAACTTATAATACATAGCCTCTACATATCATTTGAGAAGTGCTTTTAGTAAAAATAATAAGTGTGTCGCAACAACGTCGATTCTCAGGTATTTATGACTATATCAGTTTCCACCGTTCTTATTTCTCAAGTTGATGGTGCTTTGGCCAACTAATTAAGAGTTACTAGTAGTTGTTTAGTGAGGACTACGTACTAAACCACTAATTAACCAGTAGTACTTCAACGGGACTATTATAGAAATGTTTGTTATTGAATGTTATAACTCATTCTTCAAATTATTCATGCATGCAACAATAATAGGTTCCAATTCCGCTGAGTGATTTATATGACTTGTGTCTAAGCATGGAAGATACATGCATTTGACTATATCCGCACGGTATTTTATATCCAAGGAATGGTCTCCTTCTCTTTTTTATTATATCCTCACGGAGAGTACTAGATAGTTTAAACAGATGTTTTGAGGAGAAAGGATATATCAGATGTTTTGAAAGAAAACTTGAGCAATGTCCCTACTCCCTAGGTTACCTGTCTTTTTTCTTTTGTTTTTTTTCCAAATACATTAATGAATCCGACAAAAAAAAAAACAAATTAAGGAAAGAAAAATAATGATACAAAAAAAAAAAGAGTGGGGTTCTAGCGAGTGTTGTATTATTATCCACGTCAAAAACAACATTTGTTTTTCTTCTTGTTTTCACCTGCTATAGATATTAAATAAGTGATAAAAAAAAAAAAGTTTAAGCCCCATGTACATAAATTTATTTTAGCCATATCTTGACATGTTGGTCGGAAGACATATATACCATGATGTTTTGCAAAATCAAGGTCGAATAATGCCACATACAAAAAATTATCAACCATATGTTGGATGTGTAAATTTATGTATGAAATTTATAAAGGAAAGAAAAATACTAGAATGACACTAATAAGGTTATTTTTTGTGTTCTTTCCATAATATTTCTCATCTAAAATTTTCATTGTTTGTATTATTGAATTATGATCTGTTAAGCCCTGTTCGTTTGGTCATTCAGATGTCCATCTGGATGAAGCTACGAAATGATGTTCGTTTTGTGCAGAAATGAGCAACATCCAGATGAACCATCTGAATGAGCTTTTAAAATTCAGCCAAAATTTGTAAACTCATCCGACTGAACCGAGTTGGAGCATCCAGATGGAGCTGATTCATTTTAAAATATCAAATGACGAATATACCCCTATTAAAACTAAATAATTACATCAATCCTAAACCTAGATCGAGCTCTCTCTATTCTCGAATATTTTCTCTTTGTTATCGTTTTCTCTATTCTCTATTCGTTTTGTTTGAGTTCCGGTGAATACAAAAACTGAGGTATGTTTCTAGGTCCATGTTCTTTTGTTTCTGGGTCGATTTTTTTTTTGGGGTTTGTTGAAGCTCGATCGAAATTGGTAAAATTGGCTTGGTGGGTTAAATGTGATAGATCTCTAGGCATGACTTGGTCATTAGCTACAGAAGAATGGTATAATACAGTGATACTTTGTTGTTGCTTTTTCAGATTATCTTGGTACGTACATTTCAGATCTGTAATGTGATCTCTCATGTAACTTTCAATGTTCTGATTGCTTTAAAGATATTCACAATCTCTCTTTTACTCTCTTCTTTCTCTTAAGCGAATTAGGTTCTTACTTGAGCTTTGTTGTTACTTTGTTGAAGCTCGATCGAAATTGGTAAAATTGGCTTGGTGGGTTAAATGTGATAGATCTCTAGGCATGACTTGGTCATTAGCTACAGAAGAATGGTATAATACAGTGATACTTTGTTGTTGCTTTTTCAGATTATCTTGGTACGTACATTTCAGATCTGTAATGTGATCTCTCATGTAACTTTCAATGTTCTGATTGCTTTAAAGATATTCACAAACTCTCTTTTACTCTCCTCTTTCTCTTAAGCGAATTAGGTTCTTACTTGAGCTTAGTTTCGTAGGTGAGAATTTCTATCTGTGTTTAGTTTGCACTTTGTTACATCTTTATCTTCTGGGTTCACTTGTACTGATCATCTTGATCAGCTCGTTAAATATGCGTAATGTTTCTCCATCAAAACCATCAGCAAACTGAAGGATTAATGTTAGGACATAACCAAATAGATATGAACAAGGCTTATAAAGCAGATTAATTAATTTATGACTTTATGTATCTGGTGTATTGTGTAGGCAAATCGAACCCCTTGAAGCATAAGATTCCCTTCTTTAGCGCTTCCATTTGATTCAATCTCGTTGATCATTCACTTCATGTACTCCTGAGATAGCCTCAGTGGGCTGTGTTTTAGCTGCAACAAGGTAAATGTTCCTCAAATCTTCTGACAAAGTAATGGTGAATGTGAGTCTAAGCAAGTTTTTTGGTTCAGATGTGTCTGTTTGTGTACGTGACTTAGCCTTGAGTTATTTCTTATTGTCCTTAATTTACCTTAATGTTGTTATAGATAGATAAGCATTTGTCTTGAGAATCTTTTTGATTCTTGCAGGTAAAAGATGTTCTGTTTGAACCTGTTCGTAAAACGCAAGATGCCATTTTCTTTTTCAAGTCTCCTGATGGTACATGGATGCCATGTGGGCCTAGGCACCCTGGTGCCATCCAGACTACAATGCAAGATCTAGCAGCAAAAGGGCTTGCAGAAAAGATATGCATAAAAAATTTCAAATATATCGTTGAGGTTTAGTGTTTCGAACTTCTCTGATTTCGAAATCCTTTTAATCTTTACATATATTTGTTGGAAAACGCAAACTTTAAGCATAAACATGCACTGCTATGCTTTTGGTCTTATGAGATTCAATCCAAAAAAGTTCTTTTGGTCATATGATATGGAGATTCATGGTTTTTGTAGTCATTAAGCCTTGTATGCTGTAAACTAAAGACTGGTTTGTGTATTTTATGTGACAGATTATTCCACCACCTATCACCAGAACAGATTTCGAGAAGGTACTTGCTAGACAATGGCCAACGGTGAGCAAGTCTGACCTTGATGTCCATGAGAGATTCACACAGGAGTTTGGAGAAGAAGGTTAATAGATTTGAGATTCCATCAAATACCTCTCATAATCATATTAGTCTCTTTGACTTTCTGCTTATGTATGTACTGAGAAGCAAAACAAATCTCAAACCCATGTTTGATTTCATCCCAAAACATTGAATTTGCTTTATGTCTCAAAATGTGTAAAAAAATGTTCTGAACAATGTTTTCATTTTATCACATCACCAAAAGTCCCCACATGAGCAAACTCCATCACTGGAGAATAGATTTAGACTGGACCTTTATGTCAAAGTAGGCGTCTATGTGTTGATATATAAAGTCAGAGTGAAATGAGTAATCGATTAGCTGAAAGTCCAAAAGAAGGCATAGTAAGTTCTTAGTGAGGTTTCAAATCATGAATTCTCTATTTTACCTGATATCTTAGTCTTGTCTTGGTGAACCACAGCTGCTATGTCAACTCCTCAGAAGTTCATTTGTGACCTGAAGAGATAGTGAGAGACCTCCTCATGCTCCTCCTCTAAGACCACTTTCTTTCAAGTGAGTGATGTCGTCGTAATGGAAGATGAGATGAACAGTAAGATACTACTCAAGATTGAACAATGTTTATGATCACATAATGAGCTTTAAAGTTATGGTTTCACGATATTATTACTAGGGTTATAACTAAACTTTGTATAGCTTTATGTATCACTTTTTATATTACATTGCTACATTGTTTTATATTGGTTAGAAATATGAAGTTTAATGAATTTTATTGCAAATTGAATCTTAATTTATAAATTGATATGAATCTACGTGACTAAAATTAATTTATAAATGTTAAAATAATAATTTGAAAATTATTTAATTGTAATATATTTTAGATCAATAATTAATATTAATATAATTAAGATAAATATTTAAAAATATGATTAGAAAGAAGAATGAGTATTTTAGTCATTTTTCATCTAAGCTCATTTAGATGGAAATGAAGATATATAAAAGATAACCAAACAAACAAACATTCATTTAGATGATTCATCCAAATGAAGATACAAAAACTGAAATAAACACCATTCAAATGAATCATTTGGATGAAGCATTGAGATGAGTCGAAAAATGAGAAAACGAACAGGGCATACTAATTTTTAATCATAATGACCTGTTACTTATATTATAAGTGATTTATTTCTTGTTTACATTTATGATCCTTTAGCCGGATTCCCACATATTTCATTGATAAAAGTTGAAAACTTCTCTCTCTAACTTTTTTCTTACTTATATACAGATAGTTTAGCCGGATTCCCATATATATCTCAATGATAGGTAACTTGTATAATCTATCTATAGAATATAAACAGTTACACCGAAGCTCAATAAAAGACCTTTGGGCCTATCACTTTTCTTATTAATAGCCCAAAACTTGCGTCACCCTACAAGCTTATATCATGGTAAGTGAATTTATGTGATTGTAAATCAGTGATTTCGACGATTGGGATTTGTATATGTATCAGTATCAGAGAAAATAATTAAAGCAAAATTTTTAAACATATAATGAAATCTTGAGAAATTAAATAACCAAGGACGAAAAAAAATTTATGCGAACAACTAATTATACGTTGTACATTGGGATTTACATATCGTTTTCTTATGTTCACGAGATAGAAAAAAAAAAAGGGGCTAAACTAAAGTAAAGTGCAGTATTCTTTTAAGAGGCTAAATAGAATTTTCATTTAAAAAGGTAAAAATGAAAAATGAAGACTATAATAAATGAAATGGAGTAAAAAAGAGGAAACTAAAAACCCCGAAACTCTCTAACGCAAAAAGAAGGGTCCTTATCAGGCATGTTACCAGCGTGGCGTAAACCAAGCGTAAGTGACACGTCACCAGTAGGGTTTGTTCCAAACCTTATAACGTTAACACCATCCATGTCAGCATCATCGAACCCGCCAACACCTTGATGACACGTGGCAAGAGCGGAAAACGCGGCCGAGCCACCGTAACGAGAACCCAAGTCGGCAGAAGCGGCGGCATTGGGATAAGAGGAAGGGAGTAGAAGTGATGAAGGGTCGTTTTCATAAGCATTAATGTCGGATCTTAGACGGTGGCCTGTCGCTACTGCTGCGTCTGCGTCTGATACGTCTGGTGCGGTTGTTATTGGAGTTTGTGAAGTGGTCCGAGCCGCAGTGAAGTTGCTTTCATTGTTGTTGGATTTTGTGCTCTTGTCGTTGTTGCTGTTTTTTGTTTCTTGATCTTCTTCGTTTTCTTCTAATTCCTCTTCTCTTTCTCTTTCTCTTTCTTTTGATTCTTGTTGATACATTTCTTCCACCATTGGTTTCCATAAACGAACCCTAGCATTAATGAACCAATTTGACACCTGAAAAGAAAAGACAAAATTTTTTTAACCAATTGAATAATTATAGTTATAATATCCAAAGAAATTGAGGGCTCCTTTTATTTTATTTGTCATGTGGTTATTTTAATGTAGGGATACAAGAAGTTGAGGGTTTCTTAGGGATAGTTGAAAGCTGCAAACTTTGATGTACTTGAGGAAAAATGGTCCCTTTTGAGTCTTTAATGTCGATCTCTTTCTCTCTCTCTCCTATGTTTATGTGGGTGTGTAGTGGTACATATAGATATCATAAAATTAACTTTAAACGAATCCCAAGAAAAGCTATTAGTGAGTGGAAGGCAAAACATATGGTGTTCCTCTGTCATATCAAACCAAACAAAGGAAAGAAACAAAAGCCATGCAATAGAGTCATCTCAACCTAGTTACTAGTTAGTGTACTCATCAAATAATAGCTACTATTTATCATTATTCGATGTTTATACTAAGCATATATAATGCTACATGGGTAGGTGATTCGGGTGATAGTTACCAAGAAAAAAAGTAATTTGGGTGATAGATTGTTAATGTAGTTCTATACTAAAAATCATGAAAATATTGATGGTATATTTATATTTATAGACTGACCTGATTTCTGGATAAACTAGTCTGTCGAGCCAAGAGGTGCTTATCTGCATCGCTTGGATACCTGAGAAAGAGACCAGAAAACGACATCACTCTAGCTTTGCCCTAAACTCAAATCTAATTTATTTTCTTTATATATTTTCACTATATACAATACAATCAAGTAGACGCAAGAAAAAAAGTACAGACTTTTTCCTAACAAGGGCGTGAGAATCTAACAGACAAAAGAAAAGCTGATGATTACATATCATAGCTCCAGTTTTTTTTTTTTTACTCATAAAGCAATTGTCATAGAGGTGAAAAATAGTACAAAAACACTACTCTTTTGCTTTATTTCCATTTTTTCGTTAACTCTCATTAACAATAAAATAGCAAAATTCTACGGACACAGAACCAAAGAACGTAGTGGTGAAATAACGAGAAAAGACGTACTTTTTTATCAGTTTTTTTTCAGAACTAATTTCTTTCAAACGTCATTGATTTATAATAATGCATAATGAGAAATTTTTTAAAAAAAAAAATGACTTACGGGTGGAGGAAATGCTCGAAGAGCCAAGCTCTAAGGATATTAACGGAGCGTTCAGGCAAACCGCGTTGTGGCCGCCACGCTTCTTGTTCCATCATACCCATTTGGTGAAACGCACGTTGCTGACGTAAACTTTGTTCTAGTAAACGCAACCGCGGTGTTTCGCCTTTAGTTAATCCGGAAGAAGACATCCCCGCTCCATCTTTGTCCCCAAGACGTTCACAGCTCTGCTTAAGCTGAGCGGCGACTGCATCTTTAAGACATCGAAAATGCCTCGACATAGCTTTTTGAGCCAATGCGGTGTAGGGTAACGCCGCACCTTGGCCCATTACTATGTCGAAAGAATTCACAACCATCTGCATTTGCTCGCAGTAATGGTTGTACCGTCGGTCCACCTGCCAACAAAACAAAATTATACATTATACAATCCATAAATATCTAATATTTGTTTTCTCTTTTTAATTTAATGTTATCGTTAACTCGTGCGTGTTATATATTCACGTGATTAATACTAGTTTAGAAATTTTTATCACGGGGACGTAGGCTTGTGTACGAGTATCATCGAATAAATAAACAAATGAGCCAGTTACGTTCAAACGAGACAATATAAGAAACTATGATATTATAGACAAACACCAGAGAATATACTTCAATGTTAGCGTAATCCTACCAACAGCACATTTATCGTATCCTCGAGCATAAAATAAAATATTTCTTTTCAGTGAGAAAAAAAAACCAAGTCAACTAAAAAATAGAATAATTTAAAATTCAATTATGGGTAAACAAATAAGTAACGTCAAGGGTTAACTTTAGGACGTAAGGAGAGTAGCTTATATGGAGAAGGAAACGCCAATTTTGATTAATCGTTATAATTCAATGCATTTTTCTTTGATCAATCCATTCCACCAAACGCGAAGCATCAAAATATTCAATACACCTTCTAATACGACCGTCACATGAGCAAAGTGATTAAATTTTTAAATTTTAAACTAGTATTAATTTTAAATAAACGATGGTAGGATTGCGAGATCAGACTCTCTACTTAAATATTCAAATAATAAGTATATAGTTGATCGAGAAAACAAAAGACCAATTCAGTCATATCAGGTTTCTTGTTCCGTTGTAATAATTTTTGGATCAATTTGGCTATATAACAATATATGAATTTTATCAAAATTTCATGAAAATAATTTAATGTAAAATGTATGAATTAATATCACACTACGGACAAAGTCAAAATCAAGATTGAAAGTAAAGGAGAATTAATATGAACTTACCTCTTCAAGCATGGTGAGTAGCTTCACTTTCCTTCTTTGATGCTCAATCCGATCAGACGCCGATAAAGGAGGATGATCCTTGATTGCTCCGGCCGACGAAGGAGAGCTATCACCACCTCCGTCGCCACCGCTAGTATTAGGGTTTGAGCTGTTCCTAAGTTTGTTCTTCTTCAAAAATCCTCTTCCAACACTACAAAACTCTTCCAACAACTCTTGCGCGGCCGTCGTGTACCTTGAGTTTCTTAAGATATTGACCGCTCCGATGGAAGAGGAAGAAGCAGCCGCAGCGGCCGGAGATGATCGGAATTGGTTTAATACTTGATGATGTTGAGAAGAATTAGCAAGAAGAGTCTTGAATTGGTTGTATTGATGATGAGATGATACGTTAGAAGAATTGGCTCCGTAGTAAATGTTTCTATACTCTTCTGCTTTTGCAGCAGCCTCTAAAGACGACGAGAGAGATAAGGACAAGCCTTGTCCTCCGTTGTTTTCCACGTGGGCGGTCCCGAACTCGGTTTGGCTGTTGTGATGATGATGATCGGATGAAGGAGACTGCCACGTCAGCCGTTGGTGATGCTGATGCATAGGCATATTATTAGTGTAGCTCTGATGATGATGAGTTGAGTTGGTTGATGGAAGTAACATATGAAGAGTTGAAGAATTGTGGTGGCTCCTTGTGGATGGTGGAGACGGTGGTTGTTGAGGTGGCGGTGGATTCATCAAGAATAACTGCATGGCTGCCGCGGTGGCGGTGGCGGAACCAGTAGCATTCATGGCCGGAATATTCTGATGTTGCTCCTCAAGCAACTGCCTATTTGACAGGAAAGATTGGCCATGGTCGAGATCTCTTCCTCCGCGGCTGCTTCCAGGGAAATTAAACATCTCGGATAACATTCCGGCAGTTTCATAAACCGGGATCCCACCTCCGGCGACAGATGATTCCTCGTCCATATCTACCCTTTGAATTTGCTTCTGCTGAGTTAATAAATTGGGAGAATCTGATCGGTCAAATCCATTAGAGAAGTTGAAGATTCCTCCTTGGTGTTGATGATGATGATGATAATCTTGGGACATAGAATTATTGTGAAGAGTCTTCAAGAGAATTGTAGTAGTAAGAGAAGTTTTAGCTATTCCCATATCAATACTTCTATCTTCCTCTTCATGATATATATATATATATATATAAATATATCTTCCCAGAGCTCTCTCTCTTGGATCCTGTAATGATTCAGACAAAGAATTTAAAACATAACTCAGAAAGAGAGTCAACTAGGTCTTACACGGTTTTTTTCATCTATCTACATCATCTATAACTGATGAACAAACACATATAGAGAGATGTATGTATCTATATATATATATGTATGTATGCAAGAGAGAGCAGAAGAAGAGAATACCTTTGGAGTTTGTTGCAGAGAAGATAATTGAGCTTAGGTATCGTTTTCTCTCTCTCTCTCGCTTTCTCTTTTGTGGACTCTCCTTTTCTTTGTTACTAGGAGTTTATTCAGGATTTCACAATATACTATAAAATATTTTTTTTAAAAAAAAACTGATAAATCTATCGCAAAGCGAAAAAAAAAAAAAAGAGAGAGAGAGAGGTCACTCTTCTTCCGTTCTTCGCCACCCTTTTAAGCCCACCAATCTTCTTTATTTAGTTGGTTTCTTATATATAAGAAAATGCTATTCGTGCAAAAACAAAATCCAGTGATTTTTGTTTTGTTTTTAACTGTGGTTTCGTATGAAATAATTTATTTTGCAACGATATAGTAATAGTGAAAAAGGTTAATAGGATTGTAGGTTAAGAATTATAAGAGATATATCTTTTCTTTCACGGAAATGTCGGCTACCATCAACAATTGAAGATGTTTTATTCTCGAAACTAATTATATAAAAAAGTGAGTACAAGGTCATATCTCAATGATACGAACCACCACCATAAATATTAAATAGTAATACCGTCGTGACAAAAAAAAAATATATATATAATATTACGATACTGCCATAAACATATTTCCCATAATACCCTCCTCTGTCAACTTTCTGATTACACTGGACTGGACCCTGGACTAAGTCGCAGATAGGGTTAATTAAGTCCATTTATATATACATAACTGCTCATTGTTGGTGCGTAGCTTCATAGTCCTCATATTGCATTACATAGCAGACCTTAGTATCAATCAGCATAATTTAAAGTCTACACATTTATTTAAATGTAGCCTACAATATACATATAGGGTTTTATTTTTTTTTGGGTCAACAATACATATAGGATCTTAATTAACTTGGAATACCATAAAATTACTTCGTAAATGAATCATAGTGAAATAGTATTTCCGTTTGTTAAAAACTGTTTGTTGTCTATATTAATATTAAAATAATTTACCTCTCTAAAAGTCCGTACGAGTGTCGTAATCACTGTACCAGAACAAATGAGTGTCATATAATCAAATGATTCTAACCACAAGTTAATCACTTAGAATCGACTTTTCAATGAAATGACAAATTAGTTACGTATAATTAGCAGCTTAGCTCTTTAAAATGATCACATAATCTCCCACGTAAATATACCAATAGCATGTTTAATAAAATGTAAGATGTAGAATTTGAAAACTAGCATGCTGAATTTATAATACTCATGCAAAAATGCAAAAGTTACAAAATCTAAATATTCAAACTATTTTTCCTGACCATCGCTCTTGTAAGCATATATATTACTACTTGAGGTTCGAGTACGATGTAAGTAGGAATGGCTGGGAGCATAATGTAATGAAATTTCGTCTATGTATTTTTTTTTTTTTTTGGCGTAATAAATAAACAACATAAGATGAGAGTTCGCACGAACGGGACGTGTTGTTTGGCACGTAGGAAAGGTAAGAGGAAGGATCAGAAGTCAAGTGCTCAAAATGTTAAATTAGGTTTGTGTGTAGTGTAGGGGTAATCGAGAAAACCGATGAAATCGACACATAACCGTTTTCTTTTGGTTCAACAGCTTTGACATCGAGTTGAGTTTCTTTTCTTGGTATGCCTATTTACTAAGTAGTCTCTAATTTTAGTTAATAAGGATATCGGGGATTTTATTTCTTAAACTGACGACATATTTCGTATCACGTCTGTCTTACCAAAAACACAAATATAGCATTCCCAAAATTGAATTGTCTTGCATATCCCACAAACGGTTAGAGAGATTTTGATATCGCGCCGTAGGTTATAAGTGCATTAATGGGATAAATAATTAATGGAAATGTCGAAAGCAAAAACGTAAGTCCACTTATTATATAACATAGTGTAGTACATCGAGTTTTGTTTATTGTGACATCATGAGGGAATCTATCATGTCAAAATCATAGTAGTTTTTTTTTTTTTTTTTTTTGACATAGTGAATTCATGTTGGAATTGTATAAAAAAAAATCCGAATGGCTACTATCAGTATAGAAAGATATAACGAAGAAAGAAATAAAGTAAGATTCATAAAATACGTTTATAGTTTTATTTTAAATCTTAGTTACAAAATTTTTTAAGTTCCAACTACAAACCTGGAATAAAAATTGACAGCTCAACCTTCTACCCTCCTACCGATATTTTTCTCGTTTTTGTTTTTGCTTTTTGAAATATATAAATGGTTCTCTACAAATAAAAAAGTAAAAAAATTGATCGGGTACGTGAATCTGTCACGTGAATCCCACCCTCCGTTCACACGTACGCACAAACATCCGTGACGTGCCGAACCTTCCTTTATGCGTACGTGAGGAGAGGATCTCCTTCTTTAGGTATTTATACTCTTACCCACCAAAATCAACTTCTAATGGATCCTTTTGCTCTGCTTTACAATATCTTCAATGGTGTCAAGTGTCTAACCTTCAACGTATTTATTAGTTTTTTTCAATTTTTATTTCAACACGTTTGTCGATTCTCAACCTCACATAACATTGATGTCAAATATTAAGAACTTCAAACTCAATACTAATTGTCGAATTGATTCATCCATATTTCTTATATATTATTTAAGTCATATTTTATTTTTCTAATGTGAAATCTTTTTTCCACATATTCCTTTAGATAATAGTTTTTCTAGCCATTAATTTCAACATAATCTATCATGTCCTCTCAAAATAATATTTTTTTATTTATATTGACTAAATTAAAATTTTATCTAGTGTCATCAATTAGTGGAATTTGATAGTGGAAGTAATCGGACCACTTTCGGTATTTGGTCTGTTAAGTACGTAACGTAAAAAAATTGTGAGTAATCGATGCAGAATCGATCAAAGTAGAGTATAGGTTTTATTTGATTTATATGTGGTACAATTGCAAATTTATAAAAGTCACCACTTTGTCTAAAGGAAAAAAAGAAAGCTTTGATTAGCTAAAAGCATATAGAAGGACTCATAGTATAGGCTATTAGCCACGTAGGTTTGATTCATTGTCTTGTCAATATATCATATGGATTCATTTCCATCAATCGTCGTCATATGAAATTCTGCACTCCATTATGTCTCATGTATATTGAAAGTCGCCGGAATTTACATTATTTTCACTAAAATATTTTTGGATGCAATTGAATGTTCAAATAGTGATTTAAGATTAAATCACTCATTAAATCAGCGGAATATTAATCTTATTCTTGTTTTTCCGTTGCACTGCTCCAGTTTAGAAGGATAATCCCAGCATTATAATTAGTATGAAGACTAAAATTAGCATAACGTTTATAGTTAGAACATAAAGTTCTCTCTTCGTTTCATTTTAAAGTGGTAACTAAAATCATGTCATGAATTGGAATGGACAGGATAAATAGAGGAAACTATATTGAATTGTTTTGTTCATTCTTAACTATATGCTTCTATTTGTAAGAAGTTTTATTATATATAGATATAATAATAAAGTCGATGAGAAAGAAACAAATTAATTTGATTTTTGTTTTCATGAGTAATGGGAGAGTGAGACCACAAAGGGAGTTGTGAAAATGGCAGTGATGGTCCCTATTCCATTTCTTGTCCTTTTGGTGTCCATCAAATTGTTCCTTTCGTCTTTATTTTTTCTTATCTTCTCTTTTTATTTTATGTAATTATTATACAACTTATTAGTGTTTTTGTTTAAAGGTGCGACCAACAAGCTGACTTCTTTCTTTTAGGTTTGCCTTTGAGAATTGCGCATTTGATTGTGTTTTCAATAAAAACATATACACATATGTAACGTATGTGTGTGCATGAAAACTAGTATCAAAATCTAGGTACCATGACATGTCACATATACACATATGTAACCTATACTATCTCAGTGTATTTAATTTGTCTTTTCGAGGTTCGAATAATGTTACTTCCCATGAGGTATTCGCGAAAACTTGTGTGTAAATATCACCATGAAGATCACAATGAATCTGAATTAGGTCACTTGTTAATGATGTAAATGTAATCAAACGAAATACATAGTATATAATTATGATCAAACGTTAAGTCTCAAAGAGACTACAATTATGGACTAATTAATTTCAGTTTTAAGTTTGGGAAATCCTCACCTAATGATGTAAACATCTAACCGATCATAATTTCCATAAATACTCCATGTATGTCCAAACTCTCACGCGTTAGTAATTAATGGAAAAAAATAAAGGAAAGTAATTATTTTTTTTTTGTCTTTTTATTCTGATTATATATATATATTGAAAACCCAACATCTCAGCTAGTTATATTGATATCCCACACATGACTATGACTATTAGTTTATGTAACTGTAACTACGTAAGACTATAGAAAATGACCATTGACTTGGCCAAATAGAATAAACTATTTATATCAAACAAACAAAAAATGATGATTCATATAAGATCTGATTTTTTTTATCAACAAAAATATTAATAATCAGAATTCAGTTATGTATATCAAAACCCACTAGCTGTTCTTTGTGAGACTGAATTAAGACTTTGGACCCCGACTTAACAAATCTTTCATCCAATTTTATCCATATACATATAGGTAAAAGTATTAACTATATATTGGTCATATGTATGAACCCATATTAGAAATTACCATATAGCTAGTGTCTGTCTCGTTGGACAAGAGTTGGTTAAATAAAGCAAAATATGGCATCAAATGAAGAAAAACAAAAGAGCCAAAATGTTTTTATGTGCGAATGTCCAAGGGACCAACATTCTCATGGTCTACTGCCACCGCATTTTTCAATTATATTTGCAATTTATTTATTTATTAACCTTAATACAATTACAACAACCTCTACGAACTCATATCATTTATACCTTGTCTAGATTCATATTACACCAATAATTAGCCAGGACCATTTTTTCATAGCTAGCATTTTGGATATCTTGACCATTTTGTTATAATTTTTTCGTATATATATAATTACATAGGAAAATGATATACTAAACACTTAGTTTAGTTCTTTATGTAGGGTCATAAATCAAATATTTATATAAATTGTACAAGTCGGATAGATGAATACAAATTAACATTCTATTAATAAACATGTTAGGAGATATCTAAACCAATCTTGCATTATTAGATATACTTGGCAAATTAAATTATGATGAAATGAGTTATTGGTATTGAAGGCGAATCAATCACACCGTCGTTGTTATCTACAACAAAAAAATGATTGACTGAGTTTTCGTTATATAGATTTGTATCAACAAATTATTTATTTTATAAATGAAAACGTGTAATATAAATAAATGACTAAAGGCTTCACAATTCACATCTATAAAAAAATGGTCCTAAGAAACGCAAAAGACATATTAGTTTGATTGGTCCACCTGGAAGCCGGCAAGGGGTGGCCATGGCCACGTGGGATTTGTGGTCCATGTTGGGATTAACGTGTCTAATTGTGCCACGTGTTTTATCAACAAGCGCGACAGCCTGTTTCATCACCAAGCTTCAAAATCTTATTTATTTCCCTAAAACAAAAAAAAAACTTTATTTAGGAAACTTATATGGTCGACGAAAGCAGTAAATAAAAAACACGATTTTTCTATACACAGAAACATTTTTTTTTCTAAATTCAAGTTTTTTTTTGTCGCCTAATATTTCTCTGTTCTTTTTTTCACAAACATGTAAATATTTTCCATTTGATATAAGAAGAAACTCACAATTTTAAAAATGAATATTGTTTTCTTTTGGTCAACAATAAATATTGTTTGAACTCAATAAAATATATATATATATATAATATTACATAATGTCTTGTGTCTGAACTCTGAAGATTGAATCCTTTTTCATACCAAAAAAAAAGTATCCAGCCCACAATAATCTGCGAAGCAAAATTATTATTTTATACTACAACAGGTTTGGTTCGTCAGCCCAAATTGACCATATGGGCCTTAAGAAGCCTAGTTAAATTTTTTTTTGTAGTTAGGTAAGCGATGACAAATTATCTTAATATCGCATACATCAGTATATAATTAGGAGTAAACGATATATATATATGTGAATAAAAAGAATTTTCTTGGAAGCCAATTTGATAACTTTGATGACCGATTTATAACAAATAAGTTTGTCTCTTGCACTACTTTATTCATTGCTTGCGTAAGAAGTGAATGGCACAATATAAAAAACGTCACTTGGTTCAACTACTACTAAAACAAAACAAAACAAAAAATGTTTTAACCAATCCTTATGCACCTAATTTTGATAAATTGCGGTGACATAGTAGAAAATTGGGCACCTAAACAACTAATTGATTAGCTAAGCACGTTTTCTCCACACATGACTGTTGATTGAACCTGCCCAATTCTCTTGACCCTTAGAACGAAATTAAATCACAACCACAAGATAAAATAATAATATAGGAAACTGCAATGTTACAATTCATTTAATCTCGCAATTGCAATGGGTCATCGATCATTTAGCTGCAATTATCCATATAATATTTTTTTTATATATTTTTCCATTTCATTTGGTCGTACTCGTCTGTAATAATGCATTAGGTTGAGCTAAACAATACTATATCTGTCTAATATTTAGACCAGGGATTTCGTACCCGTATGTGTTGGATACATATAAATTATCTAAATGATAGTGTTATTCTACTCATTCATATTTTCCGTTTTAAAGCTAATATCGGTTTATAAGTTTTCACACATATTGGATTCCAAACAAACCTATGTAATATTATCTTTGTAGCTACATTAAAATAATAATAAAATATGGTTATTTAAATTGAGAGAAAGTATATATTTTTAGTCAAAGTTAACATTGAAATCGATACATATTGTGAAATAAATTTAGATACATATTTTTTTTTAATTTAAAATAGGAAAAAAACAGTATCCTGAGTGCTGAAAATCAACTTGCGAATGTTGAAAAAGGCTAATGAAGAGAAAGTAAATTTAGAGAGAGAGAGAGTCAAAGATTGTGTGTCACTACACTAGTGCTAATGCTTGTAAACATAAACTCTTTTTTTCTCTTCTCTCTTTAAAATCTTCAACATTGATTTCTACTAATAAACCTTTTTTATTATTTTCTTCCGCAAAATAATGTGATTCATTTTTATTTTTTTTTGTTTACAAGTGCCCACTTGCTTGACCTTCCCAACAAAAAAAACGTAAATTTGTAACCATTCCCATCATCTTCTCCATAAAGTTGTTACCTTTAAGTGTGTTCTAATGGAGATTTATTCTCCTCTACTCATATTTTTCTTCTCTCTCTATCCTCTGCAATTTATTAAGCTTTCTTCACGCTTTTTAAGATAATTAACAGTCACGGGTCCTTAAAAGGTAAAGTGTTTTGCTTCGAATTCAAGTGTTCCCCTTCACTTTCTCTCTCTACTTCTCCTCTGTTTTTGCTGTCAATTCCTAAGAAAGTCCGGATTTTTAGTGTGATCGAGACTAGTTGAAGCATCATGACTATTGTGTTTTCGTTTTTGATCCAAAGGGTCTTCTAATTTTGCCAATTTTGTTTGTCGATTCTTCTTCTTTCTCAGGTACTTTCCAATTTCTCTTTACTCTGTTTATGATTTGTACTTAGATTCCTTCTCTTTAATAGTAATAAACTAGAGTTAGTCAGTCATGAATGCCTCTGTTTCCCTGTGAGCTACAATAAATTTAGTCTATGTTGATGGTTTTGAGGATGATTTGGCTGAACAATCGCTTAATTCTGGTTTTGGGATTGTTTGTAATAACCTCATACTTTGTTTCCTTATTTTGAGTTCAATCGTCATTATTTGGTTACCCATTTGTCTGATGCAATCCCTATATACCTTTCTTCAAGTTTCTTTAGTTTTCTTCTTATGTCTTTATATATTCCTTTGTTGGATCTTTTATCTTTATTTGATTCTTTGTTACCAATTATGTCTCAATACTTGATTAAAGAAAAGTAAAACAAAGTCATGGAGCTTCTTCTCTTTTTTTGGATGGCTTAAACAGTGTTTCTCTATGCAGGTAAGGCATTGTTGTCGCCAATGGGGTGGCTAACTAAGATCCTTAAGGGTTCTAGCCATAAATTCTCGGATGGACAATGTAACGGAAGATATAGAGCGGATAGAAACTTGGAAGGTCCTCGTTATTCTGCGGTAAATGAAAGTTTCTTGGTTCATTCTTCGTATTTATGATTTACTATTTGGACTGTCATCGAACAACAATGTCAATTCTTGGAATTCTGATTCAGGATGGATCTGATTTTGACAAAGAAGAAATTGAATGTGCTATTGCACTCTCTCTTTCTGAACAAGATCATGTAATTCCACAAGATGACAAAGGAAAGAAAGTAATGGGTAAGTTTGTTTTATTCGGTCTTGGTATGCATAGAGAGAAACAACACAGAAAGAGAAGAATGAAAATTGTGTGACAATTTAACTTGCTAAGCTGTTTTCCTAACCTCATATTCTGTAGAGTACAAATCTGAAACCGAAAAAGATGAGGATGAGGATGAGGATGAGGATGAAGAATACATGAGAGCGCAGCTGGAAGCAGCAGAAGAAGAGGAAAGACGGGTAGCTCAAGCTCAAATCGAGGAAGAAGAGAAAAGGCGAGCAGAAGTTCAGCTAGAAGAAATAGAGAAACAGCTTGCAAAAGCTCGATTAGAAGAGGAAGAAATGAGGCGTTCCAAAGCTCAGTTAGAGGAAGACGAGCTACTCGCCAAGGCCATTCAAGAAAGTATGAATGTGGGATCTCCTCCTCGATATGATCCGGGAAGTATATTTCAACCATATCCCTTCCTCATTCCATCTAGTCACAGGTAAATGGTTCAAAAATACATTTATATCCATTTCTTTGCTTTTCAGACAGTATCATCCTCTAAATAATGATATGATTCATAATCACATTTGCTGCAATGAGTATATTTTTGTTTTTTTGTTTATTTTTTTGAAGGATATGTGCCGGTTGCCAAGCTGAGATTGGACATGGAAGGTTTCTGAGTTGCATGGGTGGCGTTTGGCATCCTGAATGTTTCTGTTGCCATGCATGTGATAAGCCCATCATAGATTATGAGGTCCCTATACATTTCGTTTAAGTATTATTACATTGCTCTTGAATGAACTGAAGCTTAACCTGTTAAGAGTCGTTTAACAGTTCTCAATGTCGGGAAATCGGCCTTATCACAAATTATGTTACAAGGAGCAGCATCATCCTAAATGTGATGTTTGCCATGACTTTGTGAGTAATTTCCAACTTCTATCAATCTCTATATTTCAATTATATTTTACCCGAAATTTGTTCCCAGGTTATACAAAACTTAATGTGTATGCACAATTTTAACTCCTCTAGATTCCAACAAATCCAGCTGGTCTTATTGAGTATAGGGCACACCCCTTTTGGATGCAAAAGTATTGTCCTTCACATGAGCGTGATGGAACTCCTCGGTGTTGCAGTTGTGAGCGAATGGAGGTCAGTTGTTCGCTATATACTTATATCGTTTCTACTAATAGGAAAACAGATTTAAAAATCTGTTTTTAAATTTAGATGTGGTACTGTTTTTTCTCTCATGGTTTCAGCCGAAAGATACAAAATATCTCATTCTTGATGATGGTCGAAAACTGTGTCTTGAATGTCTCGACTCAGCCATCATGGACACTCATGAATGCCAACCACTATACATTCAGATACGTGAATTTTATGAAGGCTTACACATGAAAGTGGAACAGCCAATTCCTATGCTCTTGGTGGAGAGATCAGCTCTAAACGAAGCTTTGGAAGGAGAGAAACACGTAAAACTGTTATTCATTAATACTACGTTGTTTGTACTCTCTTTCTTTCTTGCTCATTCATTTCAACCTACTTTTATCTATTTTTGCTGCAGGGACATCATCATTTACCTGAAACTAGAGGACTTTGTTTGTCTGAAGAACAAACTGTGACCACGGTATTCACTCTTCCAGTTTTTAAAGCAGTAACATCTTGTTTCTTTCCATCACAAATCGTGTTAAATCAGTAATATTTTCAACTAGGTGTTAAGAAGACCAAGAATTGGGGCAGGCTACAAGTTAATAGACATGATCACAGAGCCTTGCAGGCTGATACGCCGTTGTGAAGTCACTGCAATTCTCATTTTATATGGACTTCCTCGGTAAGTAAACACTTCTCAACACATTTAAATCAAACTTTTTTCTTTATGAGATATCTAAAATTTTGTATTACACTTGTACAGTTTGTTAACTGGGTCAATCCTTGCCCATGAGATGATGCATGCGTGGCTTCGACTAAATGGTAATTTGTAGAACTCTCCCTTCTCATTATGTTGAGTAATCGAACCTAGGAAAATATCAATAATAATATTGTTCTTTGATGTTTATTTTGCTCTATATATATGTATGAGTAGGGTATCCAAATCTTAGACCAGAAGTGGAAGAAGGGATCTGTCAGGTTTTAGCCCACATGTGGTTGGAATCTGAGACTTATGCTGGCTCTACGTTAGTAGATATCGCATCTTCCTCTTCTTCATCATCATCCGCTGTGATCTCTGCATCGTCCAAGAAAGGTGAGAGGTCTGATTTTGAGAAGAAAATTGGTGAATTTTTCAAGCACCAAATAGAGTCGGATTCTTCATCGGCATATGGGGATGGGTTCAGGCAAGGTAACCAAGCAGTTCTTAAGCATGGTCTGAGGCGAACTCTCGACCATATTCGCTTGACGGGTACATTTCCTTAAATGAGATTTAAACTTTAAAGAGAAAAGAAAAAGCTTTGTTATAACTTTTTTAGAGTATAGACTGAAAAAAAAAGAAAGCAAAAAATGTATAGGTTCAAACAATACACACATTTAAGACTCATACAAGTTTCCCGTTAAAATTAGAGGCACATTCTCTTAGTTACAAAATAAGAGGCCTCCGCCTCCAAAGAAATTGAAGAAGATGACGAGTTTTGCTCTTCCTCCTCCTTCTCCTGCTGCTGTATTCCATGTGCCATCAACATCTGTGTCGTTTTCATCACTTCCTGATGAGATAGTTGTGAGTATATTAGCCCGGATCCCGAGATCTTACTACCGTTCCCTCTGCTTAGTGTCAAAGAGCTTCTACTCTCTTCTTTCTTCTCCAGAGATATACGCTACTCGATCCCAAATTGGAACCACAGAGCGTTACCTCTACATGTGCATGTGGTTACCCTGGCCCGAGCCTCATCATCGCTGGCTCACTCTTAAAGAATCCTCCGAAGGATCTAAGGTACCCTTATTATCCGGTAATACCGTCTTCCTCCTATGCTACCACTGCTCTATTGAACTCCACCATTGTCACTGTCGGTTTTGAAATCTACAAAATCGGCGGAACCGTCGACAAAAAGCGATCCAAAGCTGTTCGTGTTCTTGATTGTCGGAATCACACGTGGCGTTGTGCTCCTAACCTGAAAGTGTCAAGGATACGCGCCAAGTCTTGTTTTTTTAGACGGGAAGATATATGTCATTGGAGGAGTGAAGGAATCATCCATGAATTGGGGCGCGGTTTTCGACATAAATATTCAAACTTGGAAGCCATTGCCTAGCCCTAGTGATAATGCAGTCCATATAACATCTTGTAATCTACATCTAAATTGATAGCAAACAAAAAAAAAAAACTTATTATATATCGTCCTACTTATCAACAACACGAATATTGCATTTTCTTATCGATTATTGAGAGTTTGTGGTATACATTCGATATTTTTGTTTTCAAAAAGGATTTTTTATATGATAATATAATTATGTAAATGTTTTATACTTCTAATTTCGTTAATTAAAATTTAGACTTATCTTCTAACTATGTAAGTACGTATGCATGTGAAAAGACAAGATTGTATCATTGATTAAGATACTAATGCGATATCTTAGCAAAAAAAATATATATATATATTTAAGAGAAGATTCTATGAAAAATGTAAATAATTCACAACTTAAACTTTTAATTTTTTTAGTGAGAATTTTTTTTTTGATAATTTGTCTGTCGCCGAGTTCTGTTTTTGATTAGCATGATCTAAAGAGGGAGTTTCAACATCCAATAATGTATATCATAAAGAAATTTACTTAGGTAAAGATGATCTCCGCTTAAATTTATTAGATTTCTCATTTTAAATTATCAAATATTATAAACGATGATTTGGAAATTTCGTTTATTGTTCTTGTTCATGTGTTATACATTTCTTCCATTGTATGTGATTATATCGTTTTTATATGTTAAGAATTCATTAGTGTTATGGAATAGATGAGTTCTGGATGTAAGAGTTCTAGGGGACCAAAAACGTAAACGTCTCTCGTCAATCCTCAATCCTCAATCATTAATTTCCAAATATAAATATTAGACCTTATCAAATAATGATAAAGATACAAAAACAATGTGAAGATGTGTATGAGGATAGACATAAGAGATAGGGTGATATGATCACACGTGTTTCCCACTTCCTCCACCAACTTTGTCGCGGCGCCTCGTCGCCGTTTCTTTCTTTCTTTTTTCCTGTCAGCATTCTCTCTTTTTTTTTCTGACCATTTCTTTATCGAATGTTTATGTTTCTATATATTTTATTATATTTATTACCATATCAAACTTTATTTATCCGAGATTGGATTTTTCTTTTTTGTAAAGACTTAAAAATATTTACTGAAGACGTTTTAATGGACATGATCTATTACTACGGCATCATACATATATTTTAAAGGGAGTGGAGAGTTTATTGGTTCAAGGATTTTGTTGGATTTCGAAATCTAAGTAAAATTATGTGTTATTCAATCATTGATTTTAAAAAGGATTTTTAAATCATATGTTATTAGTTCTATCATTTGTAAATACTAATTAAAATCATGTGTTATTCGTTTAATGATTTATTGTTGGATTTCAAAATCCACATTATATTTTGAATGAATTTGAATAGATTTGAAAGTGAAGAATAGAAGGATTCAAATCCGTGGTTAAAACATGTTATTTTAAAATCCAAATGTATTGATTTCAAATTCCATAAGAATTTTCAAATCCTATATGGATTTACAAATCAATGAACCAATAAAGCCTCCTAAAACAATCGCTGTCTAAAATTCAATTTTTCTAAATATCATCATTAACATTAAATCTCGTATGATGTTAACGAAATTAAGGGTTTGTAGAGTACTCGGCATTTAGAACTATTGCTAATGAATTGATCATTCACAATGTCTTGTCGAGGAGAAAAAGGACGTAACGTGGTAACGTATTAAACTTTGTTACTGTTATATCTTTTTAATGCGGCAAAACATTTTTTAAGTGTTATTTCAAAATTCATGAACTATAGATTTTACATAATCCACAACTAATCTTGAAACTGACTATTTTATACTGTAAAATTCTTCTAGTTCTTCTAATTTCTTTGGTCTAACCATTTCGTTTGAAAAGGATACTATAGCGAAAAATTGTGAGAAATGGAGAATGTAATATTTTTCTTAAGTCGCATGAGATTGTTATAAACTCAAAATTTAATAGCCAGAAACCGTTTCATACAGGTATCATTAAATTCGATTCATGAAAGATGTCATCATCATCGTGACATGATGCCACCACGAAGTTTATTTGGCACCTTCATTTTTGTTTGTTCATTATTTATGGTTCGGTAAAAAATCTGGACCGTTGTTTTGCGGCAGACAATCGTGTCACAAAATTACAAATTTACAAACTTGTCGGGCTTTTCCATAATGATTTACCAATAGGCAAGTAGTAATTATTTTGATATAACGTTTGCTTTGTAGATAGTGGAGAAATATGAAAATATCTAAGTTTAATAGTAAAAAAACTACAAAATGCAAGTTGCTTAAATAATACTGTTATAAAATTTTACAGCATCTTTAACAGCGTCAACATCATGGAGTATTAGGGCATCATCAACCCAGGGGTTCTTAATTTGAGTTTCTTAACATTATCTAATTATTATCTTATATACATACAATCTTAACAATCTCATTTCTCTCTTTTCTTTTAAAAATCCTTCTAATATTTAATTATTATTTTATATACATACACTCTTAACAACTCAATTTCTCTCTCTTCATTGAAAACTCCACCATGAAAGTTTCTTAAATAACAAATTTAAGAACCCCTCTCTCTTCTTTTAAAAACCCTTCTAATATTTAATTATTATCTTATATACATACAATCTTAACAACCTCTTTTCTCTCTCTTCTTCTAAAAACCTCTTTAATATTTAATTATTATTTTATATACATACAATCTTAAGAACCCCATAATTAAAAACTTCCCATTGATGATGCTCTTAGTCCAATTAGTTTCTCGTACACTTTGAATTAAATAATCAATACTAGAGAAGGACAAAATAACCAAACCGGATTAGATTTGATTTGCAATTTAAGTTTTACAACCGAACAAATTACAAATACTGTGTATGACTTTCAAGTTTCAACCATTAAATTAGAACCAAAGAAGATCAAAAAATATATAATGGCTTTCTTTCTAATCGGATGACATTTATTTTCTTAGGGCTTACGGTTTAGTTCACAGAAATGTATTTTACTCAATCAAATGTTGGAGAATCATGAAAAAGAATATACTTAACAATCCGTACTAAAAAGGCTGCACATCTGAGATTCAGCAGAGCATCAAAATATAAAAGAGAATATGCTCATTAATCATACATCGACCCAACCTTTTAATTTTTTTGAAATTGTTTTTATGTACACTTTGATATTTTTTTTGTTGGTTGAAAGAAGATTCTTAATCAGCTACGTGCACTTGGTATTATGGTCTTTCCTTTGTATCTTACGAAGTTAATGTCAGATATCGATTTCATCACATTAACAACTTGCTAATGCTTCTTAATCCACTAATACAGTACACAATTACACAAAGAATTATAATGTATAAGACTAATAGTAAGTGACCCAAAAAAAAAAAAGCCTAATAGTTTAAAGATTCGAAAACGTTACAAGCTTAGATTTGGTGGCTAATATATATATTTGGAGAGTTCATCAAGTAAAATAAATGGTCCCAAGTATATGAAATTATGAATACATGTATTTTACACATATATATAATATATCTCTCTCTCCTATCTCCTTATGATTTGTCATTTTCTTCACCCATAACCTTATATAATAATCTAGACCCTCCGAGAGAGAGACATACAAACACATAAATATAGAGAGAGAAAGACCTAAGAGAGATGGTGTATGAAGGTTACTGTTTGAAGGAGAAGAAGCCATGCGTGAGATGGGTAGAGAGATACTTCGACGACTGTCTCTGTAACTTAAACGACGACGTTTCGTTCGCACTTGGAATCGCTAGCCTCATCTGTTGGGGCGTCGCTGAGATTCCTCAGATCATCACTAACTTCCGTACAAAGTCCAGTCACGGTGTCTCTCTCTCCTTCCTCCTCGCTTGGGTTGCCGGGTTCGTACACTCATCGATCATCTTCAATTTTCTTATCAGTCTTTATAGTAACCAATTAAGTCTCTTCTAACGTTATTTATATGATTTTTTATCAATCGGTGCAGTGATATCTTCAATCTCGTCGGTTGTCTTCTTGAACCAGCTACTGTAAGTTACACAAACATCTATACTATAACACATAGTTATTTTAATAGTATTGTTTTCTCATTTTTGTCATCTTTAACAGTTGCCGACTCAGCTCTACACAGCCTTGGTAAAATCGCCGTCTTCTCGCCGCATAAACATATGTCGCCACAAAGCTTACGTGTCTTTCTCATGCAATTAGCTCCTATTTTTCGGATTTGTTCATTTTGATTCGACCGCTTATATTTATTTTATTTACAATTATGCCTCTTAACTTCAATTTATTAACTCTTTCGTTATAGCTTTACACCGTGAGCACTGTGGTATTGGTGATCCAGACAATTTACTACGATTACATCTACAAACTTTGTAGACATGGACGCACAAAGATCTGTCAAAAGGTAATAATAACGTTAAAATTAAAAGTTGATTACATCATTATGTGTTGACTATCATAATGAGGGTGTGAAATTTTGTTAAGGATGAGGAAGATGAAGAGAAGAAACCATTGAAACCACCAAAGACGATGGGATCTGCTATTTCCATCCCAATAGGATCTTACAAAGATTCTCCTCGGAGAGAGTTCTATTACACGTACGGATTATTAAATTAATCATATATATTTACTCTAATTTGACTACGCATAAGTTAAAGTTTGTGACAATAATTTCATATATAATGCTTTATATTATATTTTTACTATATAATGCTCTCCCCTGCCTACTCTGTTTTTTCTTGTCGTTTTCGCAAGATTTAAAAGAAACAGAGGAAAAGGGTACATTAGCTTTGGCAATTTTCTTATATTACGTGTGCGACTATTTGTTCAGGTCGGCGAGATCGTTGGCCGGAAGCGGCACACCCACTTTAAGATCATCGTATTTTCGAGTGGCTAAGAGTGGCCCTTCGGCTATGGCAATAGATAGTGGTTCTTCCTCGGATGAAGATGCGACAATGTCTACGTGTCCTGTCATAACAGCTAAAACCATTACCCAACCAAGGCCAATACCTAGACCGGTTTGTGATTCTTTTACTTAGCCAACTAATAATCACTTTAGGGTAAAAGAACAAATATTGACCCACTCTGAACTTCTTTTTCTCAGGCAGGTTTTGGAACGTTTTTGGCTGCATCGGCTAGTCTTCCGCTTCAGGCCAAAAGCTTAGCCGAAAAGTACGCACATGCTTCTAGTAGACGGCTTCTAAATGTGCGTGACATATATAGCATTTTGTTGCTTTTAATGTATGAGTGAAAACTGTGAAATGCTAGCAAATGATTTCACATTGTTGTCTCTGTGCAGGAAAGAAGAGTAGAGCATAGCGCGTTGGGACAATGGTTGGGATGGCTTATGGCCGCCATTTACATGGGCGGTCGCATCCCTCAGATTTGGCTTAACGTAAGCCATTTTTAGCGAATCTTGAGTCCTCTTTTGTGGTTTTTTTCCTTTGCTTGTTGTTTATGATGTTGGATACTAATCTGATTTTTACTCGGGACGATGTCTCTACAACTAGATCAAAAGAGGAAGCGTCGAGGTAAAAAGCTAAAACTACAAGTCAACCAACATATATATCAAGTATAATTAATCTTTATTGTAGTTTGCGATCTAGTTAACAATATGTTTTGACAATTGGCAGGGTTTGAATCCACTTATGTTCATCTTCGCGCTAGTAGCAAATGCAACATATGTTGGTAGTATTCTTGTCCGAACAACTGAATGGGACAACATCAAACCAAACCTCCCTTGGTTGCTTGATGCTATTGTCTGCGTCGTACTCGATCTATTTGTATCCTTTCTACCCATTTTCACAATCTCAAAATGAAAAATGAACTATCACATTCCCGTTAGGTTTTATTTTGCTACCTTAATTCGAATAATCAATACAGATAATATTGCAGTATATCTACTACAAGTATTGCAGGATTGGGAGCATAAAAACCGAAGAAGACGATGGCTATGGAGACTATGTGGAAGCAAACAAAACTTTTGTTTCGTGAATCAAGCTATTAATGTTACAGCGATAATTTGATTTACTATGGGCTCTTAAGTATTATTGATTTCATAGTGTATGCATATAAAACCTACTTATAGTATATGTTCACTAAAAGTGCTTTTTGTTTCCTCAAAGTTTATACGAATCTTAGACTGATTTCTGTCTAAAATCAAAGTCAATCGTACAGGGCTAATTGAGGAGACTTGAAGAACCTATTCATTTGTCACACCCTCAATCTTTAAGATCTTGAAACTCTCACTAAACAATTGTTTTTTCAACTAACCTTGTGATTTGTGAAGCAAGAGACTTGCGATGTCTCCTGAATTGAATAGGTTCAAGATCTTACAATGATCCTCGGACGTGGATCTCTGTCCGACTGACAAAAAAACCCAAATATCAAATGCTGATTCTAACCAAGAAAATGAGAGCTCGTAAACAGTGTTTTATCTCAAGACGAAAGACTCCAGTAATTGTTTTTTTTGTCGACGACTCCGGTAATTGTTCCGAGTAATAAAATTACTAATTATTCTTCCCGAAATCAAGTAAATGTTTGTTTTTGGTTAATAATCCTTTTATTTGGTGATAATTCTTTACTCTAGTTATTTTTCTGATTTTGGATAAGAAAATCATTCTTTACTAGGGATAAAAAGTGGCGTATTAGCAAGTAACACTACATTAACCCATGTACAATTTATCATTAGTTGCTACTCGGACGTTCTAGCGCCTAGCAAAAAAATCGGAGACTAAACGTGGATTAATCGGAAACTAGTTTTACAGCTAATTTATGTTTTACAATCATGTTAATCCATTATAATTAATATTTTATACTGTATAATATTATTTTTAAAACTATAGTAAACACATAAAAAAATATTTGTTTTATATTTGTTATCCAAAAATAATAAAAACATGTAAGATTATGTAGAAATTAATCGAGTTAGACAGAAATTAATCGAGTTAGACGGAAATTAATCGGATTAGCTATGACTGATTTTTAAAAATGATTTGTTATTAACCAAAGCGGCTAAGATAAGTTTAGCGATTACGCAGAGAGTAATCGGATCTAGGCAGATATTTTTAGAACAACGTTGCCTAACTAGAGTAGCAAATAAAAACAATCACAAAGGATTAGATTTGCTTTAATAAGAGAAAAGTAACAACCCACGAGACAATATTCCCGACGATTTCATCGGCCGGCGACAAAGTTAATACTTTTGCGTGACGTTCGCTGGTAATTCAATCTCCGGCAAGGTATTATTGATACGGCGACGCATCGACGAATGCATTCTCAAATAAAAGTTAAGAAAAAGCAACAAAATCGCACCGTTGAGAACCGAGTTTAAACCCCACGCGCCAATCCCATTGCATCCACCTTTAAAGAGGTGCATTGTAAGAACCCCAGCGTGAGACACGAGATTACAACTCACGAGAACCAACTGACAATTCACCACAAACGAAGGGAAAGCCGAACCGGGTAAACCAAACCCGGTCCAAAATCTATAACCATAAACCACCGAGTAAACCAACGTCGTCGATAGAATCGCTAGAATCTGGTACGACTGCGAGAATTCCAGCCAGAGGAACGACGTGAAGGCCATGACGGAGTTACAAAAGAGCTGAGATACGGCGAGTCTCCGGCGACGTAAAACGGCGAAGATCGTACGGAACATGTGGAGAAAGCGAGTGAGGTAAAACGCGTATGACCAAAAGAAGACACGACCAGAGGGACGAGTGCCAAGTGGAAAACAGAGAAGCCATTGGAGAGGAGTGGCGGTTTTGCTCCGCCGCCAGAACCACCGTGTATCACGGATCTCTGCGGCGGCGGAGAGGAGGATTCCGGCGAAAATGGTGACGGAAAGAATTGACATGAGAAGGCTATGGATTTCGGGGATGTGGCCTAAGGGAACGGAGCGGTTACGGCGGAGTACGGCGGAGAGGAGGATGTGTAGGGAGGAGGAGACGGCGATGTAGAGAGATATTGAGGTGAAGAGGAATGACCACGTGGAGCCCCATGATTGGCTGTTGCTCCATCGGAATCCGACGATGTATGGATGTTCTGAGAGGTAGTATGTGAGTGAGTTCATCAGAGCCCTTGCCATGGTTTGATATTGATCGGACGGTGGTGGTGATCACGGTGACTCTTCTTCTTCTTCTTCTTCTTCTCTTTAGTGTCTTTATATGTGTGCGTGCGTCTTATTCATATTTAAGCTTTGTTTCTTCTTTTTTCTTTTTTTTTAATAGAATTTAGTTCGTTTTCATTTTCCAATAATTGGTGTAAAATATAGGTCACTAAATGGCCGGTCTTGTCATGAAAGCAAAATGATGTGGACCAATAGGTACGTGACAAATTATTTTTTCTATGTTAATTGATTTTTTAAAACGGTTATGAAAAATCAAGATTTATGGTCTTAATGGGATTACTGTCGAAATAGAAAACTATATTTGAATATATTCTTCAAAAAAAAAAAAAAGGAACGAGAAAAATTGGTACGCGTCAAATTGATCATAAGAAACATTACCAAATTACCATACTCGCAATGAAATAAATAAAATCTAGAAAAGCAGGTGGGAAAACCAAAGAACCTCTAGACAAGAAAGAGAGTTTGGGGTTGAAAAATTCAGACAAGCGTCCATATACTGTTTTATGCCTTCATGGTTAGGAGAGATAGATGAGAAAAAGATCATTGCTTCAAACAAAATGTAAAATAAATATTGGAATATGCGTCGGGCGATTGTTACGAAGATAAATCCAGTAAGACAGTAACGAGTTATTAATTATTATTTCACACAATTTGATGAACCAGCTAAGACAGAAGATATTTGTATCGAATAAAACTAGTAAAAATCAATTGTCCTAATCGTTATTTTGGCAATACGCGTTATGGTACTTCTTTTTTTATTCTTATGAGTTAACAAAATATTTGATACGTACCAAACAAAGGATTATATATTAATTATCCTAATCGTTATTGCGGCAGAAACTGTAATGTACATCTTTTTCACTATTGAGTAATTCGGTTTTGTCATTTTCCACAAGCGACACTTTACTTTTGTCTCATTTTCCATGAGTGACTCTCTTGACCTACCAAACTCAGATTTTTATTTACACGGTCGGTCGTAGTTGAATTCTTGTGAATTTAATTAAAAGGGGACTTGGACGGTCAACTTACAACAACTACTCCGACGCATAACATGTTTTATCAATCATTTATGTAAGTCCGACGAAACAATTATTACGCATATGTTATACATGTTCTATTTAATCATTTAGAAGCTATATGGAAAACGGATACCTGGTATTTTTAAATACATAACGAATCAATACATAATTTACCCTTTGTGACACACAAAAAAAATAATAATAATGTACCCATATTATGTTGATCTTTAGGGCTCAAATTGCAATAGTTTTATAATAAGTTTTTTGTTTGTATCATCGTATCGTATAATATAACTTAGATAAAAATAATAAGATTCCCAAAAACAGTATCAATAAAAATTCAGAAATTTACACTTGACAAACAGAAGCTCATATGCATGTAAGGAGGTATTGTAATATTTCACAATAAGAAAGTCAGACTTGAAATTTATAGGTGAAATATGTGATAGTAATTTCTAGTTTTTATTACATACTCCACTATATATTACAATCGATTCTTTTATGAGTTTATCTACTCTTCCAAATTACATAAGCCGCACTAATAGAACCTTTTTTTATTTCCCTGCCTAGAAAGATTATGTAATTATCAAAATTATTGTTTTACACAATTTTGGGGGTCAGTTTATCTTTCTCAGGTTAGGATAACGAGACACCAAGAATCAATTATGTAGAGTTCCAAGAATCTTGGAAACAGCAGCTGAAGGTTTGGGATTAAACAGCTTCTTCAGCTCATAGTACCTCCCAACATCAAACTCTTGAGATTCCATCAGTTTCCTCTGTTTAGCCTCAAACCTGCTTTGGTAAAACCCTTCAAAGGAAGGCTCCTTCGATGTCCTGAGGAAAAAAGCGTAACCAGCCATGAAATATACCGATGTGACATAGAAACAGATTGGCTCCATAACATCCCATGTGAGCTCCCAGAACGTTAGCCTCATGAACCCTGCGGTCTGGATGATCAAGTAACCTAGACCAGCCCAAAGCTCTCTTCTCACCAAAGAATGTGCTTTCTCGTCGATTACGGTCTTTATGGCTTCAAGCTCTTTTAGTTCCTTTCTTCTTGGGTCGTTTGGGTTACGGATCTGTGGTAAAGGAATCAGGCCCTCGATTGATTTGGTTACCTGATCACACACATGACAAAGACCAAAAACAGAACACTTTTGGGTAAAACAAGAACTTCACCTCCTCATTTAAGATTTAATGACATCATTAACATTCAAAACACACAAAACAGCTTATGACACACAAACACGAAGGTGGCATGCAAATGGAAGAGAAAAAAAACAAAGAGGAAGAAGAAGTTACCTGATCAGGTCTTAAACAAACAGAATCTCCCAAAACGATAACGTTTCCTGAATCGTCAAGCATTCTTGCGATCCAAGGTCCTTGAGCAGGATCCAACGAAGAATCACTACAAATACGGACGAAGTCAGAGTATCGAATCCATACTTTCCCTGTCTCCAACAGCTTCATTTTAACAACTTCGATCTGTGACGCTCTTAGCAACTTCTTAACGTCTTGCACAGTAAGCCCTAACGCCTCCTCCTCCGTCTTCACCGTCGGATGAGAAAGCCCGTCTAATCGAATCCGGTCCTTGTTCACATCAATTTCTCGAAGCTTCTCAATCAAACTCTCCTTAATCGACATCTTCAGAGTATCATCCACCCGAATCATGGAGTTTTTGTGCATAAACCTCCGTGGAATCGTTAAATCGCCAGGCTCTGGATCAATCGTGGCTTCTCCTGGATCATTAGGAACCCTAGTTCGCACGGCTAACGAAGAAGACGAAATACGACAGTTCATTAAACCCTGCGACGCCATTTTTGACATATTGAACAAACGCTGCGACAAAAGCTTCTTCATCATCACCATTGCAAACCAGACAAAACAAGACGGAATCTAAATCCAAAAAAACAAAGAGAAAAAAATGAATTCGATTTCGATTTACTACTTAAAATTTTGAACAGCAAGTAAGAGCTTTAAATAGGTAACCAAAGTCCTCTGTTACAAATTTAATTGTACGTAAACTCAAGTCTTAGGGAGAGATCATACACACGTCAGCAGATATATCACGAGATATTCAATAAGCTGCCTTTTCGTGAATATTTTGCTCGAGATATTGATTAGCTGACTACCGTCCACGTGGTTGGATTTAAGTTGATGATAATTTGCGGTGCCTCCATAACCGTCCGATTTAATTTTCCTTCTTTATTTTTTTAATAATATCTCAATAACTTCTTTGACTATGGGTAACTCAGACGTGTCGCCACATTTTCTGTTTTATTTTGTTTACATCTAGTAAAATGATAAAAGAGAAGTTTATCTTTTACATATAGTAGATGATTTTTTGCCTAGATAATATAATGTCTCTATAAGGAAACTCAGTAATTTTTGAAACAAATGACGTGTTGCCACATTTTTGGTTTGATCTTTTGCACCTTGTAATAGAAAAAAAAAAAGGTTGTGTATGTATGGTAATTCAGTAAATTGGAACGCACGGACGTGTCGCCACATTTTATGTTTTATCTTCTAAATGGTGTGTTACAAGAGATATGATTTTGTGATGTAATGTGTGTGTGTTAAGAGAATATTATCATCGTTTTGTGTCTAGATACATTATAACCGGTTTAATATAAATTGGTGAGGTTTTATTCTTTAGTTTAAAGTTTTGGTTTAGTTTGGTTATATACTTATATATGAGTTCTTGAATTTATTGCACCAAATGAGTAAGATTACCTTTAAATTTTAGAACCCTAAAATATTATATAGTCTTATCTCCAAACATTTATCATGATTCTTATTTTAAAGTAAAGATTATTTTTGTATATATATATATATATATATATATATATATAATTGTGTAGGATAAAACTATCTATTCCCTTCACTTTAAAACAACAAAAAAACACATAGTACAATTGTTTTATAGTTTTACACTTTTGAAGTTTTTTTGTTCTCTCCATAATTTAATTACTTTAAATTAATTTAGAAAATATACTTCAATTGTACAATTTTCATCTAATCATATATCGACAACCTTACTAGATTGGTTCGACATAAATGCTTTACATAAAAATTTATATCAACTTTAGATAAAAATTTCATATAAATACAAATAAACTTTAGATTCAGATTTTATTCAATCTAATAATATACTTAGATGTACAAAAAAATAATATAACTATGCTATATATTATATTGAAATGATCACGTTTACATTTAGAGTTAAAAATGATAAATCTGATGTTTACGTTCAAATCCAAATACATGTTATCGTGGTTGTACTGCTGATTGAATTGATGAAGATAATATAAATTTATTGTGTGTTTAAATCAAGATCGTGTAAACTCTATTTCCATTTAAATATATATAGTGAACAAACTTATTTTTTTTAATCCAAACTTATTTTATATACAGTCCAACTCAAACGATTATCTCGGTCAAACTAACATTCGAAAACATGGATAAACTGCATAATTAATCTAAAGTAGAAAATAATATATATCATTTTACACAACGATATAGTCAGTTTGTATTTCTATTAAGAATAGAAAACCAAAATAAAACATATCGACTAATTAGACTTTCGCTCGTAATAGACAGCCCGGTGACGTAATAATTATCAATGCATCGGTTCTTTTCTATAAACTTTGCTGGAAATTTATGCAAATGGCAATTTGTTACCTTGCGCAAGTGGCCAGTTTCTAGCTGCGGAGTATATAGTATATACCTTTTTAATATATTTAAAATTAAAAATGTAATTAATCTATGATGATTATAATTAAAAATATATATTTAAAATTTTAAAATCAACTATTAATTTTCTTATGTATACATTATAACTCTTTATTCAAAATCAGCTGCCTTAGAATCTTCACAATAAAATCAAGCGATTAACATGCATTCATTTGATATCCTGATGTCAATGTTGTAAAATATTCCTCTTGTCACTCATTCTCGTATTATAAACCACAACATCAATGAAAGAAATCAGATTCTGTATTTCATTTTTCAATTTTCAAGTAAGTTATATATGTGATATTCTAATTAGACGAATATATGCACATGGATAGGAAATGAACTGAAAACACAGAGAAAGAAACATGAAAGATAATATTGAGAAAATCCTAAAAGTTTTCACGCTACCTTTAATCTGTAATGTAACAAACACCACAAGACACGTAAGTTCCGAAAAGAACGAAAGCCATTACACAGTCATTATACACCATTACTTTTTACTTTTATGAGTAGGCGATTTTAATTATTTGGTGCCAGGTTAGACTAGATGGAGAGTAGTCGATATTTCGATTGGGCTTTTTTGATTTGGGAATAAAATACATTTAAGAATATTCATCAAGTAATTTCATCATTTATCTTTCTTCCTAATTGTTATATTCATCTCTGTCTAGTTGTACTCTCATGGGTTTACTTTATCTTAACTCTCTTTTGCTCGTTGACATCTTTGCTAATCTGAAGAACAACTAGCGAATCTATCAAAGCCAATCAGTGTTCTGTACTATCTATAACACATTGTTCAACATAACAAAACAGAGAGTTTCATATTCAAAAAGACTTCTCCTGCCAGAGACTCGCTCTATTACAGGCACATGAATCTTTTCAAGTTTCATTCATTACTATCAAACTCTAGAACCTGTCCGAGATTTCTAGAATTCAATCAGGGTTCTGTACGAAAACACAGAGTTCATCATCAAATTCAATCATTTAAGAACACACAAATTCCAAAGAAACAGAGAGTTTCATATTCAATCAGAGGCTCTGTTACACTACAAACACATGAAGTCTCTTTATATATTTCATCCGTTTTACTTTCCAATTTTTTTTTAGTACATGGAAACATAGAGATTCACCACCAACAAAGAAGAGAGCATTAACAAACTCTAGAATCCGATTTACCTTCTCTTCCGACATTTCTACAATTTCAATCTATGATGATTCCGACAAAGGGAGTCAACAATAACAACAACAACAACATATAAAAAGACACATAATCAGTTCTGTCTATTGGCAATATAATTAGCCAAAGCCAACAAAGGAGCAACCTTATGAGAATCAAACCCTAAAAGCTGATCACGAGCCTCTCTATTCAACTTCTGAGCAAACTCTCTAGATTTCTCCAAACCCATAATCTTAGGATAGGTCAACTTATCAGCAATCAAATCTTTCCCAGCAGTTTTGCCCAATTCCTTAGAAGACTTAGTCACATCCAAAATATCATCAACGACCTGAAACAAAAGACCAATACACCTCGCAAACTTCCTTAACCTCTCAATCTCATCATCACTTCCTCCACCGACAATAGCTCCCAAAACCGCAGAAGCTTCAAGCAACGCCGCTGTTTTATGCAAATGGATAAACTCCAAATGCTCTAAACCGACGTCGTTTAAGTCTAACCCTTCACTACTAATGTCCACGACTTGACCCGCCACTAACCCTTCTGTTCCTATAGCTTTAGCCAATTCTCCAACGGCTCGAACCACTCTCACCGGTGATACTTCAGAACTCGTAGCCGACGCTAAATGCTCGAAAGCGAA
Organism: Crucihimalaya himalaica; assembly: GCA_004349715.1. Classification (NCBI taxonomy): domain Eukaryota; kingdom Viridiplantae; phylum Streptophyta; class Magnoliopsida; order Brassicales; family Brassicaceae; genus Crucihimalaya; species Crucihimalaya himalaica. The sequence goes on along the minus strand of SMJT01000006.1, from coordinate 557,584 downwards.
CGAGAGAAGCGCGTCTCCGGCTAATACAGCCACGTCTTCACCGAACACTTTGTGGTTCGTCGGTTTACCACGGCGGAGATCGTCGTTATCCATACAAGGGAGATCGTCGTGGATCAACGACATGGTATGGATCATCTCCACGGCGCAAGCGGCTGGCATAGCGACGGATTCTTCACCGCCGACGAGTTCACAAGCGGCGATACAGAGAACTGGTCTGACTCGTTTGCCACCGGCGAGGAGAGAGTAACGCATGGCTTCGTGGATCTTGAGAGGTTCACGGAGGGGAACAGAGGAATCCAAAGCTTTGTTGACTGATTCGGCTTTGGTTATGATGTACGACATGAAATCGAAGGATGAGGATGAGCTGCGATTGTCTTCTTTTGTAACGACGGAAGAAGCAACGATTGATGAAGATGAAGATGATGAAACGGTGCGTTTTGAACGAACGGTGATGGGTTTAGTAAGAGTCATGAGAGAAGAAGAAGAAGAAGAAGAAGATCTGGATCTGGGTTTGATGAAGATTGATGAAGAAGAAGGATGATTGTGGTGAACAACAACCCATGAACCTAGACTCACTGAAGCCATGGCGATTTCTGAAATCTGTGATTTGAGATTGTTAATTTTTATATATTAATCATCTTCTTTTTTTTTTTTTTTGAGTCAAAATCAATTGAGAATTGGATTGGCCATTAGTGAGAAGCTACAAGTTACAGATAGGGTTGTGTTACGGAATGGGCCTTCTTAGTGGTGGTGATGACCATGTTTTTTTTTTCCTTTTTTAAATTTGAAAAAGCATCTTTTTATTTTCAACTGTTTTTATTTTGTAGTCTTATATTTTTTTTTCAAGTCCATGTAAAATGTTTTTATAGGCCGAAGATGATATCAATATTTTGTAAATTTTCTGGCTTAGATTGTTAATAAATTACTTGTGAATAAATAATATGCATTGTTGCTGAAATAATTACAAATATGCATTGTCAGTTTCCTAGATTTTTTTCTGTTTCTTTGCAAATATATACCACAAAAATATATATTGTTGCTTTGGTTAGTCTCAAAAATCATTAATTCATATTTTCATATGCTATTTTAATACCATAAATTGGATTTAGATGATAACATAACAATTACAGAAATTTCAATTGTTAACTAGACAGACAACGTTGCTACTTGTTTGTGACATAACGATTAGAGAATCATCTATCTCTAAATCGATTGTATTAAATATTTTTAAAAGCTTCCACTTATAAGGTTTTATCTTATTTTTATTTTTGTTGATTTTACACGAAAATAGTAATGTAATGGAATGAAAAATGCATACGGGTCAAAAATGACAAAACCCCTTATTATGGACTCTGACGTTTGATTTCTGACATGTGCGCTTGGTTAACGTATTAAATCATTAAAAGCAGCGCGCAAACTACCAAAATTTATTGTGAATTACGGGCCTAATGGGCTTAATGGGCCGATCTGGAACACAACAAACAGTGCCGAGTTTCTGATTCTGTGATTCAGCGTCGAGAAAAAGCTACGATTGTGTGTCGTTGCAACATTTCTTCGTCGTTTAGCTTCAGAGGACGACAATCCGGTGCGAGCGAGAGAAAGATTCGGCGACCTTTGATTCGAATCTACTTCTGTTTCTATTTTCTGTGTTTTATTCACCGGAATTTTCAACTTTGTAAGCTTCTTTGTCTTCCTCCTCCATTCTCTTATTTTTGTTTGATTGTCTTGGTGTTTAGCTTTCGATGTTCGACCTAGTCTTTGTTTCTTTTAGATTTCCGATTCTGATTATGTTTGAACTCCCCCGATCTTGGAACCTGTTAGTTGTTTATTAGCTTGTTCTTGAAAACGCGTTTTCATTTCTGAGAGCTTGTTTTAGGGATCTTCGGATTTGGCTTCAAGTATTGCGATTTATTGTGTGAAATTTTGATAGCTCTGTTTTATATAGTTGCAGTTGTGAATTTGATGTATCACAAGGAGAGATTTTGACTACTTTAATCATGACATACATTCTTTGATTTGTCACAGCTGTGTGTGTGAGTTTCTTAAGAAAGGTCAGAAGCAATGATTGGGTTATTTAAGGTAAAGGAAAAACAAAGAGAACAAGCTCAAAATGCTTCTAGAGGAGGAGCTTCTGTCAAGAAGCAATCTGCTGGCGAACTTCGTCTTCACAAAGGTATATATCTATGTAATTCTATTGAATCATTTATCTTTTCTTCGTTTCATAAATTGTTCTTGCATTTGGTCTCTTCTTGAAGTTTCACTTCTGGTGTATTTCAATCTTCAACTGTGCAGATATATCAGAGTTGAATCTTCCTAGCTCTTGTTTGATATCTTTTCCAAATGGCAAAGATGATTTGATGAACTTTGAAGTCTCCATTAAACCCGATGATGGATATTACCAGTTAAGTAGAGCTGTTTCATATGCCTTTCTTTGCCTCATGCTCACACAGTCACACTTAAAACTCGATCGGAAAACTCATTTCTTTCCTTCTTTCTTTGTTTCTTACCAATTAAACAGAAATGGTACGTTTGTTTTCACATTCCAAGTCTCTCCTGTGTATCCACATGAAGCTCCAAAAGTCAAATGCAAAACCAAGGTAGGCTCCTTCTTTTACTTTCCTTATAGTTTCCATCTTCTATTTCAGAATTGCTTGTGTTGTATACATATTTATAAATTCTGTTTGTTTGTTTTCTTGTTTAGGTTTATCATCCAAATATTGATTTAGAAGGAAACGTTTGCCTGAACATCTTGCGTGAAGACTGGAAACCGGTTCTTAACATAAACACAGTTATCTATGGACTTTTCCATCTTTTCACGGTATATCAGCCAGACAGTTAGATCAAACTACAGGTTTTGTGTTATTTTGGTTTCTGAACTGAGTGTTTATTTTCACACAGGAACCCAATTCCGAAGATCCTTTGAACCATGATGCAGCAGCAGTTTTAAGGGATAACCCTAAGCTGTTTGAGACCAATGTTCGGAGGGCCATGACCGGTGGATATGTCGGCCAAACCTTTTTCCCGCGCTGTATCTAACAAAGCTCTGGTTCGTCTTCTTGAAGCAAAAAGATAAGAACCAAACACTTTATCCACCTGCCATTGTATTTCTTCTTCTCAAGTACCCTCGTTTGTTTGTTTCATCCTGTAAAATTACATTCCGCGTTAAAAAACCCCTTTCCGTTGATCGAAATCTTGTGAACTTTAGTTCGCGAGAATTCGATTACGGAGACTGAAAACTCAAAATCTGGGTTGTATAATAACATGTTTGATCTTTGTCATTTCTTGGGTTTCTTCTTAATTATATGCTTGAATTAACGCAAAATAATGTTGCAAATATACTCCTCATAACTGGAATTGATTTTTGTTTGGTTCGGTTTTGCTAAAGCAAATTTTGGTTTCAGGTTCAGACAAAAAATATTATAAATATTATTCGGTTTGATCCGACTTCAAAAGAAAAAACTGTTACAAATTCTGTTAATTTTTTTTTATCCTTATCCAAATCCAATTTGATTCGGTCTTGGTTTAAAGTTTTGCTATGGATTTGGATTCTTTTGGGTTCATTAGTCCACCACCTCTGGTTCACATAGCGGTTTCAAAATCGTCTGTAGTATTATGAGAATCACAACAAGAGCCATCTAACAAGTTTCTCAGATCATTTCAGTTTCTTTAGAGCTCACGGTTTTAGCATTTTCTCGATCTTTCTGGAAAACAAAATGCAAAGGAGTGTAACAGAGACAACAGAGCCCAAACGGAACAGCCATCATCGACAACAGCCCCTTTGAAAGCGCATCAGCCTCACGAACAGATGAACCTTTCAAAGGATCAATACCACTCCTGTCATACCCAAACATTTTTTCGGACAAAATCCCAACCAAGGGCGCAGCAAAAGACGAAAATGACCCTTCGAAAGCACGGTCAAACGCGTAGATCATTGTACGGTGCCTAGGAGAAACAACTTCTGCAAACATCGGCGCATTCACTGCTGATCCGCACCAAGTTATGGTAAGACCCATCAAGAAGAGAGTTATTGAGAAGATTGAGTAGCTACTTGTGCTTTGTGGGATTACTTTAAGAAGAATAATTGAGAATGGGATTCCCATGAATGCACTGAATTGCGCACACATCACTCTTCCGGAATTGGGATATAAACGAGACATTTTATCTGCGATTATCCCTCCCATTAACGTTCCTATTGCTCCTCCCGTCGCAAATATCCCAAGCAAGGCCGCAGTTTGGTTATGATCGAAACCTAAAACAAACAAACAAAAAGATGGTTTACATTCAAGATCTCAGTTCTGGACCGATAATGGAGGTTCAAGATTTTCGTAGGAATTGTCATTTACCAATAAGCTCAAACCACATTGTAAAGAAAACCATTGCAGTCCACGGAAACGAACCAATGATTCCTTGTACGACGATTATCTGAAAGGTATGTACTTTAACGACGGATTTTGCTGCCGCCAATGAATCATTCCAAACCGAGGTCGAGTTTGTCTTATGAACCAATACTTCCTCTCTGTAATCACAAGCAAAATAACACCATCAACCTTCTGCCCTTAAGTCTTACAAAGTAGGTGACAATATTGAGTTTTTTCCGTTACCGTTCAGTGTTTTTTCTCGGGTCAACAACGAAGAGAAAAACAAGTAATCCGATCACAGCGCTAAGCGTTGCCATCATTATGAAAGCACAACGCCATCCTGGTATGCCCCAAAACTGTGAACCAGCCATAACCGTTGCTACAACACCTCCTCCGATACCACCAATCGTACCAATGAGGTTCAACAAACCAAAACCAGCTCCTCTGGCACCATCCTTATAACTATCTGCGATAAAAGATTGAAGCGCCGGTATAACAATTGCCAATCCAAACCCATTCACTGCTCTCCATAAAGCAACCTAAATCACAAGAAACCCAAAAGATTAATCAAAAACTTTTTAAATTGAAAAATCTTTAAAGAAAAACAGATGAAAATACCTGAATAAAGTAGTTGCTGGCTCCAACTGCAGCAGTTGATAAAGCCCAACAGAAAGTACCTATTGCAAGAACAATGGGACGATCATAGGTAATGACAAGAACTCCTGCTAATGGCGATGCAAGTCCTTGAACAAAGTTTCTTACGAATGTTAAGTAGCCTAAATCTGATGGTCCTGCGTTAAATGCTTCACTCACTTCTTTATAAACCGAAGGCAATAGATTCTCGTCTGCTCGTTCCATGATCGCAGCTAAGTTTATGAGAATCAATGATATCGAAACACCCAAAAACGTTCCTGTTCTGTTCAAAAAAAAAAAAAAAAAACAGAGACAAAATAAGATTCAGAACCAGAGACTATGAAACAGTACAGTTAATCATCTTCTGTGATTACAACACCGTCGACTAAACAGATCTACGAATCAATCTAAGAATCCTAAAGGTATAAACAGATTTTGAATCGAATAAAGATAAAAACCCAGAAGGAGAAAAGTCAAAAAAGGAACTTACTTTATCTTCTTCATGTTGTTAGTACGATGATGGCGAGGGAACAGAGACCGGAGATATTCAAAAGCGACGGAGACGAAACCGGAACGAGGTCGAGCACGACCCATCAAAAAAACCCAAAACCTGAGCTCCCGATTAACCGGAGCCGGAGATAGGTTGGTTTCTGTAATATCGGATCTAAAAAACCCCACGCCAATCGTACGAGGATACAATTGAAGTCTGACCCGCCGAATATTACTAATTACAGGTATGTTTTTGGATAATGTTTTTGTTTTTGACGTCATCTTAATATTAGATAAAACAAGTGGCCTTTATGTAGTTTAAATCTACATTTAATTAAACGTAGATTAAAACTAAACTAAACGTCATCTCATTAAGCACGTATCCTAACGTGGTGGGTGGATCGTTACAGGGTAAACGTCAGAGAACATGGTTTCATTACTCTTTTATTAAGTTAACACATAACCGGGTTTTTACCTGCTTTCGATTTTCCAATAACCGGATGTCTACAGTACGCGCCCCGTAAGTAGGCATGACCAAAATCAAACCATAACCGTATTTCGGACCGTAACTGGACCGTAATCGTATACAACGGTTAAAAACCATAACCGTTACGTAAAAATAAATTAGTTACGATTTAAAATTATATTAACCGTAATCGTATCAAATCCGTTGGTTAACCATACAAATAACCACATAGTTAAAAGTTTAAAATATAATTTAACTGTGTATAATGTAAGAAAAAAATTAAAAACAAGTACAATATAACGCATTTGAAAAAATTTACGTCTAAAAAATGATATTCTTCTAAATATAATTAAGTTATAATGATACGTACGTTAATCGAAATCACATATTTTTCATCATATTAAAAGCAGTATAACAATTTGGGTAATTCGTAAGTTTTCAAACATTTTCATATTAAATTATTTTTAATTCTATTTTATTTTGTATTTGATGTTGATTTTTTCTATTTTGAATCAATGATTTCGAAAACCTACAATAATACTTGTCAATGCAATATTCATTGTCCACGAAAAAAAATATAATAAGATAATTAACTTGGATAGAAAATAAAAAGACAATTATTTATCAGATCATCGTTTAATTTTTATTATGAAAATTAAAAAACATATGGATTCGTCTCGAATATTAATCGTATCGTAATTATTATTAACCTTGACAAAAAAATCATAATTAATCTAATCTAACCGTTTTTAACCGTAACCGTTTTAACCATATACAAAGTGGTTAACATTATGGTTAAAGAAAATTTATAAATGTAGTCGATAAAAAATAAACCGTAATCGTAATAACCGTGTCTATCACGTTTGTGTCGTCACCGCTGACGTCAATCGAAACGTCAGAAGAAGTAATTTTGAAAGCTTTATATTATTTTTTTCTTTTTTATTCACCCGGAACGGTAACTTATCTGACCGTTATGAATTTTTAGTTCCAAAAATAATTACCGAACGATAGCTTGTTTATATTATTTTAATATTTTCACGAGAACGGTAACTTATATGACCGTTTGATAACAATATTTATATATACCTCCGTCTACCTTCGTGCACACATCATACTTACTCTTAAACTCCTTTGTTCAAAACTCTAGTGTTTCTATTCTTTATATTGATTTTACAACTTCAACCTTATGTCTGATTTTCTCATTCCTCGAAAGACTACCACATAGATATTACCTTACAAGTTAATGTTTTTGGTCTGATTATTTTGTTCTCAAAATCTTGCATATATTTTGATGGAGTTAAAAAAAAAACACACATTTGATATATATATTTATATAAGATTTATATAAAATATATTTATATATTTATATAAGTATTAAAACATCATTAAATACTCATAAGATTGGAGTTAATGTATTAAGTCCGATATCTTCGAAAGTCGAGAGTCCAATGTACGCGTTAAGTGGCTACAAGCAGAAATCGGGTATTGTAAAATAATCTTTAAAGAAAAGTTGATATGCGTAATGTATAGCCACCGAACCGAAAATTTTACAAACGAACAAATAATTAAAAACGCAATAACCGGCTGTAACCGATGATGCATTGAACAATAGTGAGGATAGTTGGATTAGGAGGACTCAATGGAGGCCGCACGATTAATTAGATTAGTCAACAATAAAATAAAAGTAGATTAAATGTACGCGACCACGCCTTACATACAACATGAAATTATATTAAGATTCCCCCCCCACGTGAATGACAGATTGGATTTTTCTTGCATCACCGATTTATAGTATCTACAAACTTTTAGTTGTATGTTTTCTCTCTTTTTCAATTTGGATTTGTGAATATGAATGAGAAGACGTGTTTTAATCGAATAAAGTAATATACTCATTTTTGTCCAAAATTTGTTGATTGGTATGCAATAATTATAACGAATGACATTTTAAAATAAAATATTTTAATACATTTAAAAGATTGTGAAATTTAAGGAGTTGTTAAATTATTACTTAGTTGGCTTATGAATAATACTAGTAGTGGTGAGTGTCCAGCTGGTAATCTCTGCTTCCTGATTTTTGCTCACGCCTAACTGGAGCCGCACGTGCTCCGACCACGATGGCCAAATTGGTGTTTGTTTTCTTCTTTCCAGTTTTCAATACTTTAGTTTCCTTAATTCTTTGTATGCATGTAAATATCTTCAAAAATTAAAATATTTAAGAATTACAGAGTATTAGACTATAACTTTTGATATTTTGCCAAAAAAAGGCAACAATGGTGAAGAAGACACAAACATGAGATCATCTAATCCAAAGAAGCATTAAGTTTCCAAAGTTACCCATATATCTTCTTTTATGTTGCGGATATCACGGTCAATGAGTTTGAAAGTGATAAGTTATGGGTAAAACCAACATGTAAGAGTTGAACTAATGTTTGTAATATTATCGAATCCAATACGACCGTTTAGAACTATTTAGATGCTATATGTATTAAGGAATATGCAAAGATTGATTGTTGTATTAATGCGTTACAATATGACAAAATGCAATAATGTCGTGTTGACGTTATTTTGAAAACCATGAAACCAATGCAAACTATTACTACAAGCATATCCAGTTTTATTATTCTTACCACAAAAAGCAAAATAAAAAAAAGAAAAAAGAAAAAGAAAGAAAAAAAGATACGAATTCAATGAACAGAGGAAGAGAGGGAAGCAACGCGACGCGGGAGAGGGGACCACAGCTCGTGCGTTACAATTAATTGGACACGTGTCTTAGCTGACTTCCAAATATCGATCCCACGTGTAGACACGGATCGCACGTGCGGAGATAAATGAATATTTTAATTTATTTATAAACTTCTTTAAACGACGAAATGGAAATTTACAGCCAATCAAAATAAATTAAAAGAAATAAGCTTCGTCTTCTTCTTCTTCTCTCTTTCTCCCTCGTGCGCCAGACTGACAAAGACTTCAGAGATAGAGATAGAGAGAGAGAGAGAGAGAGATTTACAGATTCAGAGAGCTTTTTCAATGGCGGCCGGAGGAGGAGGAGGAGGAGGAGGATCATCTTCGGGACGAACTCCGACTTGGAAAGAGCGAGAGAACAATAAGAAGAGAGAGAGGAGGAGAAGAGCTATCACTGCTAAGATTTACTCTGGTCTTAGAGCTCAAGGTAACTATAAGCTTCCTAAGCACTGCGATAACAACGAGGTTCTTAAAGCTCTTTGTCTCGAAGCTGGTTGGATCGTCGAAGACGATGGCACCACTTATCGCAAGGTATTTTCTCCGAATATCTCGCAATTTTAGATCGGAATCTGATCTTCTCTTAATTATTCATTATCCAATCGCTGAATCTGTGGGATTTTTTTTCATGTTTTCGGTTCACTTGAATTGTTAGAGACTCTTGAGATTTTGCGATTTGCTTTTGACTTTTCACTGTTCGATTGGGTTGAATTTTCAAATTTTCCCCAATTTTGGATCCTAACGATTTGAAATCTCATCGCCGTGATTAGATCTGTTTATAGATTTGGTGGTTTATGCTTTGGATTAGCTGATATTGATGCTATATTTAGCTAATTTCATCGAACAACTAGTTTGATTATAGAGAAATTTGGGGAAATCATTTTACTTCATGATGCAAAATCATTGACTTTGACGTTAAACTTGCCTCTGCTATGGTTAACCAATTTGTAGGTTTTGATTTTGTTTAGTTTTAGTCACTAAAAATGGCTGATTCTTGAATTGTGTAAACAGGGTTTTAAGCCACCAGCATCAGATATTTCAGGAACTCCTACAAACTTCAGCACAAATTCTTCAATCCAACCAAGTCCACAATCATCTGCTTTTCCAAGTCCTGCACCTTCTTACCACGGAAGTCCAGTCTCATCTTCCTTCCCCAGTCCATCTCGCTACGACGGAAACCCTTCCTCGTACCTTCTTCTCCCGTTCCTACGCAACATTGCTTCTTCGATCCCTGCAAACCTTCCACCTCTTAGGATATCCAACAGTGCGCCTGTGACTCCTCCGTTGTCTTCTCCTACTTCTCGCGGTTCAAAGCGGAAACTCTCTTCAGAACAATTACCGAATGGTGGGTCTTTACACGCTTTGAGACATCCACTTTTCGCTATCTCAGCTCCATCTAGTCCTACTCGTCGTGCTGGTCATCAGACACCACCTACGATACCGGAATGTGATGAGTCTGAGGAGGATTCGATCGAGGATTCAGGAAGGTGGATCAATTTCCAATCTACAGCTCCAACTTCACCAACATTCAATCTTGTTAAGCAAACATCGATAGCCATTGATATGAAAAGATCAGATTGGGGAATGTCAGGAATAAATGGGAGAGGTGCAGAGTTTGAGTTCGAGAATGGAACAGTTAAGCCATGGGAAGGCGAAATGATTCATGAAGTTGGTGTAGAAGATCTCGAACTCACTCTCGGTGGCACTAAAACCCGATGCTGAAAAACCGAAAATTCGAAGCATGAAATCAGTTTGCATATGGTGGTAAAAGATCAGTCTCCTTGTGGACCATAACAGAGCAAATCTTCAGCATTGTACAGTACATTGGAGCCGAAGCTCGCATGGCCGAGGGAAGGTCAAAAAAGGGTCGAACCTCTTAACATACGGCGTTACATTCACACGTTTATACTTTTAATTTTTCTCTGTGATGATAATGAATGTTCTTAAAGATATAATATGGGTTTGTTGATCACAGGATAAAGATTGGGTTTTGGAAAATAAATCAATCTGTAGAGAACTTTGATAGTGTATTAAGCTATTTTATCTTTACAGATATAGTAATTATGATATCCATTTTGCTTTCGAGATTTTTTTTTTTTGTTATTAGCTTAGTTTGTTTTGTCAAGTTAGGTGATGATATGAAAGGAAAGGTCCACGAGAGGAAGATAATGGACCCCTAACATGTGGTCTGTCTTTTTTTGTTCACTTTTGCAGGGACCTAAACAAACAACTACTTCTTCCAACAATTTGCACTTATATTATCATTTTCTTTCTTTTGTACTAGTTTATAATATATACACTATTGTTGTTATTATCGCATGTTGTAATAAAAACCTTTTTTTCCTATTTGTCGTAATTCACGATACATGACAACATCTTCAGTGCCCATTTGATGAGGGAACTACGAGATGACCCACGTTGGGTCCACGTGAGGCACTGAGGCTGGGTTGCTTCTTTTCATAGTTATTTTAGTTTGGATCTTGTAAATTTTGATGACCAAAACAAATATTTTTTAATTTTTTTTTTTTTTTTTGGTTACTTTGGAGGTGCGACCGTGCGAGAGAAGTGTTACGTACGTTAGCTACAATAAGGCAAGACCTTATTTTATTTAACGCAATTATGATTTACATTTATTTACATTAAAAATGATATAACTAGTATGTTTCAACTTTCAACAAGTCACAAGATTGCACTGTGTAGCTTTGTCCAAAACAAGGTAAAACAAACAAACACAACTCGATACATGTTTCTATGCCTGGCTCATCTCATCAAAACACCATCGTAACACGCAAAACAAACGACGACCCAAACACAGCTAGTTCAAGCAATGAATAATAGCTTTGTTATATATTAGGTCTTAGTGTCTTAGTACAAACGTTACGTTTAGGCAATATCAAATTACAGTTCAATTAATGTATGTTATATATGTTTATTTTGGGGTTTAATTAATGATAAATATGTTACGATTTTCAATCCGTTTGAATGATTTATTGCAGTGAGATATTTGTCCAATTCAATAGCTGCGATCTCAATACCTTCTCGCTTCTCTATTTATTCAACACAAATCCGTCCAATCACCAAACACGTTCTCACTTTACCAATTAAACAAAGCAAATCTCTAACAACTCCGAGGACTATGGAACTTCACGGAGCTCTGGTGGCTAGTCCGGGCATGGGCCATTTCGTACCTATCTTAGAACTCGGCAAACATCTCCTGAACCACCACGGGTTCGACCGTGTCACCGTCTTTCTAGTCACAGACGATGTCCCACGCTCGAAATCCCTAATTGGAAAAACGTTGACGGAAGCAGATCCCAAATTCGTGATCAGGTTTATTCCACTCGATGTTTCAGGTCAAGATCTGAGTGGTTCACTTTTAACTAAACTAGCAGAGATGATGAGGATGGCATTACCGGAAATCAGGTCTGCAGTTATGGGGTTAGAGCCGCGGCCTAGGGTTTTTGTAGTTGACTTGTTGGGCACAGGAGCTCTAGCGGTGGCTGAGGAGCTTGAGATCATGAGGAAACATGTTCTGGTTACTACCAGTGCTTGGTTTCTAGCTTTCACGGTTTATATGGCGAGTCTTGACAAGGAGACATTGTATATACATTTGAGTAGAATAGGAGCATTGCCTATACCAGGATGCAGCCCGGTAAAGTTTGACAGGGTTCAAGATCCGAGTAAATATATTCGGGAACTCGCTGAGTCTCAGCGAATTGGGGCTGAGGTGATAACTGCAGATGGGGTGTTTGTGAATACGTGGCATAGTCTGGAGCCAGTGACGATTGGGTCTTTCTTGGATCCAGAGAATCTTGGTCGGGTTATGAGAGGTGTGCCAGTTTACCCTGTTGGACCACTGGTTAGACCAGCAGAACCGGGTTTAAAGCACGACGTGCTGGACTGGCTTGGCTTACAACCCAAAGAGTCAGTAGTTTATGTCTCTTTTGGAAGTGGTGGGGCACTGACCGCCGAACAGACGAACGAGCTGGCTTACGGTTTGGAGCTGACCGGCCACAGGTTTATTTGGGTCGTCAGACCACCAGCCGAAGACGACCCATCAGCATCAATGTTCGACAAAACCAAGAATGAGACAGAAGCACTCGAATTCTTACCCACCGGTTTTCTAAACCGGACCAAAGATATTGGTTTGGTGGTCCGGACATGGGCCCCACAAGAGGAGATCCTGGCACATGAATCAATTGGAGGGTTTGTGACTCACTGTGGATGGAACTCAGTATTGGAGAGTATCGTGAACGGTGTGCCAATGGTAGCTTGGCCGTTGTACTCAGAACAGAAGATGAACGCGTTGATAGTTTCAGAGGAGCTAAGGATTGCGTCGCGGGTTAATGTTGCAGATGGGATTGTAAAGAAGGAAGAGATAGTTGAAATGGTAAAGAGAGTGATGGATCAAGAAGACGGAAAAGATATGAGAAAGAATGCTAAGGAACTGAAGAAGACAGCAGAAGAAGCTCTCAATAAGACTCACATTCCATCTGCTTACTTCATCCAAAACTAATATGCAAAACATGACAGTTTCTTAAGAATAACAAAATCATATAAATAATATTTATTTATGCGCCAAGAAGATATAGATAATGTTCAAGAACTGTGAAGCTTGTAGTAACAAAGACTGTGGTCAAGAAACATGAGCTTTGAATGCAAACAAAAGAAATAGACTGTGTAATGACTTGAATATTTTTGGTTTATTAGTGAGAGAAGTGAAGAAGCCATTGATAAACATCTAATTTAGAAAAATTTGGGAGGGGATTAAGCTGATACACTTACAGGTTCGGTAGCTTTCTTGAGCCATTCCATTTCGGTCTGGTTCATAAACGGGGCCAAGATGTCTTTGCATTTCGAATGGTATCTGTTTAACCAATCGATCTCTTCCCGAGTCAACTGGTCTAGATTGATAAGTTTCACTTGATACGGTGCCTGGGGAGAGAGATAAAGAGTAACTCAGATATGTGTGTTGATAAGAGAACCAGAAATAGTTAAGAGAAATGAGCAAGTACCCAAGTGATATGCTCAAATTGCAAGTAGCCCTTGTCGCCAAAATTGAATTCTGTCTCAGCATCATTGACAACAAGCACATTCTCCAGCCTAATACCAAAGTTCCCATCTTCATAGTAACCAGGTTCTGCAAAATAACAAAAAATAACCAGGCTTTTATAATATGATCAAGGATAACCAAACGGGAAACATACCAAGCGTTTGTTGCAGACGGACCATCTGTTACAGTCATGGTAGCTTGAAGAGGTACATTCCTAGCACTCGGTCTGAAACTAACTTGGTGAGGTCCTGCATAGTCCCAACACATAATTTCGCAGAAAGTTAGTTGATACTTAGAATTTCAAAAAGATTATTATTGATTTAATACATATAAGAAGAGAGAACAAAAAGAGGTTTTTCATCACTTGCCTTCATGAACGCAAAGGTAAGAGCCGACTCCATGACCAGTACCATGTCGATAATCCAAGCCATACTTCCACAAAGGAGCTCGAGCAAGGATATCAAGAGTATAACCTGTAATTTCGGATGAACCAATGTGATATATAACGGATCAATAGTCAAATTACTCTACCTTCAACATGAAGTCTCAAGTTAGAAAAGAACTAAAGTGACGGAGATCATAAAAGTTACCATTTGTTCCTTTAGGAAACCGAGCATTTCCAAGTGCAACATGACCCTTGAGCACCTAAGATGCAGCACATTATATATATTAACAAATTTGGTTATGCCAAATAATTATGACCTCAGTCTTCATAAGGTTATCACCGATAAGTACACATACTGCGGTATAGCAGTCCTTTTCATGAGCTGAAGGTTTTCCAAAGTGTACTGTTCGGGTAATATCAGTTGTTCCATCGAGATACTGCACAAATACATCAATATACATATTTCAGAGCAAAGACTTAAAATTTGATATAAGGGAAGCTTATAGTATACACTGAATCATGTGATACAAACCTGTGCTCCTGAATCACATAAGTAAATTTTGTCGGGGTCCATCTCAGCACATGCTTCTGGCTCTGGTGAATAATGAATAATAGCAGCATTTGAACCAACCGAAGATATAGTAGGAAAGCTTAAACCTCTAAAATGCTGCAACCACGTGAAGAACAAGAGAAATGTAATTCACATAAAAGTTGATTTGAAACAAAGAATTTGACTTTTCAAATACTAACACAAACGAACGATAAAAGAAATAATTTTAGCTTTGTCAATATGTTATATGTAAACATTACCTCTTTTGCAGCTCGGAGACTTTCCAGCTTATCGCTCACAGTCATTTCAGTAAGCTTCGAGGTTTCTCTGTTTATTGATTTTTCTCCATAAGCAAAACTCATTACAGAATGAACTACGGAAAAATGTAAAGCAATATCTGGAAAAAATACAAACAAAGAAGAAAGATGCTTACGAAGGTTTCTTTTTGTTTGCTTCAGCTTCCAAGAAGTATCCAGAGGCTCCATAGAGCTCTTGCATCTGTGGTTTTACGAAGATGAGTGTACATAAAACAATCATCAATATCATAGTATGAAAGATTCAATAAATTATTAAATTCTGTC
This sequence comes from Crucihimalaya himalaica, assembly GCA_004349715.1. Lineage (NCBI taxonomy): Eukaryota > Viridiplantae > Streptophyta > Magnoliopsida > Brassicales > Brassicaceae > Crucihimalaya > Crucihimalaya himalaica. Next base: position 542,330 of record SMJT01000006.1, on the reverse strand, counting down.
TATTTAGTACCTGTTTATCGAGCCAAACAAGGTACTGGACAACAGCTGCACCATCACGAACATGTGCCTTCTTGAGCCCTTCGAGCTCAACTGGGTTCTGACATAAGTGGGATGAAGCAATATATAAGTAAACCGTAACATGTATATAACGCTAAGATAGGTCACCATTTCAAAGAGCATTCATTATTACCTTCAAGGCTTTTGAGAGGGATATAGGAGATGGTTGCAGAAGAACCTTATCGACATCCAATTTTGAATAAATTGCATAGCAGCACGAAGCAGGATCCACCCATAATCGATCAGGCTGGTCAGAATCAATCTCCATGTCCTTCGTAGCGTCAGGTTGACCAATATTAGAGGCAAATGAAGAAACTAGACGATCTGAAGCAAGCAATGACACATCTGAGATCACATCTGTGTACTCCCGGACTTCTATACCGAGCCCTTTGAAATAAGCATTTGCCTTCATAACAAAATAGAATATTCAGAAGCTACCTAACAAGGTAAAGCATAACTCCGTATATTACCGAAACAAAAACAGAAGCTTGACCTCATCAGATACTTTCTTTTTGTCAACATAGAGAAACGCAGAATTGGTTGTAAGAATTGCAAACGCATGAACAACTGGACAATAAGCGACATCAGTTCCACGGATATTATAAAGCCAAGCAACCTGCATCAATAATCGTAAATTCCAATGAATACACATTCCAAAGCTAAACTAACAAAAGAGAGATCATTTTCTTCGAATCACACCTCATCAAGAGCAGCGATGACCAAGCCCCGCGCACCCTCTTGCTTAAGCTTTGCCCTCAAATCTTCCAATTTCTCAGAAACAGAACGGCCAGCAAATTCCAAGGGATGAAGAACAACTGGACTCATCTCAGAAGGTGGACGAGTCTTCCAAACTTCGTCAACAAGATCAGTTGTTGTCGTGATTAGTTTCTGATTCTTCTTGGCAAAAGATTTCCACCATCTATTAGCGGTATCTATCGAGACACACCATGAATCAACACCTATATTTGCCTCTTCTGGTAGATTCTACATTGTCCCAAACAAACACAAACCAAAAAAAAGTTCAATAAAAAAAAAAATCGAAGAAAAATCTCAAATATATTGATCATCAGCTCTATATGTGTGACTCACATTTGACATCCAAACTTCAACAAGAGGATCTTCTCCCATACGCATTAGCGTCCATTCGTCACTAAGCTGTTGCATTGCTTGCAAGAAGTATCGACCATCAGTCCAAAGCCTTGCTTCGTTCTTGGTGATAAGTGCCAAACCTATATAATCAAATTCAATTATGTGTAAAGGTCTCCGAATCTCGATCAAAGATCCAGTTAACGATGGTCGAATCCATAACGAGAGAAAATAGAACTCACCTGCACTACCACTGAATCCAGACACGAACTCACGGCGTTTGTCTCGCGCAGAAACATACTCGCTCTAAAGTCCATGGAAATTGAAACACGATTCGATTTATTACAATTTTAAAAATCGGAACTTTTATTTGGGTCAAATCTATGAATGAACAAAACATGTTTAAGCAAGGAATCAAAGATCGGATCATGAATCAAAAGGGGTAATTCAATCAAAAGGGGTAATTCATAGATCATGAATCAAAAGGGGTAATTCAATTCACAAATAATCAGACCTGGTGATAGTCTTCAGAAGGGACAACCAAAGCGTCAAGAGGAGGAGAGTGAGAGGCCATTAGTGACCTCAACGAAGAGAGAATCTCGGACATGGTGACGCCTTAAGAGTTCAGAGATAAATTTCGGTATTCGATATGTCTCAAGGACGAACGCAGATCGCAGTAGAGAGGATTAAGAGATTACAGTACACAACTTCTATACTTTACGTCTTCCAATGAATCCTAATGGCTGACGCAACTAAAACATTAATTTATATTTACCAATTGATAAAATCATTCATTTAACAACTCCAATGAAAGAACACGTAATGAAATTAGTTTATATTTTACATGAAAAAAAATTATCACAAAATATTTATTCGTAGAAAATAATCAAAAGACAATAATAATTATTATTATAAAAAACATGTACACACAACCATTAACGTAAGAACCCTATGATGATGATTGCAAAATGGCGAAACTGAAAACACTCATATAAAAGGAACTGAAAAGAAAGGAAGATTTTTTAATATGATTATTTAGCGGGAGGAGGAATTGAATTAAAAAGAGAAGAAGAAAAGAAGACACATTTTGTTTTGTTTAAGGTTGTGCAAGTCTCTTGACTATTGCAGCCATGTAGTTTCCTTGATGTTCAGCAAGTGCCAGTTCTGTTTCTGTTGCTTCTCTTGACCCATCACCAGCGAACACACCAGCTCCATAAGGAGAGCCTCCACGGATTGAGTCCATCTTGAACATCCCAGCTCCAAAAGTGTAGCCTATGGGTACGAATAACATCCCGTGGTGCACCAGCTGTGTGATTGCTGTCCAACTGCGACAAACACGACATGCTGATGCATAAGAAGTTTTATGTGATGCAAGATTCCACACATTGTTATGCTTCTCTATATTGATTTGTGGAAAGGAACCAAAGTATCACAGAAGCCAATTGACAAAAAGATAGAAAGAAGGGAATCAATTCCACAGAACTTGGGAGTAAAACAGCTGAAGGGAAGGAACCACTAAGTAAATTGTAAATGATCACTAAGAGTCTAAGACACATTAAAGAATCTATCACAGAGCTTAAAAATGCATTGCTATTTATAGGATGAAACACTATCATACCTAGAGATTTTGCACTTGTAAGTTCTCAAAAGTGAGAATCTAATCTAATCAAGTTCATTTTACAATTTTTTATAAATCTCCCCTTACTAACATAGTACTATCATACCAAAAGAGAGAACAGTGTACTAATTTGTAGCTAGATTTAGCTCAAAACAGACGCCAATCCAATAGAGTTTGGAAGCTAAGGAAGTAAGCAATTCACTAACAATCATAGCCATCTCTGAAAAGCTTCCTCTAAAGATACAATCCACCATAAACTATAAACTCAATTGTACTATACGAAGTCCTGACCACAACAAACTTTCAGCTTTAGCAACTACCCAAAAAACATAACATTCAAGATTGCATTAATTTCACATAGTGACCCAATCAAAGCTATACTTAAAGCAATTGAATAAGTTGTACTAAAAACTCAACTACTTAAGTTCAGAACCAATGCAAATGGTAAAGAGTCCCAAGTATAAGAAAGCTTACGCAGTGGTCTCTTGGCCACCTCCTTGAGTCCCAGTACTCACAAAGAATCCAGCAGGCTTACCAGCGAGACTCTGCTCCTTCCACAGTGATCCTGTCGAATCAAAAAACGCCTTCATCTGCGCAGCCATACAACCATACCTAGTCGGAAATCCAAACAAAAAACCATCAGCCGCCGCCAATTCCGCCGCAGTAATCTCCGGAATCTCCAAATCCTTAACCGGCGCCTTCATCTGCTCAACAACCTCCTGGGAAAGCGTTTCCGGAACTCTGAAAAGCGTCGCCTCCACTCCTTCAACGCTATCCACTCCCTTCTTCATCCTCTTCGCTAAACTCTCAACGTGTCCGTACATCGAATAGAACACGACGAAGATCTTGAGTGGAGACGACGAGATCTTAGGAGCAGCCATAGTAATAGCTGGTGTTGTTGTTCCTGCAGTATTCGTCGCCGTTGTTCGATCGCCGTCAATGGTGGTTTGATCATCCTCAATTTGGATCGGAGCATTATTAGTAGTGTCGTTATCATAGATTCCGGGACCATCACCGGTGGTGGCGAGTGACGACGGCTTCTTCTTCTTGCTCGGAACACATCCGCCTCCTTTCCCCATCGAGAATCTTCTCCCCAAATCTCCGTCAACGATAAATGGATTAATTAAAATTAAATAAACAAAAACAAATAAGCTGAAAACACTTTACTAATATATTTAATCACGACTCTAATAAAATCGTGATTAAAATGGGGTTAAGTGAAAATTTAACAGCTCACAATTTCAAATCATCACACTCAGGTCTATAAACGGCGCCGTATATGTCACGGCCAATGTTGAGTTGCTTATTGGGTTTAGTTTGTTGGTTTCATACAAGGAGTCCAACTTTTGAACATGTATAATTATTGGGCTTAAAGAACTATTGGCCCGTTTATGGTATGATAGAAACCCCAAAATAGTTGATTAAGCTTATTCATATTGGGCCTGTCAACGGCAACAAATTGCTGCTTGTATCCAAACAATCAAAGTAATAACAATTTTTATTTTGTTATTTAAAAACACTTCTGTAAACTAAAATTTTAATGCATAACATTGTAACTACACCACAAGAAAACATAGCATACTCCGACAATTGTTTCCAACAAAAAAAAACATCGGATTCTAAAGAGTTCTCAACGAAATTGTAGAAAAGAACCAATGGTCGGAAATTCGTCGGGTTATTTTCTAACTAAATATATGTCGTCGGAAATGTCTGTCATAATATGTGTGGTCGGAAACCCATAGAAAGTTTGTAAGAAATGTTTTAACTTAACCCGCATATGTTTCGATGAATATGTTGGTCATAAAGTAGTCGGAAATGGATGAAATGGGTTGGTGATTATGTGAAAAAATAAAAGAACAACATGCGGGAGATTATTCATTTGTACACTAATGTTATTTCTAAGACATTCATCGTTCATTGTAAAAACCTCATCACACTTTTGAGTACAAAACGATGAAAAAATGTTTAATCCGTTTTTAGCAATTCAGTAATTGGAACTCTTTATTCTTATCAATTAGTTAACTTCGTCTGCATTTTTTTTTATTTTTTGCTTTTCTTTATTAGAAAGAAAAATTATGTTTTTGCTTTAACCAGATGAAGTGAGACATTTTTTCTTTGAAGTTTGTTTTGTAATAGTTTTTCCCAGTTATTAATACTTTTTACTGTACCGGGAACCTAAATTTGAAGATGATCTAAACATTTTTATGCATGAGTGTATATTGTGCGTTTATATGTGTATATTATACAGTATTATAAGTACTTGATATAATGATTGCTTTCTTAGTGGCTAACTCGATGGTGTCTTTTGACTTGTTTGAAAACGTACTAGTATAAATCTCTACCTACGATCTAAGAGAAAAGGAGTTGCATAAAAAATATCAATCATAAATTCATAATGCTACAATTAGAAGAAAAGAAAGGAGAATATTTAATAGTTAACCACAAAGTCAAATTTCAACTATTGGTTTTAAGTAGTTGAAATTTCAAACTCTACTAGTAGAATGTTAAAGAAGATGTATTTTAAAATGTTGAACGAACATGTTAAATATTTGGTATTTATGATGTAGGTAGATAGAGCTAATGTAGATCTTGTCTGATTGGTTAGTTTTATTCCAACCGATATATTAATATATAAATACTTCGATTGATTAAAAACTTCCTTAATTAATTAATCTCATGCTTCTATGTTGTGCCAGGTACTACTTTGGACCACCATTAAAATATTACAAGATCGCGTTTAAAGCTGCAAGGACCAAAATGGAAAGCATATTACAATAAATTAAGACTAATTAAGAGAATTTTCTTAAAATATTTATGTTAAAAAATCCACACCCCACGAATCTAGGACCAAACCCAAGAGCAATCTAGAAAAGCCTCCTCTGTTAGCTGTCATCGGGGACGCTTGTCAAGTTAATAGCGATGCCACGTTTACAAAACCTATTTATGGAAATTTATATATTAAATTAAGGAGCTAATGACAAGATTTGTTTAGTTGCTAACCATGTGCTTAAAGCTCTAATAGTGTTTTGGGATGAAGTAGGAACCAGAGAGACAGGTTGGACCTCGAAAGTGGCAAAGGAATTAACAAAGAGCGACAATATATTTGTACTGTTTTATATTTTTAGAAAGTATATATTGTTGTTACTCCACGTGAATGTTCCTTGGACCGTCCACGTTATGTTTTGCCATTGAATGTTTAATCGTAAAGATTGTGATAGTGATTAGTGTCTTAATCGAGTAATTAGAATCTTTAATTGTTATTTTAAACAACGAAAGATTTAGGCTTAGCTGTTTGGAGATTTTCATGCTTATTAACCCACTACAGAAGGATCCATGGATTTCTATTGGATTTTTAAACCAACGAATACCAACAATTAACTATTTTAAATATAATTATCATTTTGTTAATAATTATACTATAAGTACAAACATATAATTATTCTTTTTTTTTATCTATTAAAATTTGTGAAAAAAATATTTTTGGCTCATAATTCTTCTTTTAAGTTATTTGTTCGTTAGCTAGTTTGTAGATGTGCATGGCCTTTTAGCCTTGACGTTGATGGCGACGGGCGCGAGACGGAGAGGCTTGTGTCCCAATTTTGTTTTTCATAACACATTTTGAGTGTTGACCCAAGAAAGGAAAAGAGAAAAACATTTCGAGTATGCTTTATTAAAAGCTTTTAGGGTCCCTAGCTTCTATTTGTTTATAAGTAAAACTGTGGAACGATTATTTACTGGTGTCGCAAATCGCAATCCATTTTATTGGTAAAACGATTAGGTCAATTTTTTTAAGTTACCAATGCTTATTATTATTGAAAGAGACACACAACCAATAAGATGTAAAAGAGCAAGTTCAGTCTTTCTTTTTGGTAATACAATTTTCTCCATTGCATGCATATTATTATTCAATATTTTCGAAGGTAGCTTTTTCACTAAAGAACTCTAACGCTTACAAGTTACAATCTATATAATTTTTTTATTTTTTTTTTGCAATACATATCCAATAAGACGCACTCATCAGTTTTGTAATTAATCATGATTGCAACCGATTAAAAAATCAAACGATACTCCTGTCATTAGCACCATGACTATTACATTTTTTTTGGTATCAAAATAGCGTAGTCGAGACATGCTCTTTCGGTCTTTTCACATATCTAAAGTGTATGCAATCATGGAAGTAAGTAACAAATATGTTCTTGCGGGCTAGTCCGGTTTTAGAGTTAAAAAAACGATATTTCAATAAATACAGTTTTATGCAAGAAAAGCAAAAACATGTTTAGTTGGTTTGATCTAACTCGATTGTGTTTCAGTGGAGCCGGTTCAATACATGAGCTGATATAAATTTTGTATTTTTTAAAACTCAAACATTTGATTCGTTCCGGACGTGACGGCCTCGAATTGTCATGTTGGCTTTTGATACTGCACAACACTTCTGCCTATTTTAATCCAGTTATAGGAATATAAACATGTATATGTATGTCTCGCCTTATGTTAAAGAAGTCTACGTACATCTTTTTTTTTTTGTTCACACAATCTACAGCTTAGATTAAATGCTCAAATTAAGGCGCAATTCAAGGAATATATTTTTAAAATAGTTTTCCCCCAAAGAATTTATTTCAAAAGTAAAATCCTTTTGGCAAACACAGAACCAATCATTGGCGGAGAGGCAAAACCAAATTATCGTGTATATGTATTTCCAAAAGGGCACTAACTCCCGGCGAATTTGTTTATTAAGATAAGACTTTCCAATTAAAGTAACGTATTGGACGAGAGAGCACACAAATTAATGTTAAATACTACCTAACGCGGGGATGCCTATGGCTCTAGGACCCTAAATTGCAATACATGCATGTGATTCTACCAATATATGTGCACATTACATAAGATATCAATTTCTTTCCGTGGGTCTAAGATTTTGTAGCCTTATATAGTAAATGCATGTCACATATCTCAAGGTTTTGGTAATACACATCATATAAGATAATGTATTGTAGTTTGTCTAGTTAATTCAACTTTAAAGATTGGCTGAAGATGAAGAAACTAATATTATTATTTTTACGACCATAAATCTATATATATATATATATATATATAGTAACAATCGTGAGAAACATCTCCTATCTAAATAGATATACAACATTACATGGTCTTCAGTGGAAAAAAAGTAACAATTTACATGGTCTTTACTTATATTATAATATGAATACATAGACTATAAAAAACTGAGATTTACTTATTTTTCTCCTTAGTGAAAAAGTACAGCACTGCTTATATATGCTGAGAAGGCTCGCTGTTTTTAGTCCAAATCCTATTGTATCGCACCTCTATGTTTAGCCCTTCGAAGCTTGAAAAGCTAAACCAACAAATTCAAATAATGCGGATCTCAAAATTTTCTCAAACTCGAGAATAATAGTAACTCACCCTAAACCCTGTCTACATATAGCTCTGGTGGTAAAGGGCTCACAGCTGTGAGTTCTGCCACTTGGGTTCGAATCTCGGTCATTGCGGTATTTACATGTGGGCTGCAGCGCTCCAGGAGTCGACACATGGAGTGCTATTTGGCCCCCACGTGGCTAATCTGAGCGAACCGATAGCTAATATGTGGACTCCTGCTCTGTTGGGAAACCAATAGCTAACACGTGGAACCCTGCTCTGTCGGGGAGCATTAAGATACCTGGGTTATCAAAAAAAAAAAAAAAAAAAAAAAAAAAAAAAACCCTGTCTACATGGGAATTAGGTCGAGGGTAATGCTTAACAGTAAACCCTGGGGTTGATTAGATTATGTGGTTGTAAGGGTTTTACAATAACTTAGTTGCTTTAACAATAACAATAAACCAATCATAATTTAGTTTTTATAAAATCACTCTTACAACTTTGCCAAAGCATATTGATTTTTTTAATCACTGTAATAATTGAAAAATAGTTACAGAGTAAAAATATTTTAAACCACTGCTACAACCAAATTGCCCTTATGTTTTCCTGATAAAATGAATTATATATGTATATAAGTATATTCAGAAAAATCTGAACTGATGACAATAAGAAAATAATCTAACTATTAAACTTAGATAGATTACAGCAAGTTATATATATATACCGGTTAGTAATATAGAGGTTTCTAATGGCTTAGCGATTAAGAAAATGTCCGGAAATAGAGAAATGCGAAATTGCCACGTATCTGGATTGAAATTGGCCGGTTTGGGAAACACGTTGAAACTCACATGGTCCATCGTTTCGTCTCGTTTCTTAATTAGGAAATCTCTAAAGACATACGTAACAATTCATTTCCAAAATTCCCCAATTCAGAGTTGCATCCCATTGATTTGGTAAAGATTCAATCAAAACATGATCTTTTTGTAACGTTACTTATTTCGAGTTTTAAGCAAAAAGCCAAACAGTTCTTCACGGATAAGATTTTCCCTCTTTGGAATATATGTGTGAGAAATATCTCCGTAGGCCTGTCTAGTCATCTCTTCTTAAAAGAAAATTTGGATAGCTGGATAATGTAATAGATATTATTAGTGTTGGATGATGGGCAAAATTCAAATTCCCCATATTTTCCCCCGTGTAATATGAAATCCTGAAATTAGGTCAATACTTTTATAATTTTTATAGAGTTGAGAATCATATAGAAGCTGGTAATGAAAATAGTTTTTGAATTGAGTTGCACCTGGTAACAAAAAAAAAAGATTTATGTTTTTCAAGCTAAATTTACTTGATTTGAAAGTAAAATTTAAAAAAAAATTGTGAAATAAGCTAATTTCAATATATTGGTATGATTTGAGTTATGGTTTAAACCGATTTGTATATTCCCAAGCAAAGAATAACATGGATGATGGCGATTGGCGGCGAAGGTTAATGGGAGAGCAAAAAAATATATAATTGGTCTGAAGAAAGAAAAGAGTCAGGTTAGAGGAGACACGTGGACCACTATGAGAGGTTGTCTGTTTTTATTGACTCGTAGAAAATCGTCACGTGGCAGATAACCTTGTCACCTTTACTTCTCTTTGGCGTGCCTGTCTTTTTCACCTCCTGCTTTCTAATTTTTTTTTAAAATATCATTATTGTGACCATTTTTAAATGATACTATATATTTGGACTAGGAGCGGGTGAGTGGTTTAGCCTGAAAACATATATCGATCGGTCTTTTTGAAATTACATCATGAAAGTTATGAGTTATTACTTTAAAGTGATTTTGACAGTCTAAAACATCATCTTGACAACGACTAACGAATCTTGTTTATAGATTCATATATAAACACCAACAATGTTTACGTATAACTGCTATATATTGGACTACCTAAATTTTGATTTGCCAAAACACTCATGCACAACAGCACAAACATTCATACACAGCAATTAACTTACGGTCCACAATCTCTCCAACTAATAGCATAGATTATTGTGTATATATATAATAAATCAAAGGATTATTTCATTTGTAGTTTGTGATCAGGCCTATGCACAGCAGTATCATATATGTACATATATACTTAAATTCATACAACCAGCTGACCTTGTCTCGTGGGACTATTATATCGCTCCATTCTCTTTTGAACCATGGCTGGCTGGTGCTGATGAAACTCCTTCCCGCACCGACAAGGGCCGGGGAGGGTGTCGAGACTGCAGGACGGCAGATCGATTCTTACCAACTCTTGACAAGAGACAATGAGACAATCCTAGCCGAGTGATCTTGAGACAATCCTAGTCGAGAATGCAATACCAAAACTATATGATCACCATTTAGCTACGTAGAATATCGAAACAGTTTTGATACATATTAATACAAGTCTGATCAAAATTACATATGCCCTAATAATACTCATGATGTGTGTGATCCAATATGTAATCAATTCTTGATTATAGTAGCAGTGAATCATACATAAGTTCCAAAAATAGGGTATCATATATCACATGCCAGACTTTTCGGGTGGTACTCTCAATATCAATATTTTTGGTTTCAATAGGGACATCTGGATATTTTCTTACAATTATTTTTTTAAGCACTTTACTTAACAGTACAAAAAATTGTGTATTGGGGAGGTAATTGGAGGATAGAGATGGATAGAGATGTAAGGGTGGGATTGGAAGAACATGTGAAGTAGTAGAGACATGGCAGTGTTTTTAAAGCAGACACAAACACTTACGAGAAGAAAAGAGGGAGACGAAAGGCTTTGGCTTACATTGTCTCTTCTCTATGGTCCTATTAAAATAAATATAAAGAAGTTAAAGATACTAGAAAATGAACGTGTGGTTGTGTTGTTATTCGCCACGTTTCGTTGTATTCCGTTCATATGACTCCATCATGTTCCTTTGTCCCCCCCCTTTATATCTCTTTACATTGTCTCATCATTATAAAAAAAAAAACAAAGCAATTTTCTGAAAATTAAAAACGTGACACATTAAATTCAATAACGAATTCAAATCCCCAGTTCAACTTATGAATGCGAACATAGTCGTTACCATCTAGAATCTAGATATCCAGGTATATGATACCTCTAGATACTGTATAAGATGTCGTCAAAAAAAAAAAAGATACTGTATAAGATTAACTGGGCTGAAGAGTTGAATTTGTATTTGTATATTATCATTCATTCTATCGTTTTATTAATTTTTGTATTTTAATCTTACCAAAAATAACCAAGTCAGAAAATATGGATGCGTTAGTGCAGTTTAAATTTTAAACATCAGTAATTTGATGACAAAAAAAAATCAATAATTCACTCTTATATATCAATATATTTAGTGTCTTTACGATTAAATTTTACGTGTGTGATTAGATTTCATTGTAGACCTTAATTACGGATTTTCTCAGTTACTTATGATTTAACTTTATGAATCTTTTCTAACTGTATTAAGATAAAATATATTTTTTCATTAAAAGATTGATCAATGTTATGTTAAGCACAGGAAATAAATAAATGTGTCAGTGGGAACCAAAATTAGATGTTCAAAGCTAAATTATCCCGCACAAATATATAATAGCAATATTCCATAACTTGATATCTGACTAGATGATATATAGTCCATAACTCTTCCAAAATTATAAACTTTTTATCTAATGAAAGTTTTAAAGATAAACCTTTAAAGCTAACACTATCCTTGAGACATATACACACACAAACACAAATATCTTTACCCAATTTAGGGGGTTCATTGGTGCAATATCTTTAGGGAGAGTCCACATCTACAAGCAATTATCATCATGGACATGAACATAAACCCATTTTAGGATAATTAACTATAGCTAAATAATGATTTGCTTCGAGTTCGAAGGCGTCTGCAAGTCTACACTTCTTCCAAGTCTCCAACCACTTTAAAGCTCTATCCTCTTTATCTTTTGATCCCCAAGAATATCCTCTGCGGCACCAAGCAAGTAATTTAGTCATTTATTTGCTCATTGGCTACCCAATAATTTTCCCTTTTGGTTAGTTTCGAAATATATAGAATAAACTCCGTTAGACCTTACGATCTGTTTTCTTGGACGTTGATACTATCCACATGTAGCTATATATCACCGAATTGATCATTTCTTGAATCCATATAGATTCTTAGAAAATATAACATCATAAAAAAAATACTCATCAACATATTACCTATCACACAATCTTGTAGTTCAACAACTTTATTATTATGTGAGTTTAATAACCAAAAAAAAAAAAAGCGAATTCTAATTCTATAACGAATTCTGGCCTATTTTTACAGCCCTAGTTTTCTAGCGAATAGGAGGGCACCAATTGTGTTAACCTAAATAAACAAAATCCATTGATCTCTAACCAAGAAAAATAGAAAGAAAAGAGTCGAAAGTAGTAAGGAAGGGACTTGATTGGGTCGTGGAGGACAGTGAGACCGGTGAATGTCCTTTCCATTGGACAACACAGTCTCATTTACCAATCAGTCCCTTCCCTTATGGCCTTATTGGTCTTCCCTCAACAATTTTAATACTACTATATATTTTACTAGACCCGTAAGTATTATTAACTGCAATAGATGAATTATCGTATCATTTCTTCTCCCTTTTTGTAATGAAATTTACTGGTGTGTTCACGTGCCGAAGCTTTCGACTTTTCATGCTCCTATCAGTGACGTGTAACTAAATACCAGTGGTAGTTCCGTAATTAAAAAAGAACAAGAAGCCCACTTCAGGAAAATAACATTTTATAACCAAAAAAAAAATAAAAAAAAATCATTTCTTGACACCTACACACCTTATAAATCATAGGTCTTCCTCTAACCCAACACAACTTCTCACAATTCATAAAAAGGTGAGACAAATTAAGACAGAGAGAGATCCAAGAACATGAACCACACGGTGGATGATGAAAACATGGCCTTTATCTCTCAACTGTACCCTGATGTCTACACTCAGATAGTACCACAACCAGGTTTGCCCCTTTTATCGTAATAGTTTGTCCGAAAATTTCATATCTCTTTTTTTTTTTTTTTGTGTTCGACAAACCTTAAATTTCATGGATTTTTCTTATAAAAAATACAAGTGGGTTATTTCAAAGTCTGAAAAATTCCCAAACGGTTTAAAGGAAGAAGTTATTCAAATTCAAGTGGGTACATGAGTCTTTCCAAAAAAACAAAGTTCTCGACCAACACGCATAAACCTAAAATTATTGATATCATCTACGTGCATGTGAAGTTGTGAACACATTTTTTTTTTTTTGTCAACAGTTGTGAACACACTTTAAGAATCTAAGTAAAAAAATCCAAAAAATAATTTTTGACAATGAAAAATCCAAACTTTATTTAAGATGTTTCTGTTTTTAGAGCATTATTTATTAATCTGCTTTTACTTCTTCGGTCGGCAGGAGATGTGAAGCCACCAAAGCGGAGGAGGAAGAAGAGCAAAGGAGCGTTGGCTTCCGGAGATGGCAGTAACGGTTTGTTTAGGAAGAGAAAGCTAACGGATGAACAAGTGAACATGTTGGAGATGAGTTTTGGTGATGAGCACAAACTTGAGTCGGAGAGGAAAGATAGACTTGCGGCGGAGCTAGGGCTTGACCCTCGTCAAGTTGCCGTTTGGTTTCAGAACCGTCGTGCACGGTGGAAGAACAAAAGACTCGAGGAAGAGTACAATAAACTCAAGAACTCACATGATAACGTCGTTGTTGACAAGTGCCGACTTGAGTCTGAGGTATTTTTCCTTTTTCTTCTTCATTCTTCTTTTCGTTTCTTCTCTTCTTTTTTTTTTTTTTTTTTTTTGTGCAAATAGTTTCGTTTCTTCTTTAATTCATATTTTTTAAAAATACGTGTAGGGATTGGTTTTAAGTTTCTCCATGATCGGTTCGATCCATGCTTGAAATGATGATAATTTAAGGGATATATTAAACAACTTTTTTCAATCCGAATTTTATTTATACATATAAAAAATGAAAATGCTACATACGTCCGAACTTCGTTCTTTTGTTTAACCTTATTCTTACACTAAATTGCATGATATAAATTAAATAAATTATGTAATTTAGTTTATAATTTATTTTGGTAATTATCTTTTGGCATAAGTGAACATGAGCTCAAGGCTCGAAGGAATTAAAAATCAATAAATGAGACAGAAAGTTAAGTCGAGAACCACAAAAAAAGTGACATCGAACAGTAGATTGCCACCTTATTACACAACATAATACACTTTATGTGTTCCGTACAATGTTTATTTTTCTTAAAAGTGACTTAAGTCTTTGTCAATGGGCTCAATTGTAGGGTAGGCCCACTGACTAAAACCCCCAATTTGATTGAAGTGTGATCAGATGCTTGCATTGGTGATTAGTTATACTAATGATTAATTTTACATTTTCTCCCTCAGGTTATTCAGCTCAAAGAACAACTCTATGACGCAGAGAGGGAAATCCAAAGACTAGCAGAAAGAGTAGAAGGAGGCTCAAGCAATAGTCCGATTTCGTCTTCTGTTTCCGTAGAAGCTAATGAAACGCCATTTTTCGGAGACTATGAAGTCGGAGACGATGGTGATGACTATGATAACTTGTTTTATCCGGTGCCGGAAAACAGTTACATCGATGGAGCGGAATGGATGAGTCTATACATATAAAATTACTAGCTTAATGTACTATTCAATATTTACTTATATCAAGTTAGTAGGGAAGCATATTTTTAAGTAAATTTATTAGATAATATAATTAACTGTTGAATTTCTAGTGTACAAATATATTAACGATGGGTTTCTCGCTAATGTAATTTGGCTATCTTTATGTAAGCAACAAGCCAACAACTACTTAAGTAGTTATTAGCAACTTCGTTGGACTTAAATATTAAATGATTTTTAAGTATAACAAGTAAACTAATTTGGGGTTTCACATTTTTTCTTGCGTTTAACCTATTCATAAACTTAATTTTCGGTGTCTTACATATTGTTTTGTACAGTATACTGTTAATTACTATGTATATATAGTTTACATAAATCTTATTTTACGCTGTCACATAATAAAGGAA
Organism: Crucihimalaya himalaica; assembly: GCA_004349715.1. Taxonomy (NCBI): domain Eukaryota; kingdom Viridiplantae; phylum Streptophyta; class Magnoliopsida; order Brassicales; family Brassicaceae; genus Crucihimalaya; species Crucihimalaya himalaica. The sequence goes on along the minus strand of SMJT01000006.1, from coordinate 527,116 downwards.
AAAGTTTATTCTATTAAGTTATTTTATTTTTATTTTAAATATAGAATGTTTAAAAGATAATAGCTCATTCGGTTGAACTTTTAACTTGTTGGAGTTGATGGATTCAGTAAATATTTTTTTAAGGAGACAAAGACAAATGCATGGTAAATAAGACTGTAAATTTTTTATGTAGCCTAGTAGTTATCTTTTCAAATAAATAAGTTTTTATTAACCAAAAAGAAGGGCGGCCCTAAAGCCTTATCGGCAAATATGTGCTGCAAGATTCGAAAAATCTGTACTTTTTAAATTGTAGAAGACAAAGGACTAGATGACATGCACATGAAGATAAGATGAGCAAACGGTTGAAAAGTTTGCACAATTCAAACAAAACAAGAGTTCGGATAAGATATAGCTAATTTTGGTAAAACATTCTGAGTCGAGTTTTATACTTAGTAAAGCTTTTATTATGATAAGAATACAGCTATATTTGCTCTATAATTAATATATTCATAATGATTATTAGTGATGTGGATCGCAATAATATAAAGTGAGAATTTCTTACTAGTCATCCAAAATTAATACTAATTATCAAACGTTTGAATTTATCACGTCTTAGTACACATTAATGTTCCTTTTATGATCAATGCAAAAATCAAAGTGTTTTTGCTCTTTGCACATGATCGGAGGTTCTTTGATCCATACATCTTTCTAAGAGTCAAATGTAAAATTTAAAAGTGCAATTTCTGAAGATCAAATTTTTTTTTTGGGGTACATGACATGATTAGAGGATCTTTGATTAAGTTGTTTTGGATTTTGATAGACGTTTGGATGTAGACATATACTAAACCCCTAATTCAAATTATCGACCGAAAACATTATGGTCTCATAAAGTTAGGAAACTGTGGACCCACGAAGAAGTGTTTGGCGAATAAGTAAAGGATTAGATGTACAGTTTGGGTAAATAGAAAGTGAAGTGTAAAGCAAACGTAATGTCGTGGCTCTTTCTAAAATGGGCTCGTTTTAAGTACTCGTAACCACTTTCAACACATTCACTGTATCATATTGCTTGAGTCGTCGTATCATGGGTTTAAGAAAAATATAAATAAAAGTCAGTGAACTTTTTTTTTATAAGGTGATCAATCACATCAATTACGTAATGGTAATGCTAATGTTGTACGAAAGATGCTATATTTAATTATTTATCTAAGATAAACGATTTGTCAAAAAGTGCAGTGAATTTTGATATCAATTATATCTGAAAGAAACTTGTCATTTTATTATTTGTAAACTGTGTAAAAAAAAACAATCAAAAAAATATTGATAGGTCAAATTACAGAATTACAAGACCTGGAGGCATCTTTGCTAGCACTAAGCAGTATCACGGTGCACCTATCAAAAAATTATGTTTCCAATGGGCTCAACAAGAGGCCAACAATATTTTAGGGAGGCTTATAAAACGAGGCCCAATGATCTCCAGAGGCCACCAAAACTAAGGGCCCGTCTAGAATATTAGGTTTTTCTATAATTTTGACGTCATGCTGATTAATTCTTATTGAAATTTTATGCATTACAAGGGGAAAAAATTATTAAATGTCATTCCAAATTATCTTTTAAGTATTAATTAAACGATATAATCAATATAAATCTACTACTAAATTACTAATATATTAGAATTGAGAATTAATGATGGAAATAAATGAGTAGATGAGTCACACCAAACAGTAGCTACCGTGTCAAAACCTTATCCAGTAACACGTGTACAGCTGGACCTCTCACTGTCGCACGTGTCAGATCATCAAACCCTAAATCTCTCCCAAAAGAAAAAAAACTTTCCTCTTTCTTCGCATTCTGCTCCTCCTATCGGACTTTGCCACACCAGATCGGAGATTCTCAAATCCTCTTTTTATCTTCTTCTGTCTAAAATCTCTCCGACAGATTCAATGAAGCACTAAGTAAGAGAAACACAACCCTAAGTGAATTATATCTTCTTCTTCTTCTTCTTCTGATCTGTCGGAGAGAAGAAAGACGACGTGTCTGCATCCTTTGTCTCTTATATCAAAAATCCTAGCTGGAGTTCCACATCACTACTTCTCAATTAGAAGAAGCTTTTGGTCTGTTTTCTTTTCTTTCTTTTTCTAACTTTTTATGCAAACACACTTGCATGTGACATATGTATTCGTCTTGGATGTAATTTGTTGATGTCAATTATACAAATAGAGGTTGTTTCGGCTAGTTTAATTCACAACTAGTTCATGTAGTTTAGGACCTTGAGATTTTTTTTTTGTTCTGCTAAAGAATTCGTTTGGAGGTTTTGGTTTCTGAAGCGTGAATTGTCTCTGTGCGTGTGTGGTTGACCTATTTAATACTACTGATGCATGATTCTAAGCTTAGAGGTGTTATTAGGTCTGAGGCTTTAGATTGCTATTACTGAAATCAAAAGGACATGGCCTTGCTCTTGTTCTGTTTAAAAGTTATTGATTGCTATCATTGGAAGCAAAAGATTTATCCTTTTTAAGTTTTGGATTTAGTCTTCCTGTACTGTTTTATGCCATTTGCTTCATATGATGCCACCTTATGATGTTGGTTTGTCTTGACAGATTCTTGATTTTTGTTTATAGTCTGAGTAACACACGTTGAAGAAGCTCATAAAACAATGGGAACGAGCGAAGAGAAGATGCCATTTAAGCCTTCCAAACCAACATCTTCGGCTCAGGTTGATCCTTCTCTTCTCCTTCCTTTTTCCACCTCTTTTGTTTTGTATTGGCAACAATTTCATGAATTATGGATTCTGAAACTTTACGGTGTTTGATGTATCTCTCTCTTTTTTGCAGGAAGTTCCTCCAACACCGTATCCAGACTGGTCAAATTCAATGCAGGTTCGTGTCACTGGCACAACTTTGCTCACTATTTATTTTTATAGTATAGTGTCTTCTTTCTCGAGAAACACGAGACTGCAGAACATAATAATGTTTATTCCTTTAGGCTTATTACGGCGGGGGAGGTACTCCAAATCCTTTTTTCCCATCCCCAGTTGGATCTCCTAGTCCTCACCCCTATATGTGGGGTGCTCAAGTAAGTTTTCATTGTATAGTTGATGTGATTCTATGAAAAAGAAGTTTGCATCTTTGTATAAGACCACTAACCTTGTTCATTTTTTTCAGCACCATATGATGCCACCTTATGGGACCCCAGTTCCGTATCCAGCTATGTATCCTCCGGGGGCAGTCTATGCTCATCCTAGCATGCCCATGGTAAGTTCCATACCATTAACACAAAATTTAGCTATCATTTGAAGCTTTTTGCTATGTTACATGGCATGCATAGATGAATGAAAAAGTAATAAACTTGCTCGACATTCTTCTGTTGTAGCCTCCTAATTCTGGTCCAACCAACAAGGAGACTTTGAAGGACCAAGCTTCAGGCAAGAAGTCAAAGGGGAACGCGAAAAAAAAGGGTGAAGGAGGTGACAAAACGCTTTCTGGTTCAGGGAACGATGGTGTCTCTCATAGGTGATTTTTGTAACACTCTATTCAAAGTGTTACTTGCTCAGTTTGGTTGCAGTGTTATATGCAGATCATGAGGGAGCTTGTATGTAATTATGATCTTTCCATTGTGCAGTGATGAAAGTGTCACAGCGGGTTCATCTGATGAAAATGATGAGAATGCCAATCAACAGGTACGTTTATGTGTATGAAGTGTTCTCTGTTACTTCAATGCTTTGTGCTGTGTTTAATTGAGTTTCATGTTAATGTAGGAACAAGGTTCAATTAGAAAGCCAAGCTTTGGACAGATGCTTGCGGATGGTAAGCTTTTGACAGCTGCAATTTTTATGTTTTTCCTTTGCTTGTGTTTTCCATGTTTCTTGACTTGGTAAAGTTTCTTTAAATAGCAAGTTCTCAAAGTACTACTGGTGAAATACAAGGTTCCGTGCCCATGAAGCCCGTAGCCCCGGGGACTAATCTGAATATCGGGATGGACTTATGGTCTTCCCAAGCTGCTGGTGTACCTATGAAGGTGTGACTAGATCATCATTTCACTTGCGAAGTAGCTTTTATGATTTGGTTATAGACTTCTTCCTCTCAACATCCTCTCTTTACTCAACAGGATGAACGAGAGCTCAAGAGGCAGAAGAGGAAACAATCTAACCGTGAATCTGCTAGGCGGTCTAGACTGCGGAAGCAGGTAATATTCATCTCTATGTTAGACTGTTAGTATTATTTTACTCTGTTTGCTTCTCATGTAATTACTCGGTTCAATAATAAACCATATCGAATAGGCGGAATGCGAACAGCTTCAACAGAGAGTGGAGAGTTTGTCAAATGAGAATCAAAGCCTGAGAGATGAGCTACAAAGACTCTCAAGTGAGTGTGAAAAGCTCAAGTCTGAGAACAACTCGATCCAGGTGCCATACTCTTTATCAGAAAATCAGAATCTCTCCAACTATTATCTTATTTCGCTCAGCTTGCATTTAAACAGTCGCTGAATGAATTACAGGATGAGTTGCAGAGAGTGCTTGGACCAGAGGCTGTAGCTAATCTAGAACAGAATGCTACTGGTTCGAAAGAGGGTGAAGGGAAAAATTAACACTTAGGAAACATGGAACTTTATAACGGACTATTATTGGGATTTTTCAACACTGGATATTCAGTCAAAGTTATTTGAGATCACATAACTATACAATCGTTTGACATTTTTGTGTAATAGAGATTTGACCTACAAGACTGTAGAAGCTGCAAAAGCTACGATTACACTTTGTTTTATTAGTCTTCGTGATTGGAATCCGATTCTGAATCTGAGTTTCTTTCTGCTGATGGTTCTGGTTCTGGTTCGGGGCTATCATTTGCTATTTCTCCTAGTCGTTGACCTGGTGGTGCAACCTCATTGGCTGGTAGAAAACAGAGCAAATAAAATACACAGTTCAATAACCTGATAGCAGAGTATTAGACTCTGTAGAAAATAAGAGAGTTTGGAGAACAAACCTGATCCCAAGATTTTGACAATCATTGATCGGACAAACCGTATTTCTCCTTGGTGCGACCTAACGACCTTCATCTGCAATTGTTTTGTTGTCAAGCATTTGATAAAGTAACTCGAGAATATGGAGGTCTGGAAAGCAATGATCTACCATTTCCTCATATACTCCATCCACGAGTCGGTCCACTCTAGCTTGGTGTCGTAGGAGGAACGGACGAATATGGTTGTTATATATTTGTTTTGATCCCTATAGTCGACAAATAAGCAAATTGGGATAGCAGAACTGATGAGTAACTGGTTAAAGCGTGTTAAACGTTAGTGGTTTTGAAGAGATTGGGATAGGTACCTCGACGGTTGGGAGTTGAAGCCAGACGAGGAACGCAAATTTCACATGATAGTAGAGGGGGAACCTGCAAATAATCATTACTTTGCAAGTTAGTCAAAGCCCTGTCTCTTGATGAAGTCTATGAGAACCATATATTATATGTCTAGCGTAACTGCAAAATCATCAAACTCTTGTATCAAGTTTCGAGACGTCTATCGTACCAGGAAATGATCTTGTCTGTGAACACTTCGACAAGGCTGAAAGAACCATAAGCTGCACAGAAGGTGAAGAGAGAGAGAGAGGACAAAAAATATCAAATGCCATGTGAAAGAAGACCAATCGAGATTGCAATAGACTCTCAAAGATAAACGGCACAAGAACAGTAGAGAACAAACAAAGAAGGAATTCGAAAGATCATAGCAATTGCAGTAACAATATCCAACCTGCCCAGTAAATAAGCCATTTTTGTTGTTCGTTCTCATTTCTACTCTCAATTGCCTTGAAGGTAGAGTACACAGGCAACCCGATGCCAATGGAACAGCTGCAAAAACAAGATTCAGACATACCCGCAAACGTTTCCTTTATAACCAAATCCTTGAGTCAACTACAGCTATAACACCTTCTTATAGAGTAAAGAATCCAAAAACTCGGCTGGAACAAATGGAACCCAAGATTCCCCAAAAAGAGATCGACTCTTGTCCAAAAGATACCCTAAAGTATCTCAACAAGTTGTAGAACCTTTGTCCATTCCTCTAAGCTAATAATAATGAGAAAAAAGAAACTACCTACCCCATTGCTTAAACATGTGAATGAGCATCACTCAATCAGATCATAATCTCATCAATCACCTACCAATCAAATCACCCAAATCATACCTCCATTTCATTCATCTTATTGTACCATTGATTTAGCAACTAGATGGCTTTCACATTACAATTAAAGAAGAAAAACTCACCATGCTGTACGAAGTACGATATTGGAACCAAGTGGAGAAAGCAATACACGCAACCCAACCTGAACATTCCACAGAGAAAAACAAATGTTTCCATCAATTAAGGAATTGAAACACCCCTTTCTCTAATCGGCTTCAAAAAAAAAAAAAGTAATACAAAACACCAATCCACAACAGAAGAAATCTGAATTCGAACAAGGCAGTACGAGAGAAGATGATGACGGAATCCTAAACTTTGTCACGAATCCCCAAATCACGGATCGGAAAAAGCCGTACAAGCGGAAACATCCATCAAATTGAACGAAGATTACCTCGCTGGTGAAGCCGGATCCGAGAAGCGCCATGGATGGAATCTGTGAAGCAAATCCGCTCATCGGCGATTCGTACGTCGGTTTACCAAATTGACGAACTCACACTTAAAAAAGGTCACTTATGTTTGAATAGAGTTTATGAATGACTGAAGACACTGGCTCAGGCAGAGACTCTATATAAGAAATATTTCTATTTCCTTTATTTAAAAGAGAAAACACCAAAAAGAAATATGAAAAGGCGGTAGATACAATTTCTATTTCTATATCATTGTTAAACCAAACCCGATTTATCTAAAACCGCCAAGCTGACGTGGCAACAAGTGCCCTTCCATGCCAGCACAGCACCAATTCTCCTTGTCGTTTCGCCACGTGGAAGCCTCTAACCTGCGCTTTCTCCAATAAACACTCAGCTTGAAAGTCAGCGAACTGGCTTAGCTGGATCGGCCTCATCCCGGCGGCGCAGAAAGCTTCCCGCCAAGTCATCTCACCGGTGTTTCTCCTATCAGCCGCCGTTTCCACCGCCGCGGAGATTTTAGGACGCAGAACGAACGCTTCCACTATCTTCTTCACCAAATCTCCGGGGGGAGCTGCGGCGTCGAGTGACTCCAGCACCATCGTGTAGAACTCAAGAGCGCTAACAAACTCTCGCCGGAAAGATCCAGATCCGGCGATTTCCGTCCATCCTTCACTATCGACGAATACGACGACCTTAGGCGATACTCTCCGTAAATTGTTCACGAAATCGGCGATTCCACTTAAACGGCGAAATATCGCCGGAGAAATCAAAACGACGGTTCTCTCTCCTTCAACAAACCTAATCGCTTTGAACGATAACATCTCAAAAGTCTTCAACAGAACGAATTCGATCTGGAAACGAATCTTCATCTCCGCCGCGAATTGAGTTAAGTTTTCTTTAACTAGCCTCGTCTCGACGGCACACTCCTCCGCCACCACCGCCGTAACTCTTAAAAACCCGCCGCTAACAGATTTCTCGGCGATTTCTCTCATGAGCGATGCGTATTGTCCACCGAAACCGATGTCGAAATCAACCACATGGACGAACGGAGAAGACGACTGAGAGCTCAACGAATCAAGGATTGCTTGGTTCGCCGTGAAATGAGAGAAGAGAGGGATGGGAGAAATACCGGAATATTCCTTAATGGCTCTGATCCTCTGAACGATCTCAGACCAAGAAGATAACCGGATTGGATTCCGGTTTGTTCCGGTTAAAAGCGAAGCGAGAGCTTCCTTAAAGTAAAACGCAGCTCTCTGTAACGGTCTACCCGCCGGAGATCTCAAACGTTGATTAAGGCGTGATAATATCACCTGAGCGAGTTGTAACTCGTCCGATTCAACACAGTCCACGACTCGGATAAGATCTTCAATGAAATCAAATCCTCCATTGTCGACGGTATCGAGAGAATTGAAACCGTACCCGGTTGTTTGGTTGTGACCCGGATAAACATCGGTTGAAGATTCGAAATCCGACGGTTGAATCTGATCGGGAAAGCCAGGGAGATTAGAATCAACGGCGTAAAGAGGCAAAATAGTAGAATCTGAGGTGGTTGTAGTAAAACCGGTTTTGAGTGAATTAGGAGCAGAATCATCATCAAGCTCCAATTCTTTCATAATAGAATCCCAATCCATGGAACGCATGACATGTTCGTCCATGGATAAGTGATTACTATCGGTACTGTTAGTGTTGTTGTTGGTCGTTTCCTGAGGAGATGAAGCTGGGATTTTCATGTGTTGTTGTGGGGAGAAGAACAAAGATGAAGCCTTTTAAAAAAAAAAAAGATCTTTTTTTTTTTTTTTTTTCTTGCTTTCTTTGTGGAGAAGAAGGTGGCGGGGCTTTTTGAAAGGTATGATTGGTAAGCTTTTTATCGTTGAGGGAGTGCGTGCAACAAAAAAAGAAGATTTCAACTTACTTGGTAACCGTGTCTAATACGGGTTTTTTTTTTTTTTTTTTTTTTGGTATATATCTTGTAAAAGAAAGAAAAATTGACAATGATTTGTAATTTGATTCCGTTTTTAATTTGTCTGTATAGATTCAAACTCTTAATTACATATTTCACATGAAATTCAATTCTAAAGGTGTCAATCGGGTTGTATGCTTATGTTTGATGTATGTATATTCTCATAATTATATATCCATATACTAATTTACACAACTAGCAACTTCTTTAGCTAATAATAATAAAAATAAAAATAAAACATCTCCAGCTCTCTAAAGGGCTAAAATACAAATAAAGTTCCTCTACTTTTTTAACAATAAAAAGAAATCATTCGACTGAAAGTGATCCAAGCTCCACTATGTTGATCATCAAGAAGGTGAAAGTTGAAAAAGGAAGTTAAAGGTTAATGATTTATTTCCTTTTTATTGTCTGAGTGGGATTTTTTTCCATCCTAAGATATTATGCACTACCTTCGTAAACATTTAACTGATAATTATGCCATGTATTTTTTTCCATCCTAAGATATATATATAATTTTCAGTACATGTATTTGTTACTACCAAACTAACTACAAAGTTTTTAAACAAATGTCAATCGGCAATAATTCCCGGTGCTTTCGACAAAAAAAAAAAAAAAAAAAGGAGTGACCAGTGGGCTTTATGTGGAGCCCACAATTGGACACAGTTAAAAAAAGCAAGGGAAAGTAACCGGGCCCACAATGGGCTAACTTTTGAAGTAATATTGTCGGAGACAATGACTTAGAAGCCCATGGGCCATTTTTTATTTTTATTTAACCGTACAGAGAGATTGACTGATCATAAGAAGTCAGCGCGTAAGAATCACGCCCACTTACTTACTTAGCCCACCACCCCACTTCTCTCTTTCCTCTCTAAGCTGCAAAGGAGACGAGAATATGTTCTCTTCTTCACTTATTTTGCAGATCTTTTTTCTTTCATAATTCTTTTGAATATTCTTTTTTTCCTCATTGTAAATTTAAAAAGTTTTATGATATTTCGGTTAATAAATTCATCAATTTCCAAGTGTAATGCATATTTCGAATTTGACTAAACAATGGTCTTTTTAACAATCAAACTATTCCTGAATATTTTTAGTTGATTGAAAGCGAAATTAATTTCAATTGTTAAATTATCTGAGAGCAATCTTAATAAAGATCGCCTAGTTTTTTTTTTTGTCAAACTCTAGCGTAGTATTTTATAAATCTCGTACGTGGAGAAAAGCTTCCTCTCATTGAGATATTATTCAACCTTGAATGTCATGGAGAAAAGGTTCCTTTCACCCTAAATACATTAATTCAACTTTTTCTTGCTTAAAATTGTCTTTTTAATCTTTCCCTGTGTTATTATTGTAGATTTTATGCGTTATAGCGGCTCAATTAACACATCAAGGTACTAAAGTTTTTTTTTGTGGCAGCTTTTTTTAGTTGTTTACTATTAAATTAATTACGTATGTCCACATTTTTGTTACTATACATAACTATATATGTTTTTCAAATAAATTAAGAGAAATAGTCAAGTTTAATATTCCGCCGTGCGAACGCCTACTTGCAGTGGGATCCACTTGTATCATAATCTCATGCTTAAACTATTCAGGTTCTTAATGGTAATACGCGGAACCGCGGGAAAAGTGCAGTGCGGTTCTAATATTAACAAAAAAATATATATATGTAGATATTTTTACTACTATTAGAACTGCACCGCACCGTACAGTTCCGTCACCATTTAGAGCCTAAGTTTATTTTCGTGGACACACATAAAATCCCATAATATTATAGTTATATTTGTGGAAAAAAAATGTTAAATGATTTATCGAAAATGTTAAACCAAATTTTCCTTATTAATATTTTATTTTAATAAATCCAATGTTTTTATGCTCCGAAATTATTTCGTCATCGATCACCAAAATGTTACGTCTTAATAACTTTGAAAATCATTAGACTTATCAGTTATCACTTCTGATTCTTAGCAATAATTTCATACAGCTACTGTATTTCGGTAAAAGATGATGGACCTATATGTATAACTATTTATTTAAATCCGATATCTAATACTTCGGTAACAAACGTTTTAAATGTAATACAATCTTTGAATAATAAATTTTAATTATTCATATATATATATATATAACAATAATACCTACATCCACATGATTATAATTTTTTGGCAACAAAAAAAAAATTGAATATTTCATTTGCTAATTAATACAATTAACACACGTGATTGTATATTTGAAGTTTAAAACAAACGAATGACGATCATATCTTATATTCCCACTCTGACAATATTCGTTTACTGATCGACCAATGGGTCATCTCGTTACCATAATTGTCCCACTGCCAAAGGTTTCTTTCTTATTCGTTTCTGTATTGGTAATTTTATAATTTGTACACTCGCCATAATCACGGTATTTGAAGGTCATGAATTTCAACGTTTGTGTGTGTTTAGTCTACTATCGAAAACAGTCTACTCATATCCAACCCTTTTGATTTAAATTTTCTAAATTCAATATTAATTGGTGAACTTCAATAATATTTATGTACAACGTAGTAATATTTTTTCTTGATTTAATATTTAAATTAAATTAAATTATCGTAGAGAAAAAATAGAGGCAGTTGCGTATTTTCTTGGAAGATTATTTCTCAAACCCACCACTACCCCAAAAATTAAAAAAAAATTATTAAAAAAAAGGTCATTATACTTAGGAAGTAAGGAAAGGAAAGGAAGGAGAGGCCGATGATAGACACAGACGCTTCTTCCCTCTATTCAAAAGAGAGAAAGCTTCATCCTTACAAAAGCATTTTTTTTTTTTTTTGTAGATTCTTATTTTATGTCATTCACAATAAAATAAAATAAACTTAAATACTTAAATATAAAAATTAAAGATCGTTCCATGCATACTACTGGAAATTTTTCTACAACTTATCCATGCATACTACTGGAAATTTAATCTGAAATTTTTATGGACTGATTGTAGCTATACATTAATAAGTATGTATTATATATATTTTACCGTTGATATGAAAAATAAGTATGTGTGAGATCTAAATCCATCTAAATTACGAGTGGTAAGTCTCGTAATTATCTAGTAAACTATATTAATCCAAACGGAATTATATGGATTTAGATCTCCATTACAGTTTTAATTAAAAAATATAATATGTATTTTCAATACTGTGAATATATCTGGTGGTCGAAAAAATTACTATGCATAAAATTCAATTAAGAATTCAACTAAAAATAAAATATTTATATATAGTCAATAATGTGCCGACAAAAAAATATGAAAGAAGAAATAAATGGAGGATGTTCTATTTTGCAACACATTGAGTAGTCACAACATGCCTTGGAGACTCTTCCGGTCTCCCCCATCAAGAATATATTACTTTACACGTTTTTTATTTTATTAATTACTTTTCTTTTGCTATTATTGTGTTTTTAGTAAAATGATATTGTTCATAATAAAAGTATACTTTTAATCTTTGTACCGGATCATTCATTGTTTGATCGTTTACTATTTTCTTAAAAATATACGATCACATCTTTTTTTTTTGTTACATATATTCTTACGATCATATATATCTTAGCAAATTGTTGTCTAACGTACCAACAAATATGCTCTGTTACTTGTAAAGATGATAAATTGTTTTTCGAAACAAAACATTGTACTATCAACACAATTATTTTCCATCATTTGATACTATCGAAACAATTATTTTATTAGTACTGATATAGCATCTGACTGATTCTAGAGGTCATTCATTTTATCGAATAATTAAATATATAAATCCATCATAGGATATATCTGAATTAATTCGTTTGTGCACATATGTAGTCTTGACTTTGTCTAACAAAACTCAAAATCCCCTATACAGGTGTTTTCTTATGATGTTTACTGACTTCGCTAATCTATCTTAGTTATAACCAGCAACAAGTTTTTTATTGTACGTATTTTAGTATTTGACGTGATTGTATAGCGTTAACTGTTTCAGTACGTAGAGCCGAACATGCGAACTGTTTATGACCATATAAGGTATGATATGATAAGTATGAAAGTTGAGATATAGAAGGATTTTTGTCCACGAGCCAACAATCAACCAAACACACTCACAAGTCACGTACGTTCTCAACTTCACTTCCATCGAATATATTTTTCCTCATTCATAAAGGCAAACACAATTCCTAATTCCTAAATCAATTCGCATCATAGGTAATGACTTTAATTTTCACACGTTACCACCTTTCTTTGATTCTAATTTTCTTTTTTGATATTTCCATTTTTGGGATTGTGAGGGTTAGAGTTGTGATGGTCAAAACTATAAACTTCTGTTTGAATCGGAGTGACTTCATGATTTGGTCTTCTCGTTTACGCATAACTTGAAGACAACTCCACATAGATGTTACGCATAAACTTTCGTGAACCGATCACTCTTATAACCCATGGTTTTTAGACCCTGTCAAACGAATATTAGTAAACTTATATCATCATTATTACTATATATTTTCTGGTTTGACTTTTATTTTTTTCATCTAATGCAAATGTTATCGTACACATAATAGTTAGCTCTTTTTTTTACGTCACATAGCTAGCTCCTTTTTTTATTTTTATATGTCACATAGTTAGCTCGTTAATTATGTATTTATTAAACATACTCTTGAATTAACTTTTACACATAGTTTAAGATAATCAGACAACTGAAGATGATGGACAAGTTAAAATTCTATACAGAATCCAATCACACAAAAGTATGATTAGAATGAGAATCTCAGTTCTCACGCATACAAGTTGGTCGAGCATTCACACAGTCACACACATACATAGAGTGGCCCAAACATTGAATAATCGGGCCTGTCAAATATGTGCCCTTGATGCACAAATACAGCTAATTTTTGGCGGTGTGCATATTTTCTAACAAGAAACTATTTTGCAAGTTTTCTTCAAATAAGTATTGGGCTAAAATAGGTTGAGTTTTGAAATTGAAATGTGACAGAATAGCGAATTATTCGTTAATTCCAAAACGCATCATGTCCAATATGCAAACCCCAATATCGCCTTCGATAAAAACTATGCACTGCCATCACTTGAAACCGTGTCATTTAATTCGACTATCGCGCGATAAAAACTATGCATCTCTATTATCCATACATTCACAAGATTATCATAAACAGTTCTTACTAGCCAGATTTTTCAAATTCGAGCTTTGTATTTTAGCGGTCATTTGTTTTTGGTAACAAAGAACCATGCACTTGTCAACGTAAAGCAAGCACGTGTCCAACATTTCAGCCACGTTGCCATAAAAACCCCTACAGTATCTCTCTCTCTTCTTCTCTCATTCCTGTATATTATACGATTTAATACGCTTTGCATTGAAATAACAAAAAAAAAACAGAGCAGCCTCCCCCAAACAAATGACTAAAGTTACGGAGTCGCTACTCTCTGTTCTTCTCGTTCTATTATTCATATGCACTCAATCGTCCGCTAAGTCGAAAGAGTCCGAAGAAAACGACGTCGCTGTGCCGTCATGTTGCGGGTTTTCGTCGCCTCTGCTGGTTAAAAAAGATCAATGGAAACCAATCTTTGAGTCGAAGTTCGGACAGATCTCGACCGTTCAAATCGGCGATGGATGCGGTGGAATGGGACCTTACAAAATACATTCCATAACTTTGGAGCCAAACATGCTTTTGCTCCCTCTTCTTCTTCACTCTGACATGGTCTTCTTCGTTGACTCAGGTACATAAACTAATTAAGGTCTTATATTAGTCGAATTTTGTAATTGGCTCGGTTAACGCTGGTTACAAGTTACCAAAGAAATATAAATCTGTTTTTTTTTCTTTGGTTTGTTTACGGATTAGTTCGGTTTAGGTTAAAAGTGTTTTGTGATTGTATAGGAAGTGGGATTCTGAATTGGGTGGAAGAGGAAGCGACGAGTTCCGAGATAAGACGAGGGGATGTATACAGGCTACGTCCCGGTTCGGTTTTCTACTTACAGAGCAAACCGGTGGATATCTTCCTTGGAACCAAACTTAGGCTTTACGCAATCCTTTCCAACAACGAGGAGTGTTTACATGTAAGTTTGGTATGATTCCTTTTTTCATTTTCTTGACATCTTGATTTCTTCTCAATGTATCGTCTTCCATGGATGCAGGATCCTTGTTTTGGTGCGTATTCGAGTATCACAGATCTCTTGTTTGGTTTTGATGAGACAATTCTCCAGTCAGCTTTTGGGGTATGCCTTTATCTGCAGATGTATAAGTTAATATATGTACTATACGGATTATATTAATGCAACTTGGGAAGCAAGATACGAAACGTGTGAATTAACTCTAGTAGATGATTCTTTTGGGTTGTGCTAAGTGATTAATTAAATTCGATGGTTTTAATTAGGTTCCTGAGGAGATTATAGGGCTGATGAGGAACCGGACAAAGCCACCATTGATCGTGAGTGATACGCTGAGCACACCAGGTGAGGCCAACACATGGCAGCTCCAACCACGATTACTCAAACTCTTTGCTGGAAGCACAAACTCAATGGAAAACAAGAAGAAGAAAGAGAAGAAAGAGAAGAAAGAGAAGGTGAAGAAAGCAAAGACATTCAATGTTTTTGAATCCGAACCGGACTTCGTGAGCCCCTACGGTCGTACTTTAACGATTAACAGGAAAGATTTGAAAGTTTTAAAAGGCTCAATGGTTGGAGTTTCCATGGTGAATCTAACTCAAGCATCAATGATGGGACCGCACTGGAATCCATGGGCTTGCGAGATTTCAGTTGTGTTGAAAGGAGCAGGAATGGTTAGGGTGCTTAGGTCTTCTATATCAAGCTCATCATCTGATCAGTGTAAGAACATGAGGTTCAAAGTAGAGGAAGGAGATATATTTGCAGTTCCACGTTTACATCCAATGGCTCAAATGTCTTTTAACAATGACTCGTTAATATTCATTGGGTTTACAACTTCAGCTAAGAATAACGAGCCGCAGTTCCTAGCCGGGAAGAGCTCTGCTTTGCGGATGCTTGACCGGCAAGTATTGGCTGCATCGTTTAATGTGAGTAGTGTGATGATTGATGGACTGTTGGAAGCGCAGAACGAAGCAGTTGTGTTGGAATGTCCTTCTTGTGCGGAGGAAGAGAATGGGAGGCTTAAGGCGGAGATGGAAGAGAAGAAGATAGATGATGAGAGGAAGAGAAGACATGATGAGAGGAAGAAAGAAGAAGAAGAGGCGAAGAAGGAAGAGGAAGAGAGGGAGAAACGAGAAGAAGAAGAAGAGAAGAAGCGGTGGCCACCTCAGCCTCAGCTACCACCACAACCATTCCAACCGCAACCGCAACCATCGCAAGAAGAGCCTCAGGAACCGCAACTACGGATGGAGAAAGAATGGGAAATGGCAGGTGAAGAAGAGATGTAAGCCGGAGAAGTAAAAGAGAACGCCGAGAGAATGGTTCAAGTCTAGAGTGTTTGGGTTGTTGTTAATGGTTAGAACTTTGGTTCTGACGTCTCTTGTTTTTTTTTGTCGTCCTGTTTTTTCGTAAATTTTAGTATTGTTTTTGTTGTTGCCATGTTTAAGGTCTATTATGTTTTGTTTAAATGTTTGTAGATGGGGAATGAGAAATAACTAAAGATTTCCAAGACATTGTTGAGTCAGAGTGACGAAGTTTACTTTTAGTTATAGTAACTCTTTGGTTAAGTTACTATTCTAATATGGCAAATCCACAGAATCCTCAAAAATTGGATGTATGATGTATCTCAAACGGATTGGGCCTAATCAGATTTGGACCGGGCTGTTTTATATTTTCTCATCGCAGACGAGATCAAAAATGGAAATAGATAAATGTGATATTGACAAAAACACCCTCCATGGCGGTCCCATCGGTTATAAAATAATAGAATAGTCCGAAATTGCCCTAAAGAGTTTTAGTTTTCTGCATCACCCCTTTTCTTCGAAATTCGAATCTCGACGGCAGAAACAAAGACGAAGCTAAATTTCTCTAAATCTTATCTCCGGTGAGAGCGTTCATTCCGGTGGAACGATGACGGACTTCGAAGAACACGAGGGAAACGGTATGGCGGCTGACACCCTTTACGCCGAAGATAATGGTAGCCGAGGCGGCGAAATCGAGGATCAATTAGACTCGAAATCTAAGGTGATTTGCTCTCTGGCTATCTGATTTCTGGATGTTTTTTTCTGATAAAGACAAATATATGTTCATTAGCAATTAGATTCAACTGGGAATCGAATTTTTTATATAGGAATGAAGAAACGGAGATGGTTAGGTTTAGATCTTATTTATCTTCTAGCTCGAATCGACGATTGATCTTTAGTTTATTCATCATGTGTTGGGTTTTTGTTTAGTTTCATCGATTCTTGAATTGTAATTGACGAGTTTTTTTGGGGCTTGCGTAGAGAGAAACGCGTGACCATGAAAGAGAGACTTCAAGAAGTAAAGATAGAGAAAGAGAGAAGGGACGTGATAAGGACAGAGAAAGGGATTCTGAAGTCTCTGGTCGAAGCAGGGATAGAGATGGAGAGAAAAGTAAGGAGAGAAGTAGAGAAAAAGACAGGGACAGGGATCGTGAGCGTCATCATAGAAGTAGTCGTCACAGGGATCATAGCAGGGATCGTAGTGAAAGAAGAGAACGTGGTAGTAGGGATGATGATGACTACCGTAGAAGCCGTGATCGTGACCATGATAGGTGACTGTTCTTGAAACGAATTTATCTTTTCCAATTAAGATGGAATCCTTTTTGATTTTGTGGAAGGTACTGATTTGGCTTGTTTTTGTTTCTTTTTAGGCGTAGAGATGATCGAGGAGGTAGACGTAGTCGTCGGTCTCGTTCTCGCTCAAAGGATAGATCTGAGCGCAGATCAAGGTCGCGATCTCCATCGAAAAGGTAGCGTTTTTTGCATTTTTTCTCATTGGATTACTCTACCATGAAATAATTGCATCAATCTAATAAAGGTTCTAACCTCAATATATATTCTTGCAGTAAGCGAGTCAGTGGATTCGATATGGCACCTCCAGCCTCTGCAATGTTACCCGCTGGTGCTGCTGTTACAGGTATCCTTTTTATCACTTTAATTTAGCATCTTCTCATTGGCATAGTGTAGAGTTCAGACCTAATGGACGTAGTGGGTTTGATAAATTTTGGTTTCTCCTGAATAACTACAAAAACATAGGCTGTTTTTGTTCATATTTTACATGGGACATAACGCTAGAACTGAGAGCTTTTGTTGTTTGGTGTTCTTTGTGTTTCTTGTTTGCTTGTCTATTTTGGTAAGGCAACACTGGGTGTGGGCTGGTTCTTAAGGACGAATTTCTGCAATGGTTATATGGGTATTCCTCGTCCTCATTACATATCACTGGTTTTGTTAGTCTTGCAAATATTTCACCATACAAGACTTAAACCTCTCGATATCGCCAATGCATTTCCAGGGAAGGTGAACTGTGTTTTTCATATGTAATTTTCTCATTTATTAACCTGTTTTCCTTTTGTAGGGCTTCCTCCCGCACCACCAACTCTTCCTGGGGCTGGAATGTTTCCGAACATGTTTCCCTTGCCGACTGGACAGGTCTGTGGTCTTTACCCTTTTAGTTTTTTCTTAATTTATGTCTTTCTTGAACTAATTCTTCTATGTCATGCAGCCATTTGGGGGACTCCCTATGATGCCAATTCAGGCTATGACTCAGCAGGTTAGCTTTTATTTATCATGGATATATCATATATGCAAGATACTATGCGTTTCTGTTTCTAATATTGTCTCCTTATTTACTTTATATGTCTTCAGGCTACTAGGCATGCTCGCAGAGTCTATGTCGGTGGGCTTTCCCCTACGGCAAATGAACAGGTTAATATCCACTTTCTTTATTCATTTTTTTCCACTGAAATATGTTCAAGCTACTGATACTAACATTGATTTATTATCCTGTATTGCAGTCTGTGGCTACATTTTTTAGTCAAGTTATGGCTGCTGTTGGTGGAAACACTGCTGGTCCAGGTACGTAATCCTGGTGCAGATGCTAGTAAAGAGTCCTTTGTTGATGCTTGTATTAATCGTTATATTTTTATTTTTTTCTTACTCGCAGGTGATGCAGTTGTTAATGTCTACATAAACCATGAGAAGAAGTTTGCGTTTGTTGAAATGCGATCTGTTGAAGAGGCAAGTAACGCCATGTCTTTGGATGGGATTATATTTGAGGTACGTTTTAATGTTTACTGCGCTACCAAATATTTTGTTGAGTTTTAGTACTGTTATTTCTTTGGTATATAGGTTATCAACTGAATGCTTTTATTTTTCTTCTTCCAAAAACAGACACAGAACTAAGAAATTCTATAATATTTGTTCTCTTTCCCAGGGAGCTCCAGTGAAGGTGAGGAGACCTAGTGATTATAACCCATCTCTAGCTGCAACTCTTGGTCCAAGCCAGCCCAGTCCCAATCTAAACTTAGCTGCTGTTGGTCTGACTCCAGGTGCTTCTGGTGGGCTTGAGGGACCAGATCGTATTTTTGTTGGTGGACTTCCATATTACTTCACTGAAGCACAAGTCAGGGAGTTGTTGGAGTCCTTTGGTGCCCTTAAAGGCTTTGATCTTGTAAAAGATCGAGAAACAGGGAACTCTAAAGGATACGCCTTTTGTGTGTACCAAGATCTTTCTGTTACAGATATCGCGTGTGCTGCCCTAAATGGTATCAAGATGGGAGATAAGACTCTTACAGTGAGACGTGCCAACCAGGGAACAATGCAACCAAAGCCTGAACAAGAAAGTGTATTATTGCATGCACAGCAGCAAATTGCGTTTCAGGTAAACTTTTTTTGCTAAAGACTATTGGGAAGAAAAAACAAAATGAGCATGCAAAACATTTTGATAACTAACTGGAATGTTCCATTTATAAGATTAAAAGACTGATGATTTTCTCTTTTGCAGAGAATTATGTTACAGCCGGGTGCAGTGGCAACGACTGTGGTATGTCTGACTCAAGTTGTTACTGAGGATGAGCTTAGAGATGATGAGGAGTATGAAGATATAATGGAAGACATGAGACAAGAAGGCGGGAAGTTCGGTAAGAGACCTCTTTATTGCGTAATGTGGTCTATTTTGAAATATAAGATTAAAAGCATATTGATTTGTCTCTCTGTTTTCTTGGTTGTACTGTTTTACAGCCTTTTGCTATAAAGAATCAGCCCTAACATACACAGACAGGAGACTGCATAAACCTCCTAATCTATTTTTCATCAAAGGCCACTTTTTCTTAGAAGAAAAAACTAACTTGATTTTGTCTCTGTTTTCTTCTCTTGTATTCGAAATGTTTGTTCTTTAACTCTTAAAATGCAGGTGCGTTGACCAATGTTGTGATTCCGCGTCCAAGCCCCAATAGTGAGCCAGTGCCAGGCCTTGGCAAGGTTTGTACCAAAAACTTATCTCTCTCTTTCTCCACTTCTTGCATATATCTGAGTTAGTCTAATCTGACAGTCGGATATATTTGTGCAGGTGTTTTTGAAGTATGCTGATACAGATGGCTCGTCGAGGGCAAGAACCGGGATGAATGGTAGGAAATTTGGAGGAAACGAAGTCGTTGCAGTGTTTTACCCCGAAGACAAGTTTGAACAGGGTGATTATGGAGCCTGATGCCTTCTTTGTTTGCTTTCTATTACTTAAGTTTTCTAAGTTCTTTGCTTCAGTTAAAGACCCTTTTACGTGATTGCAAGACTAAGAGATGATCGAAACATCGCTTGTTATAACATTTCTATCTATCACCAAACCAATCTTTTGATTTCTTTCTTAAATGTTGATCTCATCTCAAAAATCAATGACCCACCCAGAATAACATCATTAACCTGTCGTAGATTTAACATGTGAATTAGTTGAGTAATATCTATTGTATTAATCATGTGAATTAGTCATTTAGTTTGGTTCTCTGCTGGTAGAAGAAGGAAAAAAAAAACAAAGAGAAGCCAAACTCGTAAAACCCAAAATCTCTGTCAAGCCACTAAACCCTAAAGGCTTCTCCTTTTTCGCCACCACCCTCCACAATTCTCATTTCTGCAAAATGGCTTCACCTCGCTTCTCTCTCCGCTTTGTTCGCCGATTTGCCTCAGCTGCCGCAGATGGTACGATTACCGTCGAAGCCGCCGCTCCGTCTTTAGGCAAAATCACTGTCTCCAAAGCTAAGTCCACTCTCCGGAAAGAACACGATCCAGACAAAGCCCTTAAGATCTACGCCAATGTCTCCGATCACTCTGCTTCACCTGTTTCTTCTCGCTACGCCCAAGAGCTCACTGTTCGACGCCTTGCCAAGTGTAGCCGTTTCTCAGACATCGAGACCTTAATTGAATCCAACAAAAACGATCCCAAAATCAAGGAAGAACCTTTCTACTCTACGCTTATCAGATCTTACGGCCGAGCCTCTATGTTTGATCACGCCATGAAAACCTTCGAGCAGATGGATCAATATGGCACACCCAGATCAGCTGTTTCGTTCAACGCCTTGCTCAACGCTTGTCTCCATTCTCGGAAGTTTGATAGAGTTCCCCAACTGTTCGACGAAATTCCTCAGAGGTACAATAAAGTCACTCCTGACAAAATCTCTTATGGTATATTGATTAAGTCATACTGTGACTCTGGTTCGCCTGAAAAAGCTATTGAGATTATGAGACATATGCAAGGTAAAGGCATGGAAGTCACTACCATTGCTTTCACCACCATTTTGAGTTCCTTGTATAAGAAAGGTGAGCTCGAGGCAGCTGAAAACCTGTGGAACGAGATGGTGAAGAAAGGCTGCGAATTGGATAATGCAGCTTATAATGTTCGTATAATGAGTGCTCAAAAGGAAAGCCCTGAGAGAGTTAAGGAGTTGATTGAAGAGATGAGCAGTATGGGATTAAAACCAGATACGATTAGCTATAACTATCTTATGACCGCGTATTGTGAGAAAGGAATGTTGGATGAAGCTAAGAAAGTGTATGAAGGGCTTGAAGGAAACAACTGTGCTCCCAACGCAGCTACGTTTAGGACATTGATATTTCATCTTTGTTACAGCAGATTGTACGAGCAAGGCTACGCCATCTTCAAGAAGAGTGTGTATATGCATAAGATTCCAGATTTCAATACTTTGAAGCATTTGGTTGTGGGATTGGTGGAGAACAAGAAAATAGATGATGCAAAAGGGTTGATTAGAACAGTGAAGAAGAAATTCCCTCCGAGTTTCATGAATGCATGGAAGAAGCTTGAAGAGGAACTCGGGCTGTACTCGAAAACCGATGCTGCAAAAGAGGCTGCTGCATAATAGCTCAAGAGCATTCCGATTGAAGATCTTATGTTTCCTTGATTGAGCTGTTTAAGACTTACTGAAAACTATAATCTAGTATGCAGGTTATTTATAAGCTCATTCTGCATTTTTTCTTTCCCCATAAATTAGCTTGTAAAAGCTTGAAGTTTTTGTTGGTGGTACAACAATTTCCAGCTTCATAGAGTTCACTTCTATGTTCTACTACACACTAGCGCTTTATGATGGATTCAAGTTTCTCGTTCATTTGATGTTGTCTTTTACATGTTCTTCTACCAGCTATTAAAAGGTCCAAGCCGGTTCTGTTGGTATAGCTAAGCTCTGCTTCTAGGTATAGTGGAATCTTAACCTAATATTATGACAAGGCTTCCCCTAATTTTGATTTGCCCGAAAGAAAAGAGTTACAAATCTTCAACAATGATTTATGGATTCTGATTAAGAAGTGTTCCGAGTTGCAACTTCTTTCTGATTAAGAAGTGTTCTGATTAATAATCATTACACAGATGACACCTTAATCTTATAAAATAAACTGTGGAACATTTTTGTTGAAAAGTATTTTTTTCTTCATACTAATAAGTCCAACACTAACTTTTGACGAAAAGAGTCCAATAGCACCACTCACCCGGAAACAGAACAGTACAAAGTTGGTGTATAAAATCTCCGGAATGTTCATTAAGTGAGCTTTTGAAAAACATAAATAACATTCATGTATTAAAGTCAACTTTTGACAATGCAAACAAAATTCTAAAATTTTAACAACGTTAAATCAGGAATTGTCGATGAACAATCCCAAACTATTTTTGTTGTTTTGAAAAAAAAAAACACAAAAAGTATTTACAACGCTTCGAAGCACATAATATATTCTCTTGTATATTTATTATACAGACGATTATAAGAAAGTCTTTTGAGTTTGTGATTTTTTTGGGTAATATTATGTTATCAATACTCCGTCGGCAAATAATACTACTGTATAATCTTAATATTTGATAATATATTCGTTAGACGACGTTGCCCACACGAGGTTACGGCTGCGCACACATGGGGTATACTGTATGTAGTCCGACACATTATAAAATATCAAAAGTAGTAGATATACTTTTCTTAGATTTTATATATATATAATTGAGACCAAGTATTATTTCAAGATCAAATCAAAATTAATTATTCAAAAGGATTTTTCTCTTACATCAGACCCATTTTTAGTAAGCTCCTTGTAGGTTTTTCCATAGATGTAGGTTTATCCGCAAGACGTAGGTTTTCGGGTTCTACTTTGTTTGTGGTATAGAGAGAAACTGCATTTATTTTTGATGGGTTATAAACTTTTCATTACAAATCGAAAGTTTTATTCGGAATAATTTGTTATCTTACTTTATAATTATAAAAATTATAGTATATACTGTATTAGTGTGAATCATTAATCACAAAAACATCTCTTATCTTATCTATATCAATAACTGTTTCCTATCGGAGCCATGTTGACATACCTGAGGTATGAGCTTCCTAATTCAGTTCTTTTTCGAGGTGTCTTTGTCTCACACACAAACCATTATAACCATCAAAAATATGCTACTGGCTTGATTAACAAAAAAAAGTATTTGGCTTTTCACATGATTCAAAGTCTAAACGAACGGTACAGCCACATGACTTTTCTAACAAATCATCCAAAAGTTCAAACTTTGAAAAATTATTAAAATGGACCCATGACGTTTTACACTCTTCATAGTTTGACCCCATGAGTGAAGCCAAAACATGTGTGTTTGGTTACACAGTGCATACAAAATTTTAAAAATATTCACGAGGATGAAAACAAAAAGCAGCCATTACTTATCCAATAATAACGGACTCGGTGTCGGTGTCTACCCCAATCTTCTAATCGAGAAATAAAATCTTAGCTGGTCCAAATTAACCCCCAAAAAAAGTCAACTTTGTACACATACGTTCTTATCCAAAATCAGAACTGAACTAATAAGTATAAATGCCAACTCAAGTTTTACACATCAGCGTCACCAAGTTTAACGTCTGGTCAAACTGTTAATTATTATGTAATTATTAATTAAGTAGAATTAATCAAAATGATTAGGATTAATAAGGATATTTAATCAATGGAATTAGTGTGCATTAGAATTAATTAATAAGAATTAATCAATGTGGTAATATGCATGTTTAGGATTAATTAGTTGTAATTAATCATAGGTTGTTAGTATGCATGTTTGTGATTGCATAGGTTGTTAGAATTGATTGCTTGCATGTGTGATTGCTAGTAGTATAGTTGTGTGTTAAATTCTATGTTGATAGAATTAGAATTTGTGTGTAGATCTTAGAAATAGATCTAGTAGATTATTGTTGTGTTGTCTAGTTATGAGAACTAGCTTTATTGTGTGTAACTCTATTCCGATAGAGTTAGGCTAGGTAGTTAGATGAGTAGGCCTTAGGTGTAGGTCTAGTAGTGTTAATAAATTACTTAAATCGTTAAGGTCCGTAATTAGAATCTTTGATCGGGTCTTAAGTATTTGATCACAGAACAATATTTTTCTATAAATATATAGATAATAATGTGGATGAATCTTATCCACTGGATTCAAATAACTAAAACCTCTCTTAACAAGCTTGTGGCTTTCACGAGTACTGTCTCTCTGTGCTGTCGTCTATTTTTTTCTCTATATATTCATCGAATCTTCTTTGGTAGTGAGAGAATAAGACCAAACTCTTAACGAACTTTCAGATATAAAAGCTTATAATTAACTGGGAGAGACATATATAGATTTAAGTCTGTATACTCTATAGTTTGCTAATTTTATTTTCTGTTAACGTGGTGGTGAATTAATCATGGCCGCTCAAATCACCGGTGAGAAGCCGGTCGGAGTTAATAGATTCGCTCTTCAATGTGCTATTGTCGCCTCCATCGTCTCCGTTATCTTCGGTTACGGTACGTATTTTATAAAAAAAATTCTAAAAATAACATTTTTTGTTGAAGATCATCGTGATGGTAATTTGATAGTTATTGAATAATATTAATATATACAATTAAATTTTCTGTGTTTATCCGTTTGTGTTAGTACAGAGACCAAGCTATTTAACAAACATTATTTACATGTCGAATTATTGGTTTTAACTAGATGATATATTTCTCTAAAAATATTACTTTTGAATTTTGATTATACATGCATATATCAACGATTTAAATTATGTGGGATAGTACTCTTTTTATTTTTAATGATCACGAGAACTAATAAGATATGTTTTTTTTTTGGATATGTAGATACTGGTGTTATGAGTGGAGCGATGGTGTTTATAGAAGAAGATTTGAAGACAAACGATGTTCAAATCGAAGTTCTCACCGGAATTCTCAACCTTTGTGCCCTCGTCGGATCATTGCTCGCCGGAAGAACGTCGGATATAATCGGACGGCGTTACACAATCGTCTTGGCCTCAATACTATTCATGTTGGGGTCAGTAATGATGGGTTGGGGTCCGAATTATTCAGTTCTCCTCTCCGGTAGATGCACCGCTGGGCTTGGAGTCGGTTTTGCTCTAATGGTTGCTCCGGTTTACTCGGCCGAGATCGCAACAGCTTCACATAGAGGACTCTTAGCTTCTCTTCCTCACCTTTGTATCAGTATTGGAATTTTACTCGGTTATCTCGTGAATTACTTCTTCTCCAAGTTACCTATGCATATCGGTTGGAGGCTGATGCTCGGTATAGCCGCGGTTCCGTCGCTCGTGCTAGCGTTCGGGATCTTGAAGATGCCAGAATCTCCAAGGTGGTTGATTATGCAAGGACGTCTCAAGGAAGGCAAGGAGATATTGAAATTGGTATCAAATTCACCCGAAGAAGCGGAACTCCGCTATCAAGACATCAAATCAGCTGCGGGAATCGACCCCAAGTGCGATGACGATGTGGTTATAATGGAGAATAAGAAGACTCATGGTGAAGGAGTGTGGAAAGAACTTATTTTAAGACCAACTCCTGCAGTGAGACGAGTTCTTTTAACCGCTCTTGGGATTCATTTCTTCCAACACGCGACCGGAATCGAAGCCGTGCTTTTATACGGCCCGAAGATCTTCAAGAGAGCAGGAATCACGACTAAAGACAAGCTTTTCTTGGTTACAATCGGTGTCGGAATCATGAAAACGACGTTTATTTTCACAGCGACTTTCTTGTTAGACAAGGTAGGTCGGAGGAAGCTTTTATTGACCAGCGTTGGAGGTATGGTCATTGCGTTGACAATGTTAGGATTTGGGCTTACAATGGCCCAGAACTCTGGTGGGAAATTAGCGTGGGCTTTGGTTCTGAGCATTGTCGCAGCTTATAGTTTCGTGGCAGTTTTCTCTATTGGGCTTGGCCCAATAACTTGGGTCTACAGTTCTGAGGTTTTCCCGTTGAAACTTCGAGCACAAGGAGCGAGTCTCGGCGTTGCGGTGAACAGAATAATGAACGCCACCGTGTCAATGTCGTTCTTGTCGTTAACTAAAGCGATAACCACCGGAGGAGCTTTCTTTATGTTCGCCGGTGTGGCGGCGGTGGCTTGGAATTTCTTCTTCTTCCTCTTACCGGAGACGAAAGGTAAATCACTTGAAGAGATTGAAGCGCTTTTTCAAAGAGACGGTGATAAAGTACGCGGCGAAAACGGCGCAGCTTAGCATGTTTGATTCGTACCATCTTTAAATGAAACGACTGCGCTTTAGTGGTTTAACTCTCGCTACACGACACCGTTTCGATGTAGTTTTGTGTGGCTTTTATTAAATTATATATAAATCAACGGTCACAATCGACGCACACTTTAAGTATATCGTTAACAATTTAAGATCAACGACTTATACATCGCCCAATTACTTAGCTAACAATGGCCCAGTAAGTGAAGAGAGTGAACTCTTTTTTTCTTAAAGCTTCTCTCAGATTAACAAAATCGAACCGACACTTTCGCGATTACACTGAATCTACTGAAATCGATTCGTGAGAGCTCAGATTTGAGTGTTAGCATCACTACTACGCAAGATTCTTGAGTTTTTAATTTATCTTTTGAGATCGAGATGAAGGTGAACGATGCGTTGCCGACGACGACGGCTACAGGTACGGCGACGGGAACAGCTATGGTGAATTCGAAGAAGGATAACTCAGACTCGGTCTTATTTGGACGAGGTCGATACAAGTTCTGGGCGTTTGCTGCGATTTTGCTTTTGGCTTTTTGGTCGATGTTTACTGGCACCGTCACTCTCCGGTTATCCGCTGGAAATCTAAACCGTTTCTCTGAAGATCTCGGGATTCCGAACTATGATAACCTCGACGTTCTGGTTTGTTACTCAAATTCTGGCAATTTGGTTTTGTAATTTGGAATTTGAGGTTTGGATATTGTGGTGTATTTAGGAAATGGAGGAGAGGGAGAAAGTGGTGAAGCATATGTGGGATTTGTATACTAATAGTCGTCGGATCAAGTTGCCTAGATTTTGGCAAGAGGCTTTTGTAGCTGCTTATGAAGAACTCGCTAGTGATGTGCCTGGTGTTAGAGAAGCTGCTATTGCTGAAATCGCCAAGATGTCGGTTCGCTCTATCACTCTTGATTCACCTCCTTCTCGATCAATGGTGATGATTCTTGACTTAAATTTCGATTTTTCTTTCTTTCTTAAAACTGGATTGTTTAGTTTTCATAGTTGGGTGTGGGATTAGTGAGTTAGAATCAGTAGATTCAGTTTGAATATATGGTAAATCTTGCCTTTAATTGCAATAGTTTTGGTTCTCTCCCTCTCTCGTTTCATAGTTTATAATTCTATTAATGTTCAATCTCGAATCTGGAGTATCAATTGTGAGTGTTCTTAGGTTGTTCTGTTCTGGCGACCAGCCATTGAAATTTATAGTGCTACTCATTAAGTTATCACATGTTAAGATAGAATGTCTCTGTATCCAGACATTCAAAGACCCATATGAATTCTCGATACACATAGTACCTTATAAACTCAAGGTCTAGTTTTTTGCTGAAGATTGGTGGGTCTTCAGATCTAATGTTAGAGTATAGTTGTTATTACATTATAGAGATTCTGGTCTGTATATAATACTATAATAGCATGTGGTTGAGTAGATTATGTCTTCTTAAAAATGTATGTTATGAGATTTCAGATTGCTATAGCTTTCGAGTTTTGTTTCTTGCATTAATTGCCAAACCCCTTTCGTATAAGTTGGTTGGTCAAGTTTGGCAGAGCTTCCAAGTTAGCTTCTTGATAGACATCAGAATTCATTTTTTAATATCTTCTCTTAGATTGTTCAAAGACAGAGTTAACCCTAGTGTTTTGTTCGGTTTGTTCTCAGATCGCAAGGGATTTGGGAAGAAACTTGAAGAGAATACTACACAAGCCCAGCAACAAGTAGCTGATAATCGTATTGGTAACACACGTTTACATATAAACCTCAGATCATATCTACTTGCTGAAGCCAAAAGATGAACTACCAAATGGATAGTTCAATTTGGAATATTAAATTTCTTGTTTCGAGATCACTTAACATTTTATCGATTGATTACATAGAGCTACTTTTTTATTAATATATAATATATATGAGAAACAATGGATGATTATGATAAATTTCATCTTCTGATATCTTCGAAACTTGGGACTCCTGAATCTTTGTGTTTAGTGGCAAATTCACCACTGCTAACGTTTTGCTATTGTAGATTTCATCAAACAAAGCTTTAACAATGATATCAAACATGATATGATGATATTTTTATGGAAGAAACATTTGAATTCTAAGGCAAGAAACCGTCGAGCCTTCTCTCTATGTCTTAGCGATGTGGAACAAATTGAAATTGATCTGGTACTCAGCATTAGTTTCGCGGCTGTCTTCTCTATTGGGCTCGGCCCAATAACTTGGGTCTACAGGTTCTCCCGTTGAAGGCTTGAAGCTAATTATTCTCAAAAGAACAATTTAGCGCCGGTTTTTTTTTTAATCTCGTCTTTATCACACGTCGGACAGCAACAACAAAAAAGAGTAAAAAAAATGAAGTGTCCGTACTGTTCATCAGAGCAAGGACGGTGTGCCACCACAAGCTCCGGTAGATCAATAACTGAATGCTCATCTTGCGGCCGCGTAGTAGAAGAACGGCAGACGCAAAACCACCACCTCTTTCATCTCCGAGCTCAAGACACACCTCTCTGCCTAGTCACTTCGGATCTCCAAACGGCGGCTCAACCGTCTCCGGAAGACGAGGAAGATCCATTTGAGCCTACTGGATTCATCACCGCCTTCTCTACATGGTCCCTCGAGCCTAACCCGATCTTCGCTCGCTCTTCCATCTCTTTCTCCGGTCATCTCGCTGAACTCGAACGAACCCTAGAACTCGCTTCGTCCACATCAAACTCTACGAATTCGAATTCTTCGACGGTTGTGGTGGATAATCTTAGGGCATATATGCAGATTATCGATGTGGCGTCGATTTTAGGGTTGGATTGCGATATCTCTGAGCATGCTTTTCAGTTGTTTAGGGATTGTTGCTCTGCTACTTGCTTGCGGAACAGAAGCGTTGAAGCTTTAGCTACTGCTTGCCTTGTCCAAGCTATTAGGGAAGCTCAGGAGCCTAGAACTCTTCAGGTACACTAAATCTATTACTAGTTTTAATTGCAGATTCAGCTACTGAGTCTTCATTTTCTTGAAACTGCTTGTAAAATTCTTAATTCAGATTGAAAAGTTTTGTTTGTAACTCATGAGAGTTTCATGGCTCTCCTTTGAAGACACCAATGAATTGGAGTTATATGTTAAATGTTATGTTAGGAGTTAGGACTCCTTTTATTTGTAGATGGAATCATTTACCTGTAATTGTATCTACCTTAGTGCAATCTGGCTAGTCCATTTCGTTCTCATCATTTTGATTTGAATGAAGTTGTGCCTTGATGGTTGATTCTGGATAATTGATTGATGCAATCTCTTGCACAGCTGCCATAGAATGCTGTCGAACTTTTTGAATTCAGTAACTAGAACCTGTGTATGCTAAGTTTCGGAAGCTTGTGTGTTGCAGGAAGGAATCAAGCTTCCGTGTTGGTGTATTCTATTTTCAATCAGTAACTGTTATTATCAATTTTCCTAGTTGTTTGATGATACTTGTGAACTATTTTCCTGGTAAATTAGCTTTCAGATGCATATTCTAGCCTTGGAAACATAAGTTTCTTATCTAGAGACAGGCGTTGTTACCACCCAATGTGGACCATTTATATATGAGCAGCACTTCTTTCAGTTCATTATTCGGACTAAATTTCTGGCTGATGTCTTTGTTCTTGCTTTGTACAATAGGAAATCTCCATTGCAGCCAATGTACAGCAGAAGGAAATTGGGAAGTACATCAAGATTTTAGGAGAAGCTCTACAACTAAGTCAACCCATCAATAGCAACTCAATATCAGTTCATATGCCAAGATTCTGTACCCTCCTTCAACTAAATAAATCTGCTCAGGTGTGCCACTGAACTTATACTTTTATTTTGAAAGGCCTAAAATGGAACGTGAATGGTGTATCAATGCCTGGACTTTTTCCCTCCTTCAGTGAGACTTAGATATAACTTCTAATGACATTTCACCATCGACTGAGACCCATTGCAAGATTCCAAATACACTACTCTGATGCCTATTCTGATCCCAACGTATTTGTCTGTTTTTAATCTTCCTAGGAACTAGCAACACATATTGGAGAAGTTGTGATCAACAAGTGCTTCTGCACCCGTAGAAACCCTATCAGCATTTCTGCAGCTGCTATCTATCTGGCATGTCAGCTTGAAGACAAACGAAAGACACAAGCAGAGATTTGTAAAATAACCGGACTAACCGAGGTAACCCTACGTAAAGTCTACAAGGAACTGCTAGAAAATTGGGACGACCTGCTCCCATCTAATTACACACCAGCCGTCCCACCAGAGAAAGCATTTCCCACAACCACAATATCTACAACCCGCTCAACAACTCCTAGAGCCGTGGATCCAACTGAACCAAGTTTCGTGGACAGAGACAAGCCATCTGTTAAACCAATTGAAACTTTTGATCAGACCTACCAACAACCCAAAGGCAAAGAAGATAAGCAGCCAAAATTCAGACAGCCTTGGCTGCTTGGAACTGCCAGTGTCATGAACCCAGGGGAGATGATAAGCGAACCTGGCAAACCTAATGCTATGGACTATGATAAGCAACAACCCGATAAGCAGCAGCTAGGCGATAAGGATACATTGCCTATTTATCTAAGACAACATAACCAATTCCCTTCAAATCCATCTCCATCTACAGGTATCAGCACAATCAATTGGTCATTCCGACCTTCAGGTGTCCCGGGATCTTCCATCAACTTACCTGTTGTACATCCCCCAAAACTGCCCCCAGGTTATGCTGAGATTAGAGGTAGTGGATCTCAAACTGGAAACAAGAATGTTAGTAATCCTCATGGAGACTTCTGCTAGAGAAACTATTAGATTAGTCTTGAACGTGATTATGATCTTCATTTTGTTTCTCTTCAGTGCACATACTCTTGTCTTGCCTTGTCTAGTATGCATCTTGGCTTGTAGACAAAATGGTTTCAAAATATGTGATTAATTGGATTTACAGAGCAGCTGTTAATTGGATTTACAGAGCAGCTGACGTGTTTTGATATTGGGCATTGTAATAGCCCATTTACTTTTATGCCCATTATTATATTTCTCTCCCAAATTATTCTTTTTTACCTTTAAGAATTAAAGATTTATCTAGAAGGTGGGCAAATAATTTTCTTTTTATAATATGATTTATATAAAATAAAAGTAAGACCAAAAAAAAAAAAAAAGGAAGAGTCGTGAAGGAACTTGCTACGAAGATACCATTTGTCAATGAGAAAACGTGCTTAGGTACGACGCAATGAATTGGTAAAATACCAACAACAACGCATATTAGCTGTCCATTTCCCAAAACGCCTTTTTTCTTTTAATTTTTTTTTTTTTTTTTGGTGTAAAACAACCGCCTCACATTAAAAACGCCCCAAAACACGTAATCTCCTCAACAAGATCAATCTTAGACCGTTGATCTTACACCTAATCAATCAATCTCGTCCGTCTATTAGTCCTAACCCTCTATATATATAATAACGCATCAATCTATTTGTTTCTCATACATATCCGCTTTATTATTATTCCTTTAGTGTATGTTCATTGTTATCTCCAGATCTCTTTTCTGTGCCGTCGTATCGGAGGCTTCCGCATGAAAATCGTCACAGATCTGCTTCCGATCTACAGATCGGCGACTTTTATGAAGAGATCCAGTGGCTCTGGTTGATTCTTCGTCATAAAGCGGATCGTAGCGGTCGAGATCTCCGAAGATCGTTGAAGAATTGGTAATTATGGCTTCTCGTAGCTGGATCTGATAATTGATTCGTTTAATTCGATTGAATTCTTTGTAATATTGTTTGTTCGTTGATTTGGGATTTCCAGATCTGATCTTGGATCATGAAATCGGCCTCGAGGTTCGTCAGAGCTGTTATTTGAGCTACAAGGATTGTGATGATGTGATGAATCCGTCAATTCTCGATCGAGCTAGAGAGGAGAGATTGAAGAAGAGCGAGGAGGCAGATATGTGATTGATGTGAGTTGAGTTTTGATGATGGATGTATGAGATGTTTAGAAGGACGATACAGCCTGGGGCCTTATTTGAAAAAGGCTTGAGTTCTGAATAAACATCTTTGTCATCCGACCTTTGCCATGACAGGTGCGCTTGCATGGCAGGTCACAAAATCCTTAATAAAAAAAAGTTTCGTGTTGGTTGAGGGGAGTTCGCACGGGGGATTTTTTTTTGCCCGGGTTCTCCCCTCTCGTGTGTCTTGCTTCTCACTCTTACACACTCTGATTCCTTGACCTCGATTCAACAAATATTTTCTCAGTTTCACAGAAAAATATTCAATTGATCCGGATCTTATGATCAGCGGATCTGGAGACAAGCTGGCCAAATCCAAAAACCAACATCCTTCAACAAAGGTACCTTTAATTCTCTGTTTATGCTCTTCATTTGCATCTTATAACAAATCTGATTTTATTTGCATCTTATAACAAATCTGACTCCACCAGTATTCATACAATTTCGAATCGGCTTTAATTTTGTTCATGAAAAGAGTTGCCTCATACACCCACTTATTCAAAAAAGCATTGATGGAATAATTAACTTGTTCACGCGATTATTACCACGATTCACAGTTTTCTGTTTACAGAAATGCAAGTAATTTTGTATACACTATCTATCTACTTTTTTTTGGTATTTTTTTTTTTGTAAGAACAATCATTTTGAGGTATTGTAACAACCAGTTTGTGATTATTCATAAGAAAGTATAAGGAGTGAAATTTCTTTGCCGGATTGTATAAACACTCTACTGTATTTAGGATATTTCTAGTGTGTTGCATATGACTTTTGCGACCTGGATTTGCTCACGGCATGAACTTAGGAGCTATGACTGAAATAAGTAGCACTTGGAGAAAGAAGCAACACGAAGGTATCTAGAACATGTAACTTGTCTGAACATTGGTATTATGGCGTCTGTATACAATTCGAGAATGTTGACAACCTCAGCTCTTGAATCATTTGTGGATCTTTAAATTATTGTTGTATCGTTATTCAACAACGCTAGGCTTTTGCACTCTCTGATGGGATCTTTAGAAAGATTGATATCAGTTTCTATAAATGCATTAATCTTGATATTATGCAACTTTGTGCAAATATACGAGTGTTTATACATGTTACAAAATTCAGTGTTTGATTTATATTTTATTGGCTATTTTATAGACTATGTTGTTTCCTATTGTGGATAGGATTTTGTCTTCATAATGCTTTCAAGTTGGGAGAAAGACTGGAGCGACTAACAAATTTCCGGTAGCTCATGGGCTTTAAACCAATTAGTCAAGGTTTGTGTTAGTAGATCTGTAAGCTCAAAATGGTAGAGCTCTCGTTATGAGAGGTTGGTGGTTCGAATCCATCCAGATCTGTCTATCTTCTCCCCTCTTTCACCTTATCAAGTAACTGGAAAGTATTAATTAACATAATCTTTGAATTGGGTCACTATTGACTTTTTGATCGGTCATGCATATAGGCCCGAGTCGGACATCTTGTTGTTATTGCTTCTTTGTGCTTTAGCAACCGGAAAGTGGAATTGATCATCGGTCAATCGTTGGCGTCTGTACATTGATATGCCCGAGTAGATATGTTTAGGTACAAGCAACTAAGCAAGGACCATAACAGATTCTGTTTTATCATCGCGGCGTTATGATATAGACATTAAGGCTAAAGACCAATCTCAATATTTATTTAAGTTCTCCCCATTTTTTCCTTGTAAAAGTGATTTTCATATATATTATTTATGTCTTACACTAATACCACGGAGTTAATATAAAAATCATTTCGAAATCATCCCTACAATATAATTATAAATTAAGATAATTCTAATAATATAGCATAATTTCGACTACAATATAACTATATACTCCTTGTTTCACAAAAAATGTTATTTAGACACATTTCACATATATTAAGAAAACTGTTAAAAATTCTCTATTACCTCTAATTAATACATTAAAACAGTGTTTTCTTTCTAATTAACACACTAAAATAATTGAGTTAAATTTGGGTTTTTGGTTGATATTTTGTATTGAAAATACAAAATGATATTTTTTGTAAAACAAAAAAAAAGTTTTAAAATAACACTTTTTGTAAAACGGAGGGAGTATATAATATTTTTTTTACTGAGGAGTTGTTTTTTTCGATTAGATGAAATAGCATAATTTCGACTCCAACATAAAGAAAAAGTAAAAAGAGTAAGTAATATACAATAGTATTGCTCAGTTATAGACCTATCTGAGAGAAGACGTATATTTTGTAGAAGATATTATATGAAACCATTAAATTAAGAGACGATTTGGTGTCGGATTAACGTCACATGGTATTATTTTATGCCATTTAGTAATCGTTCCAATGTCAACGTTGTTGATCTAATCAAAACCATAGATGCCAACTATGTAGAACACGTACGGTTTAATTTGATTAAACCACATCATACGCACATGATTGTGTTTCAAAACTGAATCTTTAATGTTGTTAAAATCAATAGATCGAATAAAACGTTACATCTAAACAATTATTATTAGCTAATGCTGTCTTTTATGGAATTTTCTTCTTTCTTTTTTGTTATCTACCTAAACCATGAAAGAATGGTTTGCACATAATGAAAAATTGTTACAGTTTATCAATTTCCTTGAAGCTAATTAGTAAATTCGATAAGTTTTCTAATCATAATTACTTATTCTAGATCGTGACACAATAGATAAAGACAGGTAATTATAGCAATATATATATAAGAAAAAAACAAAGACAGATAAGAGTTTGTTGAACCTGAAAGAAGGTTAATATTTTGGAAAATGACCAAAAGATTACTTGATGGATCTTGTCCTCTTGTCATAAAATCGTTTCAGATCTGATTTATTTGATTCGTCCAAAGACAAAATTGAAAAATAAATATTGTTTTTTCAACCAATGGGCTTCCACGAAAAAAACATATGGCCCAGCTTTAAAGGTTTATAGTTTGACATGCCACATAAAATGGTTAATGTCTTCACGTTTCTAGCTTTTAACTCCTTTTGAAGTGGGAATGATACTCGCGTGACGACCAAACTCCATTGATCCTCTCTCTCTTTTTCTCTTTCTCTCTCTCTCATCAGTTTGATCTACTGAAAGAAAGAAAGAAAGATCCGTATTGTTAGGTGAGATTCTCTTTTACGGTTCGATCTTGATTTCGTTTGTTCTAAAATACGAGTTTCTCGATCGTTTTGCTTTCATTTACGGCTTGTCCTGTTTTCAAGTCTCTCTATTGACGAAAATTATAACACTGTTAGCTTCATAAATGTCTCGTTGATCTGTCTTTTTTCTTTCTTCTTAATATCATGATTTCGTTTACTGAATATTTTAGAAATGTTTAGATTCACGATCATATTTAGAAAAATCTCATGGTGACCAAGAAAAAGAAAGAACAAAAAACTTGATGGAACAAGTGTTTGAGAATTGCTTTCTTTTAATGGAATTTAACTCTTTATGTCAAACTCGCTATTTCTGTGCTTAAAAAAAAAGAGTCAAATATAATAAATACTTT
Organism: Crucihimalaya himalaica; assembly: GCA_004349715.1. Lineage (NCBI taxonomy): Eukaryota > Viridiplantae > Streptophyta > Magnoliopsida > Brassicales > Brassicaceae > Crucihimalaya > Crucihimalaya himalaica. The sequence continues at coordinate 491,213 of SMJT01000006.1, read as the reverse complement.
GAATCAAGAATCATTAATAGCCATATTTATGTCGTTTGACAAGTCCATTTAATGCTTTTCTAGAAGATTAGACTCCGAGTTATCTTGTAGAGAATATGTAAAGAAGATTCAAAGTTACATCTTATAACGAAAACTCTAAACCTCCTTTGAGATGATCTTCATCTTATCCCGTTTTAGATGTAAGATTTTGTGTTTATCAGTTTTCTATTGATAGCCTTTTTCTGATTCTATGATAGTCTCTAGAAGATGGTTTGCTTAAAACTGGATTAGAAATTTCAAACTCTGTTTTGTGAAATCTGAATCTGATTTGATCATTTCTAGGCTTTGAAGCTTTCTCCTTAAAGCTTTAAGATTGTGAATTTAAACATGTTCAAGAGAAGGAATGCTCACCAACTCGAGGATGATTCTCACAAAGATAACAAGGTACAAGAAGCTCCATTATCACTATATGAACATTGATATTATTCCCAAATTCTTAGTATTGTTAATAACTTCTACAACTTCAGGTTAGCGAATTGAAATCCGCGATAGGACCACTCTCGGGACATAGTTTAGTATTCTGCTCTGATGCTTCCTTGAGGAGATATTTGGATGCTCGTAACTGGAATGTGGAAAAATCCAAGAAAATGATTGAGGAGACTCTTAAATGGAGATCAACGTACAAACCTCAAGAGATCCGTTGGGTACAATTTGAGTTTAGTTATATACTTCATTTTAGTCTTCTGTTTTCTTCCTTTTTTATTTTGTCAGCTTGAATCATCTTTCTATGTTTCTCTCCAGAATCAAGTTGCACATGAAGGTGAGACCGGAAAAGTTTCAAGAGCTAGCTTTCATGATCGACAAGGTAGAGTAGTGCTTATAATGAGACCCGCATTGCAGGTTAGTAAGCCCATTTTTCGCCTTTTTTTATATATCTGATTGAATCCTTTTCATGAGTTTCAAAAACTCATATATAAATCTTATGTTAAAAACTCATATCTCACTAATCTTATGAAACAGAACTCAACATCATCAGAAGGTAATATTATGCATTTGGTCTATCTTCTTGAAAATGCAATCCTTAATCTTCCCAAGGGACAAGAACAAATGTCATGGCTCATCGATTTCACTGGTTGGTCTATGGCCGCTAATGTCCCTATGAAAACAACACGCGAAATCATCTACATTCTACAGAATCATTACCCCGAGAGACTCGGTATCGCTTTTCTCTACAATCCTCCAAGACTCTTCCAAGCAGTCTACAGGGTACAAAATAAAAACATTCATCATTACAACACACTCATCAAAATTGTCTCTCTCTTTTTCTTTAAGAAAGTTTCACTACCTACTCTTCTTTCTGTGTAGGCTGCTAAGTACTTCTTGGACCCAAGAACAGCTCAAAAGGTGAAATTTGTATACCCAAAAGACAAAACAAGTGATGAATTGATGACGTCACACTTTGATGTTGAGAATCTCCCTAAGGAATTTGGAGGTGAAGCAACAATAGAGTATGATCATGAGGATTTCTCAAGACAAATGCGTGAAGATGATGTCAAAACTGCAAAGTACTGGGGATTAGAGGAGAAACACTATCCGAAACCAAATGGTTTCTCTGCATCCGATGTTGTTCCTGAGCCCGCGACTTCTATTGCATCAGCAGCTAGCTGAGAGTTGAACATATGAATTATTATACACAAAAACAAGAAGAGAATAAGAATAAACGGTTTATTCTCAATGAAGAAGACCCATTTAAATATTATACGTGCTGGTTAACTTGGAGAGTAATAAAGTTCCAAGTCTTTGCTCTTTTTCTTATAAGCGAGCCTGTTTTCATTAGCAGAGACGACCCATGTTGTTACCATGTGTAATACTAGTTTTATGTTTATTAATTGAAGATATGAGAGATCATCCTTTTAGTTCTAAACTTCTGTAGAAATTATTGCTCTCTTGACAACAACATTGTTGTATCATATTTAAGATAATAAATATATTTATTGAAACCATTGAGCAAAATCGGTCCCGTAGCTCAGTTGGTTAGAGCGTTGGTCTTATGAGCCGAAGGTCGCGGGTTCGAGCCCCGCCGGGACCATTTGACCGTAATCAATTAAATAATAAATGTTTTGCAAGTTTTGTTTTTCTAAATCAACGCACGTTCGTTCGATTGTGTAATCATCTCTGTTTATGCTCCAAGTTGAATTGAAAGCTGAGATATTGGGAGGATGAAACTTTTGTTATAAAAATCGTTTCTTTGTAATCATTGAACTAGGGTTCATGATCCTATCCATCTTTCTCCAGATTTTATCCCAATTTGTTTTTGTCTAATTGGAATTGAACACCATGAATTGGTGATTAACCCAGAAGAAGAAGAACCCATAAATTTTCAAAGCTCAACGAAATGGTTCACAACGCTTTTGATTTGTTTCAGCTTCTCAAAGATTGTCCCGCTAGGATCGATGCTGTTGAATCCTACGGCTCTAAGCTCTTCGCCGGATGCTATGACGGGTCCCTCCGCATTTACTCTCCGCCGGAATCTTCCGCTTCCGATTCGTCGGAGCTGCATCAAGAGACTTACGTGCTCGAGACGACCGTTGCTGGATTCTCTAAGAAACCAATCGTGGCGATGGAAGTATTGGCTTCGAGAGAGTTGCTTTTGTCTCTCTCCGAGTCAATCGCGTTTCACGGACTTCCTAATTTGGAGACTGTCGCTGTGATTACTAAAGCTAAAGGTGCTAATGCTTATTCTTGGGATGATCGGCGTGGGTTTCTTTGTTTCTCTAGGCAAAAGAGGGTCTGTGTGTTCAAGCACGACGGTAAAAATCTCTGAGATTTTGTACTCAATTTCAATCATGAGTCTACACATTGGGTTGGATTTTGATGAAGAGGTTTTTCTGTTGATTGGTGGTATTGTTCAGGAGGAGGGGGATTTGTGGAGGTTAGAGACTATGGAGTTCCTGATACTGTCAAGTCCATTTCTTGGTGTGGAGAAAACATATGTTTAGGCATTAGAAAAGAGTATGTGATACTTAACACTGCCAACGGGACACTCTCTGAGGTGTTTCCTTCTGGTAGGGTTGCTTCTCCTCTTGTGATATCTCTACCTTCTGGTGAACTTATTTTGGGCAAGGTATATATGGCTTTCCTCTCTCCCTATTTAATGTGTTGGCTCGGTTTTCTTACGGATTCTGTATTAATATTTTGAATGTGTTTCGTGGGCAACATTGTTTTAATATCTGTTAGTTTTTGTGCGTGATATTATTCTTTGTATCTGACATCTTCTTGGCAGTATTGTGACTTTGATCTGTTCTTAGATTTCAGATTAGTTTTCTTTATTAGTTTCTTCTGGTACTCGTAGGAGAACATTGGAGTTTTTGTTGATCAAAATGGAAAGCTCCTTCAAACAGAGAGAATTTGCTGGTCAGAGGCCCCAACGGCTATTGTCATTCAAAACCCGTATGCGATTGCCTTGTTGCCTCGTCGAGTTGAGGTATATAAAGTGCCTCCATAGCGATATTCCAGTTTGCTTTCTTCTCGTTTTTGGACACCTGTTATGTGCTTATGCCTTTTGGCTTTGATTTGATAGGTTCGCTTGCTCCGAAGTCCATATCCTCTTATACAGACAATTGTTCTTCAAAACATTCGTCGCCTTGTCAAGAGCAACAACACTGTGATTGTTGGTTTGGATAACTCTGTTTGCGTTCTCTTTCCCGTCTCAATTGGTGCTCAGGTATTCACTTTAGCCCTGAGAATATTGATGTGTCTTGCTGCTCATGGTTTCTTATGGATGAATATGAGAATGGGTTACATTTTACCTTATATATCTGTTGAATATGACACTATTTAAGTTTGCTCTTTTTTCTTTTCCATAGTATGATAAAGTATTCTTTATAGGGACTTTGCTTTAACTCTCAGTAGATGCTTTTGAAATATTTTGAAAAGGTTGAGTTTCATCGCAGATTGTGCAATTAACAGCTTCGGGAAACTTTGAGGAAGCCTTAGCTCTTTGCAAACTACTCCCACCTGAAGAGTCAAGCCTACGAGCTGCGAAAGAGAGTTCGATTCATACAAGGTGTATAAAACTAGAAGCCCTTCTCTTCCTTCTAATAGTTACCTATTAATCGTAATGTGCAGTTCCATAAGAATCTTTATATTCATATTCGCTATCTCGTTATCATGATACAGATTTGCTCATTATCTTTTTGAGAACGGAAGCTATGAAGAAGCCATGGAACACTTCCTCGCATCTCAAGTAGATATTACACATGTAATTTCCATGTATCCATCCATCATTCTTCCTAAAACAACTATTATTCCTCAACCAGAGAAAATGGTGGACATTTCTGGTGATGAAGCATATCTGTCAAGAGGTTCATCTGGCCTTTCGGATGATATGGAGTCTTCATCTCCTCGAGATTTTTTGGAATCTGAAGACAATGCAGCCCTTGAATCTAAGAAAATGAGTCACAACACTTTGATGGCTCTTATAAAGTACTTGCAGAAGAGGAGGCCGGCTATTATCGAGAAGGCCACTTCTGAAGGAACAGAAGAGGTCATTTCGGATGCTGTTGGTAAAACTTATGGGGCCTATGATTCATCTAAGTCGAAGAAGTCCAACAAGGTGCAGATGATTTATCGTCCCCAATAGCTAATTGATGACTAGTACTTGGATAATAACACTTTATAAGCTTTTGAAAGCTACTGATTTATACGTTTGATAGTAATTTTGTTGAGGGCTTAACATCTTTCTTCTGCAGGGACGTGGTACGATCTCTCTTAATTCAGGTGCCAGGGAGATGGCAGCAATCCTTGATACAGCTCTTCTCCAAGCACTTCTACACACTGGCCAGTCTGGAGCTGCTATAGAGTTATTAAAGGGTGTCAATTACTGTGACGTTAAGATTTGTGAGGAGATTCTCATGAAAAGTAAAAATTATTCTGCGCTATTAGAATTGTTCAAGAGCAATTCGATGCACCATGAAGCCCTGAAGCTTCTTAATCAGCTGGCGGAGGAGTCCAAATCAAACCAGTCACAATCTGAAGTTACACAAATATTTAGTCCTGAGTTGATCATTGAATATCTTAAGGCAGGTTTTCTCGGTGCTAACCTTTCGTCTCATCTATCTTTAACTACGTTTTATTTTGGTACTGACTGAAGATAACTTGATCTACATTCCCATTTTAACGTCGAGTATTCAAAGAAACAGCTGCGAGATGCTAACTGTCTGTTGGTGGATTTCTCTCTGTAGCCTCTCTGCAGGACTGATCCTATGCTTGTCTTGGAGTACTCTATGCTTGTCCTTGAAAGCTGTCCAACTCAAACCATCGACTTGTTTTTGTCTGGAAATATCTCAGCTGACCTTGTCAATTCGTATCTGAAGCAGCATGCTCCAAATATGCAGGGTAGATATTTAGAACTCATGATGGCAATGAATGAAACCGCAGTTTCTGGAAATCTCCAAAACGAGATGGTGAGAAAATAGCACTTATCAGAAACATTTTCATTGAGTTTATGTTACATATTGCTGGCAGTAACAATTTGGAAGTGGTACAGGTACAAATCTACCTTTCGGAAGTGCTTGACTTGTATGCTGCAAAAAGTGCGCAGCAGAAATGGGATGAGAAGGATCATCCTCCCGAAAGGAAAAAACTATTGTCTGCTTTAGAAAGCATCTCCGGATATAGCCCACAGACTTTGTTGAAGCGTCTTCCACGTGATGCTCTCTATGAAGAGCGTGCAGTTATATTGGGCAAAATGAATCAACATGAGCTTGCTTTGTCGATCTATGTTCATAAGGTACCAATCGATAATCTCCTCGTATACCAAATCTCATTAATTTCCTTCACCAAATAATCTTCTAAGTGTTGGCTGGTGCCTAGTTGTATATATATAAAAAAAATACTTAGATATGCAGATGCGTTGTGTAGATAATTATATCATTGTGAACTAAGTATATTGTGAAACTTTGTAGAATTCGGATATCCGTGGAGTCTATGGAGTGTTCCTCATGGCTTAACTCGTTGGGTTTTTTTCTTTTTATAGCTTCATGCACCTGATCTGGCGCTGGCTTACTGTGATCGTATATATGAGTCCGTTTCTTATCTACCATCTGGAAAACCGTCAAGCAATATCTACCTCACTGTGCTGCAAATATACCTGAATCCTAAGAAAAGTGCTAAGGACTTTGCAAAACGGATTGTAGCTCTAGGATCATTTGAAAGTTCAGACACCACAAAAATGATGGACTCTGTGTTGTCTTCAAAAGTTAAAGGAGGTCGATCCAAGAAAATTGTTGCAATAGAAGGTGCTGAGGATATGCGAGTTGGTCTCAGTAGCAGCACTGACAGTGGAAGAAGCGATGTTGATTCTGAAGAACCCATGGAAGAAGGAGACTCCACCGTCATGATTTCTGAAGTTCTTGATCTGTTGAGCCAAAGGTGGGAAAGGATCAACGGTGCACAAGCCCTCAAGCTCTTACCTAGAGAAACTAAACTCCAGGTAAATGTTTTGAATCTGACTTACTGATCGATAACTGCTTACTAGCATCTTATTGAAGCTCACCCCATTCTTAATCCAATTCCTACAGAACCTGCTTCCGTTTCTTGCACCCCTTTTAAGAAATTCAAGTGAAGCACACAGGAACTTTTCAGTCATTAAGAGTCTGAGGCAGAGTGAAAACTTACAGGTATGTTTGTGTTTCTGGAAGCCAAAGTAATCACACTCATGAACCATATCTTTCTCAATAAGCATTAAAAGAAACCCTTAGGGTTGATATTATTCGTAACAAAGCAAATTAATGTGAAACATATAGGTGAAAGAGGAACTATACAAACATAGGAAAGGAGTGGCGCAAGTAACAAGTGATAGCATGTGTTCGTTGTGCAACAAGAAGATCGGGACAAGCGTCTTTGCTGTTTATCCCAACGGGAAAACGTTAGTTCACTTTGTCTGCTTCAGAGATTCTCAAGGCATGAAAGCTGTTTCAAAGACATCACATGGAAGAAGGCGATGAGGTCATCATCATTACTGTAACAAAGACAGGTTTAAGACACTAAACCATCTTTTCTTTTTACAGAACTCTTAAGTGCAATCAAAGAGAAAGCTCCTTTCGTTGTTTGTCTGTTTATAGAGAGTTGGAGCTAACTTTTTGTGGTGTTTTCTTCTTTGGTTTTTTGTGTTCGGTTGAAAATGATGGTCTTGACAAAACCAGTTTGGCTATTGTTGTAAAATATGTTTTCGAGTTAGTTTATACAAGGTTTTGTGTAACTGGGACTTGGTCGAATAATCTCACGAGCTTTTAAGATCATGGAAGAAACAGCGGGCAATGATAAAATGCAATCAATTAGGGACATGAAATTTGTTAAAAATACATGGGAACCATGTTTAGTGGTTTTGATAGATCAAACATTAAATCACACAGTAGTGGTTTGCCTATTTTGATGAACAATTTATGGAAATTGACATAAAAATACCAAGTAAAAAAAAGAGCAAGAGATTTGTTCTCCTCCTCGGGCTCGTTCTAGCTTCTAGGGGTTTTGACTTTTGATGAGTTTATTTTTCCTTTCTATCGAACAAAAGAGTTGAGTTCCCTCAACTAAATTCTATAAATTAATGAATCTAACCTTCCATTTGGAAATTCTTTCCATTTTCTCCCACTATTTGAAAAATTCACAGTTTTTTGTTATTATTTTGCTTTTTATTATATTGTAGAACCTTTCTGAGATCCCCATTACAGATGTTCTGAATGTTCGAACTGAGAGAAAATAAAAATAGAGGCAACAACTACAAAATGTTATATTAACTACACTAGTTTTTTGCATGCATGCACCATGCCTACGTGGCACCATGAATCTATATAGACCAAGCAATGTGCTATTCTTACTTAATAAATAAGATTATGCAGATAAAGGGTCCGATAGAATAAGATTAGAAAGTCACGTGAGTGAAGAGACATCACATGTAATGTGAAATTACAAAGTCGAACACTTAGTGTCTTGGGGTAATCGTTAGGGTTGGGTTTCGTGTTTTACGAAGCAAAGAGCGAGAGAGAGAGAGAGAGAGAAGGCATATTTGGGAAAGCGGTGGTCGTATCTAAATTGAACCAAAAATTCACCAATCTCAAGACCGATCCGATTCTCATTGTTCTCTCTCTCCGGGTCTCTTAGTGTTCTTTAAATCTTTATATTCATTATTCTCTTTCCCGTTTCACGTATTTTGTCCATTTTTGGCGGCATCCTCCAACAAGATTATTGTATTGAAATTTTTTTGGTCAATTTTTTTCGGTGTAAAACAAGCAAGTGACGTTTTTTTTAAGTGACGTTTAAAAAATGGTCATCATAGATAAGATAATAAAAAGACGGTTTTCTGAAAAATAACGAATTTTAGTATAAAAACAAAAGTACATTAATTTAAAAATATTTGATTTTAATTAACTAGAAAAAAAAATTCAAAAATCTCATCAATAAATAACAAAGCGCCGTCATGTGATGTTATAACCTTTTTTATCAGACATATTAAATTTTTTAACTCTATTTAGTTTACATAGATTCAACGCTTCTATTTTAACATCATCATTAAATAGATATAGTTATTTAATTATTTTTTCAGCCCTTCTATTTTTTAACACTCCATTGTAGCTAGTCTTCTAATACTAAAATTGTATAACAACTTAACACATTTTTACAAAACACGTAATAAAACCGTTCCGATAATTGATCCAAAATTGGTTATGCCGATCTTATTCAATATTTGATACAAAATCATACTATATGTGTTCTTGGGGATAACGTAACTTCGTTATTTGATCCATAAATAGTAAAAAAAAAAGAGAAAGAGGATAAAAGATAAAGATAAGAAGAGAGCTACACGGTGTACTCATTTGATGGGTTCATTCTCTTTGTACCCTTTTTATTTTATATTTTAAAATTTGAGTTGGAGTTTGCTTCTTTGACTAATCAATAGAAATATAGAATCTCTCACACCAAGCTAAAGAAAGAACACAATGTGATTGCTTTTAAATCATTGCAAAGTATCTCACTTCACTTGGGTCACCTTTATCTTTCTTCCTTTTTATTTCACTTCTAACTTGAACATTGGCTAGTTTTATTCCCCACCTACTCCTTAAAAGCACCAATCTTGACGATTACGATCTCTCATGCATTGACCACAACTGTCGTAATAACATTCATCTCATTTAACACAAACGATTTTTTGATTAACCCTTACAAACAACCTTTGGTTTGTGTTATAACGACAATCTAAACCCACTCCCATCGTTAGAGACCCGCTCAAATCGTAGCGCGGTGAACATTACCACACCATAGAATTTAGAACATATTAAAAAGAGAAAAAGGATCAAGTGAATAATGTAATAGACTCATTCATATATGAGAGTATGACACGTCGAAATAGTGAAGCAAGCGATGACGTGTGGAAGAAGGGCACTGAGAGATTCGGAAAGAGAAAGAGGGTTTCGAGATGATCGTGATCGGAGAGAGACCAGATCCTTGGAAGACCGTGACATTGCCACTCACGTGCCTCTTTTTGACTACCTTCCCTCTGCTGCTTTAACTGCAGATGTACTTATCATTTATTTACTTACTTTACCTTTTAAATAATATTATATAGATCATTAGAACATATCGAAACACTGTAGTTTGCTTAGCATTGTTAAACAAGACTAGTCACTTAGGGTGGAATTGTAAAATTTCCTCAGTTATATAAAATAAATTAAGAATGCAATGAATTTGCCTAATAAATCAATATTCGGAGCAGTATGATTTGCTAGGTGGACGTTTTATTATAGCCGTGGTCAGTCTTTTCTTACATTATGGCAAAATCGCTTAAAAATTACAATAAAATGACAGGATTATCAAAAATAAAAATGGAAATTAACTAAGAATGATAAAGCTATAGTTTATTTTTATTATTAATTTTTAGTAAACTAAAATAACGATTTCTTAAACAATATTATGTAAATTCTGAAAAAAAATTATGATTTTATTAATTAGCCGTGTTGATATGTGGATCACCATCAATAAAGAATGAAATGGTGCAACTTCAGTAAAATGTCTTAGGAAGTAAGAACTGAACAAAAACCCAAACAATATTTTAAAATATTCATTGCCACATCTTTTAAGACAAAATAAAGGAGCAAACACATGTAAATCTAAACAAACAAAAGAATAATGAATTCAACCATACATACATAAGCCCGGAACCAGATTTCCCTTTTTTTGTCAAGTTCCCAAATTCTCTATAAATACGTCCTGTCTCTGTTTCACAACAGCAACGTGGACTCTTTCTTTGTTTTGGCTGACTCTTCTTTCACCGTTTCCTTAGAACTTCTTCATCTCATAAACCACCAAACGCAACACACACTTCTCTCTGTCTCTCTATATAGATATATAGCAACTTTATAGGGTTTCCAAGATCATATATTTACGTGTAATGATGGGTTTCTCAATGCTCTTCTCCTCTGAAAACGACGTCGTCCATCACTCCTCTCCTTATGCTTCTGTTGACTGCACTCTCTCACTTGGAACTCCCTCCACTCGTCTCTGCAACGATGACAATGAACGAAGATTCTCTTCTCATACCTCTGACGCCTTAGGCTGGGACTTTCTGAACGGTGCCAAGAAAGGCAGTGGAGGCGGCGGAAATAACCTCCTTGCTCGCCGTTGCGCCAACTGCGACACCACTTCTACTCCTCTTTGGAGAAACGGTCCAAGAGGTCCCAAGGTAAATAATATGTAGCCTTTACATCAATCTTTATATTAAACTAAATACTATAGTCAATTTTTTTTTTTTTTACCACCCAAAAGTTCTTGAAGTTAGACACCTATTTCTCTCCACAACAAAAAAATAAGTCATATTTCCAATATCAATTTTTGAATTTATCGCTTTTAAGCTCAGTACTCTTTTCAAAATTAAGTCTCCTAGTTACCAATAGATGTTACATATTACACTTACTATACATATATAGTCTATTTTTACTCTTCTCAGAAAAATAAAAAAACTATATGATTTTCAATTTGGTCAGTCATTGTGTAATGCGTGTGGAATCCGATTCAAGAAAGAAGAGAGACGTGCATCGACCGCCGGAAACTCGACTACCGGCGGAGGATCAACGGTGGCTGGAGTTCCAAGTTCGGATCATCAAGCAGGTGCAAATTATTATTATAACAATAATAATCAATACGCTTCATCGTCGCCTTGGGTTCACCACCATCACCACAATACGCAGAGAATTCCTTATAATAGCGAATACTCATTCGTTGATGACGTCAGAGACGTTGATCATGACGTCGCGACCGACCCGTTCTTGACTTGGAGGCTTAGCGTCGCCGACCGGACCAGCCTTGTCCACGATTTTACGATGTGATGAGTCTTAGTTAGCTTTGGATACCTTATAACGAAAACAAAAGTCTTAGCCTTGGTTAGATTCTTTATTTTACTTTCGTTTAAATATAATATTGAATTGTCTTTTTTTGGTCTATATGTAAGTGTTTTTCTTACTCTTATATTTAAATTTCGTATGAAGCTAGCTACTTGTGTTTTCTTGCATGACTTTTAAAATGTTATCTCGGGTAATGAACTAATGATACATGACTTACTTTAAAACCTTTTCAGTTTTCATGATGCTGTGTCCTACTTTGACCATGATTCAGTGATATTATACTTAATTTTATCCCTTTATTCCCCTTTTTTAGCATCTTTAGTTCTTTTTTTACGGAGAATGTGAATGTTTTGGGATTCAGATACTATCTTCACAGATGTATATCTTAAACATATGATTTGTGAGGTTTTGTAATATTTTCAGAATGCGTTTTCTTTTTTAAGTTTCACAATTTTCTACAAATTGAAACAATCAGATACTACTTGAACCGAATTCTCAAATGAGAAACAAACAAACAATATCTGCAGAGTGGACAAGAAGAGTGCTTGTCGTGTTATGCCCAAATTGTCTTAGAAATTTGACCATCAATTGGCTCTTCGTGTGCTGCTCTGCTCAATACTGTTTCTGCCAAAGCATGTGAAGAATATTTATCCTTTTCATAACGTGTTTTACTATTTTGTATATTTTTATTATTTTGTCGTCAAACTATTTTGTATATAAAAACTGTTTATTCTTATTTGATTGTTATGACTTGATTAAACGGTAGAACAATTGGATTTGAAATCGATTTTGATGCCAAGATGTTTCCGGAAACATAATCGAAGTTAATAAAGTGTTTTTACATTCTATATCAACGGAAAGAGAGAGTAACGAAAATTTTTAGTCATTTATGAAAAGAGTAATTAAAGAGACTAACATTTATGTATTTTCAAAATTCGATTTGATGAATTTAGTAGTACAACTTTTGAGAATGTTTTAGCAAAATATAGATATATTAGTTTTTTTTTTCTTTGTCTTCACGAATATAATAAATGTTTTCAGAATTTCTACTTTATAGCACTCGTAACAAATGTAAAAGTTGGGTTTTTTTCTTTGGGCCTAAACCCATTTAATCGAAATTCCATTCAAAGTCAAATGAAAATTCCAATGTTTGAACGATTTTATGAAATTGGAATAGACAAACGCCAGAATCAAACTCGAATCTATGTTATACAAAGAAATAAAGTATATTACTTATCCGCTACGCAAGATTTATTGAAGAAACTGTAACGATACGGACAGAAGTAGGATGTGCAGGTTATCTCCCCCCAACTGTAATTAGATCCAACAAACTTGCTTTTTTTCGCAAAGGTGGCCAAAGCCAATATTCTATATGAATAAATATAAAATTATTAGGATATTGAATATCAACCGAACCTACCAAAAAATATCTGTTAATCAACCAAAGCAACAAAAGAAATCTGTTAATCAACCAAAGCAACATTAACTGAATTCTAATGGATGTATACATTTGACCTATACGATCACTTTTAGTGTCTAGAATTAGTGTATTCTTCTACTTGGTCGGGAGACTATTTAAAAAAAAAAAAAACGTAAAGAAAAAACACAAAGATAACAACCCAATACCGAACACATTTCAGTAAATTCCAAATCCAAGTGCAAAGTCAATAAGTTACATTTTGAAAAATTGGAAAAATTGTTTATATAATGTTACTTCCCATGCGATCTTCTCTTGAAACATCTCCCTACACAAAAAAAAAAGAAACAAAAAGTTGCACAATGGTGAACTTTGTCGAGGCACAAAAGCCATTGTTGTACGGTCTAATGAAGATGGCCGGCGTCGTTCCTTACACTTTGGAGATCGAACCAGGGACGAAGATAAACTTTTGGGTCCCTAAGGAAACCCTAAAGAAGAAATCCAGAACCGGAAAACCAACGAGACCCGATAAACCGAAAAAGCCTGCCGTCTTGTTAATTCATGGTTTCGCCGGCGAAGGAATCGTGACGTGGCAGTTCCAAGTCGGTGCATTATCAAAGAAATACTCGGTTTACATACCGGACCTCCTTTTTTTCGGTGGATCCTACTCCGATAACTCGGACCGGTCTCCGGCGTTTCAAGCCGACTGTTTGGTTAAGGGGCTTAATATCCTTGGCGTGGATAAGTTTGTTCCCGTAGGATTTAGCTACGGGGGCATGGTGGCTTTCAAGATCGCTGAGGCTTACCCGGACATGGTTAGAGCAATCGTTGTGTCTGGTTCGATTCCCACAATGACCGATACCATTAATGAGTCGAGCTTGAACCGGTTAGGGTTTAGTTCTTCTACGGATCTCTTGTTACCGACTTCGGTTAAGGGACTTAAGGCTCTCTTCACCATTGCTGTGCATAAACCCATGTGGTTCCCTAAACGATTGTTCAAAGACTACATCGAGGTGATTATATTACTACGCAAAGTTAATTCAATTTCATACCAAACTAGTTAATTCAATTATATTCTCTTCTTTAGTAAAAATAATTAATAGATGATATTCCGTATTAATGACATTGCATTAACTTTGATGTTCCGTAATAATTGATACTCCTCTGTCCCATATTACTAAATTTTTTAAGGTAAATACACAAATATTAAGAAATAACTAATATTTTCTTATTAATAAAAATTCAACCAATAAAAATGAACACAACAGAATTCAAATGGTCATAAACTAATATATTAATATAAATGATGCATAGAAAACAGAGAAAATCTAATATTTGGAACAAAAAAAATTTACTAAAAAATTTAGTAATATGGGATAAAAGGAGTAGCATTTTGAATTAGCAGCCATATAGCTATGCAAAATTGTTACGTTTATATCTTCCATTATGGTAAAATGTTTTTAGTGTCGCATCATAGGGATCACGTTTCAAGAAAGAGTGATTGTTAGAGTTAGGTAGAACTCGCCAAGTATATTTGTCAAATTTCCTAACTTGGCGCCTACACAATTTATGGATTACTTTCCCTAATTTCACTCAGTTCCATTATGGCATTATTATTCAAAAATATCATGCTTTTATTATTCAAAACTATCTTTACATTAAGCAAACTTTATAGAATAAACCAACTTTATTCATGTTTGTTAACTAATTACGCTTACTCAGTTTTTTTAAAACATATTGTCCGTTATATTCTACTCATTCTACTCCCTCTGTTTCATAAAGACTGAAATGTAGAGAGTATCAATCATAATTAGTTTAGTTTAGTTTTTTTTTATGTTGCTTTTCTATTCTTCAATTGAAAATGAATTGAAACTTTTTCATTCTAAACTTTTCTACTTTTAGTCATTACCTAGAATTAAGTGACTAAAAGTAGACTATAGATCAATCTACCTGAATGGCAGGTTAATATAAAGTATTATATTGTATATAATTTGTTAGGTTAGCTATAATTTGTTCAACTACTCTCAACTATCTCTCGTATTATTAATCTGGGTAACATCATTTTTATTTGTCTACCAATGATTGGTTTAACTAGAATTTTTATTATATATAATTATTTGTTATAAGACTTTTTAGTTGAATAAAGAAATATCATGTGAACGTATGGTTCTAAAATATGATTAACTGGTGAACTTGGTAGGTAATGTTCAACAACAGGAAACAAAGAGCTGAACTGTTAGAGGCTGTTGTGGTCAGCAATAAGGAAGCGCAAATCCCTCATTTCCCACGGGTACGTATGAACAAATTAATATCCACATTCCTATAGATTCTATATAATAACATATCATGTGTGTATGCAGAAAATACATTTCTTGTGGGGTGAAAGTGATCAAATTTTTGATATCGAATTGGCTAGAAACATGAAACAGTAAGTTTGAAGATATTAAAGTTTTATAATTTCTGCCATTTGAAAGATTTTTTTTTTTGTTATCCTAATTTGTGTCATTGTCAATTAATTAGACAACTAGGTGAGAAAGCAACAATAGAGAGTATAAAGAAGGCAGGCCATTTGGTACAACTGGAAAGACCTTGCGTTTACAACAGGCGTCTCAAAAAGTTTCTTGCATCTGTTCACTCTGAAGATAAATCTCTTCAACAAATATAATTAAAAATGCTATTAAGTTATATTTGATCCTGATATGTATATGGATCATCGTGGTGTTGCTTCGTTTGATTTGTCTTTTGATTCATAAATACCATCACAATATGTAATACTAAGTGGAATTCATGACTTATTTAATTGAGAGAGCCTTCTGAAACAGAGAAACTGTGCTTGTTGCCTTAATTAATTAGAACGTTTAGAAAGTGCTATTAGCACCATTGCCTCGGCACAGCCGCACAGGACAGTAAAACCTTTTTTCTGAAGAAAAATTAAGGCAACAAGCTCAGAAGCTCAGTTTAACATGTTGATAGACCAAGATTTAAGAAACAGCTCCATTTTAAATCAGACTCTGCTTTTGCAACTAATAAGTGCAACTCCACCATTCTTACATATACATAAGAAAATTTATTTCACAAAACGAAGATTTGAAATCTAAATGTAAACTTTTTAACTTTTACACAACTTCTACGGTTCTAAAGATCAGCACTACGGTCTCTCAAATATGTACCGTATTCTCCAGCAGCATCGGAAGCCTTCTCCTTTGCACTCTCATAAGCTTCTTTTGTCTTCTCAGACATCGAATTCTTAGCTGTACCATACCTTTCCCCAACCTTATGCAAGGCCTCCTCAAGTCTTCC
Organism: Crucihimalaya himalaica; assembly: GCA_004349715.1. NCBI lineage: Eukaryota > Viridiplantae > Streptophyta > Magnoliopsida > Brassicales > Brassicaceae > Crucihimalaya > Crucihimalaya himalaica. The sequence goes on along the minus strand of SMJT01000006.1, from coordinate 475,124 downwards.
GGCTGCTTCGCATCCTGATCCGTATGCGTCCGTTGCTTTGTCTTTAGCATAGTCCATTGTTTGCCCTGCGGTTTCTCTAACATCCTCAGCTTTATCCGATGCCATGTCTTTAGCATTCTTAGACCCTTTGAAGACTCTTTCGTATGTTCCATGAGCTTCACCACTCTTATCCGTAGCCATCTTAATCACATCTTCCGCTTTGTCATAGGTAGCGTCTTTTGCGTGACTCGCCTTGTCATAGGCGAAGTCCTTGGCTTGACCAGCCTTCTCAGAGGCTGATCCCGCTTTATTGTAGGCCATGTCCTTTGCTTGTTCCGCCTTGTCAAAAGCTGATCCCGCTTTGTCGTAAGCCATGTCTTTAGCTTGACCGGCCTTGTCGTAGGCCATGTCTTTTGCTTGACCGGCCATGTCGTAGGCCATGTCTTTTGCTTGACCGGCCATGTCGTAGGCTGATCCCGCCTTGTCATAGGCCTTATCCTTGGCTTGACCGGCCTTATCATAGGCCATGTCTTTGACTTGACCGGCTTTGTCGTAGGCTGATCCCATCTGGTCGTAGGCTATGTCCTTAGCTTGACCCGCCTTGTCGTAGGCCATGCCTTTTGCTTGACTGGCCATGTCGAAGGCCATGTTCTTTGCTTGACCGGCCTTGTCGAAGGCCATGTCCTTAGCTTGACCGGTCTGATTGAAGGCCATATCCTTAGCATCAGCAGTCTTATCACAAGCATAATGTTTTGCGTTTTCAGCACTATCGTAAGCAGATCCGGCTTTGTCTGATGCAAAGTCCTTGACGCGACCCGCATTATCATAGGCGGATCCGGTCTTATCATAAGCGTAGTTCTTCGCAGATTCAGCCGCTTCTTCAGCCTCATCTTTCTTGCTTCCCAATCCTCTGTTACAAAAAAAAAAAAAAAAAAAAAGAGAAAGCTCTTACATCGATCATATAAACAAATATTAAAAATCACTTAAAAGTTCGAAATGCTAGTGATGCGTTTACTTTACTTATACATAAAAGAAACATTCTGTAAAAAAATGAAATCTACGGCTAATCAACATTGATACCAAACAAAACAAATTCAAATATCTACGTTTACAATTCAAATATATGGTTCCATTAAAAGAAACCAACACAGATCCAAAACAAAAGTTTACGGCGCTTACGTGGAGATTTTGTCGGAAACCCAACCAGCCCAAGAGGCGGTTTTGTCCGTTGTGTCATGAGCCGCCTCGTCCGCCATTTTCTTGGCATGTTCTGCTTCGCTTCTAACCATATCGTCTGCTGTCTCTGTTCCCCATCCATAGCATTCCTTCTGCCACGTCAGCATCACCACCATCGTAAGCATCATCATCATCATCACCGTTCTTTTCTCCATCATTCCCATTTTCTGAAATTCCGATTTGTGTTTGTTTGTGGTTCCAATCTCCACGGAGGAAGTTTATAGTTTATATTATAGAGGAGAGAGAGTTGTGATCCCTTTCTTTTACTAGATTAGCGGTTAATGTTAGACACGTACTTATTCGCTGTTTACGTGGCAATTAAAGAGATGGGAAGTAATGTCTGGTGTATTTGCCACGTGTTGACTTGTGGTTAGGGCTTGCACGGTTAGTTTCAATAATTGAAAAGGTAATGTTAATAACCGGTTTAGTTTCGCCCAAAAGAAAAAAAAAAAACCCGGCCGGTTTAGAAAACCGAAGCCATGCGCTTAGCTAGGGTTACTCACCGGATAATTTCTATAAACCCCAAATCTTATCGTAAGTGAGATTTTAATTACCTACATTCAGACCCAAAACACTTAATTAGTGTTTTCATACTAGATTTTGGATTTAATTTCGTGAAAATAAGAATTGTTGCAAACTATTAGAATTTTAGAAGCAAGTTTGCTGAGAATTTCAATACAATGCATGAAAAAATGTTATTTATGGTCATGTGTGTTAGTTAAAAGATCACGTTTTCTATCTTGAGCGTAGTGCAAGTTAATTGTAAATTGTTTTGCTAAGTGCAATTCTTTGTTTTGATTGTAAACGTTCTAATGTTGACCAAAAAAGTCCAATTATATATTACATGAAACTATATATATTTTTGCTCCTCATTAAATCTTTTGATTTTGATTTTCCTAAAATTACAATATAGATTTTGAAAATTTTATAACTTTGATAACATTTGAGTTTATAAATTTTCAAAATTAATGGAAAACTTAACTACTAAATCACAAAACATTAAGTAGATTTTGAATCATGTCATTGACTTTAGTCATTTGATTGTTAGAGATTCCACAAATCTGATATGTTTTCGTGTTGTTCTGTTTTACCTAGAGTATTCAAATTCTAATTAGTTTTTTTTGGTTTAAATATAGGTCTGGAAAATTATTAATTCTTTGTTCCCAAAATAAATAAATTACAAAATAGGTTTATCTTATTTGTTCCTTGTTTTTTTTTTATCAAGAATTATTTTTGTTGATTCAAAAAAAAAAGTTTTGTCGTAATTCTTTGAATATAATGATACTAAGAAAAATAGTTTTAGACATCTGTTAGATGCAAAATTTTATAAAAAATGGATTTAACGAATTAATCGGATATTTTATTTTAAAAATAGTTTTTGATGACTCAGTCATTTTAGAATCTTTTAGAAATTTTATAACTTTGATAATATTTTAGTTTATAAATTTTCAAAATTAATGAAAAACTTAAATACTAAATCAGAAAACATTAAGTAAAAACTATGTGGATTTTGGATTCTGTCATTGAATTAGTTTATTTAGTATTCAAGATTGTAATTAATTTTTTCTTCTTATAAATATGTTTAGAAGATGATTAAATCTTTTGAAATTTGATTTCCTTAAAATTAATAAAATTACAATATAGTCTTTTATTAATTCCTAGTTTAAGCTCTCTTTTTATGTGCAACAAAACTATACTAATAAAAAATGGTTCAAACTCCCATGGAAATATAAAACTTTGATACATTTGAGTTTCTAAATTTTCAAAATTAGATAATAAACACTAAATCACAAAAAACACTAAATCACAAAAACATCACGTAATTAAGTGAATTTTGGATATCATTAACTTTTAGTCATTTGATTGTTAGAGATTCCACAAATCCGATGTATGTTTTCGTTGTTATGTTTACTTAGTATTCAAGATTCTATTTTTTATAACATTTTTATAATCTTTAATCGTAAAAAGTTTTAAATTTAGATTTTCTTTATATGTTCTGGAAAATAGAGGAGGAGTGATTTTAGAATTTAAGAATTTAAGAACTATTGAGAATAGAGGAGGAGTGATGGATCCGATTCTTTGTTGTTGAACACTAATACGGCTTGAATAGACGAGATCTTTTGATCAAGTCAAGCATTCTCGTGGAAAATTTTACGAACAGAGGCACGTGCTCTGCACATGGCTTCCAGAGGTTTGGCTTTAGGCAGTGTGCCTCCTTTGCCTTCGCTCATATCCACATCTTCTTCTCCAGTCCTCTCCCATTCCAAACACTGAATCAATGATCCAAGAGTCAGATTTATTAGTCGATGAGCCAGTGCAGAACCAGGACACGCCCTTCTTCCTAATCCAAACGACATTAACTTATGAGCCTCTCCTTCTTTCTCGAACCTCTCTGGCTTGAAGCTCGCGGGATCATCCCATAGTCCAGGATCCCTGTGTATAGCCCACGCATTGGTCAATAGTATCGTACCCCGTGGCATATCGTATCCCCCTACTTTACACTCTTCTGACGCAACGTGAGGAAGCAGCATCGGGACTGCAGGGTAAAGTCGTAACGTTTCCGACACAATGTTTTGAAGATAAGGCAGATTTGAGATGTCTGATTCGTCCATAAGCCTGGCTAAACCGATCTTTCTATCGATTTCATCTCTCGCCTTGAGCAATACCTCCGGATGGTTCAACAGGTTAGACAACGCCCATTCTAACGTAACCGCTGATGTATCAGTGCCTGCTAGTATCAAGGCCTGCAAATTGCACACATACACAAAACTAATACAACACGTTCCATACCAAAATGTAAACAAAACAAAACTAACACGTTCCGAGTTTTCGAGTACTTACAAGCATGATTCCTTTGATGATACGATCCGTGAAGTAATCCGGTTGAGATTCTTGCAGAGTAAGCAAGTGATCGACCATCGTATTGCTCTTTTCCTTAGCTTCTCGTTTCTCATCAACCAAACTCTGCAAGAACTCGTCTAGCCTACCCGCCAACTTCTTAACCCGTGTTTCGAAATCTGAAACCAACCGTAAAACTGGTAAATAATCAACAGCATTTCCGGCCCCGGCACAAGCCACCACATCCGCAATAAGCTGCCTGACTCGTTTAGCCTCCGGATCATCCTCTACACCGTCTCCGTAGTAACGTTTTCCAGCCACCATTCTGATAATGTTGTTGAATGTCAAGTCAGATAACATTGACTTCATCTCCACCTTCGCAAACTCCTACAAATATTATAATTGAATCAATGACACAACAGAGTCCACAAAACAGAGTATAGTTAGAATAAAATCATATCATTAAATTTAATTATATTAATCATCATAAAATACGTAATTAAGATCTAATTATATGATAAAATTGAAAGCTCACACATACTTGTGAAAAGTTATTCGAGAGACGTAACACAAGTCGCCGGATCTCGTCTTTACGAATAGACAAAAAGCTATTGAGCCGGTGATTAGAGAATATCTCGACAGAGCTGATACGGCGGAGGTTTCGCCAGTGATCTCCGTAAGAAGCTGCGATCACGGTTGTGTAATCGTAGGCGACGTGTTTAGCGATGATGAAGTTTGGTCTGTTCGCTAGTACGACGTCGTTCGTGGTGAAGCACTCTTCGGCGATCGAGTGCGACGAGTTCACGAAAACGAGTCGGTTACCGAGTCGGAGAGAGAAGATCGGAGCATTGTTTAGCGATTGAGAGAGTGAGAGGAAAGTGCGATGAATCGGTGGTTTGAGGAGACGGAGGTGACCGATCACCGGCAACGACCATGCCGGAGTTGGAGGGAGATTTGGCTTTCGCTTGATTTTTCCGATCAAGAATCTGAGAGTGAGGAGAATGAAGAGAATTGAGAAAATTAGGGTTTTGGTTTCCATATTTAGATGTTCTTGTGTAATTTGGGTGAACGAAGCAATTTTGTGGGTTAAATAGATTTTGATCATTTGGAGAAAATTATAAAAACAAAAACCAATTTTGATTTTAGTATTGACTATTAGACTCATTGAAATTTCAACCTATTCTATCTTCCTGGTTATAAAAGTCAAAGTCTTTGTTATTCAAGTATCAACATCACAAATAGTGCCCTCCAACTGTTCGACAGAACTACCATGAAAACCTTTCTTGATTCTACAGGAGTAGGACTAATGTACCAGCATAAACAAAGTAAATTTGTTCACTAAAAGATCTCCTTTTTCATGTACAACCTATAATGGGCAGCGTTTGGTTCTTTTTTACCAGAAATCGCCACAAGAACAGGAACCATCCGCGAAATGATGGAACCTATTCCGATCTCTCATGACAATTTTCCGTCCCGTGATTTTCGATATCAGTTTTGTCACTGTATGACAATCTGAACACACTCGTAGGTTCTTGAATATCTTTAAGGGACTTCCCGGTTTGGTACTGATCAGACCATAAGCAATCGCGAGTCTCTCGCTATGAACTTGTAGAGATTGCTCTTTCTCTGTTTCTCCAAGATCCTGCAAGACTGTATTTGTATTTGGAACGTAACCATGAGACTTGATCCGCTCGCTGATATTTCTTAGCATTGTGTAGATTTCCTTGCTTTCGAAGTGTTCTCTATCTCCAGCTCGGAATTCATGAACTTTGTTATCGATTTCTATTGTGCTTATACCGGGCTCCTTCACGATTCCTTTCTCCTTCATCAAGTTTCTCACTTTTGCAACACCTTCATAATCACCCGCTGATGCATATATATTTGAAAGAAGAACATAAATTCCTGAGTTTGTAAGGTTTTCTCCAATGAGATACTCTGCAATTTCCTTGCCTAACACAAAATCTCCATGAAGTTTACAGCTTCCGAGAAAAGAACTCCAAATGAGAGAATCAGCCTCGATTTTCATGTTTTTTATGATTTCGTAAGCTCGTTTGAGCTTACCAGCACGACCAAGCAGACTGACCAAGCATCCATAGTGCTCGATTTTGGGTTTAATCCCATACTCTTGTCCCATTGACACAAAGATTCTTACCCCTTCGTTTACTAATCCACCATGAGCACAAGCCTGAAGTGTTCCGATGAAAGTTATATCAGTTGGCTGCAACCCGGTGATACCCTGCATCTCATCAAACAATTTCAACGCATCTTGGCTATAACCGTGCATTGCGTAACCAGCAATCATCGCATTCCACGCCACGATATCCTTCCTCGGAGTATCATTAAACACTAAACTTGCCTCTTCCAAGCTCCCACATTTGCTATACATATCAATCAGAGCCGTACATACTTTAACATTGAGCCTAATACGATTGTTCTTGATAAAAACATGGATCCAACGCCCAGTTTCAAGCGCTCCAATCTGCGAACAAGCCGAGAGAGTAGCTACAACGGTTATTTCATCAGGTTTCGGTGTTCCTTCCGCCAACAGTTTCTGAAAAAGCATCAGAGCGTCACTTGGGAACGCATGTTGAGCGTATCCATCAATCATCACGTTCCAAGAAACAATGTCTCTCTCACACATTCTATCGAACAAAGCTCTCGCAGCATCAACGTCCCCCTGCTTTGCGTAGCAAGTGATCATAGCCGTGGAAGAAACAAGACTTCTCTCAGGCATTCTATCAAACACTTTCTGGGCAGATATTACATCTCCTCCTTTCGCATAAACGTCGACGAGACCAGTCGACACGTACAGATCCAGCCCCAATCCGAATTTAAGAACATGGGTATGAATTGCTTTTCCGGACTCAATGGAGCATGATTTCATAATCGACGAGAAAGTAAACTCATTGGGGAAAATTTCAGAAGAAAGCAATTGAATATAAAGCAGGAAACCTTGGTCATGGAGGCCGTTAGTGGAGGCAGTGTTGATTGCGGCGGTGAAGATGAACAAATCTGGATCGATCGTCTGGTTAAATAAAAGTAACGAGTGGCGAATTTTGCCGTGAGAAGCGTATGCACGGTGGAGCTTGAGGTTAAGAACCGGGTAACGAGGGTGGAGGATGAGGTTATGACGGAGAATAGCTGCGTGGATTTGGAGCAATTCATCGACTGATTTCGATTTTTCGATCAGAACTGCAAGTTTCTCTGGCGGCGGAAGGCGGGATCTACCGGCGGTTACGGTGGCGGTGGCGGTTAACTGATTCTGCGGTGGTGACGTGGTGAGAAGTGGTGACCAAGCCATCGTCGGCGATGGATATTTCTTTGAGTAAATTAATTTATGTTGCTTTGAAGAAATTTAGGCCCATATGTAAACGGAATAGGCCCATTATTTTTGATATATACTATGAGCCCAGCCTATTATGAAAAATGAAGAAGTACCTTATTATATTCTGTATTAAAAAAAAAAAAAAAAAAAAAATCACAAGCACAAGCACAAGCCTACAAATTGTGGAAACTGGAAAGAAAAACTGAAGCCTACAAATTACATCACATATAGCATATAGTAAACAAAGGATTAAAAAGATTTTGGTTGGGGCAAAGAGATCAAAGAAAGATTTTGGTCGAGACAAAGAGATCAAAGAACTTTTCCTATACATATATGTTCCTAAATCCTAACATTAAAGTAATAATAAAGAAATTTAAATTTGAATTGTAATTAGAAGAAAGAAAACAAGACGAAGGGAGACATGTGACCCCAAAAAAAAGACGAAGAGACAAAACATAGAGGGAAGTGAAGAGAATAAAAAGAGGGAAAGAGACAAAAGGGTGTAAGAAGAAGAAACATATTAATTGTGTCTACAGAACTAAAGCTATGTTCTGTTCCGACCTTAGTCTGTGATTCATGTGACGTTCCCGTCAACTTCTGTTTTAAAATATTTCTACTTCTAATATTTTACGCGAAGAAATAGGTGTAAGGAAAAACTAAACTAGTATATTCGGATCCTGTTTCAAGTTATAATGTTCGAATCTAGTATATAAAACTCCAGACCACGGTCTTGATGAAAACGTATGTTTTTATAGTTATAACCATACAATGTAATTATAACACGAGTATAAAAGACAACGACCAAGACTATAACAAATTTCATTTTACGTTATTAAACAAGACAAAAAAAAAAAAAGAAGTAGAGAAAATAAACACTGAGACTGGACGTGCCCCGAAAATGAAAGCGACTCATGAAGAGAAAGTGTTCGGTAGTTGGATTGCTACGGCGTAATTGGTCGTAATATTACACCATAATCGGTCCATTCTTTCTTGGTGGTATAAACGTATATGTAACCTATAAGAATTAATTTATTTAAGTTTTTAATATCTTCACAAGGCCTCTTATCTCGAAACATATACAATTGTTTTACTTTTATATTGGCAAACCCATTAGCTAGCTATATTAATAAACTACGCATGTAAAATTAGTCTCTTATCATAATGCTTTTCTATGCGGCTATTTCGAATTAAAAACATACATGTCACGGGCTGATATTAGTTTGTCTCCTTGTTTAAAAAAACAGTAGGATTATTCTATAAATCCTGGATTATTTGATAGATTATAGACATCGATTTGTTAAATTACAATTTAACCAACATATTATTGGAGGGGGTTTCGTATACGAGTAACATTTCTTGATAATAGTTAGAATCTTTTGATTGATGTATGAAGTCTGAGCAGATAAGTTTTTTTTTGTTTTTTTCTTCCTTTTGGTCAAGCATATATATAAGTTAATTCAAACATTTCAAGTTTGACAACGGATAAATTGTTTTAACTGGCCTATATTTCAACGGCTTTGATAAACCGATGTTATAGGTTGATTTCTTTTTTTTTTTCTTTTTTTTTGAGCAAAAGATTAAATTGTTTTGGAACATAATATAATGTATGATTTGCTAATACCAGATATTTTTCAAAAATATATTAGCTCTGAAGCATCTGATTGTGAGAACTGCTTCCGGTTTTAATACTGAACATATACAAGATTTTTATAAAACTAAGGAAAATTATTTAACATATGTATGGATTAATTACTCATTTACTCTACAAGTATTTTTTTGGAAAGCTTTGTGTATAATAAAAATATACCTGGAATAAAAAAGACTAACCTTTTTGAAAAAAATATTAAAATAATACTTTACTCATCGAACCTCTCTTTAGAAGAGACAAAGTTTGAGCATACATTGTGCGATGAATACAATATGATTTATTCAACCATAATCTACTGACTCTTGCTTTGATCTTCTCTGGAAAAACGACAATTTCATTACTGGCTGATGGATAATCAGCTCTAAAGTTTATATTATTGCACGGAAAAAAGTAATAACGAATTATTTGTTTCTACTTATACAGAAAAGAATTATCCAAAATGTAAAGAAATAAAAGAAAAAGAAAAACAGAAATGACAGGACAATTGTAAAGATAAAACAAGGACAGTGTTTGCCCATAAACTTATGCTTTTGTCTTTACAATATCTTTGATCTCGAAACATGTACAATTGTCGAAAGAAAAGAAGAAGCAAAAACTCATGCTTTTGCCTTTTTAAAATGCATTGTATGTTCGCTCATTGAAAGCTCGATCATTATGAATTGAAAAAAAAATCAAACAATATATCCTAGATTGTGAAAATAATAGTGACATATCAACGTAAAGTGTGTCTACTTCTTTAAACAGGGATCTGTTCACATGCATGCAGTAAAGATATATACATATATAGATAGATTGAATATAGGACCAAGTACGGCGACGTCTATGCATGTGCCTATTACTTATCTTTTCACAATCCACCAATTATTTTCTGAATTAGCACTCTGTTAAGCTATGATTATGGCATTTAACTAAACTAAGGATAGAGTCGTGTTTGATTCAAAAAAGTCTCAATTGCATGTAATATAATATCCTTAGATTCGTCGAGTATTTCTATTCTTCTACCTAATTGTTGGCTTCCTTCTTTCCACTGTGCATTACGTAAACACGTAAAAGACTTGGTTGTTATAATATTGTAAATAATTGGTGAATCTCGTATCATCTCACCTCGCGTGCGGTATAATTTGTCTGTGTGTTGATAAAGTTATATTTAAAAAAAAAAAAATTGTCGTATATATACGTACAGGAAAACTTAAAGTTGCGGAATGGTTGATGTCAAAAAGGGTCCCAAGTCTATATTATCCAAAGATATCTTCTCAATTATCGTCAGCAATGTAACACCATGCTTTCGTTAGATATCCCTTTCTTTGACATAGAATCGTGTTCCTTTTTTTTGTCATTTTGAAAAAGAATTTGAATTGGTCAAATTTCGTTTTTTTAAACTACAAAATTAAATACAGTTTAGTTTTTTTTTTTTTGACTAAACAAATTTATTATTAACGAAACGAGGAAATGGCTAAAATTAAATACGTACAAACTTATTCGAAAATTAAATACGTACAAAATCAAGGAAATGACGAAAACTGAACTAATCTTTAAAAAAAAAATAGAAAAGACAGTACTCCAATGATCATGACATTATCACTCATTCAAATATGGCCTCCCGTAAATGGATAATTTGAATTAAATGTGCGAGCTTTAAATTTTAATTGTCAAATTTAACAAGCTAATTTTAGGATTTAAAAAATGGCATCGTGGAATATTATCATTTAGCAGTACTATTGCCTACGTAATTCAAGGGTCCGTTAATCATAGTCAACATGACAACAAATTAACGTGTACCTACGAATTACCGACTAGGTTTTATTTATGTTATATAGTTAAATTATATAACTCCGTTGGTATATTCATATGCGAAACCGCATTTTTTTGCAGTTGTGATGCATGTCATCGTTCGGAGTTATATATATTCATAGATAAGTGAGATAGGTGAAGTAACTATTTGTATATTGTTCTCCAGAAGAAAAGTTGTTCCCGAAATGTCTAATCAAAGATAATGTATAATATCCGTGCGATTAGTCTCTTCCTAAAATAGTGACCATCTTCTTTACATTTTGTTAAGTTATTTATAATTATTGGTCCCTTCGGCTTTTTAATCACATTATTATTGTTAGAATATGTACTATTTATTCAAGCCCCACATGTCGAGCGACCCAACGCCATGACCGAAATTATCACATAGATGCATAGTTTTTTTTGGTGTTAAAACATAAATCTATATACAGTTGATGCATTAAATTTTTAAAATTCCAACGTCCAATTGTGGTAAACAAATACACTATTTTAAAGAAAACTAGTGGTGTATGTCTATACTTTCAGTATTAGTCAATTTCAGTTTTGTTAACTCATCGTTCAAAATATATATTCTACTAATTAATGGTATCAACAATGTAGAAACCTAGTTCCATCTGCATTGTGGCATGTCATTTAAAATCTGAATGATTAAACTCTAGTCTTTTGTAATTTCTGTTGGGCAGATGGAAGTAGAAGATTAAAAAATCTCGAAACCAAAAAGAGATCGGGGACACGTAATAATTTTAGTGTAATCTAATTATTTATTTAAATTTTAAATTATAAATAAAACATGTGTCCAATTATTTATTGACATGTGTCAAATGGAGTTCTTAATAAGATCTCCAAAGTTCTTAAATAAGAACCTCATTTTAATTTCTCTCGTTTTTTTATTACTTTATATTATTTAAAATCTAATAATCTCTGTTAAATCACACCATTGAATATGCTCTAAGTGTTCTATAATTACCATTGTTTTTTTTATTGACCCTAAATTACCATTGTTACTTATATAAATCAAGTACAAATTTTGGTGAAAAACGACAGACAAAACCTAGGAATTAAATGGAGCAAGTTAGGGAGGGTACAGCACGAGCGACGATCATGAACCCAAATGAAATGTCCATACAGACCATTCTTTGCTTTTATGGTGATGATGTTTATAAAAGTTGGGTTGTCATGGTTTTATATTATGTTTTGGCTGTTAACTTCGATGAACACTTGTAAAACGTTATAAATCAATAGTTGCTTAAGCTATGTAATTTTAAAAGTAATAGTTATACATCCTATTTTTACCATACTAATTATATATATTGATCGCACCAATACTGTTTTAAATGTCAAGAGCCTTAGATTTTCAAATGAAAAATAAATTGAAGTTAGATGACTAAAAAAATCTCAAGTTTGTAGTAATTTATATTGTTAACTAAGAAATCCATGAGGCCATTCACACTATACAATAACCCAGCACAACAATAATACTTAGTTGCCAGCCTGCCACGAAAAAAACTAGCAGTCTAATTGGGACTCTGTTTTATGTTTCTCTCTCTTTCATGGACCATTAATTTTTGGTTCATTGAAATTTATTTAAATTTTCTTTTCAAATTATACACGTGAACTTGTACATCTTTTCATAGGATTTGCAATTCCGGATTCTCATCCGTCCTAGGAGGTTGTAGATGTGTAATATATGCTATAGATTTGATTATAAGATAAACTAAAAGAGAGTGATGAATGTGAACTAAACAGTTAATAATAGTGTATTAGGCTTGTAGCTAACAGTCAACTTAAACATAATAGTGAAACCAATAAAACCAGATAAAATACTAATCATAATCATAATCGTAATCGTAATCAGCGTGATGTTTAGACAATTTGATATCTTACTTTCTTCTCTCTAAAATAATGATATTTGCACTAAATAACATAAATTTAAATGTGTCATAGATTAATACCTTGCCTCCAAAACCAACAACATGATCTCCTAACCTACATATTATTCTACTGATTAAAATAAAAAAACTTAATCACGATTAGTTTAAAGTCACTCCGTTATTAGCGTTATAAGCAAACCTTATTACTATTAGTATTTGACCGTCTTTATCGACGACCAAACAAAGAACGAGTCACAAGAAACTGAGCCACGTAAGTCCAGAACGACGCCTAAGACCAATAAGACAAAAACCAAAACATCGGTAAACTCGGACGTGGCATAGACATGTGGGTCTCATATGTCTCCATAAACTGACATTAGCTTATTTGTCGACTGTACCTTATGTCCCCCGTCTCGGCTACAACCCTGTGACAAACAAAGATCAAGTCAAATATCTAACCAAAAATACTCTCGTCCACGTGGACATCGCTGACGTGGAACTTTACCCTTCTATAAATACAGCCTTCCCTTCGCCGAGTTATACTCATCAAACGAGTAAAGCATTTGCTAATATTAAACACACTTTGCTTAAAGAAAAAAAGAAAAAAAAACATTCGATCAATCATGGCTGTTGATTCGCCTCTTCGATCTCGGATGTCTTCACCTACGACCTCTGAGAAAGACGTGAAGGCTCTCAAGTTCATTGAGGAGATGACTCGGAACCCTGACTCGGTTCAAATGAAGGTTCTTGGAGAGATACTAAGTCGTAACTCGGACACCGAATATCTGAAACGGTTCGGTCTTAACGGCTCCGTTGATCGAAAAACGTTCAAAAGCAAAGTTCCGGTGGTTACGTATGAAGATTTGAAGCCGGAGATTCAACGTATATCAAGCGGTGATCGTTCTCCGATCTTATCTTCTCACCCCATCACCGAGTTTCTCACAAGGTATTAATTAGGTCAACTTTGTCAGTAATTAACATCATAAATACAAAAAAAAAAAAACGATTATAGTTGACCATAATTTATAAATTTTGTATGTATATGCGCAGCTCTGGAACATCTGCTGGTGAGAGGAAATTAATGCCGACAATTGAAGAAGACTTAGACCGACGTCAGCTTTTATACAGTCTTCTCATGCCTGTGATGAATCTGTTAGTATATACTATTTAAACATTTAATTTATTTTTATATAATTATTAACGTTTGTAATATTTATTAAAATAACCAAAAATGTTTAACTACAGATACGTGCCGGGATTAGACAAAGGCAAAGGCTTATACTTCTTGTTTGTGAAGTCGGAATCTAAGACGTCTGGTGGGTTACCGGCTCGTCCGGTTCTCACGAGTTACTACAAAAGCGATCACTTCAAGAGACGACCGTACGATCCGTACAATGTCTATACTAGTCCTAACGAAGCCATCCTCTGCCCTGACTCGTCTCAAAGCATGTATGCTCAAATGCTATGTGGTCTCTTAATGCGTCAGGATGTTTTCCGCCTCGGTGCCGTCTTTGCTTCCGGTCTCCTCCGTGCCATAAGCTTCCTCCAGAACAATTGGAAAGAACTTGCTCGGGATATCTCAACCGGAACCCTAAGTTCTAGAATCTTTGATCCTGCGATTAAAAACCGTATGTCGAAGATTTTGGCCAAACCTGATCAAGAACTTGCTGAGTTTTTGACTGGGGTTTGTTCACAAGAGAAGTGGGAAGGGATAATCACAAAGATATGGCCTAATACGAAGTACCTCGATGTGATTGTTACTGGAGCGATGGCTCAATATATCCCGACGTTGGAGTACTATAGCGGCGGATTACCCATGGCTTGCACGATGTATGCTTCGTCCGAAAGTTACTTCGGGATTAACCTAAAGCCGATGTGTAAACCCTCGGAGGTTTCTTACACAATCATGCCCAACATGGCGTACTTCGAATTCCTCCCACATAATCACGATGGAGATGGAGCAGCAGAAACATCATTAGACGAAACCGCACTTGTGGAGCTAGCTGACGTTGAGGTCGGAAAAGAGTATGAACTCGTGATCACGACTTATGCCGGGCTTTACCGTTACAGAGTCGGTGACATTCTCCGTGTCACAGGGTTCCACAATTCCGCTCCACAATTCAAATTCATACGAAGAAAGAATGTTTTGCTAAGCATAGAATCCGATAAAACCGATGAGGCCGAGCTACAAAAGGCAGTGGAGAATGCGTCGAGGTTGTTTGCAGAGCAAGGAACACGCGTGATCGAGTACACGAGCTACGCAGAAACGAAGACTATACCGGGTCATTACGTAATCTACTGGGAGCTACTTGGTAGAGACCAAACCAATGCTCTTCCTAGCGACGAAGTCATGGCTAAGTGCTGTTTGGAGATGGAGGAATCCCTAAACTCGGTTTATAGACAAAGCCGGGTCGCTGATAAATCGATTGGTCCGTTGGAGATACGTTTGGTGCAGAACGGTACCTTTGAGGAGCTCATGGACTATGCCATCTCGAGAGGTGCATCGATTAATCAGTATAAGGTCCCGAGGTGCGTAAGCTTTACACCGATCATGGAGCTGCTTGACTCTAGAGTTGTGTCTACTCATTTCAGCCCTTCGTTGCCGCATTGGTCCCCAGAACGACGTCGTTAGATGAAACTTTTATGATATAATTAAGACCGATGCGGTGCGGTTCTAGAATACTAAACTCCGTTAAGACTCTTTTAGATTTCTTATTATGTTGTTGTGTTAAGGGTTCGTGAATCGTACAATAAATTTGAAGAACGTACTGATGTTTTCTCCTCTCACTTTTATCGGAATCCAGCTTATTAAGTACTATCAGTTGAGCGAGATAAAATAAACACTACCAGTTTTTGAAAGCTTTAAGTCTCGTCCAGTCAAGCAAACGGCCCATTTCAAGTTGAAGCCCACTATTGGTATGGTAAATAGTTTAATAAAAGATTTTTTTTTTGAATAGATACAAAAAATAATAAATAATTTTGTTTCTTGGGAAATTATCAAACTGTGCAATCGTAAGAAACTTGAAATTTCAGTGCTTTAGATGAATGTCTTAGCAATCCTTCTCAAGTATTAGTCTTAGTTAGCCAATGAGGATTACTGTTATATACTTATATATGTAGGACAGAAGTCTAGTTTGAGTAGTCCCAATTAGAAGATTATTGTACACAACTGAAATTTAAACGTTAGAAAATATGTCCCATTCCAGCACACCGGGTGAGGAACACACTCCAGTATATGAAAATTTGATTGATGAAACAGTGGATTTCGCCGGATCTATAGAACAAAATAGTGACTTTTGAGCCCTTGGGGGGCGGGGCCTCTTTTTTTATTTTTTAATAAAAAAAGGGGGAGAGGGACCCTTTTTGATTTTTGAAGTACAGCCGATACCTGAATGCCAAGTATGGCTCGTAATAACCTATCTTCCGTGAGATTTACGGCTACGTCGAGGTCGAGTCGACCATTCCAGCTTTTACGTATAGAATCTGTCAAGTTGCCCATTAGTATTACAAGATGTCGGTAGTCAATATTTATATTCTTTTAAAATTATTATATTCAACATTCTCATATTAGAACGTGTAGATAATGATACTCCCGATATTTTTTCCATCAATACTCTTCGGCACCCGAATTTGAAATCATGGTGACTTTCTAATTGATTCAATATTATATACAGTAGTTACGGCAGTGACTGTCGACTGGTGACTCACTAACACTGACTTGTTATATATAATCATCGAATACATTCCAAAAGATTAATAACGCGGTTAAGAGATTAATTAACACTCAACTCCTACTAACTTCAAAATGGACAAATAAATAAACAAATTTGAGTCATTTTTAAAAGCGTAGTACAGTCGATAAATATATCAATTAATTATTATTCCATATCTAAATTTAAACTCTTAACTAATTTGGAAAGTAAAAGTGGTTCCGATCAATAACACGACATAAAACTAATAGCCAACTACTATAAAACTACAATGTATCGTAGTTTCCCTAGTTATTATGGTTTCTATCAATAAATTTTGGATTTGGGTATAAACCAGTAGACAAGCAAATTTTTTTAATACTTTAGGTTGTTATACTTACATTCAATAAACATATTTTTCAATATATTTGTTGTGATTTTTAATTGTTAAATACATAAACGAAAACTATTTTCTGGAAATGTATACTTTTGAGCTGTAAATTATTAGCCAAATCTCTTACGCGACAAATTCAACGCGAATTTTCATGTATACAAATAAAAAGATGATACTACTAAATTTGAGAACAAATTTTCATGTATACGAATTTGAACCATGATAAGATAAGAATAAACGTTTCCTGGAGAGCATATGTAAACAAACAAGAACCCACAAAACGAATTAAAGTACTTTTTAATGTGACAACGCAGAGAAACCATACTAACTAAAGTATTATTAGCCATTAGGAACTTGAACATGTTAAATTATTTTCTTATATTCTAATTTGTTGAAATACACTACATGATGGTAATTTGTTAATGAAATTATACGCAAGAAACAAATAAATGAAACACATAAAAGAAAGACCTAAAATAAAAATATCATCTAGAGCCTAACAGGAACGTCACCCAACAGTAATTATAATTTAAATTTTGGTGGTGCATTTGTTTCAAAAGTTTACACTACGACCAGTTAATACAAATTACAAAACAATAGCTGACGATTGCGTCTTTTTTTAATTACTCAAACTAAGATAATATATGCAGTTCGATGATAGATAACAATAACATGTTATATTTATATTTTTTTCTCGTCAGAAATGTATGTTTTCATTCAATCTCTCTCATTCGGCTAAAGAATTTAAAACGAAAAACACAAAAAGCTAAAACTCAAAAAATTAAATATTTCCATTTGAATATCTCCATTTGACTTTAACAACACCTTGAGAAATTGCAACTTAACCGAACTTTTGTGACTTAAATTAAATTTCTTTTGGAAACAAAGCTAAAATTCAAAACATTAATGCAGAAAATAATGGAAAATACTTACTATCAAAAAACTATATATATTGGAAAATGAACTGAGCAACTAATTAATATGACAAAATCTGAAGATTTAAATAAGAATTTACTGAGTGAATTAAATTGATATAACAGAAAAACATTAAAATAAGAAAAAGCTAAACATTAAAATAAAATCAATCGTCCTTCTAATACGTACATATAGATCACTTGGATTTATGTGGTTAACCGCTCTTGGCTCAAAGAAATATAAAACAGAGAACACATGCACTGAGAAATATATTTTGAAAAGAAAGGAATTCAAAACTAGAATCTCACATTGGGAATATGATATCTTTTGATTAAGATTTCCACGAAGATATCCGAATATATTTAGGTGTCGATATTTGGTGGTAGCACAATTTGAAGATTCTTAAAAAGTAAAAATAATCTAGAGGCTTGCCATTGTAACATGACAAAACCTGATTTTAAAGTGATATTACACGGTTTGACCAACAAAAAAATTGTATTAATCTAATTGACAAAAAATAAAAGAGCATATTTTTGATAAAAACCGAACCACATATGCGAAACTCGACTTAGTTTGGATTTAGTTCTGATTTTTCGGATATAAAAGTTTAAGATCCGTTTAGATATTTTGTAGTGCTCATGTTAAATTCGATCCGATAATTCAGATTGGGAATTGGGTGCAGTTCGAATCTTTAGAACTGGGTACTTTGGTCAGACTTATTCTTAGCCACACTTCAAGTGGCCCTTTTCAAGCATATATAAATATATATATATATATATATATATATATATATATATATATATCACGTGGCTTTATGTGGCTTAATCGCACTTGTTTCATAGAGTAAAAAACAGGAAAAAAACAAAAATAGATCTTGAACATGTGAAATCGCAACGTAATCTATGTTTACTCAAGACCCAACGTAATCTATGTTTACTCAAGACCCAACTGTTTTTTGTTCTTACTCATATCTATCCATAACTCATTTATTCTTTAATCAAGATTGGCTTAATTAATTCAAGGTTGTCAGTTGTCACTTTGTCAATCTGACTTAACACATTACGACTTCTTTTCGAGTAACTATCCCATGAAAAATTATGCTCATATTTTACCAACAAAAAGAAAAAAAAATATTTATGCTCACACTCAATAAATAAATATCGTCCCAAAATAAATGATATTTGGATTAAAAGTACAAAAATTAAAAAAATAATAAATATTTTATTTTTTATAAAAATCCAACTAATAGAAAAGATACTGCAGAATTCAAATGATTATAACTTATTAAATTAATATAAATTATACATAGAAAAGTGAAAAAATCAAATAGTTTGGGACACAATTTTTGTTCTAAAACATTATGAGTATATAATTGCTAACCTGATTTCCTCAACGCCGTTACTTCCAAACTCCTTAATTACAAAAAAAGAAAAAAGGTCAAAGATGTTTTACTATATGATTATTCTCCCTTTAGCTCTCTTTCTCTTGGCTTACAAATTCTTCTTCGCCTCCAAAACGCAACGTTTCAACCTCCCTCCTTCTCCGCCTTACTCTCTCCCAATCCTCGGCCACCACCGCCTTATCAAACCGCCGGTCCACCGTCTCTTCAACCGTCTCTCCAAAACCCACGGCCCAATCTTCTCCCTCAAATTCGGCTCACGCAGCGCCGTCGTGATCTCCTCCTCCTCACTCGCAACAGAATGCTTCACTGGCCAAAATGACATCATTTTATCAAACCGACCTTGTTTCCTAACCGCAAAATACGTCGCTTACAACTACACAACCGTTGGAACCGCGCCTTACGGCGACCACTGGCGTAACCTCCGCCGCATTTGCTCCCTCGAAATCCTCTCCTCGAACCGTCTCACTAACTTCCTCCGCATCCGCAAAGACGAAATCCACCGTATGCTCACGAGACTCTCACGTGACGTCAACAAAGATATCGAGCTCGAGCCGCTCTTGTCTGATCTAACGTTCAACAACATCATGAGGATGGTTACAGGGAAGAGATACTACGGAGACGAAGTCCATAACGAGGAAGAGGCGAACGTTTTCAAGAAAATCGTCGCCGATATCAACGACAGTAGCGGCGCGAGGCATCCCGGAGATTACTTGCCCTTCATGAAGATATTCGGAGGAAGCTTTGAGAAGAAAGTGAAAGCTGTTGCAAAAAACATGGATGAGATCTTGCAACGTTTGCTCGAAGAGTGTAAGAGAGATAAAGACGGTAACACTATGGTGAATCATTTGCTCTTTCTCCAACAACATGAGCCAGAGTATTACACTGATGTTACTATCAAAGGCCTAATGATGGTAACGAATCACTAACACATTCATATTCATATAATCATAGATGTGTTTATGCAAATTAATGTTTGATAGTTTTTGTTAGGTTTCATTCACCTTTTTATGTTTTTCCATTTCTGTGTATTACTTTGGATTTCAAGTTTTCGAAAAACATATGTTAATTAATATAAACGATTTTCAAATTTTCATAAGAGTTATTTTTATATTAAGTAGTTAGATACAGCTTGAGCTTGGTTTAGAGTTTACTTGGATATATAAAATGTAAAATCGATTAGGTTTATTTGACTTTATTCGATTTTCTAGGCATAGTATTTAAGATCAGTTACACAGAATTGGTATGGCCCGGCCCATACTGGAATTGTTTGTCTTGGAAAAGGAATTTGGGACCCAAGCGTCTGTGTACGGATCGGGTCTCAGTCTCTGACCATTTTGGAAATCGATTTATTAATGATTTAATAAGTATATAATTGGGATTTTAAAATCGTATATTTTTCATTTTTTTTATTTAGTTTCAAATATAAACACGGTTCTGGTTTGATCCCTGTTTTTCTAGAGACAAGTATAAAAAAGTTTGCTAATTAATAAAGCACGAAACAGGGCATGATGATCGCCGGAACAGACACCTCCGCCGTGACATTGGAGTGGGCAATGTCGAGTTTGCTAAATCATCCAGTGTCATTAGAAAAAGCAAAACTAGAGATTGACGAAAAAATCGGACAAGAACGTTTGATCGACGAACCAGATATTGCAAACTTGCCTTACCTCCAAAACATAGTGTCGGAAACATTCCGGCTTTACCCGGCGGCGCCGCTTCTAGTACCAAGATCACCGACGGAGGATATCAAAGTAGGCGGATACGACGTGCCATGTGGCACGATGGTGATTGTTAACGCGTGGGCTATACATAGAGATCCAAATCTTTGGAACGAACCGGAGAAGTTTAAACCGGAGAGGTTTAACGGCGGAGGAGGAGGAGAAGACGTTCATAAGCTGATGCCATTTGGGAATGGACGGAGATCGTGTCCCGGCGCCGCCTTAGGGCAGAGGATCGTGACGTTGGCGTTAGGTTCGTTGATTCAGTGCTTTGATTGGGAAAAAGTCAACGGCGAAGAGATTGATATGACGGAGACTCCGGGGATGGCGATGCGTAAGAAAGTGCCATTACGGGCTTTGTGTCGATCTCGGCCCGTTATGAATAAGGTTCAGGCCCATTTACAGGCTTAGTTTTCTTATTTGTTGGTCGAAACGGATTGGTTCATTAGTCCAATTAATTCCACTGAGAGATAGAGTGATCCCAAGGTGGTATTAGTTTTTGGTGGACTTATGAATGCTCGCTTCTCATACTTCTATTATATTTAAAATTTTTGTTTTATGTTATTTAAATGATGTTGTTTTTTTAATTGTCGTATTAAGGGGTTTTCAAGTTACCTTTACTTGTGGCTAAGTTACCTACAAGGCTACAAAGGTTAAACCGAAAAGAGCGTAAGATATAAGCTGGTAAATTGCTATCCCATTTACGTAACAAACTAGAATCGGATGTTGACCAAAAACCCCATAAATAGAAGTTCATTCATCATGTTTTCAAAAAGGATTAAAATGGCAAAAGTGGTTAATGGCATGAGAATGCGATTTATAAAAGAAGAAGATACTAGCACATTTTTGAAATTTATTGGTTTACTAGATGGTATGAAAAAGAAGAAAAAGGAAGCACCAACACGAATACAATTCCTAAATGTCTTTTGTTCAGTTGTCCACTCCGCTAACACGAATACAATTCGAAAACTGCTAAGCACAAAGACGGAAAATAAGGAACCACTTCAAATTTAATAAATTTTTAATTAGATAATCAATTTTATATTCTATTGAAGTGAAATAAATGTATATTTGTTCATATTTTGTTATTTTCCATCAAAAGCTACATTAATTGGATTTTTTCAAAAGTAATATTAATGACAATAGCAGTCTTCGTAAATTAGAAAATTATCGGAACCTATTTTGATTGTGGAGCAATATCCAGATAGGATCCATTAACAGTAGATGTTAAACGAATAATGGAAGAAAGAGAGATTGAGATTAAAGAGATGGTGGAGGGCCCGACAGTGGAAGAGTACTGAAAGTTACAGAGGAGGAACGTGATTGAGAACGGACAAAAACAGATTAAAACAATTGAGAAAATTGTAAGCTCATACACGCATTTAAGAAAAAGGAAATTGTAACACTTATTGATATAATAGTAGTATATCAAAGATTATTATGTAAAAATGTGAAGACATATATATCAGAGAATAGAAACGGAAACTCATTATTTATTGTATCATAATATATTATATTTGAGAAGAACTGCTGTCTAAAAGAGAGATTGTTTTTACTTTGCTTTGGTCTCGACCCACGGAGATCATCAACTTTGGTCCGAACTTCACGGTAAAAAAGAAAATAGATAGTATTTTATTTGTTCGCAAGTGGTCTATCGCCGCATAGATGATAGACCTGCCGTCAAACTCTGATTAAACGATACGGTCTAATTAAGAAGTTGCCGCAGCAACAAGTTTAGACATAATTGGTCGAGGTCGGCACATAGCTCGTAAAGGCTTAAGATTTCGCATCACACTCCCCCGAGATTCCTCCATATCAATCTTTTCACCATTCACAGTCTCCCAATCGAAGCATTGGATCATTGCTCCTACTGTCCACGTCACAGTCTTCAGCCCGAGTCCAGCACCAGGACACAATCTCCGACCGTTCCCAAACGGCATCAGAGTTTGAACACTGTCAACGGATCCATCAATTTTTATTTTGTTCCCATCAAATCTTTCAGGATAAAACTCTTCTGGATTTTGCCAGAGCTCCGGGTCTCTGTGTATCGCCCACGCGTTGACCAGAACTGTTGTGCCACGTGGTATGTCATACCCACCGATTTTAATGTCCTCGGAAGCTTCCCTAGCGACCAAGACCGGAGACACGGGATTTAACCGGAATGACTCAGACACAATATTTTGAAGGTAAGGGAGGTTGGAGATGTCTTCTTCGTCGATGAGACGGTCTTGTCCAATCTTTTCATCGATCTCCGCTCTTGCTTTGTTCAACGCGTCCCGATGGTTCAACACGTTTGCCATAACCCATCCGATCGTAACTGAAGTAGTATCTGATCCGGGGATTATCATAGCCTGCATGCAGTTGATTCATGAAAAACATGGTATAACCTTGATCCATACGAAGTTAGAACATATGTTACGTATAATATGAAGGTCATGTAACCAATAATCAATTCAGAGAAATTTGATGAATCTGAATACGATGAATTAATAAATAAAACTATCGTTTATAATCACGTATTACCATCATTAAACCCTTAATGGTTATGTCGTCGTAATACTCAGGTTCTTGATCCTGCAAAGACATCAAGTGATTGATCATACTGTTTCCTTCCCTGTCTTTCCGACACTCGTCGAGGAGACGCTGCAAAGTCTTGTCCACTGATTTGCCGATACGTTTCACCTGCTTCTCGTACTTGCTCCCAAAGAATTTCAAGAAGGGTAAATAGTTGCTAGGGTTATTCGCGGCGCTGTTTTCGAAAATATCTATGATGAGATTCTTGAATATCTCCGCCTCTTCCTTGTCATGAACATCATCCCCGTAGTATCTCTTCCCCGTCACCATCCTCACGATATTGTTGAGCGCTAAATCCGACAATGGTGGTTCGAGTTCGACCTCCTTGAAAGAATCGAGTGTATAATTACCCTTGGTGGTGTGGTCACGTGCGAGTCTCCTGAGCATCCGACGGAGCTCGTCTCTCCTGATATCTAGGAAGCTTGCGAGACGGTGGGAGGAGAGGATCTCCACGGAGCTGATGCGCCGGAGGTTTCTCCAATGTTCGTTGTAGGGGGAGGTTCCGATGGTGGTGTTATTGTAAGAAATGTATTTGTTTGTCATGGAAAAAGGCCGGTTTGACAAAATGATATCATTTGGGCCGCTGAAGCATTCCTTAACTAGAGGGTAAGATGATATAACGACGACACGGCGATAGCCGAAGCGGAGGGTGAATATGGGACCATACTTTTTGGAGTAGCCATGGAAGAAACGGTGGAGGAGTGGTTTTATGAGGTGGAGATGTCCGACGACAGGAAGACCCGGAGGACCAGGTGGAATGTTGTAACGTTGCGTTTTAGAACTGAAATTGTACGCTATGTAGAGTAAGGGGAGGATGAAAATCATCACTAGATAGTAAAAATTGAACATCTTTCGTTTGAGTCTCTTTCTTCTATTTTTTGTTTATTTTTTATTGATTGTGGTGCGATGGATTTTTAACTTGTATATATAATAGAAGCCGAGGGGCTAGGGCATCTCTAATGTAACAACAAAACACCAAAATTTGGTGTAAACTCACTCCAACCTAACTCTATAATTTACACTAAATTTATTTTTTTTGGTGTTTTGTGAACAGTGTCACACTAAATTTGGTGCGACACTATTCACAAAACACCAAAATAATAATATTATTTTATTGTTATTTTTATTTTAAAAGTATATTTTTATTTTTGTTTATCAATTAATTATACTTTAGTAATATGATTAAATTGTATTTTACACATGATTATCAATTTATTTTTGATAATATAAAATTTTAATTGTAATTAATATAGCATATTAATTTGAAAAAGATATATTAATAAAAAAATTAATTATAAAAAATATATAATTTATCAAAGATCAATTAAAACACTCAAAAAATAAAATTACATAATTAAAACCAAACACACATAAAAATAAAATGCAACAAGCTAATTTAAAAACATAAAATTACATAATTAAAACCAAACACACACAAAAATAAAATGCAAGAAACTAATTTTAAAAACATAGTATTTATTAAAACTATTAAAAAATAAACAAAATCTTAAATTTAATAATATAATAATAAAGAATATTGTTTTTGGTGTGAGATTTGGTGTTGTGATTGGAGATGAAAAAAAAGCAAGACTCCAAAACATCAAATTTGGTGTGAATCCAACACTAAATTTGGTGTTTGGGTTGGAGATGCTCTTAAATTTATTTTTTCCTTAAATTGGGTTAGAGCATCTCCATCTATTAAATTTATTTTTTCATTCTCTCTCAACTTTTTGTATGTTGTTCTGTTTCTTTGATATAAGAGACACAGATCTTTAGTGGAAATGCTCATAATAGTCATACAAAGATTCGACTTCATTTTCATACTGTGGGGTCAAAGATGTGGGACAAGACGACAAACAAAAAACAAAAGATGTGGGTCAAGAAATTTTAACAACCATATATCATAACTCTACCACCTCTGTCGTATACTCGTAGATATGTATATGCCTTTAAAAAAGCATAGACTGCTTTTGTAAGAAAACATTGTTGTTAATATATTATTTTATATTTTTGAACATCATTCAGCAATTTTGTGACGAAAGTTAGGTGGAGAGGCTATGCATTTAAATAACGTGTTTAATTCGTGTGAGGCTATCCATCGAAGTAACTTTATCCTTATATCTCTACATAAACGAACGGTTCGTCGTTCATTTTGTATAACACCATCACAAGTAGTAGTATATAAAATATTATTTCTCCCTTTTATTATTAGGTTAATTTGGCAAATATCAACAATAATGAGAATACAACAATGAGAACAGAAATTATAATTAAATCTAGCATGCATAAAATAAACTTTTGTTTTGCAGTCTACCCATCCTTTCTTTTGCCATGAAAGTAACCAATTTCTTGCGATGTAACAAAAAAATATTTTTATAAACCTGTAAATAGTTAACTATATAAAAATATAAAAAATTATAAAATAATACTATATAAAAGGTAATTATATTATAAATATTCATTATATGATTTATATTATAGAAAACTATATTATAAAAAAATTCTTGCTGTTTATAATTTAAAAATTAAAATGATATATTAATTAGACATGTATTATTGAACATTATGCAATTATACTTTCTAGATAGACAACTATATAAAAAATATTAGTTATTTCTACGTTAAATAGAATAGAATAAAACTATCTTAAATTACTATATAATGAAATAAACATTTCTTAGATATTATATTTGACTTGATAAGCAACTATAACAGTAAACAGTGGTATCTTAAACTGCCTAGAGCCTAGTTTCCAATTCAAGATAAACAATACAGTATTAACTGTTTATTACATTAATAGTTGTCTTCATATATTATTTTTTAAAATTATTAACTTAAAAACAACCAAAACTATTTTTGAATGTACTTACCTATATTGGAAAGCAAAACGACTCTTTTTAATATAGATGTCTATATTTGATAATATTATGATAGTCATGGCGTTAACTAAAGTTAACTATTGATCGACATATATATATATATATATATATATATATGGATTAAATATGGTTTAATGAGATTATAAATTCCTGAAAATAAAAAATTGAAGGATAATAATTTGCGTGATTAAAAGAGCAACTTGTATAACTTCATTTTTTAAAATCATGCCACTACTGATTTTGAGTTATTCAATGGCTCCCAGTTCTTTTATGTTTTAGCTCAATAGAGGATTCGGACCACCCGGGACAGATATTTTTTTGTTATATATATTTAAAATCTGATTTTTAATAATAATGCTAGATGTCTTATCATTATGAATGGTTTTCCAATTTTGTGCAAATCAGACAAGGAACCAAAAAAGGAAGTAAATATGGTTTATAAGAGCAACTTCAATGGTGAACTCCCTAATGGGGTTCTTAGCAATATTTTAATAACAAAATATGATAAAGTTAAAATTAAGAACCTCACCTTGATTATGAACCTCTGAATTCAGGGGTTCTTAAAAAAAAATTATTATTTTTGAGAATTATTTATTTGAATAAAAAGAGAAAAGAAGAAATCGGATTTACCTTAGAGAGAGTTCCTTTATCGCTTTTCAAAACCAATCTCAAACACCAAACCAATAACCCCCAACTCGCTTTCGATTTTGCCTGCAGCTCGACGAAGAAGAAGAAAAATCTTGGAAGAGGAGAAGAGAGAGCGTCGAAGAAGGAGAATTTTTTTTTTCCCGTCCCTTGCTTCCACGAATCACAAGCAGCCACGTGGACTTAAGGATCGGTTCTAAAAATCCTTAAATAAATATTGGTTCTAAACATTTTTAATGATTATGATTTTCTTTTTAATTAAAAAAAGCTTAAGAACCCCTCTAAACCCCGCGTTGGAGATGCTCTAAAATAAACCTCGTCTCTAGTCGCCATGTATACCGGCAAGGAATTGATGCACGATTTTCCCCTGCATGTCCAAATCCAGTTTTGAACTGCATACATATACTTTTACGTATGTGAGCATAGTTAGAACTTAGAAGACGTCAAAAACCTTATTTGAATTATTTTTACCACAGGAATTTTGGGAAAACAATGAGGGAATTATAATTGAATTGGAAAAATATTTAACCGAGAACCGGATCTAAATATGTGAATATTCGGTTAAATAAAAGAATTTTGGTTTTAGTCAAAATTCAGTGCTAACAAAACGGGGAGACCCAAACAGCATAAGTCATCATAGTCTTGACATTTGGTTTGATAAGATCACTGAACTAACCTAAAACTCTTGTGTTCACATTCTCCTGTATTAGGATCTCAATCAAAGTTGTTCAATCAAATTTCCCCCATTAAATGATAATATATCTTTATTTTTCACACAACCAAAAATTACTTTGGACTCTGCGGTTCAATGGTTTCAGGTTATTATAATAAACTAAAATAAACTCTATGAACGATTCTTTCTATCATCTCAAACAGTATAAATCCAAATTTGAGACTACGTTTAGGTAACTATATGTTGCTATAACTAGGTATGTTACATTTAAAAGCTTTGTTAAGATAACAACTCAACAAAACCATATATATATAATAGGCCAGATTCTTTTTTTCCCCCGCTTAGGGCTTGAACGACGTCAAGACTCAAGACGGATCGTACAAAGTCTTATATATATGTAATATGTCCGTCGTCCGATTAGAGATGGAAAATCGTGTGTAATTCGTGAATAAACAGTTAGACTCATGTATTTTTCTTTTTTATATATTTTTTTATTTTATAAACCATGTATTTTACTTTCGTATGTTCTTATGCAAAATTATTACATTTTGCTGCGTTAATTTGTGTTACAACGTGTGTAACGAGCGAATTAATAGAATGAAAAAGCTATGTTTGGTAATAGTCAAACAAAACAAAACAAAAAAAGGCCTTTTTCTCCGTCTCTATTAATTTTGTAATTTCTGTTATTGTGAGTTCATTAACGTCAGTTTTTTCCTGCTATTTTCATGGGTTTAGAATTTTTCTTTCTTCATCCAATCTTTTGGTCATTGAATCTGTGTTTCTGGAACTCAAAATACACAACGTAAACGTTAATAATAATAATAATAATAATAATTTTATTGATGGATTTTTTTATTTGGCTACAAAACAAGTTTGTTGGATACGTAATCGACAATGACGCTATCCTTCAAGACTTGTTCTTCTCCTCGATCAACCCCAAAATCAATCACCGGAGCTGGAGACGATGCTGCTCAATTCTTCCATTACAAAACGAGTTACAAAGGACACACAACCACACTCTTCTTCATCCTCGTTCCTCTCTCTCTCTTTGGTTTGTTCTCTCTCTATTGTTCCCCAAACACGATTTATCGAGCTGCCTTCTTTGCCACGACACCCCCGGTTAAATCAAGAATCGCCAGTTACGTGATCAACACTCAAGAATCAAGCCATCATCAATCCAACGGTTCTCGTAGGATCAGAGCCGAAGCTGTTCTTTGGCCAGGATGGGATATACTTGTGATCGTTTCACCGGAGGAGAAAGTTATGCCACCGCAGCTTCCAGGGGAGAATTACACATGTTTTTACCCTAACGGCGAGAAAGCCACGGCGACGTTCGTCGCGACCCTCCCTTTCACGAACCGTGCAACATTCAGGTGCAGTCTTCCCGGTATATATCGCCACCACCATCCAATCCCTACTCCGGTCCTTGCCTCTACGAAAACGTTCGAACTCTCACCGGAAACACGTTGGCCTGATCTCCCTCTATGGAACTTCGTCGTTTTCGAAGCCATTTCAACGGAAAACGACGTCGTTCTCTTCGTCAAAGGGCCGAATCGTGGATTAGGTTCCAATAAACCACCGGGGTCGTTTCGGTGTGTGTTCGGTGAAGAATCAGACACTGCCATTAGAACCCCCGTGACGAGCTCCGTGCAAGAGGTGTTCCGATGTTCATTCCCTAACAAAACGATCGATACGCCGGTCAAAATCTACCTCGAGGCAGTAGCAACTGATAAAGAGGAGACAAAGACGGTCCCGTCAGTGGCGTACTTTAGCCCTAAACGAACGATAGCAAAGCCACGTGAGAAATCGCTATTGTGCGCGACTACGATGGTGTACAATGTAGCAAAGTATCTGAGAGAGTGGGTGATGTATCACGCGGCGATCGGAATACAAAGATTCATCATATATGACAACGGTAGCGACGACGAGTTAAACGACGTCGTTGAGGTTCTTAAGAGTGAAAGATATGACGTCGCTAAAGTTTTATGGATATGGCCCAAGACGCAAGAGGCTGGGTTCTCCCACGCGGCGGTGTACGGAAACGATACATGCACCTGGATGATGTATCTTGACGTAGACGAGTTTCTCTTCTCTCCGTCTTGGGATAATAAGTCGGAGCCGTCGGATCATATGATTGGGTCTTTTCTACCGCCGGATCAGAGCATGATTGGACAAGTGTCGTTTAAATCGCACGAGTTCGGGCCGTCGAATCAGACAAAGCATCCACGTGGAGGTGTGACGCAAGGGTACACGTGTCGGCGAGAAGAAGATCAACGGCACAAGTCGATCGTGCGGCTTAGCGCGGTTGAGCATTCGCTGTACACGGCGATCCACCATTTCGGTTTGAAGGGAGAGTACGAGTGGCGCGTGGCGGAGACGGAGGAGGGAGTGGTGAACCATTACAAGTACCAGGCGTGGCGGGAGTTCAAGGCCAAGTTCAAACGGCGCGTGTCGGCGTACGTGGTGGATTGGACCAGAGTCTCTAATCCTAAGTCGAGGGATCGAACTCCTGGGTTGGGTTTTAGGCCCATTGAACCGGAAGGATGGGGCCAGAGGTTTTGCGAAGTCAAGGACCTGAGGCTGAAGAGGTTAACCAGAAAATGGTTCGGACATCCGGTTAAAGACGGTTATAAAATGGCATGGCAGAGATGAACATTTTATCATAGCACGGATGGGTTATTGTGTTAATAGCATAGTTGTTCCGGTGACAGCATGGAAACTGGATTTGAGTTTTTGGTTAGGTGAAAGTATGGAAACTAAAAATACTTCAAAATGTAGCTAGAGTTATTTTAAGTATGGTAGTAAGTGTCCCATTTAAAATTAGCATTTGAAATTCGTTTACAAAATTATTTTTATTTTCTTGGCGAACGTGAATATTGAATACGAAAATTCAGATTATGGTCACTACGGATGCAAAGATAAAAAACAGAAACAAAAAATTAAAGTTTATGTTACTTAAAAGTTTGGTTGGTGTAGATAGGAAAAGTGCAATGGCTAAGGAATCAAACCACAGGCTCTTCTCTATCCACTGCGGTTTATAGTCATCACTCCTACAGGTTAGCTCAAATCTAACTCCGACATGGAAACAAGCGGCATCAGATGGATATACAGTAGGGAAACTGATCTGGTGTGTAGCGAAATCAATACCTTCTCAAAGCCCCGTTCTCAGAACCTCATCGAAGCCATTCACAACCCATCCTCTTGTCCCAGCCATCCAACTCATAGTTGAGAATAACCTATATGAAGCTTCTTCAGTTGTGGAAGTATCCTTCTCCTATAACTCAAGATCGAGTAATGTAACAGCACGTCATTGCCAAATGGGCTCTACCTTTCTCTGTTTATTCTTTCATTTCTAATCAAGAACCATCGTGTTTAAAGGCTGACTACCAAATCTGCTGTGAAAGAAACAAAAAAAAAAAAGAAGAAGATAGGAACGTGCGTATAAGCTTATATAACTATTATAAACCTTTTAGCCATCTTGAACCCCATTGATAAATTCACATACAACAACTTCATTTGTAAACTTGTGCGTATATAAATTATTCAAAAGAATTTGTTACAGATGACTAAGTGATGACGTACGATGAAGAAAATGCAAGGCTAAAAGAGGAAAATAAAATCTTTTAATGCTGTCACATCACCACACTCGTGTACGCAATTAAAATAGTGAAAAAAAAAATAATGATCCAACAATTATATGACAAAATTTGTACCAATTTAATTTATTCGATAGACATAGATTCCAATAGTTTCGTGACTTCCCCTTTTGCTTTGATAAAGTAAAAAGAGAAGTCACGAAATATGAGTTGCTAACACCTCGCGGAAAGCTTTTAAATTTTATCAAAGCAAAAGGGGAAGTCACGAAACAACACATAATTTCTTGCGGTCATGAACTCATATCATAGCTATTGAAATATGAGTTTATGTTATCAATTTATGTTATCAATTCCCATTATTGAAATATGAGTTTTCTGAAAACTTGGAACCTTTATAACATATTTAATGGACACAGACGAGTTGATTAGCATTTCCAACTTGCAAGGTTTCGAATTTCCATGCGAAAGTTTTAAAAATGGTCGTCAAGTTGGCATTGGTTCGAATTTCTATATTCATAGACTAGCAGATAGTAAGAAACAAAATCTTTTAGTTTTAGTTTAGTTTAACTCAATGAAATGGAGCTTTGAAATAAATAAATTATATGGAGGAACTTATAGATACGGTACATCAATTTTTTTCCTTTTCCAAAAAGAAAAATACAACTTTTTAATTCTAAAATGTGATACTAACTAATTCAATTCACCCCACTTACCATTTGGCAAGTTATATTTACGACATTGCCAATATAGAAACAGATTTAGATATAAAGAACAATTCAATACTTTTTTTTTTTTTTTTTTTTTTGTGCAAATACTTTATGATCGAGTTCTATATAAAACAAACAAACCATAAACCTTAAGAAACCACAAACATCCTAAAATCGGAAAAGAGGGCAAAATGTTATACTTCATCCTTCTCCCTCTCTTATCCCTTATTCTAACTTACAAATTTCTCTACTCCAAAACGCACCATTTCAAGCTCCCTCCGGGACCACCGTCACGTCCCTTCGTCGGCCATCTCCACCTCATGAAACCGCCGATCCACCGTCTCCTCCAACGCTACTCCGACCAATACGGCCCAATCTTTTCCCTCCGTTTCGGCTCTCGCCGCGTCGTTGTCATAACTTCCTCTTCCCTCGCCCAAGAATCCTTCACCGGCCAAAACGACATAGTTCTCTCTAGCCGGCCGCTTCAACTCACGGCCAAATACGTCGCCTATAACCACACAACCGTTGGAACCGCTCCTTACGGCGACCACTGGCGTAACCTCCGCCGCATTTGCTCTCAAGAGATTCTCTCCTCTCACCGCCTCAACAATTTCCAGCACATCCGCAAAGACGAGATCTTGCGGATGCTCACGCGCCTCTCACGCAACACACAAACATCCAACGGAAGCAGCAGTTTCACTCACATCGAGCTCGAACCTCTCTTATCCGATCTAACATTCAACAACATAGTAAGGATGGTTACAGGGAAGAGATATTACGGCGACGATGTCAACAACAAGGAAGAAGCAGAGCTATTTAAGAAGCTCGTTTACGATATTGCTGTGTATAGCGGAGCGAATCATTCCGCTGATTACTTGCCGGTGCTGAAGCTATTCGGAAACAAATACGAAAAGGAAGTTATAGCTATCGGCAAATCCATGGATAAGATCTTGCAGCGTTTGCTCGATGAGTGTAGAAGAGATAAAGAAGGTAACACAATGGTCAATCATTTGATCTCTCTTCAACAACAAGAACCAGAGTATTACACTGACGTTACCATCAAAGGCCTCATGATGGTAAGATCTTCATATCATAATCAATCAAAATCTAGATCTAACTGAAATTGAACGAATTGTGAGATTTCGATTTTCACCTGATTGTTGTGAAGGCGATGATGCTCGCCGGGACTGAGACCTCCGCCGTAACACTAGAGTGGGCGATGGCGAATTTACTGAGAAATCCACAAGTGCTGGAGAAGGCGAGATCGGAGATCGATGAGAAGATCGGAAAAGACCGTTTGATCGACGAATCAGACATCGCCGTGCTTTCTTATCTCCAGAACGTCGTCTCCGAAACATTCCGGCTATTTCCGGTGGCGCCGCTTCTAATCCCTCGATCGCCGACGGAGGACATGAAAATCGGCGGTTACGACGTCCCGCGCGACTCGATAGTGTTGGTGAACGCTTGGGCTATACATAGAGATCCAGAGCTTTGGGAGGATCCAGAGACGTTTAATCCGGATCGTTTCAACGACGTGTGCGGAAGCGACTACTACGTTTACAAGCTGATGCCGTTTGGTAATGGCCGGAGAACTTGTCCCGGCGCCGGATTAGGGCAGAGGATTGTGACCTTGGCGCTTGGATCGTTGATTCAGTGTTTTGATTGGGAGAATGTGAAAGGTGAAGAGATGGATATGTCAGAGAGTGCTGGGTTGGGCATGCGTAAGATGGATCCGTTACGGGCTATGTGTAGGCGTAGGCCCATTATGACTAACATTCTTAGTTAGAGGTGTAATATGTAACTAGTTCCGAGTCTACTTGAGATTATAATCTAATTAAAAAAATTAAATAAATAAAAACATTTTATAACAACCTCATAAGTCATAATAATAAATTAAAATAATTTTTAAAAATAAAATAAAAGAAATAGATTTTTCACTAATAGAATAAAATTGAATGTATAATAGTAAATTTTTTTTTTTAAAAAAAATTCTTTAAAATTATAAAATTCTTTTTTTATAGAGTTCAATATATCATACTTTTTATTTTAAAATAATATTTATTAATAATGCAAGTTTATTTTTTTAAAATACTAATATGTATATTTTCCTTACATCATTTTTAATTTCTGAATAATGGTAGTTAATTAATTTTTGTATAGTTAGTTTTTCATAATAATTTTTGACATTTTTTCAATCTTAACACGTGTCGAAATCTTGGATCGATAGATATAACACATGTCGCGATCTTTAAAAAATCTCTTTTATATAAAAAGATAATAAAAAGAAAATAACTTAATCGGTGTGTAACTAGTAATTTATCTTAAAAGATATGCGGTAATAAAATAATATTTTGTTCATAAAATACTTTATTTATAAATAATAAATCATTTCGGTAACATGAGTTTTGGATATACTTTTACCAACGGATTAAAAAGATGCCAGATTTTTTATACAGACGATATCGAAATTATTTTGGGATATATAATATTATTTGGCTTATATCCACATTAAAATTTTATTCCACTGACGAGTTCTCCTCCATGCTATTCTGAAGAGGCAAACCAGAGACATCAACGGGTTAACCTTTAGATTCCAAAAGTTTCTGAAATGAAAAATAAAATGAGCAATAAGCAAATAATCAATTATGATATAAAATATGCGTATCAACAGATAGTAAAATAGTATGATACTAAACTTAACTAGCTAACGTTTTCTTTAAGACACTAAAATGCTAGCAATTTAGTTTTTAACAAATGAATATTTTTTTGTTTAAAAAAGTTATGACTTAGTTCATTTCTAACAAGTTTCATGAGATTTAGTCTTTTTACGATAAATATCGGAATCATGTCAAAACTGAAATTTTGTGTATGAATGATAGAGCGTAAATACGTTTTAACGTGAAACCATAAAACCATACAGTACGTGATCAAAATGGTCGTTGTTGTTTTAATTTAACATTAAGTTTCAAAAAATAACTGTTTTTCTACATAAATTTACCTTCCGAGATCGAACTTTATCCAGCGTCATTTGGTGTAATACCTCTAGATCTTCAAGTTCAGCTAGTGATTTCCACTGATTTGGACTTTCCAAAAAATACCTTAAAATAAAAATACATTATTCATGTCTACCAAAAAATATATATTTCTATATTATAAGCATATCTATAAAATTAGATATTTACCCCAATTTTCGTTCTACTTCGGCCAATTCGACTTTGAGTTTGTCGATTTCACCTTCGACCTCCTATTTTTTAGGAAAACTGAACGGTTAGATTGAAAAAGCCATGCATAAAGTAATTTAACATTTAACGTAAATATTTCCAGATTGAGAAGAAAATTTCTCTATCCACATGCCTTTGGTTGAATTTGGTAACGAACACTATCGTCAAGATTATCTCTGCACATAATTAAAAAAAAAAACTAAATTACAGTTTCCTTACTTGTCATAAAAAGCAAATTAGCAATGGTATAATTATACGATTTAAACTTTGAAATGTTGAAATTTAATAACCTCAAGTTCGGTCCACTAAGCCTCGATTCCGTACGCATCTGTTTGACCAACTCTTTTATAATCTGGATCGCCCATACCAATCAAGAAAAAAAAAAAAAATTAGATAAACGATAAAAAAAAAAGTATACAATCCGAAAACCTTCATGTATTAAAATTAGTATAAGGATTTTTTACCGGATCATCTCGGTGGCTGTAACGTATATATGATCAGATGGACCGACCGGTTACAACATCAGGAGGTCATGCATATGTGTATATCATACAAAAAAACAAAAAAAACAAGCCTATTACTCTATGTTCTTGGATGCATTAACACATTTGATCCAAAAAATAAAAGATGCATTAACACAATGAATTTACATTGGGCGTTTATAATTAGGCTGAGCAAAATACTTGCTTATAGTCTCTTCGAACCTATAATCATTAACAATAGCGATGAAATGATATCAGTTCAATGACAAAAAATAATTTATTATGAAATAATAAAATATTGGAATTACACGATATTAACTAAAATACCTCGTTTTGGCTTCAAAAATGAAGTGTTTACCAGCAGGAGAAGAAAAAACGAGAGCAACAGGGACATCGCATAGAGCAAAGAGTTCATAAGCTTTCTTTAAAATCCCATTTTTTCTTTTAGCAAATGCAATATTTCTTTGTTGACTATCCTCTATTTTCTTCATCTGTATTTTCACTCTCCCCATTTTTTTGTTTTGTTTTCCTTTCACAATGTTTGTTTTTCACTTAGCTCTCAAACTCAACATGTAAGAACCCATTCCTAGTTGCGTTTACTTATATGGTTATATGTCTAAACTTGTGGATTTCCCATTAAATTGTATTTAAGAATTTCAATTAGTTTCATTAAAAGAAATTTATGAATTACAATAAAATCATTAACAGATTGAATTTCTTAGCTCATCTCTTTATCACCACATGTCATTTGATGATTTAGGGGTGATTGGTTGATATATAATTGGAGATTTTAGTGTTTTATGATTTGAGTTGTACATGTGTCAACTATAAATATATGATTTGGGATGTTACAAAAAGAAATATGATTTGGATTGTCAATATTATAATTTGAGTTGTACATGTGTTAACTCATAAATCTTTTATGAGTAAAAAAACATATTAAATTAATAATTAAAAAAATAATAGGTAAATTTGTTTCCATACACATTATATTATGGCTCAGTGACCTAATTTATCCCATATAGGAAAGGTGTAATCAAATACTATCTTATCTTCAAGAAGCCAAGAAGTGGTGTGATGCCACTTGTCTTAACATCTAATATATGTTGGATAACATATACATTGAAACGAATTTATATACGAGATTTTTACTAAATAGATTTTGCATACAGTGTAACAAAAAAAAAAAAAAAACATATTTGGTCAAAAGGGAGCGTGAGGACCCCACTGTTGTAAGATAAAACGTAAACCAGTCTCTCTCTTTAAGAAAAGCTTCGACCACCGAACGATAATGGTGGCTATGAGATCTCCGTCTTTTCTCCGTCGTGTTTCTCACTGCCGCTTATAAGCTTTCTCTACTGTCATATTCTTGCCGGAAATGGCGATCTATCTAAGTCGATGAGGTATTGTTGGTTCCTTCTTTTCTTAGGGTTTTCGGTTTTGTTGTTTTGCATCTGAAATTTTGATACGATTAAGCTTTGAAATTTCCATTAGAGTTTTGTGTCACTCAATTCATGTTCTTCCTCACTTTTTTCCTTCCAATTCGAAGCATATGGAATTCTGATGAAGATTTGTCGAAACTTTGTTCAATTTCAAGTTTAATGATGATTTCGGAATTTTCTAGGGTTTACCTAAGAAGAAATTTAAAGGATATATTGTTATGGAGGTGAAGGAATCGAAGGTAGATATGGATAAGGAGATAGGGGCATTACTGAAAGATATGCCGTGTACTAGTAACTATGAGGACCATAGTTTTCATAATACTGTTGAAGATCTCACTGAGGATCGTTTTGGTGTTGGTGTTGGTGTTGATGGTGATGCTTCTATTAAAAAAGAGGTGGAAGATGAAGACGAGGTTGATATATTGGAATGCAATGATAACAATGAGATTCAAGTCTCGGGATGCTATGATGATGGCACTGATGGATATTCGAGCTCGTTTAGTGGCACTGTTTCTGAACATGAGACTGATGAAACTGCTTTGAATGATCAAGAAGCTGATTCTATCATTTGTAATGATACTTCTCTTCCACTCTGGGTTAGGTAAGCTCCTTTATCTGTAATGGTTTCCTCCTCTGCCGCAGTTTGCAGATCGTTTTGCTATATTTAATTCCTTTACTAATGAGGATAACGTCCACTGCTTTGTTTGGTTTTGTAGAATTTCATTGATTTGGTTGCTTATTTTACTCTTACTAATAACTGAAACATTATCAGTTCCATCTCTGTGTTGCTTGCTTTTGAAAGTACTGATATTTAGGAGTTACTTTACTACGACTTAGCTTCATCTCTCATCTCTCTCTTTTTAAGGAAGTCGGGGTAAGATTTGCTCTATATCGTGAATCGTATGCAGTAATTATTATTTTTTTGTTCCCTTTTATGGCAGAAAGAGGAAACTGACTGATCATTGGAGGAAGTTTGTACAGCCTATAACGTGGCGGTGCAAATGGATTGAACTCAAAATCAAAGAATTTCAGAAGCAAGCACAGAAGTATGACAAAGAAGTGGAAGAATATTGCCAAGGCAAGCACCTGGAGTTAGAAAATCACAAATCAGAAGACATTGGAATAAAGGGATTGCCTCCTCTTCCATGTTATACTCAGAAAACCCGACTCAGGAAGAGGAAAAAGAGAAAGCTAGTTGAAGAGACCTCAGATGTTCCATCCTATGCATCAAACCATAATCTCTTCTCTTATTACGGTATGGAACAAGATTATGGGTTCTTGCTTTTCTGGTCGTGTTTAATGTTCATCTGCCAACTGCCATTACTTGTCTAATATTTCCTTTTCTGATCTTTTTATAGATTGTCGGAAGTCGTTGGCCGATATTGCTCTTAATGACAACTCCCGCAACCTAGGTATATGGTGTTCTGAATCTCAACTTATTAATCCTTTTGAAAACTTTGATCTTATGAAATCTTTTCTTCTTTTTGTGTGTGTCATGAACCATCAGATAAACGGAATAAGAGCGCCAAGGATGAGACAGTTTTCTCTGAAGAGGCGGATCCGCCTCTCGAGCTGAGAGAAGGCGATGCATATTTGGAACAGATACTTTTAAAGATTGAAGCAGCAAAGTCAGAAGCCCGTAACTTGAAGAACCGAGTGGACAAGGTTTTGAGTGAAAATCCTAGTAGGTTCTCTCCGGCTAACCCAGTGAATCTACTTGGATCTGCTGATGTATTCACCACCTCAGAACAACAAAAGCCCCTGTTGGTTATTAAAAACGAAGAAGAGAAATCGATCATTTCTGAAGAAAAACCAGTGAAATCTGCTTCAGTTTCATCTCAGAACGACACACCTGAAGACGACGAAACAACAGATATATTACTCTCTGAAATCCTGGCATCAAGGCGAAGAGAAGGGAAAGCGATTGTTCCTGATAAGAAGCTACAGAAGACAGAACAAACTTCAGTTGAGGAAGGTCCATCAAGAACTGTAAGTTTCTGGAAACTCGGTGGAACTTTACAAAACTCTTTCGGTTTCATATGCCTTTTTTAACGTAATGCAGGTAAGGAAAAGAACACCGCGCAATCGTGAGGTGATAACGAAGGAAGAGACTAACCCAAAGAGACATCGAGTTTCAAGAGAGAAGTCAAAGTCTAATGTGACGATGGCTTCTAGGTTTAAGCTTCCCAACAGGAAGAGAAAGCGAGGAAAACGAAGGTCAGGCTCTGCTGGATTACGAAGAAGATCCTAAAAAAGGTTTGGAATATTTCTAGAAACAAATCGGATCTTGTGTTAAAAGTAAAGTGTGTCATTCTAAGGTATCCTTAAAAGCCTCTAAAGTATAGAAATATATAGTGGCTATGTTTTGATTCTTCATGTCAACAATTTATTCAAACTAAATCAACTTTGCTTCTAAAATTATATAGTGTATATATATCATTTTACAGCATCTACAATTTGATGTTACCAATCATGTTTTAAATAGGTTAGTTTTCCTACGTTGACAAAAAGAAAAAAGAAAAGAGAAAATGTTAGTTTTCCTACAAAAAGAAATTAAAATCTACAACATCAATTTTTACCCAAGAAATTCTACAATTCTAAACCTAAATCTACAATTTTAAATCAGGCACTATATTTTTGCTAAATATGTTATCTTTTGCATTATTTCTCATTGTCATGAATGTTCATGTGGACGATGGCATAAATGCTGACTTAGTTTCTGTAGGTATAGCCATATCTCCAATTAAGTTTTGATATGATTGTTCGTGTAGTATTGGGATAAAAGAATTGTACGTACGTAGGATCAAAATTTAAATTAAGATTGATGTGGTTTTAGTCCCAAATGCCTAAACTTTGTGTAGTTTGAGACTCGTATTTTCATCTTTATAACATGAACTCAGAATCAGAGAATATTGCTAATCTCCGGTGATAATATCTTGTTCTAGAAAATAAAAAAAAAAGAGGAGAATTACGAATGCATACTTAAAAACATTTATTTCAAATACATTCTTCTTGAGAGTTTGGCAGAGACAATGGCTAAAATGGTGACCGTAGGGACGAATATAACATCAGGTATAAGTTTGATTAACTTCAACTGAGGAACATTCTCACCGGCTCTCTTAGCTGCCATAGCCGCCGGTGGAGATACTATTCCGGTGATCATCGTTACGTCATCGAGTTTACTTGGCTTCACGCTCTTTGACATGAACTCTATGAACACTTTCTTCTTCTCTTCTTCGTCTTTCGCTTCCTTCCACCGCGGGAAACAAGCCTTGTTTATATCATCATTCAAAAATATTGTGTTATATATTTTAGAGAAATTATTATTTATTATTATTAAGGTTCTTTGTGTGATTTTTATAGAGGAGAGGACTCACCTTTATTTGGTCCGGTGTCGGGAAATCGAAGTGTCTGCCTGGTAAAGCCGAATTGAAGTTGCTGCACTCATTAGATCAAAATTTGTTATGTAAAAACCCATTTATGACTTATAAAATTTTGAACAACAATTATGTGATTAAAAAGTTGAGATTTTATCCTTACTTAAAGATGTCTAAAACAGCAACGTGGAAATCGTCGAAGCTGTTGATAGCTTTTTGGGTGAATTGTTTGTAGAGTGAACCCATTACCATATTCATCATCTGCGTCGGTGGTACCCCTACGCCAAATATCGAAATCGATTTAGAAAAGTATAGGAAGAAAATTATAAAAATGGTTGTATTTAATATTTTATATAACAACTTAAGTCGTCAATTGTTAGGTTAAAGAATTGCGAAAACCTTTTCCGAGAAATCCCATTGAACCACCCATATTGTCTAGAAGTTAGTCTTTAGAAAGAAAAAGAAAATGCTATGTATATTGTGTGTGTATATATATTTGTATGATGTGTGGAATCAGAGGCTTGCCTTGGTGGGTTTAGATCTTTGCAAAAGCCAAAAATCTCGAGAATTTTACACAAGACCTTGGTTTAAGTATAACTTGTGCTTTACTAAAGTTGACAAAATCTTAGCCTTTGATTTATGCATCTCGTTTTGGATCAGAGGTTCGTATTAATTAGTTGTCAGAATTATTAGAAAACCTTAGGAATATGAAAATTAAGCTTTTGTCCAGATTCCACAAAAGCTTCCAACCGTGTTATTAGTTTATCCCATGGCTAACTTAAACGAAATGCATATGTTCTTTGTAGAGTCATTTCTTCGCAATGGAGTAATCTACTTTTAATTAAAGCACGGAGAATGACTTGTCCTCTTTACCTTACTCTCTTTGTCGCTCTTGGTATTTGGGGGAAAAGATCAAATAATCCACTCTTTTTTTTTAGTAAAATTAAATCAATTATATGATATTTTTTTAAAAAAAAAAATTGATGGAAGGGGCTTTTATATATATATATATATATTTGAAGAAAACATTTTAGCATGTAATAATATTTTTCAAATAGACGATCATTCTTGTAACTATATTGTATGGCTAAATGGCCTCATCTCTCTTGAATTAAACGGTAACCTTCTCTCTCCCCCTACTCTTTGCTTACCACTTTATTAGGTATCTATGGAATTACTATTATTTTTCAAATCTAGTTCTGTAAGAAAGAAGACAAAATTGTAAATATAGCTATTTTAAAGGTACAATAGAAAAACATTGTACTATATAATTAGATCCATACATGCCCAGTAATAAATTTTAGACAGTTCATTTATATAGCAACTTGGCCACTTGAGTTAATTACGTGACATGTATCACGATCAAGTATATGGATCCAATTAATATTACCAACTTCAACTTTTAAAAAAAAACTAAGATCCAACTAAGTAGCTGACACTTTCATTTTCGCATAAATTATATTTCCATTTGTAAATATTCGTTCGAAAGATTAAATAGCGTGTTTGATGGAAACACATAGTAGCGACATATTTGCAGTATTGGTAAATATTATTAATGTTTACTATCTAAAGTTCATTGACTCTTAAACATGTCAAAATAAGTACTTATTAGTAGTATTTGTTACATACTCTTCCATAATAGTACCATTTAGTAGTCATCGGCAATTATGGCACCTCTATTTTGCTTAATGTTAATAGACAACCACACATACATTATTTAGAGTATATGTCCATATTAAATTCTTCATTAAAATTATATGTGTCATTTTCAATAAAGAACTCGGACCCATCACTAAAGACTATTGTCTGTAAAAGAAAAGAACAATCAATGTGTAATGACAGTATTATTATCATCACTGACAGATATGAATTTTCTTATTATTTCCATATAAAAGAAAACAAACTGTATAATCAATTAAATAATACTCAATGCCAAATTCGTAAAAGAAACAGACAATGGAGGGTCAAAAAGATAAAAACTAAAAATATTTAGGGATCAGAAGATAATAATTTAGAATGCCATGACGAGAACGGCCCACGCGGTTGCAACCGCTCCCACCGCTACGTTCCTCAATGCCCTTGTGCTCTCTGCTCCGCTCTGCATTATTAATTCAATTGTTCACTTTAATTTAATCGAATCTATAAAGTGCAAAATATTTATAATGAATTCGATAATTCAATGTTTTCAAATAACTCTTATATTGTTGATTTAATTTCCTTATTATTTCTTTTAAATTACTACTAATAATAATAAGTTTATAACTTTTAGCCCATAATCTAGTTTTTGGTCACAAGACCAACAACTTATAACGGTAGATAAATCAAGATTGTTGATATAAGCCAATGTACCTGATCGTCGGCAGATGTGGAAGGACCGGGAGAAAATACGTCGGAGTTAGGTCCGGGAGCTTCCGTCGGTGGTGCAGGTGGACCGAGAAGTTCTGGAGCCGGAGCAGGTGCGTTTTGGTGCTTTTTCGACTTCTTGGTAGCCTTCTTGTGCTTGCTTGGAGCAGGAGCCGGTACATCAGCCACTGGAGCAGCTACCGGAGCCGGAGGAGAATCAGCTACTGGTGGTGGAACCGGTGGAGAGCTCACAGGAGAAGAAGCTTTTGGTGCAGGAGCCGGAGGAGAGATCTCGGGAATAGGTGTCGGTGGCGGAGATGAGCTTATGGGAGCCGGAGATTTCGGTGATTCGACTGGTGAAGAAGCCGGAGTTTTCACCGGAGACGCTGTGGGAGAAGTAACGGCGGGGGATTTAGTAGGGGACGTAGTAGGAGCAGAAGGAGTAGTGGGAGATTTGGTCGGAGATGAGATCGGAGATTGGCCACCAACACCGGCGACGACAATGCAGATCAATGTAACTGTTAGGAGGAAACTGCGATCCATAATTTTTATTAAATTTGGGTCAAAAGAAAAAACAAAGTCTCGAAAGAATCGATTTTAGAGAGAGTTTGAAGTGAAGATGTAGGTACTGAGTTTAACCAAGCGTGTTGTTTGATGTAAGAGAAGCGAGTTTATTTATATATAGGGGATAAGAAGAGATCTCGACCGTTGGATTAAAAAAAGGACCACATACAGATGTAGCCGTTGAGAAACAGAACATAATATCCTGTATCGAATAATGTGGGGCTCGATAGTTTTATTTTTATTTATTTACACGATAGCTCTTTTCTTTTTTCTTGTGTTTTTTTTCATTTTGGAAAATTTAAGTTTTCTTGGCATTTTTTCTGTTTTATTATACCATATATTTTTTCGTCAATGGTGGGTAGTTTGTAGCATGTGTTTCGTTAGATGCTGTAACACAGTTAAATATATGATCGGATATAAAAAGTAATCTATGGTAAAATTTTACGTTAGAATCAATTTGTTTATACTAGTATATAATCACTAGTCATGTGTCATCATGATAATTCGCTTTGAAATTGATAATCAATATCGCTCACACATTTATCATTGTCTAATATTTATGATAATTTTATTTGAGACTGTATCACGGTCTAGAAATTTCCAACTACATATTGTCGGTCATTATGAAGAAAAAAAAAAAACTGAAATTGTCGGGAAATAACCAAAAATAAGGTAGATTGGTCTACGAAAAAATATAAAAATAAAGTAAGGTACAATTGAGATTGAATATTTGGGTACATTGGATTAGTATCATGTGGAGGGGATCATCATTATGACCTGATGGATTTATAACGTTAATAATGAAAATAATAAAACTGGAGTTCAAAGTGAAAACATAATGCAATCCAAATAAGACAACGAGAAAGAGGAAATGAAAACGTAAACAAAAAGTGTCTTTGGTCGGAAGTTAGAAGTAGAGACAGCTGGGTTTGATTGATATTGCCACTTTGGATTGGTGCCCACACGGATTTCACTTTAGCTGTTAAGACGTAGCGCAATTATTGGCACTTTTGTTTTTTGCTCGTTTATTCTCTGTAATACGGCTAATTTGTTGCCACCGTCACCGTCATGGCCTGAGACTGCTATAACTAACCTCCGCCCACACTCATTCGAGTCGAAAAGGGATCAAAACCGTCGAGCCAATGAAGAAATGTATTGCGTAGGAGCTAAGATTTTGATATGTTTGTCATCCAAAAAAAAAAAAAAGATTTTGATTTCTCTTTTGCTTCTCACTTTGTTCCATCCTTCTTTCGATGACCTATTTAGAATATGAAAATGTATTCACAACGTTTTTTCTTCTTCTTCTGTTCCGTTTTATAAAATTTTCTAGCCGAGTTTAAGAAACCATATTTTTTACATAAAATATATAATTTAATATTTATTTAAAAGCTAAACCAATAAAAAAAGCTTCAGAATATAAATGATCATAGCATACTGAGAAAAAAATTCATGGATATTTGAAACAATTTAATGAAATAAAACAAAAAAAAAAGAGTCTAAAACATGGACTCATTTCGTCGTGGTGTTACAAAGTATTTTCTAGTAAATTTTCTTTTCCCGGGTTAGGAAGAAAGCAAGGCACGTTTCGGTCTAGGTAATATTTATACGTTACACTTTTTTCTTCTTTACGAGTCCCAAAATAAAGACAACGACAAGTGGAAATTTCGAGAGCGGCGCGTCGGTGGAGAAA
This sequence comes from Crucihimalaya himalaica, assembly GCA_004349715.1. NCBI lineage: Eukaryota > Viridiplantae > Streptophyta > Magnoliopsida > Brassicales > Brassicaceae > Crucihimalaya > Crucihimalaya himalaica. The sequence continues at coordinate 430,125 of SMJT01000006.1, read as the reverse complement.
ACTCAAGCGAGTGGTCGTTCCGTTGACTTTTCTAAAGGCTTTAACGAGTGTTGTAACGATAATAATTGTGACTCGATTCTTATAAACGTTTATAATGAACATTACTGTTTTGAGACTAATTAATTTCAGAACATGCTAAGGTTATATGCTCTCACGGTATTAATGGTGCCAATCAGAATTGGCACTAACAAAAGTTGTTGGAATGATAAGCAAACAAAAATGGATCCAAGGCTTCGAGTTCGAGATCATGAGCAATACAGAACTCCGAGAGAGTTTCTCATGCTGACTTGTCATTTGAAACGAGAGAGATCATACTTAGATACATTATTAAATCAGTAAGATAAAGTTAAACATGAGAGTATAAACCTTTTAGAAACCCTAACAAAGCTTTTTTTTTTTTTTTTTTTCTGTTTTTAGACAGAAGCATATCATTAGCTGAAGATTTTTGGCTGAAGTATAAGTTTTCTGCTCATGCTTTGGTTAGCTTTCTTCACATCTTATGATAGAATGGAAGAGAGACGGAGATATTTGAAACTCAATCATTGTAAGAGCTAAGCGCCGCGACAACTGATCCGGTTGTCGAAAAAGCCGAGGAAATATCCGGGTGGTCTCTCCACGACGTGTTGATTTTCACGGATGGGTATAACCAAGACTTAACCGAACCAACAAAGGAACTCGGTTCAACATTAAGTATAGCCTCCCAATCGATCTGTAACCCTTTCGGGATAGTCTCAGTGAATTCCATATTAGCAGCAAGCAGAAGTCCAAGTAACACTACAAATCCTGTTACCGCAGTCCCTCGAGCTAACGGCATAAAATTGTACCTGGGAAAAACCGATGCTTGCAATTAATACCAACAGCTTGTGAGAAATCAATCATACGCGTTATGTTGTAATTGTCACTTACCAGTAATATGTCATCCGTAAGATAGCATCTCTAACGGTTTCTAGAGCGTCGAGCTCAATAGAACCATAATTCTCCCCACAGTAGGCATTGCATAAAGCCTGCAGATTGAGTTGGACTTTTGAGAATAATTCTCAGAGGAAATGGAAAAATGTTTACCATATGCTTAGGAGGTCTTACCTCCCAAGCTGAGGTCATTTCTTCATCAAAGTCGCTCCACCTTGAAGGTGTACATGGAGTTCGAATTGAAAAATCATACCCAAGCCTTCCCCTGAATAAAAACGAGAAAAAATTATTGAAGAAAGTGGCAGTTAGGATTTGTGTGAAATCACATGCGAAAAGAGTAAAAGTTTACGGTTTTTGAATGCAGGTGATTCTAGTTCCTTCGAGGCGTTTCCTGAATATATTAACAAAGAAAGAAGCAAAATCAAGATAGAAGATAATGTTCAGTGAAGATAAAACTTGTGGGTTTACGGTACCAAACAATGAACCCACCCTTCGATTGCCATACTGTCGCACCAAGTAGCCACCCAGAAATCCTCACCCACAATTTTGTGTAGCTCATCGCATGATTCAGCACGCATTATCTGCATCTCGTGGGGAAATACAGTAAGAGAACAATGAAAAAACGAGCATCATTCACGTAAGAAGAAAGGAAAACTGACTTCTTGTATCTTCTCATCTTTAGATAGATCAATAACTTTATCTTTTTTGCTGCGTACAGAAAGTTTCTCCTTGATGATGCTCTTTGCAAGAGTCAGCGTTCTGAAGTAACATATTAGAAATTGATGAGTCCATGGAATGAGAAAAAGTCACAATTGAATACACGAAAAATTCTCAAGTTCTAAATTATATATACTTACCTTTCATAATTTGGGAAATAGCGTACTACTTTGGCTTGTCCGAGTACCATCGGTGTATGAGAACCAAACCCAGAATTAAACTCTTCACTGCAATTAGGATAAACAATCTCACCACCCAAGTAATCAAATGAAACTAAAGTTAGGAAAATTGAAGTCTAGTTAAACATAGACTAGAAATGGAACGTGTACCTAAGTCTGTTAACCCACACAACTGGGTCACAAGGCTCTGAAATCTGTCTCCATCTGACAGCAGAGGAATAAACATCTCGCCAAGACAACATAGAGCGGCCAGATGATCGATCTTCTAGTGAGGCATACCCAGTTGATGTTTCACTAGAACTACTAGTACTACACCCAGCACCACCTCTATTTTGGCTAAGCATGTTGATTCTCTCTCTCCTCCGGTTCTTTTTCCCATTTTTCGCGGTGCCTTTGTTTGAATTCCTCCACTCTATGCGCCACGCTTTTGAAACTTTTTGAGCAATCTCTATCACAGCCAATCCTGCCATACGATGCTGGAAAACCATTGAAACACTAATAATTAATGGATGAGACACTAGTTTTCATGCACAAATAAAACAGCATATGGATATTTGTGTATATGGATATCTAGTGATAAGATGCAACAGGGACTTTCTGCGGCAAGAAATAAAGAGAGCTGCTATGAGGTTTAAAAACACTCTATAAAAGAAGAAAATGAACAAAAAAAGAATAGTGAAGATGTAGATACTCCAAATATTTGCATAAAGTCACCTGGCGTTTGTTTGGTAAGAATCCGGGACAATCATATTGGATCCTCTTGCCTATTAAATCAGCAAAACGAAGAACATTCGCCTTCTGTTTGGTTATTGCAAGATCTTGTTTTTTCAGTTTACCCTTCTTAAGGGATTCACGTAGGGGAGGTTGTCTGTAAACCTTTTCACAAACATTTTTTGGGTGTAATCTTTTGCACCAGTACTCCTGAAACCTCACAGGAAAAGAAAAGGCACATTCACCACATATACGATTGAGGAAAAAGGAGAGTGTTATAGCATAAGGAACTCTAAGATATGCTTTCACATATCCACGGAACTTGAGGGCACGAATAATCATCTCGTACCTCAAAACCAACTAATGATCAATTCAGACTTGAGATTTGTTGAGCTAATTCATACTTAATAGTGAAGTCACACTTACAGGACATTTAATTGTCAATTCCAGCACATTGAATATACCCAGTTTGTTTCCATATATCAAACATCAGGTATACTTCTATGACACTCTTGGTTTTCATGGCTCATTTTGAGCCTATGTTTCTTCTAATTGGAATAAACATAGGCTCAAAGCAAAAGTACGACTTTGTGGCAACATCAGAAATATCAAGAGAGAGATATCACCTTGAACATTGGATCTATGTCTCCATCAATATCAAAGCAGAGAAACTCATTGCTAAGTTTGGAAGCCGTGTACAAGGCAATCTCCTTCTGCGGAAGAAAAGGGATAATAAAGAGTTATTGTGAAGGAAAAAAAATTTATAAGATAGAGGGAGGTTTTTCATTGTTCAGTATGCTAATTATAAATAAGCAGAGAACCATTACTATCAGATAAATAATTCCATTCTTTTCTACCATTTTAATGGAATAGCCTATAATTACAGGTTGCTCATCAAAAAACAGTGTACCAAGAAAAAGAATATTGCAAATATCATTTCAACATTGAGCTTTCAATCCAGCCAACCTGATAAAATGCCAAGCATTGAAGAACAAATTTTTCAACAGCATCAAGTTCCACGTCCACAGTAGCATCGTAGTCCTTCACCTGTGAGCATATTCAAGGCAAGCAATAAGCGAGAGTCTCCTTAAAAAATGCAGCCATAAAGTTAACAAACAAATATTTACCGCATCTCTATATTCTCCTACAGCATGATAGCAGGAACCTCGTAGGTACAAGCACTCTATTGTGTTCTCAATGCCTAAGCCAATAGATAATTCTTGGATAGCCTTCCTGAGAAATAAAAGTTACCAAAAACAACTACAGGTGAATACTGATTCAAAGACCAGCATAATACACAAATCTCAAGGTGATTATGACCATCAAACTTATCAGCTTCCTTTAGAACATCCTTTTGCTCAAACGCGGATATCAAATTTTAAATTACACATTGAGATATACTTGGAACACTCATGGATATCTTAGGTTAACATGCACATCAACGAAGACATAATTTTCCCTTTTAAACCAAATTCAAATTCCAGCAATCTTAGTTACACTAACAGTACATACCTGTGTTCACCTAATCCATGGAACACTAATCCACGCAAGTGATAGGCCTTCCAAACCCTGGCCAAGACAGGAAAATTCCCATGATTACGATGGCAAAGCCAGAGATATAGTGTTAATGTCGTAGTGCATCCCAATTCCCAAGTAACTGCTACCTGTTGTCGACTTGTAGAACCTGGTCAATGCATTCCAAAGCCTTGCTGTGATCGGCCAACTCTTGATAGAACTGCCAGGAAACAACCATCGAGTGCAATAAACAAAAATGTGTGAAGTATCATACTCAATTGATTTAAGCACGAAACTAAGATGAGCAACCTTAATTAAATTGCTCCAAATGTCAAAATGTAAGCTTTCTTCATTTAAAGTTTCACTAAACTAACTTCACCATCACATGCATGGAAACCCAGATATATATAAAACAAGCAATGCCAAAAATCCAATCTTCATCACAGTTCAGCTTCATAGTTGAAAATTCAATAGACAAAGCATGATCGTACATATTTTAGTATTTGCCAGTTACCTGGGCGAGATGAAGCCAAGCTTCAAGATAATTACTATCCAGCTGGATGGACTTCAAATGCGCCTCTTCAGCTTTTTTATATTCACCAAGAGAAGCAAATGCTAGTCCCTGGAAAGATCAAGAAAGTTTTCCTAAGAAAACATTTGCATCCAAGGTTTCCAAAGTAACCCAAGAATAACAAGAGACAATAGTTTTACCAAATAAGTATATGCGGACTTGTTATCTTTCTCTTGCTTCAGACATATAGATAGGTCTTTTACAGCAGCAGTGAAGTCCTTAGATTTGAAATTAACAATACCTGAATTGATTGCGAATGTCAGTGGTACTTTATGGTTTTCGCCAAAGAATTCAGGTATTCAGAAAGGAAAACTGAAATAGGGACCACGGTATAGAAGGAAACAAGAGCATAAAGACACTTACCCCTTTCGTGCAATACATCAGGTGAGTTTGGCTCAAAAACCAGTGCTTTGGTCAAATCTTCAACCGCCTATCACCAAAAGATAGCTTAAAAGTGTTGTACAAGAAACGTTTCTGGATATTTACCCATAAAATGCAAGCACTAAACAGGCTTAACACAGACATCCATCAGAGGCTTATCCAAATTATTGGATATCAATAAGACAATACTATTATTCGTCAGTCAATAAATGTGTAGATCAAACAGTTTATTGTTTATGCTTTTAGCTTTGATTAAAGAACAGAATCAGACAAGACGTGGAACCACTAACCTCAACATACTCCCCAAGAGCAGCACGAGCCTGTCCTCTCCGCTTCCAGGCCTCACCTGCTGCTGGGTTAGATTGAATAGCCTGACCACCATCATCATAAGAGAAGAATTGGTGAGCTTAACCTACAGTGGTAACAACTTTTGTCAAATATATGAATACCTTAGTAAAATCAGCTATAGCACTTTCAAGCTCTCGTTGGAATGCATAAGCTGTCCCTCTTCCTATAAGTGCCTCAGGGTAAGTTGGTTCTTCTTTCAGCACCTGCACAAAGATAAACTAAACGGTAAAAAAATTGACAGTCATTTGTGCAAAACAACCTCCGGATAGAATGCAAAACAGAGAAACGAAAAGCAAAAGACACTCGCCAGATATAAAGATCACCAAAGAGGAATACATGAAAAATCACCTTATCAAAGATAGATATAGCTTTCGTATAGTTTCCTTCGTTCACCTGTTGACAAAACAAGAGCTCAGTGATCAAGAATTTGGAAGCTATATCTCAACACCACAAAGATATAACATAAAGTAACCTTGTTTTATTATTTTTGTGCATTGCTATACCTGTGCAATGCCTCTAGAAAGTCGAAAATCCACACTTATAGAATGGTTTTCTGATATTCTTGCTATGGTGTACTTCTTATTTATCTTCATTTCATTTCCAACTCCGCAACGTGCCTCAGCTTTATGGCTTGATTTGCTAGTAAATCCAGACGTATTGCTTACTTTTTTTCCACTAATTGACAGATCCCCTAACCGATCAGAACTTTCAGCTAAATTATTATGCAAATCAGAACCAGTACATGGTTTACATGTTTTATAAGAACCATTGATTTGGCTGCCACACTTTCCATTCTCTTTTTCCTTGTACGATGATCCATTACATAAGTCGGAACTACCACCAGATTGCTTGCTTGCCTTGGATACATCCTTTGAAAAGCTATTTATCTTTGATGGCTCGCCCAATTCGTTGGATGCCTCGTGGGAGTTCCCAATGCTACATGCTCCTGATTCAGAAACTGCATTACTTGATATTTTGCAGGCATTATCGCTTGTTCCAAAAACAGTATCATGCTTGTCCTGCTTATCAATTTTTTCATCAGACTTCTCACTAGCACATGATCCTAGAAGCGAGGCAGGGGTCTCTTGCCGGGACTCGGTGGCATGATTTTTGGAAGTACAATCAATTTCTCGTCTTGCATCTTTTAGGAGCTCTTCTAATTCAAGTAACTGCTTGACATCTGCTGTCTGCTGCAAAGCATTTTTATATCCTTGCTCCAAAACAAGAACAGCTTCCTGTTTTCTCCCCAAACCCAAAAGAGCGCGTCCTGGATGGAAATGCTGATACACTTGAGTTCACGAGAAGTATACCAGTCAAAGAAAAATGTCCTTCACCACACCATGATTCAGTAACAATCGAAATCTCATCCCCGCTTGTTGATAAGATATATAACGTAACAGAAATTTGCACCTTAGGTTCACAAAAACAGTACTATTCATAGCTTATACTAAGAGTACCGATATTCTTAAACAACCATTATATCATCATAACTAGCAGGCACTGGCATTAACTAAACCCCTAATTATAGTTCCGAAGCCAAGACTCAATACCAGAGATATTACACTTGATACTCTGAAGCACGACTCAAAAGCTTGGAAGTGAACTAACCTTTGAGTATATAAGCTTGAATGGCACAAGGCTCAAGCTGTAGTGCCTTGTCACAGTCCTTAATCACATGCTTGTGAAGCTCCAATTGATTATAACAAAACGCTCTATTGCTGAAACCAAATTCCCAATCAAAACAAAAATTGAGATTAACGATCAATAGACTCGGAATCAATGATACCGATCCGGAGAAATTGATGACAGAACAAAGATTGCGAAACGAACCATATATCCAAAATTGAACACTGCTTAGCAAGAAGCGAATCAAGAACTCGGATCGCTTTGGACCAGTTCCGTGAACTGCAGTGCTTGGCTAACTCGACTCGTTCCGATGTCGCCGTCGCCATTTCCCCTAACCAATGAGCGGCGTCTCCGATGGAAAAATCAATCGCATGTTTTATCTTTCTCTGTTATATCCCTCTTCTTCGTTGCCGTCGTGTCTCAGGGGAACGATGGGTTTAGGGGTAAAAAGGGAATTTACAGTGGAGAAAAATGGCAAAAGAGAGAAGACTTTGACGGAGAGCGACACGGGAAAGAAAGTAAAAAAAAAAAATGAGTAACGGATGAAGAGATTAGATGATGGTGAATGTGAATGTGATGCTGCTGGTGGTGGTGGTGCTGGTACCTCTTCTGTTGTGGTGGTAATCAAATTTTGGGGCAAGAGTGGCACACGTGTGAAGTTTCTCGTCACGTGAGTTTTTCTAAAGTTTTGTTTTTTCCTAAATGGGCCTAGCCCACTTATTGTATTACACTTTTACACTGGTCTAGTTCAGCTAACCGTAAACAAAATTGAAGTTATGTATCTTCATTGCATGACTATTTAAACATTTAAATTGTATCAATGACATCTAAAGTAAGGTTTTTTTAACCTTGACACGTGTCCACTTAATTCTGTTAGACTTAGATGGGTCGTCGTTTAATCTATTTGGTGCTTGTTCCAAGTATTTTTTGTGGGCTGATAAATTTTTTTAAACAAATAGTCTAATGTATCATTGTTATTAATTGTTAACTACAAAATCAATATTTTGTAAAATCAAATAGGAAGTGACACGTGTCACCTATCTCTTACTCTATAAATCTTTTATTTCTCATGTGTCCCTTCTATTTTCCATTTATTATTATTACTATAAAAAAATGTCATTTAATATCAATATAAAGCGGTCATTTATTTCATTCAATTTAATATCATTATTTCATTCCTCTTCCCTAACGCCTAATTGATTTCTTAAATGTCATGAAATTGTCATTTATTTCTTAATTGATTTCCTATTCATCAGTTACTAACATTTTAAAACCTTAAAATCCTCTTTCTGTTAAATTACAACCATTAATTAGGAAAATCATTTAAGATGAAGAGAGGAGGGGAGGAATAAGAGACAAAGAATAAGAGACAAAGAATAAGAGAAAACTACCTTTCTCTTCTCCTCCTTCCGCAACCACCGAAGATGGTTTTAGAGGGACTACCTACACCACCTCTAAGGTTTTTTTTCGTATAGTTTTATGGTTTTTTATGATCTTAACTAACTCTAAATCACTGTCTTCAGCCACAAAATACCACAATTGAAGCTGCACCTTCCTCTTCTCCTCCTTACCACCCAAGATGGTTTAAGAGGGACCACCTCCACCACCACAACGACACCACCTCTAAGGTTTGTTTTTTTTGTAATTTTTTATGGTTTGTTTTTTTATGATCTTAGTCTTGAGAAGAACATGAATGCGTATAACAAGAAATTGAGGAGTGATTATTTGCATCAAAATTTATAAAACTAACATCCACAAATTAAATTTGGTCTTTAATGCACGAGTTAAACAATTCCTCTATAATCTTTTTTAAGTTCAATGTTTGTTTTCTTAATTTTTTATGGTTTGTTTTTTATGATCTTAAACTTGAAAAGAACATGAAAGCCTACAACAAGAAACTGGTGAGTGATTATTTGCATCATTAATGGATTCTATTTATACTAATCACATGATTGAAGGATGAGTTGCTTTTTACAAATGACATGATTGAAGGATGAGTTGCTTTTAACAAATCACATGATTGAAATATGAGTTATGTCAATACTAATCACATGGTTGAAGGATGAGTTATGCTTGTACCAAGTAATGATGATTAAGATACTTAGTGCTTGATTAAAATGTGTCTTGTATGTTACCGTAGGAAGGTCCAAAGGAAGATGAGGCATGTGACAAGTCTGTTCCAGAGGTCAACGATGAGGATGATGCTGATGATGGGAGTGAAGAGCTAAGAGGTTGATTCTGTTAGTTATTTTACATCATTGCATCTAATATCTTAAGTTTGAAGAAGTAAATATTTATATTAACTAATGCTATTTAATATATGTTGTGTAGGTGGAAGATGATGACTAACAAGTTTGGTACGTAATATAGAAGACTGCAAGGAATATTTAGGATGTTTTTATCTCCTTTTAAAATGTTAATGAGGCTGGTTAAAAATGGGTCTATTTAATTTTTTTTTTTTCAACTGATGTTTCGTTTTAGTAACTACTACTATCTCCCACTGATTCTACGGGTAATGGAAAAAATTAAATGTAGATGAATGAAAGAGATTTGCAACTCTATATAACGATTTAGCTCTTTTTATCCCTCTACGTTTGTTATTTACCATAATGCGAATTTTAAATTCAAATACTAAAATACAATTTTATGTAATTAAACAATGAATTCAATCATTTTGATATATATTTAGTAATATAATGTTGTATAATTTATTATAATAATTCAGTTGCGTGAGACATTCCCTAGTAGATTATAAAATATGGAAGTTTACTTATAGTTTTGAATAGTAATTCTTGAAAGTTTTCTCTTTTTCGATAAATCATCAATGATAATCCCTAGTATAAATCATATGTTCTCAATTCTCATTCTCATGTGTAGCAATGGGAACTTTGAGATGTAATCGAAAAAACTGAAAACATTCGCAGATAAATTACATCTTCACACATTGTATAGCACGACGACACTTGAAATAATTCACTATGCACATATGGACCACCGATTATAAACATCACCATTACATCGAGCAATAATGAGGTCTAGCAAAGCTGGACAAAAGACAGAGACTTTTCCTTTTACAAAGATAAGAACAACGATCAACTATTCAAGGCAAACGAATCAGAACCAAACGACAACGAAACATTGTTCTCAACAGACAGACATATCACATCAGGAACTTATTTATAATTTTTAGACATCGTTAATAAATCTCACAGTCACACAGCAATGTCATTACGAATGTGACGGAGGATAACGGGAATAACAGAATCCGGAGAGCTAAGCTGAGGAAGATGACCATCAGAAGGAATAACCTCTACGACGGACTCACATCCAAGATTGGTGTGAAGATACTCTGAGACGATAACTGGTACGGCTAAGTCCTTAACACTTTGGAGAATGTGACAAGGGACAGATACATAAGGTAAGATATGTCTCATGTCGCTTTGGAAAATGGTCTGAGCGAGGGAGAGAGCAATGTCGGGACGCATGTTGAAGAGTGTTCTGCTGAATTCTTGAACGGCGATTGAGTCCATGTCACCACCGACGGCTAGTGGAGCGAAACCTGAGCACCAAGCTTTGTAATTGCTTCGCATCGCTTCGAAGAGTTGGTTTAAGTCGTCTTGTTCGAATCCTCCTTGGTAATCAACATCGTTCACGTATCTATAAACGCACCAAAACAATATAATTTGATTAAATTAACAAAAGCAAATGAATATTTCTAGGGTTTTCTTGTGTCAGAAGAAAATTAAATTAATATATAAGCACCGCTCTCATTTTATTTTTTTTAAATGTAAGAAAAAACAAATGGTTATTCCTAGGTTTCCTATCAAAATCAATATCAAAACTTATGGATTTTATATCGAAAAAAAAATGAAAAACTTTATAGATCTTGAGAAGTAACAAAATTCAGACAAGAGAAGGAACAGAGAGGCCCTTTGTTGAAATTATGTCAGAATGAGACTAAAATAAGCAAAAATCTCTATGAATCTTCTTCACTAAATAATAGAAAAGTAGAGACAATTCCGAAAATTTAAGAACTTTAATCTTAATGTTTAAATGAATCTTGTGAAATCAGATAAATGAGACAAGAGAAGGAACAGAGAGGCCTTTTACTCGTGATTATGTCAGAAAGAGGTTATAAAAATAAAATAAACATAATTAAAGAGCAAAAAAATGATATTATGAATCAAGAAAAAAAAAGATGATGAATCAGTAAAATAAATAATACCTTGGAGAAGCAGCAATCATGACGAGCTTGGAGAAGAGATCAGGACGGTTAAGAGAAGCCAAGACACCAACCATGGCGGAAACAGAGTGACCAACAAAGATACAAGAGTCAATTTGGAGATCTTCTAAGATTGCAATCAAATCAAAGGAGAAACCTTCGAGAGTAGAGTAACGATCGAAGTCAAAATAGTCCGGGTTAGTCGTACCAGCTCCCATGTTGTCGTAAAGCACGATGCGGTAATCATCGACCAGATGTGGTACCAGGTGTTTCCACACGGACTGGTCCGTGCCGAACCCGTGACCTAACACGATCGTAGCTTGATTTCCTGAACCAATCACCTTCACGTTGTGAGCTTCCTCTACCACACCCATCTCTCTTTCTCTTACTTCTTTTCTCTCTCTCAAAAATTTCTTCTTCTTGTTATCTCTCTCTTTATCAGCTAATGGAAATTACGATATTTGTGTTGTTTGAAGTGTTTGGTATATATATATATATATATTTCTTTTAAATAAAATCTCTTTTTGTGGAAGAGGTAATAAATTCTGGGATCTCTCTTTATGAAATGTCGCGATTTATGGGTGAGTTTGTGGAACTATGTTTGCTGGATTGTCAAACTCAAACATCGCGATTCGTGATATAAGTTTGTTTTAGTTTTTGGAATGACTCCCAAAATATTTCGAAAGTTTGAATGGAGTATATGAGGTGGCACGGTTTTAGGTCGAGGGTAACAAATTACATGCATTTATGCGACATCAAAAAAATAAAAATTACATGCAGTTAAAAAATCAGTCAAATTACGATAATTATTATATTGTGTGAACCAGATTGTTATATAGTCAATGTTTAAATTTGGCATGTATACAAATTGTAATGAATGTGGTATCTAAAAACCACATATATATTATTTTCTGATTAACTGGAGTATCTTGTAGTATAATTAGAACACATTTATTATCCATGGAAAGCCATGGTGAATATGCGACCACGTATCACATCCACTTCCCTCATCATTTAAGATGTCTATATCTGTGAAATGACAAGGCCCTTTAAAAAAAAATTAAGGCCCAGTTAGGTTAATTTGGGTCATCTCTTCCATAAGACAGTTTTTACTGTTGACCAAACTAGTGTTAGCTCGTGATGACGTGGCGGGAAACCGAGAAACCCACGTGCTGTCGACGTGCCGTTACCCTTCCCCTTCCGGCCTCCGTTCCCACCTGAGTACGCTGTTTGGTGAGATGACGACTCTCGCCGGATTGATGCGACGGCGTTTTGGTAGATCGGTTCTGATTCAGCTGAATTACGGATGCGCCGCACCGTCGCGACAAGGAACTCGATTGCTGAGCGGCGAGGCTGAGTCGAATCGGGATGAATTTCCGGTGGAGAACGCCTACGATATCTTAAATGTCTCCGAAACCAGTTCAATCTCAGAGATTAAAGCATCATTTCGCAGACTCGCCAAGGAGACTCATCCTGACCTGGTCGATTCGAAGAAAGATTCAACTCATTCGATACGTTTCGTTCAGATTCTCGCCGCTTATGAGGTACATAGTATTTGTCTATTTGATTGCATTTTTGGTGGATTGAGTTGTTTCTGGATTGTAAAATTTTCAAATTTTCAGGCTTTTGTGATAGTTATAGCTTAAGTGAAGGGTCTGATGATCGATACGATTTGTGGTGATGATGCAGATTCTTTCAGATTCTGAAAAGAGGTCACACTATGATAGATATCTACTATCCCGGAGAATGGTGGTGACGAAACATTCTAGACAAGGGTATACGCTTCACAGGTATAAAACAAGATTGACATTGAGTCAAGAGATGGAAGTGGTTGAATGGCTAAAGTGGTATAGAGAATCCATACATGATATAGTATTGGAGAAGAGAGTAGCAAATGGTACAGGCTACTTGGATGAACTAGAAGAAGATTTTTATTCAGCTATCCGAGCGGCATACTTTGGGCCTGATGTAGAATCTGTGGAGCTTCTTCCTGATTGTTTTGAAGCTGAGGAAAGGTCTGTGTTTGACACACGAGAGGTTTTGCACTTGGTGTCAGGACGGGATCTTTTTGGCATGGTCTGCTTGGTAGATAACTACCTTGAGCTGTCTTCTGCTTGCTCCAAGAAGTTGGCTTTGTCGTCATTTATGGATTCGGACCTGGGTCAAGAAGTTGAGAATGGCAATTATGACATGAAATCTGATGAAAGAATTGGTTTTCAAATATCTCATATACAATCCTCAAGAAATAAAAACCATGTTTCGGATGCATATAAAGATATTCAGCTGCATGTATCTGGAAGAGTTGTTGCTACAGCCATTAGGGTTCCCCCTAAAGGGTATTACAAAGAGTATAAAATTGAGGGTGATCACGATCTCATACACGTTTTCCTCAACTCAGATGAATCTAATCATGGCCCTGAATCTGAATCATCTCCGGGAAATGAAAGTGGAACCAGACTTCTTGTTGGAACTATAAGTGGTCTTGGAACAAGCCCAGATGAAGGCTCATGTTATGTCTACGATGGGAATGGTGCGAAGACTCATGTGATAATGAAACATAGGACATTTCTGGTTTGTGGCTCATATGATTTTAGTTACTTTTTGCAATTTACAACAATACTCTTTTCAGGGAATTGTTCTGTGATGCATATAGAAATTAGCTCTGTTAGTCATCTGATGAAATAACCATGCATGAGTATTCGTCATCCACATTCTACAGGTGAGACATTTGCACTGGTACAGAATTGGGGAAAAGGTTTCCATTTGCGAGTGTAGATGCAGTAGAGCGAAATTACCACCAAGCAAGTAAGCCAAATATTCTTTTTGTTTTATTTCAGTTTTGGCTCACATTTAACTCGATCGCATAAATAACAAGGATTGGACAGCCTTGTCACATTTACCTTCAATAGAATGCAAATAAACTGATATCTGGAACACAGAAATGTAGTTGCTTTTGTTGAAATACTGAAGTAGTCAGTGATCTTTGTATTGAAGATGTTATGAACTTATGACACTGATCTCTAACTTAACCTCATCCTTCTTACCTCAGTGACATGAAACCATAATTGCATGGATGTAAAAACAGGTTTTGGTTGTTCGAGCCTCGTTGTGGCTTGCATGATGTCGGAGGTTGGTATATTGAAACTTATGGGAAAGATAAAAAGAGCCGGACGGTCCTGGCACAAAGATTTTGGAATGGACTGGAAGAAGGGAGTACACGGGATGGGTAAGCTTATTATATATACGAAGAGAAAGCAACTTAAGATGTACTGCTGGCTATACCTTAAAGGATGAGTCCTACAGCTTGTTCTGTAGTAATCATTTCCGATCAACAATTTTTTTGCATCCTTGTATCTGCGTTGACCACATTGTTCCTCAGTCATTTCAAGTCTGCTTACATCTCTTTATCTCTTTCCGATGACCTTTTCGAAGTAATTAAAAGGCATGATGAGGAAAGTGGGTCAAGTGTCTGTATAGTTGTTAGTTGTGAAGTAACCTGACTTATTTATTATTTTTTACCTTCTTCAGGAGACTGCACCCTGGTATCTACTTGCTTACACTAGCATACCGAACTCTTGATCTTGAAGATGAAAAGAGAAGGAAACGGTCAGTGTTGGAGATCAGCAAAGCACGGCTGTCTGAAACATTGGATTGGTGTAAAAAATTGGTTTGAAGAAAGGGCCTTCGTCCTTAATGTGGTTAACCTTCTCACTTTCCGAGTGAAGATCCAAAAATGATTTGATTTACAAATTCTGCATGGATACGAGCATGCCCAGGCATGAGGTTGTGGTGAGCAAAAGCTTCTTCACTCTCTTTAGTGTGCTCTTTCAAGATACACAACCGCAGTATCAGTAAATTTGAAGGGGGTTCTCTTTCTCGCCAACAGAGTCAAGTTTACACTAAAGATGAGTATTTAATGGTTAAAGGGGATCGTGGAGGGTGTGTCTCAGGCCAGAAGGTGGTTTTATAACCCTGAATGGGCGGGACCAGAAGAAACATATGCTTTGTGTTGAGGAATGAATCATGTGTATTAAAGAACTTGGTTTCAAAGTGACTCATTAGACTTGTACAAAATATTATACCTAATGAAACTAGACTTGATTTTCAAAAGGAAAATGAAGCTAGACTTGGTTCTTCAGCTTCTTCGTCTTCTTAAAGGGTCCTAACTCCTAGGCAGATTCAGTTCCGGTCAACAAAGCTTTGGCCGGAGGGATCATAGCAACAGCGAAGCGTTCATCCTTGGAGTACTTCTTTCGTAAAGCTCCCTTACTCTTACTCCCTTCTTGTTGTTGCTTCCATTGCTGATACGCCAATAACTTTGCACAGTCCCTATTTCATATAAAAGAATCAATATCCAGCCACAAATACAAAACCCATATGAAGAAATAAACAGAGCTTTTTTACATTAGCTGAGTCTCGGAATAGCCAGTGTGATGCTTGAGAGTGTTGGTCCAGATGGGAATTTGGTGAAGAGCAGATCTTGCTGCGTAGATTGCAGAAGCAGCTACCATAGATGGACTGAACATTATCATTGTATCGTAATTCATCACACTTAACTCCGCCAAATAGTGCACCATATTTTCCATCTGATAGACAAAAAAGACCAATTGAAACGTTATATAAATTGATGTAAAACCATGCAAGAAACTATATATATAAAAAAAAGGTGTCTTACTTGTTGGTCTGCAATGCAAGCTTTGATGAAGCGAGCAAGAAAGACATAATGGGTCGGAACTGTCAAGTACCACTCTAGTGTAGACAGTATTGTCTTCTCCATCGCCAGAATCTGTTTGTGGCTGTATGCATGGTCTGCAATATCAGCTAGATCCTCCACCTGCAAAAAAATTAAAATTCAGAAGCTGAAGACAAGAAGAATCAAAATCAGAAGCTATCAATCAAATGATTCAGGAGTTCTTTGGTTTTTTCACCTGTGGTGGCCAGATTTCTTCGTATTTGGATGACATGAGAAGAGCACTGAGACCAACTAGCTGCAGTTCTTTTCTAGGTACTGGCTTAACCGACAAGAACCGATCCAGAATGTTAACAGTGAGGTAAAATGTCTCTGGGTTCAGCTCGAATCGGACATTTACGTCTATCAACCACTCCACCAGAATCAATCTCATCTTTTCATTAATCTCAGGTTGCGATCGCATGTAATCTCGTGGTCTCCATTCACTCTGCCAATCCAAATGATAACAACTTAAATAAACAAGTTCATAACTCAATGCTGCAAGGAAATAGTATACCAACCTCAACAGACTTGTAGAAACTGTAGATATCTTCCACATATTCCACAGCTGCAAGGTCATTCTTAACATCAGCAGAATCGATATCAACAATCTCTTCTTTCTGTTTCTTCTCTAAACTACAAGCAGCCTGAAAAGCAAAAGAAGAAACAAAAAGATATTTCAGAACACCAAACATCTTCTTACTTCACACCATGAATCATCATTTCAAAAGTAAAATTTACCTTGCTTCTAGCGGTAAGAACAGATGTGTAAGTGGTTCCTTTCTTCTTAGTGGCCTTTTTCTCCTGGACAATAACTAAACTATGTTCTTCATCACTGTCTGAGCTTATCTCAATCACTTCAATAACCTTTGATTTCCCAGCTGCTTTCTTTGGCTTTGGTACTGCGATTTTCTTGACTACAGGTTTCTGCGGGTCAAAACAATATATATGTATAACATGAGCATATCAAATCTAACGACGAAACCTAATTATTGTTCATCAAAATACAGGGAAAAGGAACAAACTTTGAGATTCTCATCCACAAGAAGTGTGGGATTTTGAGACCGTGTACGAGGACGATGACTGACCTTTTCCGGCTCGTTCTTTGGGTAATTTCGTCGAACAACATTACCTATATCACCAAGAACTTGACGGTTTCTTCCTTTCGCTACGTTTTTGCCATCTTCCACAACAACATCACCTTTAAAACACCAAAGCAAAACAAAATTTTACAACTTAAGATTCAATTTGTAACAATCAGCCATATCAAATTAATAATAGTTCACTCAAAGCCACGGACTTTATAATTGATTTGGAAACAGTCTCGTTTCCTTGTTCGTAAGATATAACAAGAACAGCAAGAAACACTAAAAACGAAGAATACCCAGATGAAAAAAAAAAGGAAACCAAAATCGAAGATCATGAATGATGAGTTACAAAAATCAGTTTTTTCCGTGAACCCCAAAAAAAAAAGGGAAAAAAATCAAAGATCTTTCTTACCCATGGATTGTTGAGGAACAATTGATCGAGAAGTCATCATCTTTGTTTCTAGTCTCTCTTCGTCTTCTCAATCTCACAGACTAAAATCTCAGGTTTGTAGTAGAGAAAATGACTAAGTAGTGGGGCGCCTTGTGTAAAGGAGGCTTCTTGAGGAAGATGAGTCGTTTTGTAGAAAACAAAAATAAATGAGCCATTCCCAACGGTCTGAATTTTTCAAAAAAAAGGATTCTGACCGTTAAGGAAAGACTTCAAAAAAAAACTTCACCTTTACGTGAAATATTAAAAAAGGTGCTGGAAGTTGACAAAATACAAATTTTGAAAAGGCTCTAGCAGAAGGCCCACAATAAGGCCCATTAAGCTCAATTGGATTATTCAGAAGCTTAATCTAAAGATACAAAAGTTTCCCGACCACAAAACAAAGTCTATTTGCGTTGTCTTGGAATTTAGGGTTTGGTACATTCATGTTTGATGCTAGGTTACTGCTCTAATGTACAGTATAAAATAAACACTGTTTGGTATCATCTGATGTTTGAAACCTTTAAAAAAGTTTCAAGGTATATAAGTTTTAACTACATAAATAAAATCCAGAAGCAAACTAAAAGACATGAAGATAAAGAGAGACAGTGAGAGACTTTTGTTTTCAGACAGCTTTAGGTTGAATCTGTTCAAAGTCGAAAACCTCAAACATGAGCCGCCGAACATCGGGTTTTCCATTGATGGTGTAGGCAAGCCCGTGAATGGCTTGTTGAACAGCGGTTGTTGCCGGATTCCTAAGTCTCCGGTTATGTTCATACCGATCATGAACCTCCTCTGAGTATATTATAAAATTGTGAAGACGCTTTTCTCTAAGATACCGCCCGCAGAATTTGTTCATTAATAGACGTCGATGCTTCTCTTGCAACCACTTCCCTGGTGCGTCCAGGTGCTTCATTAACAAACGTTCCGCCATTGCTATGTCCTGCATGATCCCGAGACGAAAAACCGGGTCAAATATAAGAACTGTTCTTTTGATCTTTTAGGATGAGAGATCATTATTCTCACCTGTATCTTCTGTCCTACGTATTCCAGCCGCTCAAAACAAAAACGTGGGTGTTCAAACTTATGCTTTGAAGGATGCAAGAAGCAGAGCTGTATGATTTCGGGGAAGTGAAAGAAGGTTAGAAAAGGAAAGTAACATAGCGTATTACAAAGCCAGGAGTATCTGCTTTTGTACCTGTAAACCGAGTCCAAGTTCGATGTTTCTTGCTTCAGTTATCTCCTTGATTCTATCATTCATCGGTAAAGGGTATCCGAGGGTCTGCATAACTTTGGGTTTGCTGTCAAAATCCCATATGTTCCCTCTGAAACGATGCATTCCTGGAGGAACACAAGCTCTGAATAGCCTCGGGTGTGCGAATAAAGCATCTTCAGGAGGCTGAAGAAACAGGAAAACAATTAAAGGAATCACTCTTCTTCGATAAAACAGAGAACTTAACTGTTTTTTCGTAGCTTGATTCTTTATATTATTACCTTGTAAGTAGCAATATCTTGCCAACCTAGCTTTTTGCCTTCAAATTCAACTGAAACATAATCTACATCCTCGAGCTGTCTTCTGCTTCGAGGCTGACATTCGTCAGCATCTGGGTCCATCCCAAACACCTCAAAAAGCACACGATACACTTCCGGCATCCCATAGCATAGATAGATAGCACCAAATAAAGCCCAGAACACAGATCTAGCCAGAAGAAAACAAAATAACATAAGTACATGTCAAAATTACGTCACAGTAAACACTTGTGAGATATTTGGACGCAAAGACTCGTCAAGTTTACAGTCATTTAATTCAATCAAAAGGAAAGCCCAATCTTGATAATTAGTGCCGGCTGTGACACAGCCGCTTTCAGTCGAATTGTTGGAACTTCGGTTTATATTTTCGACTACAACTAAGTTAAGTATATGCTCATATAAATGATGTACAAACAGATAAGATGAGAAATCTAGATCAGCTAAAAGCTCTTGGTGACAAAGGCTGAATCAACAGCTTGTTTAACTGGGGATTTACAGCAAAGCTGGCAATGACATGAAATGACATCATAACTAACAACTAAGATATAAAACTCATGGTGAGACTTGGGCTTATTTAAACACAGAATGTAATATCCAAAACAAATTCTTGAGCGGATCTACTAGTTCCTGCTACAGCAAAAGCGGATACTAACACATATCATTGTTTTATCTAAAGTCTCAGCACAGAGCAACCAACCTATGGACTAACTCAAGTGAAACTACCATCATTATCATCAAAGCAAAGACAAAGAGAAAGAGAAAGAGAAACTTACTTCACCGGAGGCTCACGCTCTTTTCTAATCAACTTATCCATATCATCATAAGGAAAGATGAGATTTTGCAAGCTCGCTGCTTTAATCCACTTTGGAAGATACCTCTTCCCAATCAAAGCAAACACTCTCTCCCTCATAGGTCCCGGAGATTCCCTCGGATACCTCTGCAAGAAAAACTCCGTAAGAGCAAGCTCAAGCACATACTGACCCAGAAACCAAAGCCTCGAGTGCCCATTCTTCACATGCCTCGCACGTGCCCTATCACACGAAGGATGCTGGAAAGCAAGATAGAGCAACGTATCGAAATGTTTCGCAGGATTATCATCTCCTAAGCTCTCCGAAGGCTCCAGAGAATACCCTAAAGCTTGTTTAACTTCAAGAAGATACTCATCAATCCATGTTTTATCTGCGTTGTTAAGCTTTGACGATGGGAGACAAGAGCTGAGCAAAGGAAACGACTTGAGAGACAATTGTGGACTATTGAGGAATCTCTCAGCTAATTTCTTATCGTCTAATGGTGGCCTTAAGATGAAACGTTTCGGAGGAACTTTCTTCTTCGGTCCTGTCGCTGTTTTACGCTGTGCTAGCTCCTTGAGAAGACGTTGAGGACTGTCTCGTGGAAGACCTTGAGTCTCCGCCGTCACGGAAGCGCAAATTCGGAGATTTTGGAATCTGGGCTTTGTGAGGATAGATGCGTTCAGTTGGATTTTAGATGGGAACTGAGAAATTGAAGATGAAAATGAGATTTCTGGTGCTGAAGATGAACAAATGCGAAGGAGAGAAGAAGACGAAGATGAAGAACAAAGCTCCATTGCTCTTTTTTAGACTATTATCTAACAAAAATTGAAGAGTCAAATCATCAAATTTTCGAGTTGAGAACACTTCTGCTCGAGCGAAGACACGATTTTGCAGTAGCAGTAGAAGGATTTGGCAACGATGATTGCAGAGTTCCATACTTCCATGGATAAGGTCGTGGCGGGGAGATTTTTTCTGGATCGAGGTTTGAGGCCCATAAAGCCCATTAAAAAGCCCAATAATATATGACAAGACCCATAAGACAGTAGGATGAAGTGATTAGTAGGAAATCCAAAGTCAAATTTATATTTGTAGTTTCACAGGTAGGAACTAATATTTATATCATTTTACATTTAAATTCAAATATGCTCAGATCTTTTTTTGGATCTCTGTTACGTTGGATACTTTATCTATAGCAAGCATGCAGAGTTACTTTAATTTGGAGGAAGGTGAAAACTAAACCATGAATGATTTTTTGCTTTTATCTTTGTATTTGGTGTAGGGAATAATCATGACAATATATAGACTATAGATATAATTTGTGATATTTTATTATAAAAATTATAGCACTTTGCAAAAAAAAAAAAAAAAAAAAAAAAAGAGGATTCCTTTTGTGTTGGTCTTTTTTTTTTCTCAATCACATGGCACATGATAATCCGATTTGTATAGACACTAAAAAAAAAATTAAAATTAAAAAAAAAAAACTAGAAGACGTACGAGTCATCCTATTTTGGTCTTTTTGACAACCATTTGAATTTTTTAATACAAACATTACATTGTGTACATTTTCACGTTCTGGTTAGACACTAGCTAGAAGACGTATACATGACTACGTATGTTTTGATTATTCTTTCCTATAATAAAAACACTTCATCGAATTATTTTTGGAAAATCTACTTTAAGAAATTAAATCTAGATCTAATTTTAATAAGATTTTGAGGATGAGAATCAAATTATACAATTGAAAATGGTTGACAAAAGAAAAATACTGGAAATGAGATGCTCTCTTTCTATCTAGCTAAGTAGATTATTGGCGTTATATTCTCATCATATATCATAAGCAAGGTTATACATATCACTGAAACTAATATAAAATAGGTAACCAACAGTGATCAACGGTTAACCTTTATATCAAAAATGCTATGAAAGGAAGCAACCTAAAGACTGTAATTAGACAATTATATACTCGTTGACGAGAAACTGTTATACGTTATACAATTACAGTCGATCACATAATTTTTCTGTTTAATTTTCTTTTAAAACGTCATGATCAGTATATGTGTATGTATGTTGAGTTTAATAAAGAAGAAAAAGTAAGCGAACCGCTAAGTTAATGGCAAGATGAATTTAATTATACTAAATAATATGATGAGAAATCATAATCCTAATATTGACTTGACTCTTATATAAATATAACAAACATCTTGTTTTGTGATGTAGAGTGTTATTTAACTATGTTATACGACACAACATGTAGATTGATTATATAAAGACAACGTGCATGTCTTTCTTTCCCTTTGATGCGGGCCTTTTAGCAGAAGAATGCTACGCACACATAAGCTTTTTGATAAAATTAAATAATTAGCTAATTATGGCCTGACTTGTTTAACCTCTATATCCAGAGTGAACATTATATTCAAAACTGATCTTTCCAGAACTATATAATATAGATTTTTTTATTATTATTGCTGCCTTTCTGATCTGTTCCTTCCTCTTGTCTGCCTGCAGTGTAATAACTTGTTTTTGGGGTTAATAGAATATTCGTGGAGGACAATTCAACCATTTGTTTTGAACGTGTAAAGATAAATCAATGAATAATATATAGACTCTTTAATCAAATCACGCAATCACCAAAAATCAAAATTATAAGGGGAACTTGTTACCTTGATACTACGGTCGGTCACAACTCACAAATTAAGTAAATGTCTGATTTTTAGTCTTCACTATAATTAGAGATGGAAAAAAAAAAAACCCATCCTTTTTAACTACGACTGCATGCACTAAGTTTATTAGCTTATATCAGTTATCAAATTACGGTCAACAGAAATGAATTATATTCCCACAAGTCAATTTAATTTTAAAAAAACCCAGTCATAATTAATTAAGTATTTGACTCATGTGCTTAAATAAGTTTTCATAAGGCATATATGCTGAAATAAGTTTTCATATACAAGTCGTAAGACATACATGCTTAAATAAGTTTTCAAGTTTTCTCGATCGATTAGATAACGGATATGGCTTTCTTGGGAAAAAATATAAAATAAATGGCAAATAACAGAAAGAAACGTGATTGCCTTTACTTGCATGCATATGCAGTAGTAGCTCTTTTTTGAATGACTGTTTTGAAGAATAGTTATTCTCGTCAACTAAAGCTTTTGTTTCTCCCCTGTAATTTTTAACGTCAACTAAAGTCTATATCAATAATTTTAAACATTAACTAAAGTCTATATCAATAAAACCTTTACATCTATATTAAACCATTAGCTTCTGAAATAAACAGCCCTAAAGAAAACCATGATCAGATCATGTGTAGCTTTCTTTTCTAGATTTGTAGTAAGGAATTAAATTACTTTAGTTTAGTGGTATTGTATATTTCAAGGCAGTAGGTCGAATTTTTTTTAAAAGGCATGATTGTTTTATAACAATTCTCATAAAGTGTGTATTTAACTTGATGACTACAAAATCTAAAATTAACCAGTGTTCTCAAAGATATATATATAGAAAATAAAGAATTTGATGGATGAATCATGATGTCAGAAAAAGGTGTGCGGAATAAATAACTTAACCTTTAAATGGTAAAATTGTTACCTTTTTGTTATTAAAATGAAAAAAAAAAATGATGAAATAGCTTGTCACAAATCGGAATTTTGTAAAAATTTATGGTTGGTAAAAAAAAGATATGAGACCATATGAATATATGTCGTTCTATTACTTCTGGTAATTACTTGTTAGACTTAAGGTTATCGTTGTTAATTAGACTAGTTAACTAATTTATGAATGGAAAAAGTATAATAGTCAGGATTAGTAGTTGAGATATCAGAAAGATTCAAGGTGGCCATAACACAATTATTCGGAATGACAAGTGAAGCATCGTTATCAACTTATATATCCCTCTCAATCCCCACCACTCTCTATTCCCTCATATGGATTATCCTTGTGATCATACGCACACATCATTGACGGAGAAGAATATATAGTATGATATTATACAACAAAACAAATATGGATCAACTCATTTAAAAATCTCTTTAAAATACAAAAAATAATTGCACTAAGGTCTCATATTCTTTTTTTTTTATTACTAATCAAATATTTGAAACTAACTAAAACATTAAAATACTCCAAAAAAATCTTATTTGTTTTTATTTATTTAATCGTTAAAAACCATCAAACCATGCCAAAAATCAGTAAGTATTTAGTCTTTTTCTTTTAAATGAAAATGAAAATGAAAATGAAAATGCAAGCTGGCCGGCGCTACTTGTGCGCACCACACAAAAGCATATATACATATATATGTACGATCCCTCGCTCCATTCATGTAATTATACATATAAAGTAAAGTAAAAATAATTTAAAAACATGGCTGTGGAGACCAAAACGAATCTCTTGTTGCTTCTAATTCTCTCTCTCTTTCTCACCCTCAACCTCGCCTCCGCTCAAATCCGCCGCAACTTCTACGCAGGGAGTTGTCCGAACGTCGAACAAATCGTCAGAAACGCCGTTCAGAAAAAAGTCCAACAAACTTTCACCACCATTCCCGCCACTCTACGCCTCTATTTTCATGATTGTTTCGTCAATGTAAAACATCTTTTTATTGACTATTTTCTTTTCTTGCGTAATTATTTAGTCTAATTTATTAATTAATTGATTCAATATCGTAGGGGTGTGATGCATCAGTGATGATAGCGTCGACTGATAATAATAAGGCGGAGAAGGATCATGAGGATAATTTATCGTTGGCCGGAGATGGATTCGACACCGTCATTAAAGCTAAAGAAGCTCTTGATGCCGTCGCAAATTGTCGTAACAAAGTTTCTTGCGCCGATATTCTCACGATGGCCACTCGTGACGTCGTTAATCTTGTTAGTAACTCATTCTTATTTTTATAATATCATGTTTTATTAGTGTTAAGTTATAAAATTAAATTCAATATAGGCGGGTGGACCAAAATATGACGTGGAATTGGGAAGGCTAGATGGACTATCGTCGACGGCGGCTAGCGTCGGAGGGAAGCTGCCGCATCCGACTGACGATATCAATAAACTCACTTCACTTTTCGCCAAAAACGGCCTTAGCCTTAACGACATGATCGCTCTCTCCGGTAAGTGTTGAACTATTTCTCGATCAAGAATAGTATCATTTGAACCGAACGTAGATAGTAGTGACTTAGAATTGATAATATTCTCACCGAACTATACCCGAGTTTGAGTAGGATTTTAGTCGGTATTATATGTATTTTGTTTAGTTTCTGTTATTACGATGTGAAATCTTAGATACCCACTAATCTATGTAAGATTACATTTTCAGGTTTTTTGGTTACTTTGGTTTCAGTTTAAAATGTTCTGGTACTAATTTAAAGTTGGTTCGATCTTAAAAAAAAAAAAAAAAAACAGGGGCGCACACATTAGGATTCGCGCATTGCACCAAAGTGTTCAATCGGATATACAGTTTCAACAAGACAACTAAAGTGGATCCCACAGTGAACAAAGATTACGTGACAGAGCTAAAAGCGTCGTGTCCTCAAAACATAGATCCAAGAGTGGCTATAAACATGGACCCAACAACACCTAGACAATTCGACAACGTTTACTACAAGAATTTGCAGCAAGGGAAAGGATTGTTCACATCTGATCAAGTTTTATTCACTGATCCTCGGTCAAAGCCAACCGTTGACTTATGGGCTAGTAATGGACAGTTGTTTAATCAAGCTTTTATTAACTCCATGATCAAGCTTGGTCGTGTTGGTGTTAAAACTGGTAGTAATGGTAATATTCGTCGTGATTGTGGAGCTTTCAATTGATTTTGATATATCTGTTTTTAGATTTTGTTTATTTCCATTAAGTTGCATTTGGGAATAATAGGATGGGTCGTCTCATGAAGCTTGTTCCGTTAAATTGTAATAAATCTCGGTTCTGGGGTTCAGTTTATCGCAAAACCTAAATTCTACAATATTAAAGTGAGAATAAAATTTAAGGAAATAAGAAACATTATATTATATTTATGAAGGGACTCTAGTGAGATATTTAAAGATATATTCGAGTTAACTTAGAGTTTCACGTTTCGACATTTTTGTATAGCTTTATTGGCATACAAGGGCCAGGGCCAGGCCCAGCCCATAACATAGCAAGGGAAGCAATGGATCTTTTTTTGGTGGCGGATGGGCCCTTTCTAGAAACAAAAATGGAAAATGAAAATTTGTCATGTGTTACCGTAAATTTATCCAGAAACTTTACTAGTATAAATTAATAATGTGTATTATTTTATGCACGAGATCATTAGTACGAAAAAGCCAGAAACTGAACCATTCTCTAAACTTGTTTCCCTGCAATGACTTGGTTTGTTGGCTAATCATCTATGTGTATATCTTTGGAAGAGATTGAATATTAAAACGAGATTCTTTTTTACAAAATAAATTTTCAATAACGAAACAAATATCCTTTTTGTGAGAAGAATTGGCTCTTTGCATAATCCAAAAGCCGTCTTATCCGGGAAGACCTAATTACCATCGTATTATGTAAATAATATTAATTATATTTTAAAATCAATATTTGAATATTAGAAACTACAGTACTAATCTCACCTGGAAATTTGGAATCCCTGTATACCAAACTTAATGATTTGCTTCTTCTACAAATTATATGATTTTATTCGTATAGGATCTTTGTAAACTTCCAAGTTGAAATTACGGGAAATAAATAAATTATCTGGTATTTTCAAAGTACAAATATGGTATCAATCCGAGCTTGTTGTATAGGAAATTGATACTACGAACGTCATATGCCAACATAAATTAAATAAACATTATATACGTTGTAAGATTGTTGATATTAATGGAATCGGATGAACGAAAAGTATTCAATGAATCAGATACGCGATTAGACTAGATAATTATAACTTACAACAATTTGATTACACATAACATTTTAACATACAAGTTTAATTTGGAGGTAATTGCATGTACGTCAGATTATCGGAAATTATTTTCTAGAATGTAAAATTTTCGGTACTTATAAAGTAGTATGTGGGATGATTAATCAGTATTTATCATAGACTATACGTTATGTGATTTATTCTAAAAAAGTGGTTCCTTGTTATAAGTTATAACTCTCAACATAGTTTTGTCGTGATGATAATAAAATTTACAAGGTTGACAAAACTTAACAAGAAAATCCAGGATACCATCATTTTTGACGTATGTAAGGCAAACCATTCTCACCAACAAAAATATTTATTCCCAAAACTTTATCATATTTCTCGATAGAGAAGTCATTAATTAGCCATAAATTATGCGGCTTAACCATTTCACTCACAACCCAAAGAAAACCCTAAAAAGAGAGACTCAAAATCTTGAGTGTGCGTCGTCGGTTTTAAACAAAAAGGTTTAATAACTTTTTCTCTCCTTTGTTTCTTCTGTAATTATTATCTCCTCTCTTACCATTTTCCCAACACGACGTCGTTACCGACTCCTCCGATGGACTTCCCGGACGATCACCGTTAACCGCCTTACAAAACGACGGTGGAGGAATAAAAGGAACCGGTACAGCCGAAGTGGTTAGGGTTAAACCGTGGTTCACTTGGAGATCCAGATCCGAATCGGACTTTAATCGTTTCTGGTTAACCGGAGAGTCTTTTGTCTCCGTCTTAGATCTGGAGGTGGAGAAGCGGCGATGGTGGGTTTGGTTGTTTTCGTTTCTTGAAACGTCTCGATGCAAAATGGCGGAAGAATCATCGGAAGAGATCATCAATGACGGAGATTCAAGAAGATCTGAGATAGGTCGTAAAGTTCCGCCGCGAAGAACAGTCTCAACCGCCGCTTGACACACGTGCCAGTTCCCGGTCCATAACATACCAACTGCTCCGTTAACCGGATTCACCGTTCTCCCACACGCTTCAAACAACAAGGACTGAAACAAAGCTGAACAAACAGAAAGCAAAAAAACAATTTCAAAACAAAAACATAAAAGATCGTATAGATCGGAAGAGTTTGTAACCTAATGGTTTGTACTAGTGTCACAGTCACAAGGATATGTTGTAGACGATTGAAAAGAAGTCGTACCAGGACGGTGTAGTTCGGGTACGGCGGAGATAAAAGACATGAGACCGGCACGGCCAAAGAATTTAGCAACGAAGACAGTGGCGTGGCCTTGTGACTCGGCGGATTCGATCCATTGGAGACAAGGGCGAAGGATGCATGTTTCACTGCAACCTTTTCGAAGAACTCTACATCCATTGCAACTCATTTTTTTTCCAATATTTAAAAACTTTTTTCGCATATGAGAAGATCTATCCAATATTATGGGAATCTCTACTTGTTGAAACAATAACAAAAAACGAAAGTGTCGATTTATTTCGGATTTGGAAGCAAGAAAGAGGAAACAAACAAGTTTAAGAAGAAGAGAGAGGATAGATTGGATTTATAGAGGCGAGTGAATAATAAAAGAGAGTGTGCCAACTTGTGTTTCTTTTTTATTCCTTTGTCCTTTCTTTTTCATTATACTAATAAAAACCTGTGTACAAGACATTATATTAGTTATTTGAAACTTATGGGAAAGACAGAAACTCATAAAAGTTTGGGATTTAGCCGCTTAAGGTATTAAGAAACTATACGATTTAGTCGCTTTATTGGTTCATTGATTTGTAAATCCATATAAGATTTAAAAATTCTTATGGAATTTGAAATTAATACATATGGATTTTGAAATAACATGTTTTAACCACGGATTTGAATCCTTCTATTCTTTACTTTCAAATCCATTCAAATCCATTCAAAATATAAGGTAGATTTTGAAATCCAACAATAAATCATTAAATGAATAACACATGATTTTAATTAGTATTTATAAATGATAGAACCAATAACACATGATTAGAAATTATTTTTAAAATTAATGATTGAATAACACATGATTTCACTTGGATTTTCAAATCCATCAAAATTTTTGAACCAATAAATTCCTTAATTTGTAAGTTGATGCCTTGATGGTTTAAATTTATTAGTATTTTGTAGGAAAAAAAAGAGAGAACGTGAGAAGGAAAGGACACCGTTTGGGAGGGATTCCAAAGGTATTGGCATGGGAGGAAGAGAGAGTGAAAGAGAGCGTTTCCGCTTCTCCGCAAACACTTGTCGCTGACTCAGACTCCTCTTATATTATTACTTTCTTCTTCTTATTTTTTTCCTTAATGTTAAGTTGTACTTTATTCTTTTTTATTCAATAAGTACAAGTACTATAAAGAACACTAAGCTAGTATTTGATAAGTAATAGACATATATCTTACGTCAGGAGGCGATGGGGTGCACGTGGATAAGGGGAAATTATTGGTTCAAATGGTTTGTATTGTTATGGGATGTTTTAGGAATTAAGTTTTAGAAATGATAGTGAGTTCATTGGTAGTTATTGTGTGTTACTTGATGATGCGGTGGTTTGGTGGTGGATGAGTCATTTTTTTTTTTTAGGGTTTAATCATTTGGAGGGCATTATTGATACAAAATATACTGAAATTAATAAGCAAGTCATAAGAGGACAAAAGTGTTAAAAGAAAGTAAAAAAAAAAGAGAGGACAAAGTGATGTGGGTATCTCTTGCCACATCTTCTAGTATTCCCTAGACACAACAAGTTCAGCCGAATACATGCAATGTGAATAACATTTTATGTCTCGATTGTTTGTTTACCACTTTTTGTACGTTTTATATGTTTATATCATGGTTTTAATTATAATTTCGTTACTACTTATGTAAGCATAAAATTTGATTTTATTCATTTGCTGATTATCAAATTTTATGAATTAAGGACCACTTTAATTTTTTTGTAAAATGTTACATGTAAACTGTAACGAAATTTAATAGTTGCAAATCTGCAATTGAAACAATTGATATCTTATTATGTGGATCGCTTTTAAAGAATTTTATAATCACAAACTTTTCGTCCATTATTTTTGAAACTTTTTTTTGTTTGGTTTTGGTATTGGATAAAATTTCATACCGACTGATTTTTTATGTAACATGCATCAATCTACTTTCACATTCCTCCAATCACTTTGGAAATATAAAATGTTATCAATAAATAATAACTAGAGATCGAGGAATATGGTGTTCATGAGTCATGACCTCGTCGTCTTCCACAGACGCATGTGTCTCCATATGTATAAATCAGAATTTATGTACAAAAAACTCATTAACTTATTATATATTGACTCTTTGACTCAACATCCCTACGACACATCATAACTATTTGCAATCTCTTGGAAGTACAAAAGCCGTTATTGGCCCTTCGCATCGTTCAAAGGTTCTTCTCTATGCGTGTGTCCCTCTCTCTTTCGTACGTATATAGTATAATTTTTTTAACATTTTTTTTGTCTTCTATTTTTAAAACCATGTATATCTGCGGCGTAGACAAAATACAAATGGAAAAGTGCTTGCTTATGCAAATTCATCAGGGCCAAATTTTCCAAAATTCTGACCTAATTAGATAAATTTTTAGCTCACATCATCTTACACGCTTTGTCGGAATAACTTATTCCGAATAAGTCTCAAACTACTAGTGAAAGTATTACATTTATTATTCTTTTATAAATATACGACATTTCTACCTGCAAAGTGAATCATAATTTAATGGACTGGTGACAGAGACTGGTTCGAAGTACGTGGTTGATCATTTTAGTAGAAATTACTAACAAGTAGTGTAAAATGAAACAAAAATATGATTAATGTAGAACATACGAAAAAAAACAGAATAATAAATGCATCGAGATATAAAACAGTTATAAATAATTTATTTGATAAAAATTATCTGTACAATTTTTTATTATTATCTGCAAATAGCATATTACAGTCAACCATATGACTATTAAACATGCAATTAAACCCAAAACGTGCAATTTTCAACCGACTGATCATTTATCTTAACTCAAGATTCATAAAATAATAGTCGTTGCAGCAATCTAAAATTGAAGAAAATTGTCAATCAGAACAATATAAACAGCGAAAACTACTACAAGTATTTTTAGTTCTTTATTTTTTTTTGTCTAATGGTCAGGAAAAAAATCTGGAAGTGTATCTTAATTTTCTGCTTTACAATTAATCAAATATGAAAATTTAACATATTTCTAAGACTGTTGCAGTCGCTTGTGACGTTGCATACTTATCCAAAATAGCTTTTAGTTCCGTCTTCCGTACAGTTGAACTCGCTGGAATAGTGGAATGTAACATGCAAGTTACAATCACAATATTTTATTGGCCATGCCATCATAATTAGATTTGCGTTTTTCATAATAATTTAGAGACTAATCCAATCCTTATATTGAAACGAGACATGATTGGATACCTGGATGACTGGCACTGGCCGGTCCATAAATTTGTGAAGCTTTTTAGGTCATTTTTAAAGAGGGTTTCTAAACAAGAAATCTTCATTAGAATAATAATAAATTAAGAAAAATAAGAAAAAGAATACGGGAGAAGTTCTTATTTAAAAATTCATAAGTTCTAGTTTAAAAACTCATCTTCCATATAGCATCCATTTATTGATTTTTTTTTTTAACATATTTAAATTTAACTAAATAATTAAATTTTATTAAAAATATTATTGTTAAATTACGAAGATATCATGAGAGTATTTTAGCTGGTGGTGATGCCCTTATATGTGAATACTGATTAGGACTGACAAATAATAAGGGAACTAATAATAAGAGTTATAAAACACCTCCTCTCAATATATAAATAAATACACAAATTATGATAGTAGCCGCCAAGAGAAAACTTGATGACGCCAAGCGTGTAAGCTACAACTACGAAAAAGAATCAACAATAACAAAAAGGTAAAATTAAGTCAAATGAAGATTCGATGAGATTTTTTGGACAAAATCTGTCGGATGGCTTATTCATAGCATCTCCTCTGTTCCAGCAAGAATGAGGTAGTACGGATCAAAGAGTGTTTTAATGTTTGACCTCAGGAAGACGAAGAAGCCATGGAAGCAAGACTAGCCGCTCCACAACAGTTGGCTCCCCGGAGATTCCTCCGATCACCTGAGGTTAGAGTCTCTAATTCTTTTTATAATATAAAGAAAATATCACTTTCAACCTTTGTCTTCCATGCATTGCCACACACACAGAGACGGAGACACGTATATCTTATGATACTATCCACTTAGTTAAGACTTAAGATAAAAACAAAGTCACAGTTTTAGAAAGAGAAAAAGTCCTTACGAGATGGTGAATGATGCAATTCTTTTTACTGTCTTTTTGTTGTGGATAGGTAAGGAATCTGCAAAAACCAATGATCCCCTCTCTTTTTCACTGAAACAAGGACATACAAAAAAAAAACAGAGAACAAGTGAGATACATAGAAAAAGAGAATACTGCTCAGTCAGCTCACCCTGCATATTGGGTTTTAATGTCTGATGGCTCCGCCGAGTCCAAGAGTAGTGGTGAAGGTGGATTTGAATAAGAAACCATGGCAGCAGAATCAGCCACTTCATAATAGATGGCATCCTGAGATACCCCCAGTAGCAGAGGTCAAGGCTGGCGAGTTTTTCAGGGTGGAAATGATTGATGCTATGGGAGGTGTTGTCAAAGACAATGGCTCTGCAAGCGATGTCAAGAACGCAGACCTATCTACTGTAAGTGGGTTTTGTGAGAAACATATGAAAAATCAATGAATTTACTCTTAAAGAAAAACAACTTTTGGTGAGTGTACAGAGTCATCACCTAAGTGGGCCGATTAGGGTTGTGGATGAGGATGGTGTTGCAGCTAAGCCAGGTGATCTTCTTGCTGTTGAGATATGCAACTTGGGTCCTTTACCAGGAGATGAATGGGGATTCACTGCTTCGTTTGATAGAGAGAACGGCGGCGGTTTCTTGACAGACCATTTCCCTTGTGCGACCAAAGCTATTTGGTACTTTGAAGGGATCTATGCCTACTCTCCTCAAATTCCTGGTAAAGAGACAACATGTCAATATATTTTTTGCTCGAGCAAATTAGTGAACTAATATTATCATGAGTAGGAGTACGGTTTCCGGGTTTGACACATCCAGGAGTCATTGGCACTGCGCCATCGATGGAACTCCTGAGACTATGGAACGAAAGGGAAAAACAATTGGAAGAAAGTGGTCTCAAGTCCCTAACATTATGTGAAGTTGTGCATCAACGGCCATTGGCAAACCTACCAACAACTAAAGGATGCCTCCTAGGGAATGTAAACTATTACTTGCGATGGCAAGGAAAACTTTTGATGAGTATAATGTGGTGCTTACCTCTGACTTACCAGGGATCTTACATAATCCTGCCTCTTGTAGATTGAAAAAGGAACATCGGAATGGGCAAGGATTGCAAATGAGGCTGCAAGGACGATACCAGGAAGAGAAAACGGAGGAAACTGTGACATTAAAAACCTAAGCAGAGGCTCTAAAATATATCTTCCAGTGTTTGTAGAAGGGGCTAATCTAAGCACTGGCGACATGCATTTCTCACAAGGTGATGGTGAGATCTCGTTCTGCGGGGCCATCGAGATGAGTGGATTTCTAGAACTCAAGTATATAAATAAATCATTTGCTTGCATTCATAGATAAAAAAATTTTCAGCGTGACCTGATACCATTTTGTAAATAGGTGTGAAATCATAAGGAATGGGATGCAAGAGTACCTTACGCCAATGGGACCTACCCCTCTCCATGTAAACCCCATCTTTGAGATAGGGCCAGTGGAACCGAGATTCTCAGAGTGGCTGGTCTTTGAGGGTATCAGTGTCGATGATACTGGGAAACAACATTACCTAGATGCAACAGTTGCTTACAAACGGGCAGTTCTCAACGCCATAGACTACCTCTTCAAATTTGGTTACTCAAAAGAACAGGTACTGGTCTCTGAAGCTTGATTTCTTCCAGAATCTAGTTGATCACAAACCAAACATTCATAAAAAAAAATAGAAAGACAGAAGTGATCAAGAGAATATGGTGTGAACAGGTGTATCTCTTGCTCTCATGTTGCCCATGTGAAGGAAGAATATCTGGGATAGTTGATTCTCCTAATGCCGTTGCTACACTAGCAATACCTACAGCCATCTTTGATCAAGTATGAATTGTGTTCCTCTGTTCTTTGGTTGAGTCAAAAAGCTTACCTCTTGAGTTTGCTCTGTTCTTCACCATTGTCTCTAAACAATTAGTTAACAACTGAAACAATAGAAGGAAAATATGTTAAATGCTCTTGTATGTTCATGCAGGATATTCGACCAAAGACTCAGAAGGTTCCAGTAGGACCTCGGATAGTGAAAAAACCAGATGTGTTGAAATGCACATATGATGGAAAGCTTCCAATTACAAAGAATCCAAGTTCTTCGACATAGCTACTAGAAATAAATTATATAGAGAAGCAACTATCTAGATTGTATAATCAGACATCTTTTGAAATAAAGAGCTAAATGGGTGTTTTTGCTAATTGGAAAATCCAAATCAAGAAACTTTAGAAACCGGAAGGTAATGAAATCTTACATCCACTATTTTCAGGGTGAATGCATTATAGACTGTCTCAATATAGCTTACTTTGATTTGCAAAACTTTGCAATTGATAAGTCGAGTGTAAGATTCCTCCTTCATGTGTCCCTCTTCTCTTCGGAGATAACAAGATCCTCATCATAACATAAGTCAGCAAAATGTCATTTTCAACTAATTGTCATCTATGCATTGCCACACAGAGACACAAAGGGACATACGTGTCTGATGGCATTATCAGATTGGTAAGATAAAAGAAAGTCATTTGTATATATAAAGAAAAGTCTACCAGATGGTGAAACGATGGGATCTTTTACTGTCTTTTAGTTGCGGATAAGGAATCTGCAAGACCAGTGATTCCTCATTACAAAAAAAACAAACAAACATGCGAGTAGTGAGAGAATAGAAATTGAAGTACGTATTGGTTCGGTTTGATGTCTCCAGCAAGTCCGCGAGTTGTGGTGAAGGTGGATTTGAAGAAGAGGCCGTGGCAGCAGACTCAGCGACTGCATAATAGATGGCATCCTGAGATACCATCAGTTGCAGAAGTCAAGGCTGGTGAGTTCTTTAGGGTGGAAATGGTTGACTGGACGGGAGGTGCAGTCAAAGACGATGGCTCTGCTGGCGATATTAAGAGCATAGATCTTTCTACGGTAAGGGGGGTTTAATGAGAAACAGGGATTGCATATAGATTAAAGTGTCTTGGTTATTATGCAGGTTCATTACCTGAGTGGGCCAATCAAAGTTGTGGATGAGGATGGTGTTGCAGCCACGCCAGGTGATCTTCTTGCTGTTGAGATATGCAACTTGGGTCCTCTTCCAGGAGATGAATGGGGATTCACAGGTTCGTTTGATAGAGAGAATGGCGGAGGTTTCTTGACAGACCATTTCCCTTGTGCGACCAAAGCTATTTGGTACTTTGAAGGGATTTATGCCTACTCTCCTCAAATTCCTGGTTAGAACACAACAGCACCCATGTTCTTTGTCAAGCAAATTAGTTGCCTAACCATGTAGCTTTCCTTGCTATGAGGTGTTCTGTTGATTATTTACATGCTCATATTATCACATCCTGGTATGGCAGGAGTACGATTTCCGGGGTTGACGCACCCAGGAATCATTGGCACTGCACCATCAAAAGAACTCCTGAGAATATGGAATGAAAGGGAAAGACAACTAGAAGAAAGTGGTCCCAGGTCCCTAACACTATGTGAGGTTGTGCATCAACGGCCACTGGCAAACCTACCAACAACTAAAGGATGCCTCCTAGGGAATGTAAGCTATACCCAAACGCTATTTGCTGATGCCATAACATAGTTTAGAAGGGTATAATATGGTACTTACCTCTGAACTCTTGAGGTCTTACATAATGTTCTTGTAGATCGAAGAAGGAACACTAGAATGGGAAAGAATTTCAAAAGAAGCTGCAAGGACAATACCAGGAAGAGAAAACGGAGGAAACTGTGACATAAAAAACCTAAGCAGAGGATCTAAAATATATCTTCCAGTGTTTGTGGAAGGGGCTAATCTAAGCACTGGTGATATGCATTTCTCTCAAGGTGATGGTGAGATCTCGTTCTGCGGAGCCATCGAGATGAGTGGATTTCTAGAACTCAAGTATGTATATCCTAATTACACTTTTTCTGGCAATTATACTGTATAAGGTTTTCTTAGATGTTCTTGTTTTTGTGCAGCGTTACTATGAAATTCTGACCAGATACCATTTTGTAACTTGTTAATAGGTGTGAAATCATAAGAAACGGGATGCAGGAGTACCTTACACCAATGGGACCTACCTCTCTCCATGTAAACCCGATCTTTGAGATAGGGCCAGTGGAACCGAGATTCTCAGAGTGGCTGGTCTTTGAGGGTATCAGTGTCGATGAGAGCGGGAGACAACATTACCTAGATGCAACAGTTGCTTACAAACGAGCAATTCTCAATGCCATAGAATATCTCTTCAAATTCGGTTACTCAAAAGAACAGGTACTGATCTCTGCAACCGGATGTTTCTCACACAACTTAGTTGATCACAAGCATTAAAACTAGAAAGAAAGTTGATCAAGAAACTATGGTGTGAACAGGTATACCTCTTACTCTCATGCTGTCCATGCGAAGGAAGAATATCTGGGATAGTCGATTCTCCAAACGCCGTTGCTACACTTGCAATACCCGTTGCCATCTTTGATCAGGTTTGAATCTGTTTACTGCTCAAGTCAAAAAGCTTTTAGACAGCCCTGAATTAGCTCACCCTCTTCATGATAGCAATCTGTTAACAAAGGAAGGAAGGCAAAAAAGATGACAAACATTAAATGATTTTCTTATGTTTACGCAGGATATTCGGCCAAAATCACAAAAGATTCCAGTAAGACCTCGCATAGTGAGGAAACCAGACGTTCTGAAGAGCACATATGATGGAAAACTTCCAATTACAAAGAATCTAAGTTCTTCATCTTAGCTTCAAATTACAAAGAATCCAGGGAATGTATAATCAAGTATACGCTCTGATAATAAAGCAATAACTTTGGTATAAAGCAACTCAAGACACCAGAAGGCACACAAAGGATTAACTTGGAACCATTAGTCTGAGTAGATACATTAATTTTGGTATCGGAATAGCTTAATTATTATATCACAACCTTACACTGCAAAACTGGGCATATAATTATAAGTAGACTGTATGATCCATCGAAGCTTTAAAGCCAAAAAAACTTAATACTACATTCCTTCTTCTAACCTATATCTCCACTAACCAAACACTTTTGTATGATAAAATGTCCCATCTTTCTCAGTAATAGATGAAACTTGTTCTGTAATCAACCTCTCTCTCACTGCCTGAATCAGTGGCGCTTGA
Organism: Crucihimalaya himalaica; assembly: GCA_004349715.1. Taxonomy (NCBI): domain Eukaryota; kingdom Viridiplantae; phylum Streptophyta; class Magnoliopsida; order Brassicales; family Brassicaceae; genus Crucihimalaya; species Crucihimalaya himalaica. Next base: position 393,055 of record SMJT01000006.1, on the reverse strand, counting down.
TAGGCTTGAGAGCTCTGCTTCAAAACAACAAGCTCCTGATCGAATCAGTTGTCATAGAATCTACTGCAACATGAGACGAATGAATCGCCACCCAAGCAGAGATATATAATAAAGGATTGAAGATCCTGGAATCTGGGTAATCGATGTGTATGGTTGAAGTACTGAAGACGAACGAGACTGCCCAGAAACTCTGAGAAAAAAAAAAGAACAATTAACAAAGCTCGAATCTTCTAATGGATCAAGGTTTCAATTTTATTACTTAGGCCCATAAAGCCCTGTATAAGCCCAAATATCAACTTAGTCATTCATGTACATATGATATGCTTAAATGTACAAGTGTATATATACGAGTACATGTACACTTAGCATGATCTTTTTTTTCTGTTAAATGCTTAAGTTCGGTTCATTAAGCGTACACACACGTATATAATATAGTATATACGATATAGTAGTACTAAATAAATTGGTCTAACTAATTTAAAGACAAGGTTTATAATAAATAATCAACGATGTAGGATCTTACCCTACATCAAGATCATTGGAAAACAGTAATTAATGTTGATAAATATTTTTCCGTAAATCTCTCCAAGTGTTGACCAAAGTTTTACTAAACATGGTTACGACATGTAATATGAAGAGACCAAAGAAGACAAACATTTTCACGAGACTATCCGGTACTGAGGTAACTTGTGTCGTCATCTACATTTATGATCATGCTCACACATGCATGGGGTGGATGTGTATGGATGATGATGATGATCGTGATGATGGAATGGGTTTGATTTGACAAGACGAGAGTCGCGACTTGAGGACGATGATTAGATATTATTACTTCAATTTTTATCTTCTGTACTCAGTAGACATCGCTCCATGTCTTTCTCTATTATCATCCGTAGCGAAAGACAAGTCCAAAGATATATTGTATTATTATACGTAATGCATATATTTATGTCTTGGCATTTGTAGAACTACCAGTACCGTCTTCTTTTTTTTTTTTTGATAAAACAGTCATTTTTCTGAACTATATTTTATAATGATATATATACATTTTTAGTGTTTTAGATATCCTAACACTAGTAATTCTAATCGATAATATGACATTATAGGATGATCCACAATATAAGGTTATAAGTGGATAATATAAAATCCACAAATGATGTGACCCGATCAGTAAATTATCTGTATAACAAATAACAAGTTAACTAGAAATTTTATTTTAATTTAATTGTTCATATGATTTATGTGATAATTTAATTGGACGATATCATTAGAAAACTCTACCGATATTTTTAGACGTTGATGCATTTGACTTGTATTGTAATTAATTACTATCGCGTTATTGTTCTGTTTTTTTTATTTATTTCTCAAACGTTTAGACAAATACTATTTTGTGATGACAAAAAAAAAAAAGTGACAAATGCTATTTTGCAGTACAATAATATGATTGTGGAATATGAAGACGAGGGAAGCTCCGACTTAGAGCCAAGAGGCACCGAAACAGTAAACCTGCAACTGCAAGCAGAAGTCCCATCTTGTTCCTTTGACTATTTTCTTCTTCGCTTAAATAAGATAAAAACCTTAACAAAGTCCAATTCACACTTTTATTTATGCACACTTTCTAATGCAATTTTCTTTATATTTTAATATTTTTTAAAAACCAAAATTTGCCAAGGCGTGTTTGTTTGTTTATTCTATTTCTTATTTTTAGTATCAATTTTCATTTGAATAAACATCATCTAGAATTTGGAGTAGAAACTACAGATTTACATTAATATTTGGAGAATCGACTATCCCAGATGTGTAACAAATTTATACCAAATTAATTTTTTAGAATATATTTTTTGTTTTTGAATTACGATTAACCTGGGAGCATACATTAACTAATTATTATTCTTTTCGTGTTAAATAGATTCACAAATCTGGACCAGAGCATCAGACCAATTTGATAGACAAACTTTGTTTCCAAATAAAAGAAATTGAGTAGATAATCACTAGTAGATATTTTAGTGTATATTGGAAAAAAATTTACACAAATGTCTGATTTTCTTATATAGTAGATATCTGATTGTTCCTGCCACAAACATCGTGATTCTGTATGAAACGTCATTTCAAGCACTCTTAATTATCGTCCACCATTCCTCCCTATCATAATGCACTCTTACACATACCCCTATATTTTACACTTTTTATATATATATATATATTTGCAATTAACATACAATAATGCCTACGATAATCTTTGACGAAAGCTCGTCTTAGTTCTTAAAACATCCGGTCTTATCTGATATCTTTGATGACCTAAGAAAATAGTAACAATTTCAGCAGTTTTAATCTACCACTAGACGATATTAATTTCGAAATGGTTGAGATTTATTTTGTATATTTTTAGAATGAAAAGAATGCTGGCATATCGTTTTATCAAATATTATTTATGAAAATTTGTGACAACATTTGATAAAAAAAAAAACTAAAATATTTTTGTTTTAACTTGCAATACTAACATAGTTAACTTAAACGCCAAAATGAAAAAATCAAGATCCAAAAATAATTAACACACATCCAAGATTACATCAGTATCTCAGGTAATCGTACAAAAAGTATTTGGTTTATCTATCGTATGCACTTGTTTTGGATTGTATTATCTATCCATCGTATCCATATAGCCGTATAGTGACATATTTTGATATACATGCAATAACCTACACGTATAGAAATGATTCAAAGTTTTTCAGGATATAGGATATTTAGATAGTTAGATAGGCAACATGCATATAATTTTGGTGATCACCCCGAGCTTCAAGGCCCGTACCTAATAATTAAAAAAAAATATTTCATAACACAAACAAAAATAGTAAAAGTTCATTTACGTTAGTGTGAAATAAATGTTTGAATTGACACTTCCTTAGTGTCTATGCCCGGCCGCTTTGTTCCCGCAACATTCACAGCTGGATTTACAGTTTTTCAACAATGAGATATACACAAAAGGACATTATCGTCAAGTTACTCTTATCCGACATAAGTCGGTAAAACAAAAAATTTGGTCTGACTTCTGTTGGCTTTGACTGGTCTTAGACTCTCAACTGTATCGTTTTATCAACTTCCTTAATTATGTTGATGTATTGGTTTTCTCGCGTAGCTAAGCTAAATACCTAATTACGCAAAAGTTGAAATTGTTAAGTCACTAAACCGGATACCTAACCATCACATGGTTTATTGGATCCCAATGCACTCTACGTACGTTCCAAGTAGTAACGACGGAAACAAACAAACGAATCCGACGAAAGGAACATAACAAATACATAAACTTAGCTGAGTCCATACGGACCTAACATCATATACAACGTTATACGAACTATATGAACATGTGAATGATTGGATAATTAATCGAATAACTCGAGTTTACTAGCTAATCTCAATAATAACCGACATGAAACAATATAAACTTCGTATTGAAAAAATGGTAAATGGTAAAATTTAGTATTGAAAAAATGGTAAATGACCTTGCAGAGGAGAGCTAGCGACTAAAAGCTTTTTTCGCATTTGACATAATTTATCAAATTGTTGTTTTAAAATAAAAGATACAGTTTCTTAGGTGAGGAAATAATAATAATCATAATTCTGGAAAGTTCATAACAAACCCACGTCACTCCTCGAGCCACTCCATCCACTAGTTAAAGTCTAGTCTCATCAATTAGTTAGATTCTGGTTATATCTTTGTGGGTCAACTTGCATGAGAAATAGCTCACCTTAGTATTTTGATTATGACTTTATTTTTATATTTTCATTTAATATCATTTTCCCTAACAAACATATTTTAATTAGTCATCAGCAATTTTGATATTTTCAGAAGACAAATGGCACTATATATATATATATATAGCATTGTTTCAGACTTGCAACTATCTTCATATATACATATATATATATATAATATTTTCCCAAATATATGCATAAACTGTATATTGGAACTGATTTGTGTCTCAGGTGAAATTATATGTTTTTAATAATTTTTATTTTCTGATTTATACGACATATTAGCCGATAATAAAAACAAAGTAAATAAGATTGAACCTGAAATGGTTATCAAGCAAGTTTATTGCATTTGTCACTGTTTAAACTCTTAGTGGGTCATGTGCTTCCAAATATAATCAATTCAGGTCCAATTTTGTTTACTAGTGACGGTTGTATCTTAGTAAACAATTACTATAATAATATTAACCGCACCGCTTCAAATACTGCTATTTTCCGTACCCATTTTCATTACATATGATATATCTATTATCATATCATCAAATAATCTACGAGCTTACTAAACTATAATCACGACACCAAAAAGAACATACAAGTAGCTAGATAGTTATTATATCATATTTAATATTCAATCGTCTTGTAGAAAATGCTCACTCAAAAAGGACATGCTCACTGGACCTATTCTATAAACTGTCAAACTAAACTAAACATATTATCTTGGAATGTCCAAAAACGACATGAAAATGTATGTGAATACGAAATTGTATTGCACTGGTCCTACAATAATAGCTGTCCTCTGTCAAATACGAAAATAAATGTCTTATAATCAATTAGGGTAAAATTTGAATAAACCGTACGAGAGATCGAATTAAATATTAGTATTACGTAGAGATGGACCGGGTTATAACATATCAAGATAGTCTCATTTGATGTCTTCGAGGAATTTGTCTTCTGATTTGTCTAATTGTTACAGTTCATCATATTTACGTAATAATATGATACGTGTTGAATTGTTAACAAGTTAATCTTGACCAAAAAGACAATAATTTGTCTGCTAATTACTCGACACTTTTAGTCATACGACGTGGTCCATGGTATATTTATGTCTAAACGATCCACATCGTTCCTTAAATCATAGTTTAATCATACGGACCTAACATAAATACAGTATATCAACTAACATAATAAATCATCTAGATTATGTAACCAGACATAAACTGTATGATATATGTTATTATCATATACTATTGTAAAGTATGGTGAGATGGAAACAAATGCCTGAAATTACGCACCGTTACATTTGTCTAATTGCGATTATCCTTTGTGATAACTGTCAATATGTCATAACGTAAGCACTTTTGTCAAAATCAAAAACGAAAATGATATAATTAAGTTACCTAAACGACGTAAAGCTTAGAAAATGATATATTATATCACACATATTATTGGTATCATGGATTCATGATAAAGGCTCTAAAACTTCCAATATTGAAATAGAAACCCAGGACAAAAAAAATGCTCTCTTTAGTCACTCTCTTATCTTTTACATAATGAGTTGATATTCCTAGCTATAGTATTTATATTTTTTTCGCTGAGCTTCAAATTCTATATACCAAGAGACGAATGGAATTTATTTTAATGGTCGAAGAGACGAATTATAGTAGTTACAAGTTGCTGATAAATTATAATTTGCAGTGACCTTTCAAGTAATTTTATGGACATTTCGTATCTAGAAAACAAACCCTCCTCGAGGCTCCAAAATCCAAATAATAATAAGAAAAAAAAAGTGTTGCCAAAAAAAATAAAAATAAGGCTGTATTATTGTTATTTGTTAAGAGACACTTATTGTTTACTAAAGATATAAAATATGTTTATATTAAAGTGATGAAAGGCAAAACGAAAAAGAAAATGCCTCATTTAAAACCATCCTCCTCGTTTATAAGTATTATTTAACTTTGGGATCTTCGTTGAGCTTATAAAAACTTCTTTTGAGTTAACAAAAAGATTTCTCTTTAGCTTTATTAATCTTGTTTGGCCAAAGTCTTTCTGAATATATATTTATTGGTGAGCACATATATTGATTATTTTATGTAGCCAACTAAAACATCATCATCACTATGTTGGTGTCTACTTAAGTTTTTATATGGACCACGGTTTTAAAGATATAAACTTACAAATTACATGCATGTTTCAATCATATAATTAAAATTGTTGATAGTTCAACCGATTACACTACAAACATTATAGGAGAAAGTGGACCAAATCCTGAATTTGAGTGCCGATGACGGAAAAAAAAAACATAGTTATAATGTTTAAACTCCATTTATTTTTACAGTACAATTTAAATAGAACTAATACCGTGGTTTGAATGTTTACTCTCTTTACGTACAAATTTATTTGATACGTCTAAATTGGTTTAATCAGATTGTATGTTCCTAGCTACTAATTAGAATAATGATCCATTGTGTTGTACACTGCTCAACTAGACTCTATGATAATGCCATGATGAAAAATTTAATATTGATTAAATCTTATAACATTTATAGTGCTCGACAATTTCATAATCAGTACAATATTAATCACCTACCAACCTGAACTATATGTTATATATTTTGAGGGGCCATGTCAAGTGTGCCGTTTATTTTTCAGTTTCCAATTGTTTATAGTTTTGTGCGTGTGGTGTTTCTTGCCTAGTTTCCACTTATTCACAATCAAATATCAAGTGGAATTATTAATGAAATTATTCTTCGAGAAGAGAGCAGAAGGTAATTTGAGGCTTACTATTTCTAAATTACACCAGTAAACAGGTTTTTGAAATTTCAAACTAAATTTATCATATGCCTTTTCCAATTAAAATCAGCTATGAAAAATATAGATTAAATTTTTATAGAGTTGACACCAACTACGAATATATCTGAAGGTTGATACTTCGGCTTTTGAGTATTAAGTTGAAGTGTAACCCTCTAATTAGTGATTATAGTGACGATGATGCTTCACATCTAAATCTAATCAAATGCATGTATATGTATGTATGTAAATGAATACGTACATATGATAATCAGTTGTCATATATATCACCATGTATTGCATGACTAAACTACCCTTAAGAGGAATACGATAGACATGACCTTTAGGTATTTGTTTTTTTCCTCTAAATGGATTCCCTCGTCTCTTTTAGCCTTTAGTGCTTGAACATTGAGGTTGTTTATAGTAAGATCTTCTTTTTTTCAGGATCCTAAAAAAAAAATCACTAGACACATTTAGTTTTTTCCCTCCTACCTCTCTTAAATACAATATAAATAAAAAAAATTACGCAACGTTACTGTTTTTTACCTCTTGCGAAATTAGAGCTACTGTATTTACTTTTGCGCGATTTAAAAGACAATTAATGGAGAAGAAATTAATAATTAAGTTTATTTTTATAGATGGGGTTGAGAGCAAATGATTACTTGGGAGATGGTGCAATGCATCAAGCTGATGATGTGGAATTAATAAGTGTGAATTTATGGGCAAAGGAAACTATGAAAAAAAAAGAAAAAGAAGAGAAAAACGAAAAGAGATAGAAACCATAATGAGTTAACGCAGACAGAGCCGCCATCTTCAACTTCTCACTCCCACTTACAACTTCTCCTTTTGGGCAAGTTTTCTACATCAATGCTCGTCTTAATCACCATTACTCTACTCATCATTAATACATTGAAGCCCACTATTTTCCATATATTACTACTCCTAATAATTTAATGTTCCCTAATTATGAGCGATTTAATTTCGTATTTATTGTTTATAAGAGAATTAACTCTATTTCAGAATTTACCTAGAGAATTACTACTATTACACACTACTCTGAAAATCAATAGTGCATGTGAGAAAATTCAAATTTTGATAATTAATTATCTATTTCAGAAATTAAATATAGTTTGTCTTCATACTTTTTACATTATGTGTAATTAGTCCAATAAAATGATAGGATCGTGACCTTTAATTTGTAGTACACACTTGTGAATGGACAATAAAATTAAAAGTATGAACTTCCTACATAAGCAAATGCTCGACAAAATGAGATCTACAAACCCTAAACAAAAACAAAACTTTAAGATCGTAGACAAAGACGGACCAACGTTATGACTCCGTTCATTTCCTATATACTATCTGTTTAAATTATTAATTTTTATTTAACATACAAAAATCAAAATTTATTTTCCTTTTTTGCTGGATTTTTTTCTATTGTGTATGATAATTTCATAAACAAAATTCGAATCATATGAGTTTGTAAAGTATAGTGATTTTTTTAGTCTTTCAAAATTTATTGTAGTCTATCTGTCTATGTATATAAACAATTTACTGGTTTAATTGTTTAATAGTTTTCTTAATCCGCTGAAAATTCCTGTCAACTGTAGTAATAGTTTTAATCTAGTTAGATATCTACCTTACCATTTAGAACTAAGAAATATAATATATATATATATATATATTAAATAAAAAAAATATTGGGTACTGTAGAAACTGTAAATAGGATTGAGAAGAAGAACTTTAAGCCTCTTTCAATCATGAACTACTCGCCTTCTCCAACTTTTAAAACTCATCATAAATAAAAAGTAGCCGAAAAAAAAAAAAGAGTCTATTTCTCTTTCCTTTTAAATCCAAATCCTATAAACTTATAGCTTCTCTGTTCCTTACTTATACCTCACGTTATATATATATTTGGAGTCTATAAAAGCTTCTCTTTCCTCTCGAATAATCTTCCTCACTTCTCTCGTTCCTACACTCACTTCCTCTCTATCTATATATTAAACCCTATCTACTTCACTCGTCTTCTCATCCTCTCTCTCTCTCTCTCTCTTTTTATTTCTCTGCTCTGTTTACTCTCTCTCAAAGGCTGATATGACGGTGGTGAGAGAATACGACCCGACCCGAGACTTATCCGGCGTTGAGGAGGTGGAGCGACGGTGTGAAGTCGGACCAAGCGGCAAGCTTTCTCTCTTCACCGACCTTTTGGGTGACCCGATTTGTAGGATCCGACATTCACCTTCCTATCTCATGTTGGTAATATATTACAAAACTTGATAATCTCTTTTACTTGTGTCTCTTCTTCTTCCTTGTTCAATTCTTAAACTCAAAACTTGTGTTTTTTTTTGTTGAAACCTAAAAGGAGAAAAACAGAGAGTACCAAACTTATCATCCTTTGATTTATACAAAAACCCATTTCCATATATAATTAAAGTTCTGAGTCTTTTTTGGGTATCATTTCTATTTTTCGTCGACTCTTGATAAGATCAAAAGACTCATCATTTATATTTATTTTGGCAACCAAATGATACCGAGTAACTAACCATAAAAAAAGTTTAAGAAACTTTCTTATATATATTTATTTGAAAAAGGTTAAAAACAATAACGGAAAATAAATAAATATGGGTTGTAATGTAACAGGTGGCTGAGATGGGTACGGAGAAGAAGGAGATAGTGGGCATGATTAGAGGATGCATCAAGACCGTTACATGTGGCACAAAACTCGATTTAAATCATAAATCTCAAAACGACGCCGTTAAGCCCCTTTACACTAAACTCGCTTACGTTTTGGGCCTTCGTGTCTCTCCTTTTCACAGGTACCGTTCCGTTCTCTCCCCCACTAATCACGCAGTTAAGTAAATCAATTTATTCACTCACTAATTTTAGTTTTTTGCAGGAGACAAGGGATTGGGTTTAAGCTCGTCAAGATGATGGAGGAATGGTTCAGACAAAACGGTGCTGAATACTCTTACATAGCTACTGAAAACGACAATCAAGCTTCGGTTAATCTATTCACCGGTAAATGTGGTTATTCGGAGTTCCGTACGCCGTCGATTTTGGTTAATCCGGTTTATGCTCATCGAGTCAATGTCTCGCGGCGAGTCACGGTGATCAAATTAGACCCGGTTGATGCTGAGTCGTTGTACCGACTCCGGTTTAGTACAACCGAGTTTTTCCCGCGGGATATTGATTCGGTTCTCAATAACAAACTCTCGCTCGGGACTTTTGTAGCTGTGCCACGTGGAAGCTGTTATGGATCTGGGTCTGGATCATGGCCCGGTTCGGCTAAATTCCTCGAGTACCCACCCGAGTCATGGGCCGTATTGAGCGTGTGGAATTGTAAAGACTCGTTTCGGTTAGAGGTTCGTGGCGCGTCGAGGTTGAGGCGCGTGCTGGCTAAAACGACTCGCGTGGTTGATAAAACGTTACCGTTTTTGAAACTCCCTTCGATTCCTTCTGTTTTCGAGTCGTTTGGGCTTCACTTTATGTACGGAATCGGAGGGGAAGGTCCACGCGCGGTGAAGATGGTGAAATCGTTGTGTGCTCACGCGCATAACCTAGCCAAGGAAGGAGGTTGTGGTGTTGTGGCGACGGAAGTTGCCGGAGAAGAGCCGTTGCGGCGTGGGATACCGCATTGGAAAGTGCTATCGTGCGCCGAGGATCTTTGGTGTATGAAACGGCTTGGGGAAGACTACAGTGACGGCGTTGTTGGTGACTGGACTAAATCGCCACCTGGCGTTTCGATTTTTGTAGACCCCAGAGAATTTTAAAGTTTTTTTTTTTTTTTAACCCTATAGTATTGAATCTTGACCTTCATGTCCAAATTAGGGACTTTTGTTCTAAGTTATTAGATCTTTATGGGTCTTTTAGTTTTTAGAATTAATTTTCTAGTTTTTCTGAAGTAATCTCTTTTTTGCTTTTGTTTATGTTTATGTGGGTGTTAAATAAGTGGTAAGAGGCAATATCTCCTACTTTTGGGTTTGTGTCTTCTTGTCTTGTAAATGGAACTAGCTTTATAAGATACTTTTTCTCTGGCCAAATTAAAACGCCGACCTGATTATTATTATTTTTTAAATAGATACGTAGAATGATGTAAGTTGCTCTCTGTTATGACTTAAGACGATACCAGAGATAAAATAACAATTATGAAAACGGGAGATGACGTTACCAATAACTATACACACATTCTCTCAAGAGTTTATGATATATATTTTAATCTTCTTAGGTGGGTTTTTGGTTCTTAGTACTTTGCTAATTCGAGTTTGATCATTGATAGAGATATTGGATTTGATATTGCCAATCTTACGTGTAAATGACATACATATCAATATCATGGACCACACTTTTTCTCCAAATATGGTCCCAAAGATGTTCAACTGATAGATTTATATGTTTCTTTTGTTGGTTTGCGGTAGCAAAAGCTATAGCTAGCATGATGAAACCTTTGAATCGGGTGTGAGAACGTGTCCTTGTCCGAAAGAGGTATTGTCGAGTCCAGAGCACCGATCGAGTCAGGGAAAGTTTATACTGTAAGGTCTTTGATCATCACATAATAAGACATGTGGATAACTTCGATCGAGGAGTAATACTTTGCGTTTGTGGATTATATTTATATTATAACGATTGGTATACATGTGTGTATGTTGACCGTAGGTTTGTTTTTTAGAGTTGTTAGTTTATAATTACATTTTGATTTTTTTGGCAGTACATAAGTGAAGATGAATGTGTTACTAAAACTTATATGAATGTAATAATGAGACAATATCTAGACGAGGTTAGTTCAACCAGTTAAATGATGTTGTTTTACTGTTATTGGATCCAATTATATAAGCTATTCAACTTATAATGTTTTAGCTTATAAAAATAAAATATAATATAATGGAAGTTAGGTTATCGTCTTCACGGAGTTCTCAAGTAGACGATCATGTGAATCTCAAGGCTCCTAAAGCATGCATATATTAAGCACCAGAATTAAAAAGAAAAATTAAATCAACATTTTAAGAATGGTAGTTTACTCTGAATCAAATCAACGATCCGTATATATATTATATAAATGTGAGGCCACAAAAGCACTAGGATAATAACATTTAAAGAAAAATTAATGATTGCACGATGATTTACAAATTAGAAGTATTAGAATCAAATTAGAAATAATCATAATCTATAGAAATGTGGGCGTGTAAACATCTCATTCACATCCATCGCCCACAAAAATCCGGGCGTGATATTTATTCGAATGGAATATTCATTATGTGAGTGCGTCGGTAAGGAAAATGATGTAACATTAGTGAAGCTATATGAAAATGTATGTATATATATTTCTTGTATATATAGGAAACGTCGAAGAAGATTTTCAGCACAATGACGGTGGTAAATCAATATAAAGTAACATATTTGTGTCGGTCTAAAAATATGGTTACTCGGACGAAACTTATTGAATTCTCTTCTCACTTTAACTAAAAGACGGTTTAAAAGCGTCCTGCATTTGTCATTTTATCCAAATTTTTACGGAGCTTCCAAATAAATAATGTCATAAATTAAAAGATTTACTCAATCTTTTTTATTTTATTTTTGTTTATGAGAGATCGTTATTTTAGATATATGTTAATAGTATATATTTTTATTACTACAATATAGTTTTTTACATACTTTCATCTATTTCATAAATTAAATTTTCAAAAATATACAACTTTAATATAAATTTTACATTTAAAAAAAAAAATTGTTAAACGACAATGAAAAAAAGTTTTGAATGTTCAAAGTATACCAGATATGAAATAACGACTTGGGCCTTAGTCCAGAAATCTCAAAACTTGTCCGTACGCAAGTTCAAAATAAAGTCCAAGTCGCAAATATTATTTTGGTTTTCTAATTAGGAAGATTTGCAAACATTATTTTTTAAATATCTATTAACAAATTAATTTTCTGAAATGTGTTGCTTTGTTCATCACGAGTTTACTTATTAGAAGAGGTTTTGTAAAGCAGTTCCCAACAAGTTATTAAATAAAAAATATATAATCTGTATTGTATAATCATAAAACACATTTTTTTTTGAAAATTAAAAGAGACTTTAGATCTAATTTCTCCTTTTTATTATTATTTCAAGAACCATTTAACAAAAAAAAAACATTTCCATTTTAAAGTGACAACAAAGCACAAAAAAAAAAACATACCTAGTAAGGAAGAACATCACAAAGGGGAGAAAATGGTAAACATCTGAGAAATTGGATCTAGCAAAGAGAAAAAAAGTTAGTAATTGGATGAACATTTTAGCAACCTAAATCATATTTTTTCTTGCTTGTTGTTTCTCCTGCTAATGTTTCTTGCTTGTGGAAGAAGAAGACTTAGAGTCATCATTAATAGAACCAGGACTCGAGGTCCCTGAGCTACTCATCATTTCTCCACTTCTCTCTTTACCAGACCAAAGCTTCGAGAACACTTTAGAAACTCCCAGTCCTCCTCCTTTCATCAATTTACCTTTGTTATTATTGTTCTCTTGTTGATTCTTTGCGAGTCTTAGATTTGCTAATTCACCTCTCAAAGCTTTGATATCCTCTGTGTCCCAACACTCTGTGTCTTCTTGATCAGTAGTGTTTGTCGATCTTGAAGCCGGAATAATCTCTGGCGTGCTGTTACCAGTAGATGATGAACCGTTGTTGTTGGCTCTTACCTGTTCAAAGAAGAGCACTTGCACCACCACACGCATTGGTAATCGCTCGTTTTGAACAGCGTGTGCGCAAGCTTCTGCTGATAGTTTTCTACAGTCCATTAGCCTGCAGATTCTCTTCTTCTCGCTCTTGTTCATCTCCGGATGTTCCTGATGAGATATAATTTCATGAAAGCAGAATCTTGATTAGTAACTTGATCAAATCTTGATCTTACACAAATCTTTAATTAGATGAGTTCTAACTTCTATGAAGTTGTCCGATCTGGATTAATTGTAAAACCGAGCTGAAAAGCAAATAAACCGACGAAAAATCTGAACCAAAACCATATCACCGAAAAATGTATAACGAATGCAGACCAAAAGACTAGATTGCTAATAAGATCTCTGTATGAAACTATGTTTAGACTGAGTTGGTTCTTTTACCTTAAGAAACATGTCGATTGCGCGATAAACTCCGTCATGAGACTGTCTCGGAAAGCTCGAGACCATATCCGCGAGTGAGAGGAACTTCTGAAGAGGCAACTTATCTGAATCCCTTGATTTTTCAGCTAAATAACCATCAACAAGTTTTGCAACTGATGCTTTCGCGGTTAAATCATCCTCTCTCGGGTCACGGGATTTCAAGAAAACCTCAACTAAGCTGTGCATCAACTCAACATCATAGAGCAAAACATCACCCAAATTCGCCTCGTCTAACCGTTCGCCGACTCTGTTCTTTAACCCGGTTACTTCATCACAACCAAGAAAGACCGAAGCTCGTAATAACTTAGTCAAGAAACTCGAAGAAACGCTGTGTTTCTCATCAGGAATCAGCTCAATGATCGAATCAGCCAGAGCTTTGTATTTAGCAAAGTCAGTGATCTGTACAGAACTGCTTTTGCTGAATCCAGGAATCCTTCTAATCGCATACGCGTGCAATGCTTCTCCAATAACATCTGCTGAAACATTCCCTCTTGCTTCGATTGTAGCTATTGTTCGTTTATACAAATCAATATGAAGATCACAAAGATCCTCGACCCACCAATCTCTAGGAACTGCCTGCGGTTTCCTCAATCCATTGTCAAGATTCTTCTTCTTGCTGTAAGTATATGACCATTCGACTTTCGATGTATCAATCGAAGCTCTAGAGGCGATCGAGTCGAGACAACGCCCGGTTAGCTTCAGCTCTTCGGAGTATGGAGACAAAGCTCTCGTGGTCTGAAGCACGATGATCGAATCTTTCCAGCTTTGGAGTATGCTCGAATTCAAGAAAACTTCAATCTTGTAAACAAGATTCCCCTTTTCGACGGTTTCATACATTTCAAGAAACTCAGCGGCGCAGCGAGCAGCGACTACGTTGTAAGCGTTTAGAGTAACTGTCATGCCATAACAGAATTTAGCACAGATCTCAAATGAAGCAGGACCACCAGGAATATCTGCTATTTCAATCTCATCTTCATGATGATGAATCTGATCATCTTCTTTTGATGACGATGATGTTGTGATGAGCTTCTGCAAACGTGCGCTTTTGGACAGCAACGGAAACTGAAAATATCAAAACACATAACAAAAAAATTGATCAATCAAAGTTCCATATTGAGATTAGGTAAGATACGCACAAAAGAATATGTCTTTCTAAGACAAGAAATTAATATTTAAGTGTTCTAACCTTGTGAAGATAGAATTTGACATCCCCAATGATGACAATAACATCTGTTGCTAAGTCACTTGCTACATACCTATACGAGCAGAGATTAACAAAGTAAATTGTCAGAATAAACAAATACATAGATTAAAAACTTGAAGATCCATTTTGTTGACATTTACAGATCAATAAGCTGTTTTTCTAAATTGGATTTCAGACAAAACCAACATTGTAATAAACCAAGAGCCAAAGTAAAAGGTAAAGATGAAGACTTTGAAACACAAACCTAACATTGTCTCCTTCAGATTGAAACGAATCAGGTTTGGATCCAAGTTTCATGAACTTCATGATGAAAAATCTAATAGAAAAGATCTCAGAAAGAAAAGACTTAAACTGTGTTTTCTCACTCTCCCAAAATGCTTCTTGAGTCAGACTTAAGGAAACAATGTTAATGGAGTCTCACATCTCAAAGAGAACATTGAATAAAGAAAAAGAAAAGATATAGAAAAGATAAAAACTTAGAGATGCACAAAACACCCACTCAAAGCTCGAATTTACTGACACACACACACAGAGATAAAACTCTTTTTTTTTTTTTATAATAATCAAATTATTTTCTCTGTTTTCTAAGTGCTTCACACATTCACAAACACAGAA
Source organism: Crucihimalaya himalaica (assembly GCA_004349715.1). Classification (NCBI taxonomy): domain Eukaryota; kingdom Viridiplantae; phylum Streptophyta; class Magnoliopsida; order Brassicales; family Brassicaceae; genus Crucihimalaya; species Crucihimalaya himalaica. The sequence continues at coordinate 377,570 of SMJT01000006.1, read as the reverse complement.
ACACGTGAAACCCTTTTTTTTCTCTTATTTTTTAGTCGTCCACTGTGTGAAACTTTGTTATTCTATAAACAAACGAATCCAAAGCTTGAATCTTTTGTGTTTGTGGTGGTGATAGCTAAAGCGTCGACGTTTAGTACAGTAACCTGCAAGAATCAAGAAAAACAGAGAAAAATTGAAGATTGTCACTTATTCAATAGACAAGATGAATCAATTTTTTTTGGATGTTTGCTAAAAAGAATCTAACAAATACAAAACTTGACATAAGTAGTGGCAGAGGTCGTTTATGGTACAAGAGGACTAAAACTACAAAAAAAAAAAAAAAGAGTACATCAAGAATCGATTCGATTCTTTAAAACCCTAAGATCCTCAACTACTATACTTCAATACAAAGGGAAAACCACTTCTAAATTTGTAATTGTAATAGCAAAATTGTGTAACCCATAAATTTGAAAATTGGATTCACCACTAAAAGAACAACTAAGAAAAAAAAAATCAAAATCCAAAGTTTATAATACCTTTATTTCTTGTCTTCCTCAGAAGCCAACTTCAGTTTTGTTGAAGCTTCTCTTAATCATGAGCCACCACTAGCACAAAATCTTATTGCTATATAATCGCTCTCTTCTTTTTCTCTGTCCTCTCTCTCTCTCTGTATAAAGAAAGAGCCCCACACAAATGAGAAAATATCAAAAGTATTAGCTGTTGTTCTTCAACTTTAAACCCAAGAACGCAAAATGCGCTACAAACCAAAAAAAAAAAAACAGAAGCCTCCTCTCTTCGAGTTAAGCACGACCCATATCAGGTTGATGATAAAAGATTCTACCTTTTATTTTTCTTATACGATAAAACAGTGACCTTTCGTTATAAAAATCGATACTTTCTTCTTAGAAATTGAGAAAAATAAAGAAACAAAAAAAAGAGGAAGAAGCCAAATACTGAATGAAAGAGAGAAGAAGAGAAGCTTTTTTTTTTTTTTAAGTGTGTAGAAAGAAAAATGCACGCGAAATCTGACAAAGCACTTACTTGTGTGCCCCCTTCTCTTCAGACAAACTTACCTTCTTTTCAGGATATGTTTTCTCCTTTCCTTTTCATTATCTCTCTTTTTCTTTTTTCTCTAATTAATCGCTCCTTTTTTCATCAATCACATTATTTACAAAATATTGTAGTTATCTATATATGTCTTTTTAGTAACCACCGTGTGAAAAATAATTAGCTAAATAAATATGATAGTTTAAAATAATTGTCTCTTTTTTTCTTTTACTTATAACAAAGATCAATTGTTTGACAAAAAAAAAAAGAATAAAATCGATTTATTTATTTATTTAGATATATTTTACAGTAAATCCTAAGTATACCTAATACTGATAAACTACTTCAAATAACTTATCAATAAACCAATCTCTCCTAATTTGTGAATCTCATGATACTATAGGATCATTGTAACATACAGTAGTTTATACATATATATACGTGTGAGATTGTGAGTCAAACAAGTATATTGATAAGTAATAAAGTCAGAGATTCTAAACCTATTTGGACCTAAAGATATGTTTGTTTGTTTTTTTTGGGTTGTTGCGGAAAATCTTCTTGATATATTAGATTCACTTCAAATATAATTTAGTATATCCTCAAAGATTAATATTACATAGTTATTGGATGCCGAAGGGTGCGATGCATGTGGCCAATAAGAATCCAATGAATGCAAGCTAGCTTAAGAAGTTAGAAGTCGATTCATTGCTCTTTCATCTTCACATGGTTTATACATCTCACGAATCTATTCACATTATCCAATAGATTTGCCTCTTCGAATTTTATTTTATTTTATTTGTTTCAGATTAGATTCTACTTCTGAAACTTGCAAGTTGATTGATAAAGTAAATATTTCGACGTCATCGTTGATAGTTGAATGATAAAATTTATGGATCGACATGTAAAATTTTAAGAGTGTTATTATGAATAAAACTAGATTGTTAACCACTTTGGTTTAAGTCTTTTCCAAACAATCTTATTGGGTTTGGGTCTGTCCTCAAATTAAACTTTTTGTTGTTCGTTGGATATTTTGGTCCTCGAAAAAAAATTAAAACGGTTGTTACAATGATCCAAGAGGTTAGATGGGTGAGCATTGTCTAAATTTAACTACAATCATATAAGAATGGATGTCGACATGATTGCGATAGCAACAAGTTCTTCTTTAGTGCAAAGTTACAAACCATTTGATCAAATCTTGACATTGAGTCTAGATATAATGTGCAAGAGTTTATAAATAGAATCATAGGAATTTTCTAAGAAATATTCGTGTGATTATAGCAACCCACATGGCCTAATATTGCTAAGCAAGTGGCATAAATTTCAAATTGCGCAAAAATTAATAAATAAAACATTATTAGGAACAAAGAGCTAATGATGATTCTCTTTAAGTCTTAAAATGCACCTTTGTGTATTTTAAGTTTTTTAACATTTTGAATATTTAGTTTAAGTTTTTTAACATTTTGAATATTTAGTTTTAATCAATATGAAACTCACCTTAATTTACGGCATGCATTTTTAATAACGTGAAAGAATGGAATGAAACTAATATTATATAGTTATAATTGAATATAAGCGATATACTGTAAGTGTATTCCGAAAACACATAAGTGTGTATAGTTATTCTTACGAACTTTGATCTCATAACATGTTATCTTCGGATGCGTTTGATGTAATTTCATATACCAATGTTTAGCAAATGTAATGATTAGAACTAACATAATTTTTTTATCAGAATTTTCTTTCCCAAAGTTTTGAACGTTGCGAAACGATATGAAAGTCGAAAGCTACATGTTACCTAATTACAATATGGACGAGTACTCGTGTGTTTATGGGAACCACCAAAACGTGGTCCATGCATCCCCCTTTTTTAGCCAGCCTTTATCTCTTCTATATTATTTCGTACTAATAAATTTTTTATTCTTATTTTATTAAAATTGTCTACGATCAAACTAAAGTGATCGATCATACTCATGGAATTCATATAAATCATTTTCGATAGTTGTTAACTTTAAACCGTAACTTTGTTTTCAACCGCACGATTAAATTTTATATCAAAGAATGTTCATTCATTAACTAGAAAACCTATAGATATCAAAGTTTAGCTGTCAAACTCCACTTTAATTTTATGTCATCAGTCGAATTCCACGATATTGGTGTTAATTGGTTGAGTTCATATTGCTTAAGTTGACATTACATGAAAAAGGTGTATATATACTATATAGCATAATTTTGTATTGGAAACTACTTCGTTTTTTTCGATCATGTGAAAATGAAGAATACAGGACAAACAGAGAAAGTTATGGGATTCCAATATGCATATGCTGATAAAGAAATTGATGTACAAACATCTTGTTTAAATCAAGTTACAACTTATATAAACTCAACTCATCATGTAAAATCCAACTCTAGTTCTCAAACATTCGTGATAATTATATAAACTCAACCCAATCAAGTTTTGAATGTCATTTGCATGCAAAAAATCCTTTGGAGCTTATATCAAACCAAAATACTTAATGCTAAGTAAATAAACTTATTTATCGATTGCATCCAGAATATAAATTTTATGTAAGTTTTATTGGAGTTTTTTTTTTTTTTACCAAAACATATATATATATATATATGTTTTTATACTATCTTTTAAAATTTAATAATATGAGTAGATTCCTTTACCCATAATTTTCCTGAAGTGGATATCTAAAAGACTAAAACAAAAAATTCTCCATTTATATATGTATATATATATATATTTAAAATAAATAGAGAATCTTCTGGGCCTGATAGAGGCTTTGCTTCTTGGCGGCAACAAGTGTGTGGAGAGCGAGAGGTATAAAAAGAGGCAAAAGTATTTTTTCTTTTTTTCCTCAAATCGAGAAATTATAAAAGTGAAATCCCCAAATCGATCTTCTTCTGGTAATTTCGCTCTCGTGAACAGAGATTGTTCTACGATCTACATCGATCCGTCCGGAAATCTTTTCTTTTCGGGTAAAGATTTGTTCGATCCAATTTTTAAGCTTTATTTTGCAGATTTCTCGTATCTTTTTTCGTGGATAATTAGGGTTTCAAATTCGGTCTTTGAGGGTGAAAAAAATCATGAATTGCGATGAGATGATTAGTGGGTTTGTTTTTTTTATTTGCAAAGTATTGTTGATATTGGTGGATTGTGATTGAAGAGAGTTTTTAGGTTTTGCGCACTAAGTGCTCGATGAATTGTCTAAGTCAGGTGTTCCTTTTCCTAGAACCGCTTATTATTATTTTTTTTTCTTTTTTCTTTTTTCGAAACAAAAAACTTTTGTGTCTTGTCCTTGTTGTTTGTTCTCTAACTATTTGGATTTTTCTCTCTTTAATCTTTTCCGTCTGTGTGTATTTTTACGTCCTTTGAGATTCATCAAGAGATACGTTTGTTTTGTGGCAGTAAAGAGTCTTCTTTTGGAAGTTATTTTTTAAACTGTTATCTGATTCTTGTTTACACAGTTACTTGTATAGTTAAGCAGTGCATTCGAATCCATCTTTGCATGTCCAGATTTTTGAATCTATGATCTATTTGTATGTATGATTATGCCCTGCCCATATCAGATCTTATTAATGTGGACTGTGGAATATGATCTTGTTAGTAGAATGAAACTATTATGTTGGGGAGATTGTAGTTATAATTTTTTGTGTCGCTGATCAGATTTTACTTTCGATTTAATTTATGAAGAGTACCTAAACGATCACGAGGTCAAGATCAACAGCATTCTCATTTGCAAGAAAGCTCAATCATTTGTGAGGATGGACCCGCAACACACCAATGATGTGTTGAAGTAATTCTCATTATACAAATTTTTAGCTACTTCGTTACCCATAATCTATATACTTAATTACGTATTGTTAATATAATTCTTTTTGAATGTCAAAAAGGCATTTGGAGAAGCAGAATGAATTACTCAAAGAAGCTCATAAGACCATGTCACAAGAACTCCAGAAACTCGAGGTATTATGAATGGAGAATTTTTTTTTAGTGAGCTTGTCAATGATCAGAGATTGTTAACCGGTGAATTTATCTTTGTTTGCAGGTTGAACATGAGATGATGATGCGTAAACTCTATGAGCTAATGACCACTCATCGTTTAAATAAAAAGGTATGTTCTGTTCTTGAAAATACTTTTCGGTAAAGAGAGATAAAAGGATTGTGTGTTTGAGTGCCATTAGGTCTTGCTTTGATTTAGTCCCCCTCCTATTGGACATGGGATGTTTGCGTGCCCTCATAAGTATCATTGTGCTTACTAGGCGAACTTGGTTTTACAGAAGATGGAGGAAACTCAAACTCAATATGTGTTAGAGGGAAGAGAAACAGTTGAAGCTTCTCTATCAACTCTAACTATTGGTGATGAAGAATATTGAAGAACTCACTCTCTATATTTCTCTAGTCAGGATAGACCGGGCGGTTTGAGCTGGGCTTGAAAGGGTTAAAGATTGGATCTTAGGTTTGGAAGTGAGGTTGTTTTCAGACACTGAAAATTTTGAATCTCGGATCTATCTTTACAAAGAATCTGTAACCTATGTACATGTATAAATATGCAATTTCTGTGTCTATCAGCGATAAATTAATGACAGAAAGTAACATCAATTGCCTGCAAAAAGAATGGAGATCCTCCAATTCTCTTAGTGCTCAAAACATTCTTCACTAAAAGTTTCCATCTTTTCTCATCTTTCCTGCTCTGTGTCTTCATCCTCTCCTTGAAATTATTGCAAAGAGGGACTTTACATTGTTCCGAGTCTACGCAAATACGCGAATGAAGTTCAAGAAGTTGCCACATTCTCTTGCAACGGCTGCAACCACCAGGGATTGATCGCAGTTTGCATCCTGCAAAATGTTTCAATAGCTGCTCTAAACCGTTGCACGCTTGAAATCCGCACGAGACATGAGGGGTTTCGATCTTTGTTGGACCAATTTCTCTGCATCCATCTCTACATATATGAACAAAAGCCTCCATTGCATCATACAACTGTGTATAAGTCTGTATCTCTTTCTGTTTCCTTTTTCTTTGCTTCAAGCACTGCAAAAGACAACATTTGAAACGAAACTCATCAGAAAACTGTGGAAGGACAAAAAAACTATCTTTTAGGGTAAAGAAAGGTTGCAAGATTTGGTGTAGTTACATGAAGCTCGTAAGCGACAGAGTGTAAGAGCTCTTTTTGGAGTCTAGGATGGCTCTCTTTCATAGCTTGCCATCCATCAGAAGTAGAAACTTCTTCAAAGTTGTTTAGAATCATTCTGTGACAGAGAAGACCGAGACGAGGAGCATCACAGAGAAGAGCGAGCTGAAAGACATCAATCACATTCTCTTTGTTGAGCAAAAAGTTTTCGAAATGTGACTCGCACACTCGTTTGAGATGCGGTACCATGTAGACATGTGATAGCACAAGTAGATGCATTGCAAAATCTTCCATATCTTGTTTCTCATAGCTGCAAAAACAGAGCACAACAATGTTAAGTTCTGATTATAGCCAAAGGATTTAGAAACCTCACAGTTTTGGCTTGAGAAGAAAGGTAATTTACCAAGAAGAGTATAAGAATCGAATGAAAACTCGAACAGCGTCGTGAGGAACACCGATGATTGAGATCGATTTACGATGAGATTTTCTCTTATCTTGCTTCATCATACCTTTGATAACATCTGAAGCCATTCCCTGATTAGAAGAAATAAACTTATATTAAGATTGGTCAATAAATAAGAATGTTACTGATATATGTATATATTTTTGAAGTATTTTTGGTTAAATGTTAGAGAGAACTTACGATGACACAAGAATGTGCGTAAACCAAACCATTATCATCAGTATGAATTAAGACATCAGCTCCATGAGCTTCGTCGAACATACGATCCCATGAATCTCTTGTAGCTTTAGAAACAAAGCTATGGCTTCTTCGCATGAACAGATCCGTTGATTTGTTTACCCGAGGAGGAGGAGGAGGTGGTGGTGGTCCTGAAACTTTTTCCGGTGAGAAATCATCGATGTTCTCCATATATATATATATATATATATATATATATCTTCTGTAACAAGTCCAAGAGGAAATCAGATTCATACCCCAAATTTAAACTAGTCTTGGTTTCAAAGATCTATGACAAAAAAACATATAAATATTGAGGACTTACAGATTTTGAATTGAATTTTGTGATAATTTGTTCAACTTCACACTTAGCAGATATCAATTCTGAAACTATGATTGTTCTTTATATTTTCTCGGTGGTGATAATATTTTCTTCTGATCCAAAAAAAATAAAACGAAGCTGCGGAGAGAATATGTGTTTTTTCAAGAAAGGAAAATAAGAAAAAGAAGAGAGCAAGCCGAGCGGGAGTCTATTTATATATATTATTGTCTTAACTTAAAAAATAATAATAAATGATTAAAAAAGTTTTAATTGGCTGGAAAATGTGTAAACACGTCTGAGATGGGTCCCACATAGAGGATTGTTTCAAATAGATAAGTACTTTTATAGCTGCTGATTCATATCCACGTTGGACGAACTTTCCTAATCACTCACTTTTTTATTTTTTTTATTCTATCCATTTTTAGTTTCTTTCATACTCTGTTCACATTATATCCAACTTTAAAAGCAAACAAATATTCAAAAATTGGCTTCTATCTAGATCTATTATGCACTGTTTCAATTATCCATGTATAGTGGTTGGCGACGACGTAGTTGGAAAATTTTTAATTAGATAATTCACATATCTTAAGTATGTGGTTGCTAATGGATTAATGATTCGAACGGTGCTGATTTAAGTAAAACAGATAAAACGAAATAGATATATGTGGTTAAGTAGTATCAAACGCATGAGAATGAATAATTTTAAAATCTGCGGCTAATTCTTTTTTAACACTCCCAAAAAATATAATTGTGTAATAAATAAAACTAATCTAATCCGTTTAAAATGCAAACCGTGTTTGAACCGCTATACATTGGGGTTGGTGGTACGGTCCAGGCGATCACAAAACATGACAAAATTGGCAAAAAAGGATTATTTGTTCCATTGTGGTTAATACGTTGAAGATATTGATTTTTAATATAAAAGTCTCGCCCATTCAATTAGAATATTATACATGTTTAAATGAACCATTCAAATATTATATAACATGTTAGATGTCAGCGCAAACTAGTATAAATTTAAGATTCGGTTAACATTATTATAATACGAAAGTGTCAGATCCTAGTCATGTATTATGTGTATGAAACACTTATCCTACTAATAACAGAAGGAGTCAGCTAAATAAATGTTGAGCTCGTCTATGTTTATATGAAATGGTAGTTTAGTGATGATCTGATTATAACTTTCTAGTGGTTTCGTTTTACTCTTGAGATCAGAAAAATAATATATATCTTTCATCCAACTTAAGATATGTTGTATTCTCTCCAAGAATAAATCATTTGATTTTTTTTATTTTTTTTTTTAACATTTGTAAAATTATTCATTACGAGAAGTAGTTTGGGTACAATAGTACTATAGTTCGGAACAACGAACTAGAAAACTTGAAAAAAAACATCAATCACCAATAGGTGACGTGAAAAACATATATTTGCCATTGACAACTTGGTCATGACAAGGATCGGCTCTGCCGCGATCGTCAAGCTCTATATGGGGCATAGTAATCTGCCTCCTCTGCGATCATATTGTCCAGCCACCGCGGACCCCAGCGTGCAATATAGGACTGATATCTTGCCTCTCTTGTAACACTCTCTGCTACTTTATGTGCAGCTCTATTACTCGATACATGAACGTGTTCAAGTGTCCCACCTCGGATGGCAAGCATATTTCCTTGGATAGCCATTGTGTAAGATCTGAATAAAGGGTAGTGGTGAGGATGCATAATAGCTTTCACACCTAACGGTGAGGTGGATTCAAATATAACATTTGTGAAACTCATTGTCTTAATGCACTCCACAGCCCACGAGATTCCAGCTAATTCAGCCTCTAAACTTGAGACAATAGAAGAAAATGACCGTCGTCCATAATTAATCACTAACCCATGATAGTCCCGAAGGATCCAAGAAGCTCCGCTGTTCCGATTTTTGTTAATCCAGGATGTTCCAACATTGCATTTAAAATAATTCTGCGGGGGAGCAGACCATGATTAGGTATAAGGAGTATTCAGCCCATATACTGCAGCTTGTGTATCACCATTGTTGATTGAGATCCAAATAGAGGCGTCTTCCACAACCTTAGTCACTATTGCTCTAACATCATATTGTACCTTTTCAAAGACCCATGCATTCCTTGTCTTCCATAGCTGCCATAATATCCAAGGAATAGCTTGTCGTTGTTTGTGAATTAGCCTTTTATCTTTCATGCATCGCAACAAGTAAGAGACATTTAAAGGGACCGAGGAGGTAGAGAAACCTAGTTGTGGCAACATAATAGTTGCTTCTTCCCAAGCAAGTTGTGCTCTTGGACATGTAAAAAATAAGTGATTAATCGTCTCAGGTGAGGAGCAACAAAACTGGCATTGCACATTTATCTGAATTCCGCGTGAATGAAGCTTTGATGAGACTGCTAAGGCTCCAGCCAACACATGCCAAAGAAAATGACGTATCTTGGGAGGAGTATTAACTTTCCATATTTCTGACCATAAATTCTTTTCTAATGGCGAGCTTTTGTTATCCTCCGTTACCCCATTACCCTCAGCTGATTGTAGTAATTGATACCCACTTTGTGGTGAGTAAGCTCCCGAGTTGGTAAACCCCCAAATGAATGTATCCTTAAGTGAAGGGGCTATTTTGGTTCTTAAAATTCGCTCTGCATATGTATTCTCGAACAGGGAAGATACCTTTGTCGTGTCCCAACAGCCTATAACCGGATTAATAAGGTCTGAAACTCGCAGCATAACATTGATGTCTCGGTTTTTGTTTCGTGGAGGCCTAGGTTTATCATCCATAATCCAGTTTTCTGTCTATCCATAATCCAGAATAAATCATTTGATTAGTTTAAATATTTTGTTCAAACAAAAAAAAAATCCATCCAATTACATTAAAAATTTTAATTTTTTCCCCAAAAAGAAAAAGAAGTAATATAAATTTTGAACCATTTCAAAGACCGACCGTCATTAGGTAATACCTTTTTTGTTTCATTTGTTGGGATTATGTTGTGTAAAACGTCACATTCTCACATTGCCTTTTTAATGAAAAGCAGTAAATAATACTTAAAGAAATTATTACTAAGTTGACAAAAAAAAAATTAAAGAAATTATTACTCGCTGACTCAGCCCCCTCCAAAATATGATAGAGCTATTATCAATATAGTATATTCATGGTCACGAGTGTCTAAGTTGCTGGCACGCTGACCTCTTCGTATAGTTCATGGGGCACTTTCTCTTTTATGAGTGCTAACTAGCTAACATGACAAATCAGGGAAAATTTATATACTTTAAACATACAAACAAAAATGTGGGTACTACGGTCCACGAACTCCGATTATAATGTCGTTTAACATTTGACTGTAAAGAAAAAAAAGAAAAGAAAAAAAAAGAGATGTTAAATCATGAACCTCAATTAGTAGATCGGCTACCTTGTTAGTAATCGCCTAGCGCTCACACATGGGTCACGCATATATTAATGGGCCTGTAGAAACGCTTCTGTAAAAATGGGTCTCACCTTACAATTAGATTAAGGCCCATTTTTCGTCATACCCCGAAATGCTTAAACACTATTAACTTCTCTGGTAACGATTATCGTCATATTTAGCATTACTTCTTCGCAACTTTTCTGTATATGAACCTTTTTTATCGTCTCTCAAAATTTCTTTTACATTTATTACAACTAACAGTTTAGTAAAATTTAAATACAGAAATAATTATATAAATCATATGAATGGATTTTCTGTTTTTTTTTTTTTGTCCAAAGAGAACAATTATGATATGATTGCAATTAAAAGAATTATAGAACGTGTGTGTATTTATATTCAGAAATTTTAGGGCCAATAGAGTTTTTTTTTTTTCAACAGGGCCAATACAGTTTATGTGTAGCAATTGAGAGAAAATGTAATGAATAACATATGGCGAAACTCTTGTCTTGTTATTGTTTGTAACGAAATGGGAATTGTTTCCTTGTCTTCTTCATTTACCTATATTCTAATTAATTATACAACATAACATGCATTTAGATCATTCTAATTATTTGCATTTTTCTTGTTAGCTGTTATAATTTGATGGCATCGGTTGTATATTATATACAACCTACATATACATAATTGTTACTATGTATGTGTAACAATTAAATGAGCAGTTCATTTAGAAGTGGGCTGGCGAGTCTAAAGCGTGAACTAGAGTTCACACGAGTTTCAAGACTTCTTTTATTAATTCGGATAAGCTGTTGTACTCTTTTTTTTTTTCTTTTTCTTATAACTCATCTTATAAAATAGTGAATCAAACTTGAAAATATTGTCGATAACATTAATGGTTAATATAACTTTGCAAACAGTACACAGCTAACACAACGGATATATATCGGGAGAGTTAGGTGGCTGATAATTTTGTTGTACTCTATTCCTTCAACGAACCATTTTCGATTACATTTTATTTTTTTCAATAATATTATTATGCTATGGTTAACAAAAAAAATATTAGTTTGTGAAAGTTTTGTTATATATCTCAGAAGAGATCTTTTGAGGGAGACACAAAAATTAAACCATTTATATACTTGTTTTAACTCCGATTATTTCTATTAAAAGAGATCTTTTCAAATATTGATGCATTAAAATACTAACTATCCAATAACCCTAACTATATAGTAGTTGTGTAAATTTTATGATTTCCATGATCTATATAATTCTTCCTAATTATCTTTGCCAAAATAAAATTTCGAAAGAAATAAATAAAACATATTCATCTCGCTAGAACCATGATGCTTCCCACCTAACACTTGTTAATTGTTTTTTTTTTTTTTTTTTTTGACATCACTTGTTAGTTGTTACACACCAATGAAAAATCGAAGAAAAAAAAAAACAAGATTACTTATCCAAGCTGTACCCAAGTGAAGTTATAAATCGGACACTCGTAAATAGACATATATGGTCAAACTTTGACCATCTTGGAATCGTAAAAAAACTTCACCAGTCAAAGGTTCCACTTAGATGGGCACCAAGCCCCAAAGAAATTTAACACATGGCACAGACTATATGGGCACAGTAATTATTTAATTTAATGTTTTTACTCTTATGGAAACTTATCTATCTAGTAGTGTGCAATGTGCATGAATAATTCATATATTTATTTTATTTAAAAATGTTATATATATCATAGTTTTGGAATGTTACTAGTTAGGCAGAGGTGGAGCGTCTTCTTCTTCTTCGTTTCTGAGGCAATCCAGCCTTTCGCACGTGACCGACGCTCCTCCACTGTAGTTATTGTCACGTGCGCTATCATTCCACCATCAATTTTATACCTTATTCTATTTCTTCTATATATCATCATCATCATCATCATCATCATCATCATCATCATCATCATCATCATCATCATCATACAACTGATATTTTGCTAGTGTTATGTCTTTTATGTCCGTAGAGAGTCTCGGGACCTTCTTGCGGAAATAGAGGGACCGAGTTTGTTTTTGCTAGAGTATGAATAGACTACTAATTCACCTCGTAAGGAATAATCATAAGTAGAATAGAAAATTATGCCTCTAACGTGTTAGGTATCCTAGATTTGTTAGTTCATTATAAATGTCATCAAATTATATTTGGTTACTAACTCTTTTTCTTTATAAGTCTTTAAGTGTTCACTATGTTCAAATACTACCGTTTATTAAAAACCTAAAAAATAAATATTACCGTTTATTTCCACAAAATAACTTTTATTAAATGTACAAAATAGACCACAAAGTCTTTGATCCCTTATCGACAAGGGGAGACAATCATGGAAAAAAAAGCATGAGAGAACAAAAATTACTTTGTTTCACTGAAAAAACATCGACTTACAAATTCACCAGGCGACTTGGCGTAACGACTCAAAATTGGTTTGAAGTTATAAAAAAATATCCTGCAAAATTATGATCATCGTTACTAATTCCGGTCAATCTTGGAAATTGCATCACATCTTCTAAATTCAGAAGTTACTAAACTGCATTTTCAAGTTATTTTATAACAATAAAATACAATTAAAAATTACAGTAGGCAAAAGAGTTTCAAATAGGTAAATTAATATTTATTTTCGCCTGTTTTGTGAAATCGGTAGCTCTTCTTGATAAATACTAATAACATCTCAGAGATTTTAACATAATGTAATCATTGTATATATATATATATATTATATATATATAATAGTAATATATATATATATAATAGAGAAACACATAGAAATGCACAATAATACAAGTCAGAACTTAAAAAAAAAATAAGAAATACAAAATAATCTATAAAAATACATAATGTAAGAATATTACTTGTATCTAGGGGGAGATCGAACAAATGCTGATACAATACACATAAAAGTTGCAGATTTTGGATCTTGCGTCTTCTTGGTTTTATACCCTTTTATCACAGCTCTCCTCTTATAAATATTAATATAATATGAAGAAAATTTATTATCCTATATACTGAATGACTCGGCTCCAAAGCCATGCGCCAATATATAAAGTATTTTTGAAAAAACAACGAGGAAGGGAAACCTATATGTCAAATAAAGGGACCAGAAACATATAAAGATGGGAGCCTCATTTGCGGATGGATAAACAAATATATATTCTATTTTAGCTTATTTAAGGCTAAATTATAAATTAGAAGTTAGTAAAGTGTTATTCTTCTTTCTTAAAATCAGATATATTGTATAGTATAACTCCACTTGATTCAATTGGATAATCAGTTATTTATGTTTCCACTAAATTATAACCTCACTGTATACAAGATTTGAGAATTTCATGGAGTAATATAATTGTTTATTTAGATTAATAAATCCTTACATTACCAAGTCAAGGATTAGTGTTTTTTTTTAGTATTCTAAAAATTTGCCAAGGATTAATTCTTGGTTATATAGATAGGATGATTCACATACGAAAAGATAAAATTGTCTGATGTAGATAATATATCAATTTCTGTTTTCTTGTTAAATGATAATATATCAATATATGTAACCAGACTAGTCTAATCTTGTACAAGTGTTACGTAACAGATAAAAAAACATATAAACAAAATAGATTTTTCTATGCATTATTTTCTTTTTGTCAATATTTTGGTATGTTAATTAATGGATACATAGCCTAAGTTTTGAAAACGACAATAATAATACTAGTTTCCAATTTTATTTTATTTTTTGTTTAAAGGGCACTAGTTTCCAATTCGACTAGGAGATTACCTACATCGTCTTTTTTTCTTCTCCATAGTAATTATATACTACTAGGATCCTGCCTTCAGTTTCTTGTACGCATCAAAACTCAAAAGGGTACCAAAATCTCCAAACTCATGGTGAGTTTTTGGAATACGCTTATGGGACCTTCATTTTTATAATAAATATACTCATACAGTATTTGTCTATATTTCTTACCTACTATCGATACGTATCAGCATGCGTACACCTACTCATCTTATCTACGTATAAATTTTTATATGCATAGTTCGTGTCTCGTAAAATCTACATGAGTCATGCTATTACTACTAGCTCACCTAACATGGAATCCATTACTTGTTACCGTGTATATAACTATAAAAAGTAAGGAAAAAGATTTACAGAGAAGAAAAATTGAGTGATAATTGCAAAAATTCGTAAATGACTAAGCATAATTAGTAATATGGAACTAAATTGAAAAGCTGAGAAGATATTTATAAGTGGGAATGGTATGGTGTTTTCCCCACCATTTCCTAGAAAACATTATTGTTAATCACTTTTAGTTTCGGAAACAAATCGAAGATCATTTGAACTTTATTTTTGTCCATCGAAGATGAATATTTAGGTCGCTAATTTAATTGAAACCAATAAGTGGAAAATTATAAAACCAAATAAAGTATTTCTTTGTTTTCTGTTCATTATTCTGTTTAAATAATATTGACTCAAACCTTTTCAAATAGATTTCCACTTTATCTTTAGAAGTTACCACAAAAACAACAAGGGGAGTACGTGGAATACACTAATGAGAAATGTTAATTAGAACGTTGTATTGGAAATGAGATGTTACTTTCTGCACAAAATTTCAATGGGACTTTGTTACCTAATGATTGATACAAATTCAAGGGATCCAACGTTTATTTGCTTTCAAAATTTAAATCTCTCTGCACAGAATTTAAATCTTGTCTCAGATATGATAATTTTTTTTGTTGTATGTACAACAACAATGGACAAAATTGTTTGCTTTCGAAAGCATTCCAACGTTTAAATTAGATGTGTGATGCTCCTTCTCTTTCAAAAAAAAAAAAGATATTTTAAGGAAATTTTTTGTTTTGTTTCAAATGAAGTAATGCTTTATGCAACATTTATTATTTTTTAGATTTTTGACTATTTTTATTTTGCAGTTTGTTTTATAATTGATTGAATTGTGTTTATGTAAATAATAATATTTTTTATTCAGAAAAAAATAAAAATAAATGACTAATTAATTATTCGTGAATTCTTAAAAATCAGGTATCTTGAAACCGAGGGAATAATAAACAGTAAAAACACCGGTTTTTACGTTTTAAATGGTTTAGATACTCTTGAATGAACTAATATTAAAATTACTGATCTTGGTTTTGGAGAGACCTTAGCTTATCTCATTTTAAGAAATGTTATATCCAATAGGTCGAGATTGAAAGAAATTTATAGAGTTGTTATCTGGATTAACGGATTCTATGTCGAATATCGTGAGTGAGTAGTGTTTAGTTGGAGAAATTTGATGATGAAATTTCTGACAGAACCTTTTGTTCACGAAAGAGGTCTAGGAGTGTCAACAAGTTCGATGACTAAAATCAATGATGTTTTATGAGAGTTTCTAACACATGTAAATCTCGTTTCCACATGTATTTAAGGTATCCATGATAGTTCTACGCGCTTGCTATTTCCTGGATCAAGTTAGAAGATATGAGCTACTAGAAAAACACACTTTTGAATATGTTATTCACGTGACACGAATTGACTTGTTTATACCTGATCAACAAAATTTAGCCTAAACACATTCATATGAACACCTTTAGTATCCCAAACTCATTCATGTAAACACCGTTGTACATACGTTTGTATTATAAATCTTTAGTATTTATTTCTATTAATAACATTTTCTTTAATTATCATGGACAACTCAGATATTTTAATTATAGGCTCTATAAAAATATAAAAATATGTTAAAATAAAACAATCAACAAATACACATTACATTTGAATGGAAATAAGATAACACATACTTTTAAAAATACAATACTATTAGATAATATAAGTAAATTTTTATTTTAAAAAATCATAATTGACTAGCATCAAAAAGTCTTCAAACACAAGTAACCCTGCTGGAAAAAAAGAAAAAAAAAACGAGTAATCATTCCTTTAAATACGTGATTATGTGTCAACCCTAAAAAAATTAAAATGTGATTAATACATAGGTTAATGAACAAATAAAAGCGCAGATTAAAAACAATAATACAAGATTTTAATTTAAATGTAACCGCTAAATAACGCCCCCTCTCTCTCCCCCACTTATTTTTGGCGGCACCAGACGCGGGAGACTCTCTCTCTCCCACTCTCTCTCTCTCTCTCTTCTCTCTTTCTCTCTCTTTTCTTTGTTTTTTCGTCACTCTCCTCTAAAATCCCAAATCGAGTTATGGAAAAATCAAATACGAAGATTTAGCTCAAAAATCCTAAATTCACTGCGATAACAAAGCCTCACATATTAAAAAAAAAAAGGTTTCCTTTTTTATAATTCCCTTTGATGTGTACGGACACTCCACCGAAGAAGACTTCTTCTATCTCCGCCGCCGTCTCCGTCGTCTTTTCATCGCCGCCGTTAAATGGGTGAGCCCAGTGATAGTCTCGCTCTCTCTAATCTCCTCCTCTGCCACGAATCCGAGTCTTCTTTAAACGAAGACGAAGAGAGGATTGAGAGATCTGAGCAAGTTCCTCACTTTGCTACTACGATCGACGATGAAGAGTATGTGGCAGAGCTTGTTCGTAAAGAGAATCGGAGATTCGAAACCGAAACCACGAAAACGACGTCGTCTTTCGATAGATTGATTGCAATCGATTGGATTCTCACTGTCCGTAATCACACCCACAACAAAAACAAGATTGATTACACTCTTCTTCTTCTTTTTTTTCTTCCTAATCTCACTTCTTTAATTGTTTTTTCCAGACAAGAACAAGATTTGGATTCCAACATCAAACAGCTTACATTGCAATTTCATACTTCGATCTGTTTCTCCATAAAAGATTCATCGGTGTAAGTTTGATGATGAGTTCCAATCCCTCAAAAATCTCTCCTTTTAGATTGATAATTTCCCAATCTGACTAAAGATCGTTTCTTTTTTTTTCGTTAGTTGCAGAAAGATGAATCATGGGCGATTCGATTGTTATCAGTAGCTTCTTTATCATTAGCTGCTAAAATGGAGGAAAGGGTTGTTCCTGGATTATCACAATACCCACAAGATCATGACTTCGTTTTCAAACCCGATGTGATTCGTAAAACTGAATTGTTGATTCTATCGACATTGGATTGGAAGTTGAACTTAATCACTCCTTTTCATTACTTGAACTACTTCGTTGCTAAAATCTCTAGGGACAACAATAACCAATCTGTTTCTAAAGACTTGGCCTTGTTAAGATCCTCTGAATCTCTTCTTGCTCTGACTAAAGGTGGTTAAAAGAGTTCAATTTACCACATTTTGCTCAAGATCAGTTTCTTCAAAGCATTTATTGAAATCACATTTTCCTTTATTTGATATAGAGATAAGCTTTACGGAGTATCGACAGTTCGTTGTTGCTGCTGCTACTGTAATGTTAGCTTCTTCTACTTCATCGGATATTAGATTGACGAGAGAAGAAATGGCGAATAAGTTTGGATCAATCTCTTGGTGGACGTCTACTGAGAATGTATAAATCTTTTGTGTTTTCGTGGATTCGACTGTTTGATGTAGAGATCAGTCTTAGGAATGTGTGTGTTTTTGCAGGAAAATGTATATTTGTGTTATCAGAGAATGCTAGAGATTGAGGAGAGGAAACATATGACAACACCACCGCCGGAATTAGCGGTTTCCCGCGATAAACAACCGCCGGCGTCAGGAAGTGGCGCTAAACGCCAATTGTCTTTTGATGATTCTGATCAAACTTCTTCAGCCAAGAGAATGCGTAGGCTCTGAAGAGAGTTTTCTTTCTTCTTGAAGTTTTGGCTTATTTTGATTTGGTTTCTTTTTCTTTTGGCAACATATCGATTTTGGTTTTTATATTCAATCATTTGATTATAGAGGAAAAAAATGGTCTGAATACAATGGTTATTTCAATTTTGCTGAAGTAACTCGTATAGGTTCTTCTTCGTATGAAGGTCTATGGAATTTTTTTTGGGGTGAAATGTGACTATCAAAACATTAGGGGCTTCTCTGAGAGAATTAAGGAAATATGAGGGGCGAATGTAAATAAAGAAGAGAAACAGAAAGGGTGAATAGTTTTAGGCCAATAGTTGCAGTGCCAGTGATTTGGTTTCATCATCTTTTTATTATTTATTCCCTTCTTTTTATTTCTTATGTTGCATTTTTTTCCATGTGATATTACAAGTTTTTGTCATGGAAATTAACTGTTTATTTTTACATGAAAGTCCATTTTTTCATCCCTTAACTTTTAAAAGGGCTTATTCATAGCAAATGATAAATCAAGAAACTCATTTCAAGGTAAAAATAAATATATTATATTTGGTATATTTGTTTTCTTTATCTTTATTGACACTTTGAGTCATCTCCAAACTCCAAAGTGAATCCATCTATATGCTACTTAAGATTTTATGTACATTCTAAAGTCCTTTGTGATATTTTTCAAGATATGAATAGCTTGGAAATATACATATGAATAATAAATAATTATCAAATCAAAAAACTTATTTCTTGTTTGGAAAAAACATCGTTACTTATCTCTTATATAGTACTAACTAAAGCTAAAAAATAGAAACCCAATAATACCTTTATCAAATGACAATCGGTAGATCAAAATAAACTAAAAATGAATATTTGTATTGCAATAACTTTTTTTAAGCATTTAGAAACCAACAACTTGTAGTGGAAGCACTTTGAATCAATGGTTGGATCTAAAGATAAACCCTAATTTATACAGAATATATAAATTTTTGTACAGAAAATTGCATGTGATGTTTTTAAGTTTCCGTACCTCCTATACGCGCAAGTCAAAACTCAAAAGGGCATCGTACTCGTACATATAGATTTTTTTTTTTTTAGGGTTGTATAATAAAAAGGACTGAAGAAACAAACCCAACGACTTGTTTAAGTGAGCAACAACTGTCTCATACAATACAACTTGGGATCCAAAGTTTGGTATCATTAATTAAAGCTTTAATTCCAAAATGATTAGCAACGAATTAAAAGAGTTATTACAAACAAAAAAATCTTACAAATTAAGAAGCAAAATGTACTGACAGAATATAATTAAAGATAATGTGTGTGTGGATTAAGGCCAATAAGAGATCTGCAACAAACTAAGTAGCATAAAAGCTTTACTTCACCAAGAACTAGTAAATGCTTCTGAAATTTTTGTTGCCTATCTTTCATTGAATATTCGTAGGTCCCAATTGTTATTTTATTTTTTCTCTCATTATCATTGAGCTAAACCATTCTGTTTCTGTAGTGTTTTGTGTAGACATGAGAGATTCACGGGTAACACAATTTATTTACGTTGGTTTGGAGATGGTACTAATGACTTGTAAGATTGAATGATCACAACATAACTAATATTTTTAGTAAATTCTATTTTCACTCTAGAAGTCGTTTATTTTTTATGAACATTTCTTCACACGATCGCAAAACTAAACAATTGATTAAAGAATATTTTACCGGTCTAATGTTCACACAAAGTTTAAATTTACCTATATGCCTACATGGGACGAACCTCTTATATTTTAGGCAAATGACTTTATTATACTAATTGTTAATCTCTTACTTCGTAGAGAATCTTAAATTTGACGACATTAAAAATGATATTTTCTTAAAGAACAGTTTCTCTTATTTACTACGGATTTGAGATTGACAGGCTTTTGAATTGTTTTATGGAATCAGTTTTGACTGATGAGATATGATGTCAGGAGAAGAGGCTGAGAGGCTCCCACTAAAAGCCATGACTTCATTGAGAGAAATTACAGTCTGGCTAGCTAACAATTTTGTACCCAAATAATCAATTTCCTTATTTTAGCTTTTTGCTTCCTCTGTTTTTTTGTTTTCTAATGTCCTTTTCTGTGTTTTGCATTTGTCATCCAATAGAGACCCAAATTAGATTCCAAAATGAGAAAAAGAGTAGTGTCATTTCAAAGAAACAAAGAGATTTTACAAAAATGGAGGAGCCAGAAATCAGATGTTTGTCCTTAATAGCCCTACTCAAACCGAAAAGTCAACATTGAAAAACAGAGTAATTGCAAAAGGCAAAAACTTTGTTAAAGGACTTCACTGTTCTAAAACGTGAATCACTGGTCTACTATAGAGATCTTTAAAGAGCGGTCTTTGAGATCAAACGGGAATGGTCTTCAATCCTGCAGCGATTGGCATACCCAAGAAACCTACCAAGACACTAAAGATCCATTGGACTATTGTGAGTGGTGTTGTGCTTGCAAATGTGCCCAAGAACTCGATGATTATGATCTGAAAGAACACTGTTGCACCGATCACAACCACAAAGACGTAGTTGTCCAGTATTCCTTTGAAAACATCGATCTCTTCCATCTCTCGCGAGCTTATCTCGTTAAACACCTGGAATTTTCAGAACCAAAGTCATGTCAACATTCAATCAAGAACCCATCTTTATAGCTCGAGGATTCATTTTTTCTTTACCTGACAGAAGACGAAGCAGTTGAAGATAAGAGTGTTTAACATGAGAGTTGAGTCAGGACCGTCGAGACCAAACATGGACTTCCCTTTGGCTTGGAGAATCCAAATGACGATGAATTGATAAACAGCTTGTCCTAAAATGTTCCTCCACATTGCATTAGTAATGAAATTCCCTCTCCTTCCAACGGGTAAACGCTTCATCAGCTCGTCATTTGGTGGCTCTGTAGCTAAAGCAAGAGCTCCAAGTGTGTCCATGATCATGTTCACCCATAGCAATTGAACAGCAGTTAAAGGAGCACTTCCTGAAGATTATTATAAAGAGCTGTGTTAAATTAGATATCCAAAATTATTCTTTTTCGATAGATTGAATTGATATTCTTACTCACTCACCGGTTAAGCAAGCTGAAGAGAAGTTAACAACCAGAGCGACAACATTAACCGTAAGCTGAAACTGAACGAATTTCTGGATATTTATGTAAACAGAACGTCCCCATTTAGCAACTGTGACGATCGTGCTGAAATTATCGTCGAGAATGATGACATCGGCGCTCTCTTTCGCCACCTAAAAGGTTATTAGGAAATAAACTTTTTAGATTCTTTAGCTCACAAGTGACATATTACTAACTAATATACTCACTTCAGTTCCGGCAATTCCCATTGCTAATCCGATATCAGCTTCATGAAGTGCAGGTGCATCGTTTGTACCATCTCCAGTCACAGCAACAACTTCATCAAACGTTGTCCTTAACTGTTTCACAAGTGTATGTTTATCCATTGGCGAAGAACGAGCCATCACCTGTATAAAAAGAAAGGAAAGGTTTTGTAATATGTTTTCGAAAACTGAACAAAAATTCAAGTCTTTTGTTCAAGAAACAGTGAAAAGAACCTGAATCTTTGGAATCAGTTCTAGTAACTCCTCTTGATTCTTCTCTCTAAACACAGGACCTTCGATTGCTATACCGTCATCAGTTAAAATGCCACATTCTCTAGCAATTGCTTTCGCGGTGTTAATGTTATCTCCTGTAACCATTCTCACAGTGATTCCAGCACGGCGACAAAGCTCAACGGATTCTTTGACTCCAGGACGAACAGGATCCTTGATCCCTACAATCCCTACGCAAGTAAATCCAGAAGCCGGGATTGATTCATCCGGCGAAAATCCGGCTTCAATATCCATATAAGCAAGGCAAAGAGTGCGGAGAGCTTCATTAGCAAACTCGTTGATTGTAACATTCAGAAACTTGATTGATTCTTCATCAAGCGGAACGACCTCACCGCTCGAGTTTACAACTTTATCACAAGCAGCTAAAACTATCTCGGAAGCTCCTTTCGTGTGAGCACGCAGACTTCCTCCCTCAGGAAGCTCGATTACAACTCCCATTCGCTTCTTTGTGGAGTTAAAAGGCTCAACTTTGATCACTTTGTAAGACTTCCTCTCTTCTTGGAACTTACCTCCAAGAGATAACCCAAACTCCAATATAGCAGTCTCTGTTGGAGTCCCCAAAAGCTCGGTTTTCCCATGTTTGTTGACAACAACTTCACCTCCCGTGTTATTGAAAATCGATTGAATCAACAACTTCACAGCAGATTCCGGGATATCCGATTGCAAGCTAGAACCTTTATTTGCTACACCTTGCACATTCATGCAAATGCAAGACTTCACGACTGTCATGTGATTGGTTGTGAGTGTACCGGTCTTGTCGCTGCAAATGGTCGTTGCAGATCCCATAGTCTCACAAGCTGCTAAATGCCGGACAAGAGCTTTATCATTCATCATTTTCTTCATCGCAAACGCAAGACTAAGAGTCACAGCTAAAGGCAATCCCTCAGGTACTGCAACCACAACAATTGTCACAGCAATAGCAAAGTATTCCAAGAGCTCCAATGCTTCATCACCAGACCAGATCCAGTGAGTTCCTGTTGAAAGCTTCCTCATAAACATCCCTTGCACCAAAACCGCGAAAGTAACCACCGCAAAGAAAAGACCGATTTTGCCAATGATGGTAGCAACTCCATTGAGTTTCACCTGCAATGGAGTTTCGTCATCCCCTCCTTCAGTCAAAGTCGCCATTAGCTTTCCCCATTGAGTCCTCATCCCAACTGTAGTAATCATCATCTTACAAGATCCATCCTGTACTTTGGTTCCAGACATAAGGAAAGGGTTCTGCGCATTAACCATCACAGGCTCGCTTTCGCCAGTCAAACTCGATTCATCTATAACCACGGAGAATCCCGAGAGGAAAAGACCATCAGCAGGAACTTGATCTCCAATCGCCAGATGAACAATGTCACCAGGAAGCAAGTCATATATAGACAATTTCTGTCTAAACCCGTTCCTTGTCACCTGAACAGTGATCTTCTTCTTCTCCTTATCCAAATCACGAAACTGCAAAGACTGGCGATAATCGCTAGTGGCTGTAACAAACACAACCAAGAGAATACTAGCCACAATGCCAAGACCATCATGTGAGCCTTTAGGCCATCCTTCAGTTGCTATCCCAACGATCAAAGACACGAAAGCGCAAACACCAAGAATCATAAGAGTCATATCCTGAAGAGCTTCCCATACAAACACCCAGAAACCACGCATTTCACTCTCTGCAAACTTGTTGATTCCAAAAAGCTCTTGCCTTTGGGATAACTGATCAGGCTCAGTTGATAGCCCATCTGTGGGAGATGCCTTGAGCTTACCTGCAAGCCCCTCAACTCCACCATGAAACTTCAGCTTCTTGACATCATGACTCTCAACAATGGATCCTAATTCGTCAGCGCAAATCTCATAGCCTGCTGCTTTGACATCTTCAGGGACTGTGTAGTCACTTGGAGCAACACCTACAAAGCCGTTACAACAAATATTTACATAAACAAACAACAAAAATCGAAACTTAGACACAAATTAGCAACTTTGATCACAGATAAACTCACCAGAGATAAATTGGAAAGCTGCTTTTGACACGAGAACAGCGATCCTTAATTTCTCCTGTATTTAGAAAGTTTCAAGATCCTTAATTGCTAGCTAATCTTCTAATACATATGCATCAAGAAAGTGACAAAAAACACCTAAAGTTCGAATTTTTTTTAGCAAAATCATTAATAAGAGCCAACAATGACATAGAAGAAAGAGACAAAACCTGGTTGGTGCGGCGCATCGCGGCGGCTTCATAACGTTTAGAGAGATTAGCAGTGAAACGAAACCGTCGTTTAGGGTTCTTGACGACGCCACAGAGGCTACGCCATTTCTCAAGCACTTCCTCTGAAGAATGCTTAGCCTTCACATCAAAATTCTCGTTTAAGTAACTCTCCATCTTCTTCCTCCCTCTTCAATCTTCTCTCTTTTCTTCTTCCAGCTTCAATGGGTTTTTTTTCTTTCTTTTGGCTCTGTTTTCAATTGTTCGGTTTATTTTGGTGGAAGAAAAAAAGGAAACTTTTTTTTTCTTTTTGGTGGGTGAAGAAGAGAAATCGGAAGCTTTTAATGGAGCAAAGGTAAAGCTCTGTTTTTTTTAGTTTTTATTTAAGATCTGAGTTTTTTGCGCTTATATGGATTGACCGAGTCGTTGAGTTTATAACATTGGTGTGTGAGAAGCTGAGTTGACTCGTTTTAAATTCGTGTGCCCAACCAAGAATAATAAACAAAAACATTCGATTATTATTACTAAAAATAATGAATAAAGACGCACTACTTCGCATTTATAACGAACGTTAAAATCATTCATGCAGGCCATGAAGAGTAGTAGTACAACACTACGCGTTATGTTTTTTTGTTTTTTTTTTTTGGTCAACCGCGTTATGATATTATTATTTTCACACATGTTGGGATGTTGCGATTATGAATAATTATTCTTCCGAATTTGTGACTGAAGGTGACAGATTTTATCTATTTATTTATTATTTATAGATGATATAAAATTTTAGATATAAAATTTTAGATTTATCTATTTTTTTATTTTTATTTTTTATTATTTTTTATTATTTTTTATGGATGATATTATTATTTATCTATTCTTTTTTTTTTTTAACTCTAGTAAGTACTATATACAGGATAAATATAATATGCATATTTTCTAATTTCATAAAGATTATTGATTAGGTTTCTTTAACTAATAAATGAATATATTTAAAACTATTTTAAATAAAAATAAAAATATGTAAGTTTTCGTAGCATTGGTTTTTTCTTTTTGGCTGCTAACGTTGATATCAGTTTGTTGACCAATGACAGATGTGGGACAAAAGTGGGGGATTGTTTTATGATAAAAAGAAATGGGAGGGCTGTTATAAAAAGAATGAGAAATACGAGGACACGTTGACGGAGTCTATTGCAAAAACCCGTCACTTCGGGGACGCCACGTTGGACCAAGCCCATTGGTTCTTTTTGGACTCGAAAACATATGATTGCGTTTGTCTGTTTATTATTCGTTTCGTACCCACTTATTGGCTTAATTATGTACTGTATCATCCAAGTTGAATTAACTAGTGTGTTTTTTCAATTGGACTCCAATTGAATAATGAGTTTACCTTGACTCCATGGAAAATGACACTTTTTATTAAGTTGGTATGCGGATTTGGGCTTCGTATGGACTTTTATGGGCTTTGGAAGCATTTTACGGACACTTTTGTAGCTCTCCAACTATATATTTGATGGAATATTTTTAAGATCTTGTTTACAAGGCCTATGGGCTTTTAGGGCCTAGCAAACTATGGGCTCTGGTATATCTTTGCTTCTCTAAAATAATTTTGAGAATGAAAAAATAAAAAATAAAGTAATGAAAAATGCGCTACGTCGTTTTGAAGGTTGTGATTTTAATTTGGTAGCAGTTTCGACTAATGTCATTGCTTGTGGTAGCGCTGAGAATTTGACTAGGATGACAGTTTCAATTCTATAAGGCAGTAGGGATGGTCGGATTAGTTTCATACTCAAAAGATGGACGAAGCTCCGTTAATGAGATCTCTGTTGTGTTACGAAAACCATTAACCAGCTAACATTTTTCTTTCACAAAAAAGTTTTAAAACAGGTCTAGTCTAGACATCATATTGTACGTTAATATGAACTCTAAATTTGTGTTAACTTAAGAATATTTGATTTAAAGCGCATATACTTTTACGTTTAGTATATAAATATAGATTCATGTGATTTTACACCAATATTATCAACCTCCAAAATTTTGGTACGCCGTACCATTTTAGAAAAACTTTACCCGGTGTCACTTATATGTTGTTTTAATGGGAATAGTCATGTCATGTCAAAATTATTATTTTTGAGTTAGGTTGATTGAGTTGGTTCTAATGATGTGTGATATTTTCTATATCATTTGTTCTACGTTGTTCCGATATAGATTTTATAAAATGGTACGAAATTGGTCACCCAAAAGTCCTTTTTTACTTTTTATGTGATTGATGGGAGACCTACAGTTTTTTTTTTTCTTTTTTGTCTACGGCATATTGAAGGATAAGAGCATGATCAATGGGGAGTTCTTAATTATGGGGTTCTTAAGATTGTATGTATATAAAATAATAATTAAATATTAAAGAGGTTTTTAGAAAAAAAAAGAGGAAAAAGGTTGTTAAGATTGTATGTATATAAGATAATAATTAAATATTAGAAGGGTTTTTAAAAGAAGAGAGAGGGGTTCTTAAATTTGTTATTTAAGAAACTTTTATGGTGGAGTTTTCAATGAAGAGAGAGAAATTGAGTTGTTAAGATTGTATGTATATAAAATAATAATTAAATATTAGAGGGGTTTTTAAAAGAAAATAGATGAATGAGATTGTTAAGATTGTATGTATATAAGATAATAATTAAATAATGTTAAGAAACCCAAATTAAGAACCCCTGCGTTGATGATGCCCTAATAAACTAACTTTAAACATGTATATTCGATCGTCTCATTGTAACCAAAAAAAAACAAAAAAAAAATATGTATTTAAACCCATCATGTACCAAGTACCAACGGAAAAAGAAAATTGACGGTTCATGAGTACTATGGATTTTCGCCAAATATGTTATACTCTGTCTTAGCAAATATGCATAACAAACAAATTAGTTAATAAATAATAACGGTTGATATGTTGATGAGAAACAAAATTAGGGTGTACATAACAATGTACATTTGCTATGTCTGTCGGTATCATGTATAAAATTCAGTGGCACGTAGAACTGAAAATTTTATCGACCATATGTACATATATATATATATATATATATGAAAAACCTAATTCCTCAAGATGGGATTTTTCCTAGAATTCAAGAACAGATTTCGAGACATTACATAAGAAACTGAATTATTGCAAAACTCGATAGGTTTCGAAGAAAGGGACAAAGAAGCAGAGCGTGGGGTTCTTTCTAATAATTGTAGAAGAAACTGAAGAGAACATTTGATCTACCAGAGATGGTGATGACTCATAAAAGTATAGATATCTACTGCATTTTACGTGTAGCCTAGGCAATATTGTAGATTTTTTGGTATATTTGAGCACTTTATTCATTAATAGTCTAGAATTTTTACATGACATAGCATATATTCAAATATGTCCGGAATATTGTTACATAGAAAATATATGGGTGTTATCTAATAGGTTTAATGTACGGAATTGCGTCTTCGTTGCGCAATTCTTTTCTTTTTACTAGTTAATCAATTAATTTAAAGATTATGTAATATCACTATCTAATTATTAGATAAATTATCATAAAAAGTGAAAAAAAAAAATTATGAGTCGTTCAGTTTATCGTGCTACGTGGTAATCAAATTATTCGAATCCAATTTTGAGACTTTGGGATTTCAAAACGAAATTAAACAATGGGCATGAGCTCGGAGGTAGACAAGAATGCTTTGTATCGAGACAAACGAGAAAATCATGATGAGCCTATGCATTAAGTGCCGTTGGTTAATTAAGGGTTCGCATATACATAAACCAATAGGCATATGGATAAAATTGAACACACACACCAAAAGAAAAAAGAAAAAAAAATCTAAATAAGGGTAGAGAATAATAAATCCTCCAGGTGGGGAATTCAAAGAGAGAACAATGAAAGGTAAATATAGACTGAATACAAAAATGGTATGACTTAGTGGAGAGGGTTTTAAATTGAAACAATAGGATTGAAGAACAAGAAAACAAAGAAGCATGCCCTAGATTTCTGAGATAATAATTACACCTTGCTGTATATATAAGGGAATAGAATATGACACATTGGTTGGTTTCTTACGGTAAATGTGTAAAAAAATAATGAGAAAATCAAAAATAGTAAAGAGGTATAATATGGAGAAGAAGAGAGAAAAGGGAAAAATGGTGGCAGAGAATGGAGAGAGGTTAGGAGGCAAAGGCAAATGTGGAGCTTTGATGATGTTGATGCACGCCGTCAGCTTTTCTTCACGCCTGCTCCCACTCACTCACACCTATAAACATTCTCTCTCTCTCTCTCTCTCTCTCTCTCCATTTTATGTATATTTTATAGTTTTATATATTCACATGTCTCTATGTGAATGAATGGACCATGTATACCAAGATATCTTGTAAGGTATTATTCCAAGTCTTTATAAAAATTCCTTAAAAACTATATCATGGCGGGGAAAAAAACTATATCATAGAACGTTCTTAGAAAATAGTTAAGTTTACTACAGCTACAAATACTATTACAGTAACTAAATTAGTATGCAAAATATAGATTAAACTTTGATATTTAAAATATGATTAAGAATGAGCATTTTACAGAGAAAACAGTGATTTCACGAACGACATTGTTGATATTGATCTATATATGTTATTGTCGTAGACTGTTTATAGAAATCATAAGTTGGTGTATTGATTGGTTAGACTTGGTATTAGAAAGACATTTTCTAACTTTACTAATTAGTCTGATGATTTAGGATGTATAAAGAGTCTTTTTTATTTTACACCAGTTGGTACAGTACTTTAAAATTTTGATTTCATGTATTTGGCCTATATATAAACAAACAGCGTATCATATACGGCTTTTTGAAAAAATTTACGCCATGTAACATAAGTATAGGTCATGTATATCGTTTTCAAGTTCTAGGTGTCCAAAATCAAATATTCATATAACGATATATGCATAATGAACGATCCACGTCAGAAG
The DNA here is from genome assembly GCA_004349715.1 of Crucihimalaya himalaica. Lineage (NCBI taxonomy): Eukaryota > Viridiplantae > Streptophyta > Magnoliopsida > Brassicales > Brassicaceae > Crucihimalaya > Crucihimalaya himalaica. The sequence goes on along the minus strand of SMJT01000006.1, from coordinate 348,487 downwards.
GAGAGATGTAATATAAATTTAGAAGAAGAAATAAGAGGGAAGGTTACTTGGGTGGATCGATGTGAAAAAAAGATGAAAAAGCGAAACCCACTAAGCCATTACATGACATCGACCTTCTTATCTTTTTCTTCTTTGCATCTTCTTCTTTTGTCACGACTTTTTTCTACTTAATGAAACCTCCAAACTATCTTAACTAATACACTCCAATGATAAATTAGAAAATATAAAAGCTAATATATTTATAATTAGAAAACAAATACTGCAAAAAGTAGGATCGTTATGTCCAAAATTTCAGTTAGGTTTATAGTAAAAACAAAACACATTCTTGATTTGCCTCCATAAGAAACAGAGAGAGGAGAGAATATTGTTCAAAACTGGTTTATTCTCTCTCTAATTATGTCTTCACTAAACCCAATTAGATTCAAACAGTCTATAAAGTCTAAAAGATAAAACATGGGACAACAATTCGATGCAATAAAAAATCCTCTTTTCATGCTCTTCTCTTTTTCCTTTTGTCTTTAAACTAGTAATTAAAACTCACAAATCCACCAAACCCATTCTCTACAACTCACCTTCATCTAGATTTACCCACTCCCACCGAGAAACAGAAGAGAAAAATATTACATATATATATATATACACAACACAACACATGATGCTGATGCAATATACACAACAAAGAATTAAATCTTAGATATTGTGGGTCTCCCCCTCTATTTCCTATTCATTTTCTTATTCATTAAAGAAAAAAAAATGGATACTCTCTTTAGACTAGTCAGTCTCCAACAACAACAACAATCCGATAGTATCATTACAAATCAATCTTCGTTAAGCAGAACCTCCACCACCACTACCGGCTCTCCACAAACTGCTTATCACTACAACTTTCCACAAAACGACGTCGTCGAAGAATGCTTCAACTTTTTCATGGATGAAGAAGACCTTTCCTCTTCTTCTTCTCACCATAACCATCACCACAACAATCCTAATACTTACTATTCTCCTTTCACTACTCCCACCCAGTACCATCCCGCCACATCATCAACTCCTTCCTCAACCGCCGCCGTAGCAGCCTTAGCCTCGCCTTACTCCTCCTCCGGCCATCACAATGATCCTTCCGCTTTCTCCATCCCTCAAACTTCTCCTTCCTTCGACTTCTCAGCCAATGCCAAGTGGGCTGACTCGGTCCTCCTCGAAGCCGCTCGTGCCTTCTCCGACAAGGACACCGCACGTGCGCAACAAATCCTATGGACGCTCAACGAGCTCTCTTCTCCGTACGGAGACACCGAGCAAAAACTGGCTTCTTACTTCCTCCAAGCTCTCTTCAACCGCATGACAGGTTCAGGGGAACGATGCTACCGAACCATGGTAACAGCTGCAGCCACAGAGAAGACTTGCTCCTTCGAGTCAACGCGCAAAACAGTTCTCAAGTTCCAAGAAGTTAGCCCCTGGGCCACGTTTGGGCACGTGGCGGCCAACGGAGCAATCTTGGAAGCAGTAGACGGAGAGGCAAAGATCCACATCGTTGATTTAAGCTCAACGTTTTGCACTCAATGGCCAACTCTTCTAGAAGCTTTAGCCACAAGATCAGACGATACGCCTCACCTAAGGCTAACCACAGTAGTTGTAGCCAACAAATTCGTCAATGATCAAACGGCTTCGCATCGGATGATGAAAGAGATCGGAAACCGAATGGAGAAATTTGCGAGGCTTATGGGAGTTCCTTTTAAATTCAATATTATTCATCACGTTGGAGATTTATCTGAGTTTGATCTCAGCGAGCTCGATGTTAAACCAGACGAAGTCTTGGCCATTAACTGTGTAGGTGCGATGCATGGGATCGCGCCACGTGGAAACCCTAGAGATGCTGTGATATCGAGTTTTCGACGGTTAAGGCCGAGGATTGTGACGGTCGTCGAAGAAGAAGCTGATCTTATCGGAGAAGAAGAAGGTGGCTCTGATGATGAGTTCTTGAGAGGGTTTGGAGAATGTTTACGATGGTTTAGGGTTTGCTTCGAGTCATGGGAAGAGAGCTTTCCGAGGACGAGCAACGAGAGGTTGATTTTAGAACGTGCGGCGGGACGTGCGATCGTGGATTTGGTGGCTTGTGAGCCGTCGGATTCGACGGAGAGGAGAGAGACGGCGAGGAAGTGGTCGAGGAGGATGAGGAACGGTGGGTTTGGCGCGGTGGGATATAGTGATGAGGTGTCGGATGACGTCAGAGCTTTGTTAAGGAGATATAAAGAAGGTGTTTGGTCGATGGTACAGTGTTCCGATGCCGCCGGAATATTCCTTTGTTGGAGAGATCAGCCGGTGGTTTGGGCTAGTGCGTGGCGGCCAACGTGAAGGGTTTCTTTTTTTTGGGTTTGATATAAAATCTCGCATGCGCGCTTTTTTCTTGATATGGTTTCACACGTGTGGTGATGGTCGATGATGGGTTTTGAGATTATGATGATGATGGCGTTCGTAATTTGAATTTGGATTTTGGAATAGGACTAATTATTAAGTAATCATGATCGTTGAGAGGAGGTATCAAGGTTTCATACAATTCGTAATTTTTTTGTTTTATTTTTGGTATCTCTTTTATATGTTTTTGGAATTAAATTTGTGATTACTTTGGTTTATCCGAAAGAATAGGGTTTATATTCCTCTATAACGAATTTATTGTTCTTCGTTACACTAGAGGCTCAAAATTATAACGTGATTTTATTTTTAGATACGTGAGCATATTATGTATATTAGTTACTGTTACATCAGATGATCGTTGAACTGGATTTCACAATGGTAGGAAAAAAATAGATTGTAAATGAATAAGACTAACTAGCGATCACTCTCAAATTCAACAAAAGTTAATACTAATTCAGTTATATGATTATTCCATGTTTCTAATTAAAGCATGTTCACTACTTCACTTCATCTCGATTCTTGAATATGACAGCTACTTTGGTTGGGGAATCTCTTAGTTGGAATCTCGTGAATGCACCTCTAGTGGCTTGCACGCTTTTGATATTGTATACATTAACATATATATATTTTGTTCATTTATAATCGATCTATTTAAACTATGCAAATATACATATGATCGTAGCGTACGTGCGAGTGATATTAGAAGTGAACGTACTCTCACTAAGAAAAGCTTATAGTATGTAACTTTGCGTATTTATACGTGATCAAACTTAAAACATTGGATCTCAAAAAACACTTTGTCAACACTCAACTGCATGAAGACAGCTACATTGCAATATTCACTTTATATCACTAGTGGTAATGGGCTATATACGTTTATATATCTACTACATACAATGCAAGTAATTAATATAACAATCACCGTATATAATGGGTTACTAATTATTATTTTTAAAAACAAATTTGACGGTTTAATTTCGGATGCGTGGTACTCACGGTTTAATTTGACGTTCTATACACGAAGATTAACCTCATAACATTATACTTATTCATTTGTCGTTCATGAGAACTGTGAAGTATATACCATTTATATATTTTGCCTTTTTAATAATGCACCTTTCACCTTTTGCTTTATAAAAGAGATAAAGAGACCAGTCTTTTATTTGATTCACATATAAATATGTATACACATATTATGTCTTCAATGGATTACACATGCATATACCTACGAATGTTCATGGCCCCGCTTACCATCATGTTTTTATTTAGAAAACAGCCCATAAAAAGTAAATAATTGAAATAAATAGTTAGTCCATTGATACCAACGTTTGCATATATTGCTTCTTTTGAGCAACTAATAATAATAATAAATAAGAAAAAGTAGTGGGAACTGCTTTTGAGATATGTGGCTGGTTTCACTACAACTCTCTCTCCCTGCATCTTTTCATGAGGCTTTTGCCTCCCCCATGTTAATCGGTACGATCTTTTAGCTTCGCTTTTTAAGCTAATCTTTTTTAAAAATCTATCTTCTTTTGGTCTGTTTTCTTTGTTTATAAAGTCATGTAAAAAGCAAATTAGGAAAATAAAAGTCTATTGGTTGGCCCAATTTTGCTTTAACTAGAATCAAAACCTTGTTGGGCCCCCTTGTACCACGACTTGACCATTACGTATATCTAACTAGAAAATGCATAATTTTATAGGGAATATCTCAATTAATCCTATGAAGTATAGGTTGATTTAAGGGTCGTTTTAAACTACTTCGATTTGATTTTACGAGTCAGCATAGGTTGTAAGAAATAAAAACATTATCTGTATATAGAGAAATGAAAATATTTATCTCATTTATCTACTAAATAGAAATGAGCTATGTAAAATGATAGAAATAAAAATATATATATATATCTTATATAATAAAGTAAGGTTTGCTTAACCATTATCATCATTTTAACCTTCATTTTAACTTTCATTTTAACTATTTCTTGATAATAACATAACAAAAGAAATATACAAAAGAAATCAATTATTACAATTATCATCATTCGTCTTAATTATTTCTCTATTTTACTTTTTGATATTTTCATTCTTAAAAGAACCATATATAACAGAAAAAACATATACCAAGATAATAATTTCTCTTAATTGACCATAACTTAACTCATTAATATAATTTGCAATAACTAATTAATTAATTAGAAAATTTTCAAATTGTTCTTCTTTTCAAGTTGATTTCCTCTTTAATATAAGCGATTACCTTTTCATATTTTCATTTATAAAAGAAACATATATAAGAACAATAATTTATGTTAATTACACATTTAAAAACAATTATTACAATTTGACAATAACTTAACTAATTAACAACATAACTGACAGTAATTTTTAAAAATGTGTCTTTTCAATATTACTATATTATACCACTCGATATTCTCCATCATAAAAAAAACATATACAGAGACAAGTGATCATCCTTCATTTTAATCTTATATATTAAAATAAGGTTCGTTTAACCACAAGCTGACACGTGTCATCCTTATTTTAACCTTCATTTTAACTATTTCTCTATTGTACATTTTCATATTCTCATTTCTAAAATAAACATATATAAGATCAATAATTTCTATTAATTACACATTTAGGTTCGTTTAACCACAAGTTGACACATGTCATCCTTCTTTTAACCTTCATTTTAACTATTTCTCTATTGTACCTTTTCATATTCTCATTTCTAAAATAAACATATATAAGAACAATAATTTCTATTAATTACACATTTAAAATCAATTATTACAATTTGACAATCTTATATAATAAAGTAAAGTTCGCTTAACCACAAGCTGACACGTGTCATCCTTCATTTTAACCTTAATTTTAACTATTTCTCTATTTTACCTTTTCATATTCTCATTTCTAAAACAAACAAATATAAGAAACATAATTTCTATTAATTACACTTTTAAAATAAACATAATTTCTCTATTGTACCTTTTCATATTCTCATTTCTAAAATAAACATAAATAAGAACAATAATTTCTATTAATTACACATTTAAAATCAATTATTACAATTTGACAATCTTATATAATAAAGTAAGTTTTGTTTAACCACAAGCTGACACGTGTCATCTTTTATTTTAACATTCATTTTAACTATTTCTCTATTTTACCTTTTTATATTCTCATTTCTAGAAGAAACATATATAAGAAACATAATTTCTATTAATTACACATTTAAAATCAATTATTACAATTTGATAATAACTTAACAAAAGAAATATACAAAAGAAATCAATTATTACAATTTATCATCCTTCATTTTAATTATTTCTCTATTTTACTTTTTGATATTAATCTCATTCTTAAAAGAAACATATATAACAAAAAAAACATATATCAAGATAATAATTTCTCTTAATTGACCATAACTTAACTCATTAATATAATTTGTAATAACTAATTAATTAATTAGAAAAATTTCAAATTGTTCTTCTTTTCAAGTTGATTTACTCTTCTATATAAGCGATTACCTTTTCATATTCTCATTTCTAAAAGAAACATATATAAGAACAATAATTTCTGTAAATTACACATTTAAAAATAATTATTATAATTTGACAATGACTTAACCAATTAACAACATAATTGACAGAAATTTTTTAAAATGTGTCTTTTCAATATTACTCTATTATACCACTCGATATTCTCCATCATAAAAAAACATATACAAAGACAAGTGATCATCTTTCATTTTAATCTTATATAATAAAGTAAGGTTCGTTTAACCACAAGCTGACACGTGTCATCCTTATTTTAACCTTCATTTTAACTATTTCTCTATTGTACCTTTTCATATTCTCATTTCTAAAATAAACATATATAAGAACAATAATTTTTAATAATTACACATTTAAAATCAATTATTACAATTTGACAATCTTATATAATAAAGGAAGGTTCGTTTAACCACAAGCTGACACGTGTCATCCTTCTTTTAACCTTCATTTTAACTATTTCTCTATTGTATATTTTCAAATTCTCATTTCTAAAATAAACATATATAAGAAACATAATTTCTATTAATTACACATTCAAAATCAATTATTACAATTTGACAATAATTTAACAAAATAAATATACAAAAGAATCAATTATTATAATTTGTCATCTTTTATTTTAATTATTTATCTATTTTACTTTTTGATATTCTCATTCTTAAAAAAAAAATATATATAACAAAAAGACATATACAAAGATAATAATTTGTTTTAATGACTATAACTTAACTCATTAATATAATTTGCAATAACTAATTAATTAATTATAAATTTTTCAAATTGTTCTTCTTTTCAAGTTGATTTCCTCTTCTATATAAGCGATTACCTTTTTATATTCTCATTTCTAAAAGAAACATTTATAAGAACAATAATTTCTATTAATTGTACATTTAAAAACAATTATTACAATTTGATAATAACTTAACCAATTAACAACATAATTGACAGTAATTTTTTAAAATGTGTCTTTCCAATATTATTCTATTATATCACTCGATATTCTCCATCATAAAAAAAACATATACAAAGACAAGTAATCATCCTTCATTTTAATTATTTCTCTATTTTAGTTTTTGATATTCTCATTCCTAAAAAAAACATATAACAAAAAAAATTTACAAAGATAATAATTTCTCTTGATTGACCATAACTTAACTCATTAATACAATTTGCAATAACTAATTAATTAATTAGAAAAATTTTAAATTTTTTTTCTTTTCACGTTGATTTCCTCTTCTATATAAGTGATGTAGTACGAGCATATAACCCCTAACAACTGTAGATAATTATTACAATGCANAATGTAAAATCACTTCTTTATAGTGCTATATATATATATATATATTAATTATTTTTTTTTCTTTTCAAGTTGATTTTCTCTCTTTTATATATGTGATGTAGTTTGGAACATAAAATCAATGACGAATGTAAGATCACTTCTTTAGTGTAATATATATATATATATATAGATTAATTTATTTAAATTAATTAATGTTTACCCCTAAAAATAATATTTTTTCCGTATGTCTTATTAATTTTATTAACTAAATATAACTATATATCAACAAAACAAATATATCTAGACTAATTTAAATGACATCACAATCTTATATAGTAAAGAAGACTTTCTCTTATATATAACTATTGTAGTTAGGAGTATATAGTCAATGACAAATGTAAGATCACTTCTTTATTTTCCCATCTTATGCTTTCAATGTAATGTAAAAAGCAAGGTAAGACTTTTTTATTGGACGATCTATATGAGTCTCTCCACTTCTTCTAAGATAACTCAACCAAAATTTAGAATATTTTTTTATTTAATCGTGTAATTTCATCATCAGAATTTCATCAAATTCATTTTTATAGAAGTGTTAATTAGTTTTGAAATATATAATAAGTTGTAATAACTTTGTGAAATATTGATAGAAATATAATTATTAGAAGACGATCCCAAAATACAAAAACTATTAAACTATATTATTTTTAAATAATTAAATAATAATGTAACTATCATTATTTACTTTAGTATATATATGAAGAAAATAGAAACATAATATATGTTGTAAATTATAAAATTGTTTTACTTAAGCGGAATGCTCAAACGACATCTACATAGATCAATCATTTTGATATATATTATTTATATAGTGTTGTATTATTTACTACATTTGTTTAAACTCACGCAATGCGGGAGGACTTCCCTCGTATATATATATATTTGTCTCTTACAATAATTTTGGTTGTACTGTTCATCACATGTTCGGGACTAACAGTGTAATGCAATGAATTAAAATTATCTAAAATAATTTAAAATATGTGCAGTTTATTAGATTATCAGAAATCGATTCACATAATTTTATAGAAATACTTTCGAGTGTTTGAATTGAAGTTCAGTTCAAATAAGTCGTCTTGAATAGACATCATTATATTATTCACATAATTTCTTGTTGTAGAACTCGAAAATGTTATATTATTGTTCTCGTTATTCCTAACATTATAACTATACAACAACATTAAAATCAAGGGTCCTAGACGATACTGTTAATTTATATTAAAAGAAACATAGAATATTCTATGGCATTATATTACATTTGATTATTAAAAATTAAAACAAATAAACATGATGCTCTATTCATTTGTCAGTTTAACGTCAAGTTCAAACAGGAAAATATGACTTCATTAGCTAAAGCAGTCTTTTTATATATTTACTTTTTTCGGCTTTCACAATTGGTTGGGTTAGGTTTGGTGCATAATTGTTTTCTATACGGGCCTTAATATATGGGCCTTAAGCAGCCCATTAGATTTGATTAGCAAAAAAATGTAACGGCAAAATAAAGTGAAATTGAACGGACGGCGAAAAACCCTAACAAAGACGTTCTCACCGGCGAAAATGCGAGCTCCGATCTCCGGATTTGTCTCGAGATCTCTCGGTTTACTCCACCGTACGAAGCCTTTATCCGCCGGTACTCGTCACCTATGCGCAGTCGGTTCTCCTGAGGCTCGGACGCAGAAGCTCGAGCGAATCGCTGACGATTTGCTAAAATTGAACAGGATTGAGCTTTATGATTACTCAATCCTCTTCAGCCATAAACTAGGTCTCCATCGCTACGGTTCTGCCGTAGCTGTTGCCGGATCTGGTGGTGATGCCGACGTATCAGGTTCTGCGGATACCAAAACGGCGGAGAAGACTGCTTTTGATGTGAAGCTTGAGAAATTTGAAGCGGCTTCAAAGATTAAAGTGATAAAAGAGATCAGAGCTTTCACGGATCTGGGATTGAAAGAAGCTAAGGATTTGGTTGAGAAAGCTCCAGTGATTTTGAAGAAAGGTATTACTAAAGAAGAAGCTGAGAAGATCGTGGAGAAACTCAAAGCGGTAGGTGCTATAGTATCTTTGGAATGAAAAACAGAAACAAAAATTCTGAGATTGGGATCAAAATAAGTATTTGAATATTTCGAAATCAAACAATCTGAAAGTTCTTGAGAATGATGAATATTGTTTTTACAATATAGCTCTGTTTTGTTTTGCTTCTTCTTGAATGCTTAGTGTTTATACCCTCAGAACTGAAATGCCACTTCTATCAGGTAGTAACTTCTTCATGTAATACTTTGATTTTCTAGAAAGATTGATTCTTTGTCTTCTGGTCTCTGGTATTATCTCGATTGGACATTCTTGAAACCCTCGTCTCACAAACCAATCTGCTGTTCGGGTTGTGAGTAGGAATAGCCTTTCTAGCCCGAGAGACGAAGCTTTCTTCTCTATGTAATCTGCAGAAAAGAATTGTGTGGTGGTATTGAGGTGAGGTTCTCTAGCTTGCTCTGCAAACATAACAGAAAGGGTCTGAGTTTATTTACCGAGCAATTTATCGCCTTGGCCTTGACCGCGACAATCTGATGCAACCGCGATTGCAGCAACTTCTCCACATTTGTCTTCAAAGTATGGAAACAAAGCCGCACAAGCGATGATCTGACCTTCCCTTTCCACAACTACAAACGAATCCAAGGCTCGCAGTAACTGCAGTCAAAGATCAAACCATTATCAGTGTTTTAAACCGATGAAACAATGAGATGTGGAAGATAGTAAGGCTTTAACCTCCTCATCCGTTCTGCGAACTAAAATCCCTGATTCCTCCAAGGGTTTGATTATATGTCTAATTCCTGCAAGATCTTCCACTTTGGCATCTCGAGTTCCCTCGTAAACATCACTGCTCGTAATGGGAAATAAAGAATTGTAAGAATGCTAAACCAGGCTGATATGCGAATGAAGACAGAGAATGCATATACCTAGCAACCATGGTCCCCATTCCATCTCTTTTGAAAAGCTCCAACAATAGAACTCCACTAATAGTACCATCCAACAAGTGAACTCTTTTGACTCCACCCTTCATAAGGCAAGCAAAACAAATGATTTCATTTAAATGGTGTTATGGTGTCAAATAGAATCAAGACCAAGGTTTCAAAAACAGTTAAACACTCACTCTGCAGACAAATGCCGCAGCAGCCAATTCAGAAAGATAACCGTTTAGGCGGCTTAGTCTTTCCTCACCACCAATAGCAAAACCTTGCTCACCGGACCACAATCCGTTACCATTGTCAAAACCAACACCATTCTGAAAGACCGGAGTGTGGTTTCCGTTTCCCAAAAATGCTGCTCTCCCGTTTTGAGGAGAAGTAATCTTACCATTGGTGTTGTTAAGAGGTTCAGTATAGGCAATACTTCCATCTCCAACGGCTTTCACGTAATTTGCAGCTATGTCGCTTTGTTGTGCCCGTTTTCTCACTAACATATCTGCTTCTTGAAGTGTCAAGAAACGAGTAAGATGTCCACTCTCATCAAGAATTGGACCGTCCATAATGCAAATAAGCTTATCTGCTCCTATAGCTAAAGCACAAGCTGTAGCAACCTCATAGGTACTGAAGAAGTAAAGTAAAGTGAGAAAATTATAATCTTTTTAAGGTTAATGGAAGCATTCTCAGAAGAAGGGCGAGCATACTTGCAATTCAAGACTTCTCCGGAGCTAGAGTGGCCCAAATTCCTCAACAAAACTACAGAACCACCGTCAAGCCTCTCACAAATCCTATCTACATCTATCTTCTTCACTTCACCTGTCGCTCCAAAATCAACACCATCAACAACACCTCTTCTCTGCCACAACAAGACCCAAGATAATCGGTCATACAGAATGAATATCATAAGACTCAAAGTCATATGAGTACGATGAGAGTGGAAAATCTCACTTTTGCTGCGAAGAAGTTACCGCTATCAACCCTAACACCTATATCATGTAAACGACTACGATCACCGTGCCTACGGATATTACAAATAGAAGGTCCAGGAGATAGTTTGGCCTCAAGCATCACTGATATTGCTCCTGCAGCTTCTTTGGCAGCCTGCAAAGATGCTGCATCTGTCACTCTGTATCGTCCCACATATGTAGCATCGCGTCCTGCAACTCACACACCTTTAGACTCGTTGGTGACGAAACAATTACTTGACCCTAGCAAGGATTATAGCCTGGAATCTAACATCGTGACACAAAAAAGAGGCAAGGTTCATTTATTTTCTGACCTCTCTCACAAAGAAGCTGGTCGATTTGCTCTTGAGTTCCAGGAACTAGAACAAACCTTATTCCCAGATGATGAAGAAACGCTATGTCCTGCACACATAGCAAATCACTTCACCTTTTATTCAAATACGAGAACTGAAAACTTAAGCACATTGCAAAGAAAAGATCATAGCATAGCAACTAAAAACCTACGGTAATATAGAACTCGTAATGTTATAAATTTGAACCTAAACAACTACGCAGTAACATTTTACCAGCCATACGCAGAGTGATCACCAAGAAAAACGTCGACTTTGAGGAGCAAATTAAAAACAATAACAGCTCTCAGTGAGACGAACAATCGAACAATTTGCGTGCTTCTTTCTCATAAATAAAAGAATGAGACAAAGAGGGTGAAAAACGGTACCTTCAAAACGGGATCACAGTAAGGGCCGGAGATGATCTCGCCGGAGATAATAACGACGAATGTGCAGCCACGGTGAGCCCATAGATAAGGCCAGGCTTCACGAAACCAACGCACAAACTCTTTGTCGTCCACTGGATGCTCAGCTTCCACATCTCCGCCTGCATTCACCGCGTAGTCAAACATATTGCATTTCGCCGCCGTTACAGAACTTACCGGTTTAAACCATGGACAGCTAAACCGGAATCGAGGGTTTAGATTATTATTTGGCTTGAATGATGAAAAATACGTCTTTGATTGGCGAAATTGGAAAGGAACATTATAGCTTGCAGAAGTAGAAGAACCCAACAAAGCTCCTTGCTCCATCATCTCTACTATTCCGTGTGGCTGTGTGAGAATTTAAAACTAAAGTCCTAATTTTTAATAAAACCGGCAAGAGGCGGCGGTATACAGTCGGGGACGGCGGCGGAGGTGCCGTAGTGGGACCCACCGTCAGTAGGGTTTTTATTAACAGTTTATTTTTCAACTTCTTTATCTTCTTCGTCTTATTCTCGATTTGACGGCACTCTTTGAATGTCTGGTCGTCAGAGCTTATGCTGTGTCCTCACGTGGAGTCAACGTTGTTCGGTTCTTCGGTCAACAAAATCAACGAAGTTAACCGGTCCGGTCATTCTCTCCCGAACAAAAACCAATCTCTGTCTGCATCGGTGGTCTAAAGTCGCGTACTTATTAAAGTGGGCTATTTTAGGAATATTTTGGAATATTTACTAGCCCAAGCCCATATAAGTTATGACCATCTTAATTTGGCAAGCCTTTTATATTATGGAGAAAGCTGATTAGGGAAAATGTATGTTTTCACTTTTTATAGTATGTTTTCACTTTTATAGTATGTTTTCACTTTTTAATTAGGGAAAATGTGAAAAGTTTACAAAATTACCTATTTAGGCTAGATTTTTTCAAAAACAGTGTAATATAGTGAACGATAAAAATCACTTTAGTGAACGATAATATAGTGAACTGAAACATCACTTTTGTACATCATTTTGGTTTTTCGGTCACAAAACTTCTAATTTTGGCAAGTAAAAAGTGTCAAATTGGGAGAAAACCATAATCGCCTAAGAAATGTATAGGTTTAGACTTAGAACTTTTTAGTTATTAAATAAACAAAACAAAAAATTGTCAAATTTCAAGCGCCACAATTTGAGTACGTAACCAAATTGACATCAAACTTGAAAAAGTGGGAAAAAAATAAGCTAGAGAGAGAAAAAAAAGAAAGGAATATCTTCTGCTTATCCGAATATATTCAAAGTAATATTCCCACAAGATACTCCTTCGCATACGTTCCCACATACTTAAGAACGTATGCATGATTTTTGATCTGTGCAAACTAATATCATAAACGAAGATCGTTAAAGTGTCCTAACGCTAAATCTTAACCAAAATTCGTAATTAATAAAAGTCTTATTTTAGTTCGAGTTCTCCTATTTAGTTTCCCATTTAGTTATGTAGGAAGTAGGATTATAGTAAACAAAACCGAATCAAATAATACACAAGATCTTGTGAAATATAAATTTTGATTTCAGAATTATAATATTTTTTTCTTGAAATGTAAATCCAAACATAAACTAGAACTGAAAAATTCAATTCGTAGTCAGTATTTTTTCTATACAAATACGAAAACCGACCAAATAAAAAACCATATAAACATCACCACTTTTTAGTGAAAGAAGATTAAAATGCATTTAATATGCAACAATCCTCATGCCTTTTACCAGTATTTTCTATACAAACCGACCAAATGCTTTAAAAAAAAAAATTGATTTCATCTGAATATTTTTTTAATATGTCAACTGGAAATTTTATATGTTTTACGTTATTATTTTCGCAGAAAAAATTCTCTATTTTACTCTAGGCGCGAAATATAATAATACCAATATAAAATTTGTTAATCGAATTTGATGTGTTTTTTTTTCCATATTCCTCGTACAAGAAAACACTATAAATGCTTTATTTTAAACTTTTCGCCAAAATAGAAATAAATAAGAAATAAGGGGGTCCTACCAATAAACAAACAAAGTTTGTGGTCCCAATTTGAAATATATATAAAAATTATCAGCTTCTCGTGGCTTCAGTGCTGCCATCATCGTCGTCTACTATTTTTCTTTTCTTTCTTTCTTTCTCGATTTCATACCAAAACAAGAACTCTCTGTTTTTTACAAAAATAAAAAACGAAACCTTGAGATTTTTGATTGACTTTTTGTTTTCTCTCTTTTGCTCGTGGTGACCTTAAAAGATTTATAATACCGTTGAGAAAAATTCACGTCGGCAACGAAGATCCAGGTAAAAAAAAAAGTCTCACCTTTTCTCTCCTAATTTCCTCTTATATTCACGAAATCGATTAAAATATCTCCTAATTTCTTAAATCTTTTGAGATCGGAAGAACAATTTTTCTTTCGAAATTCAGGTAAATTTCTTAAATCTTCTCCAACCCCATTACGGATTGAAGCTTATTTTTGATTTTAATAAAGGACGATGCTTTATGTAATGAATGAGCTGAATCTGCACATTAATATCGATACTTTCGTTTTCCAAAAGAAACAAAGGTTTAGCAGAAATGTCCAAATTTGAATCTTTGATTCCTAACTTCTGGGAATGTTTCATCTTGAGTTAGATTTAGATCTGTTTGATTGATATGTTTCTGTGATGGTTTGGTTTTGTTATGCGTAGAGAAAAATGGGTGGTGAGGCAGAGATCAAGGAACATTTACAGCCCAAAGGTTCATCTGAAACAATGGAGAAGAAACATAATGTGAAAGGGAAGAGATTATGGCAGAAAGTGAAGTATCAATTGGTGGAGTATCACTCATTGCCTGCTTATTTAAGAGACAATGAGTACATCATTGGTCATTATCGATCCGAATGGCCAATCAAACAGATCCTTCTCAGCATCTTTACCATCCATAATGAGACCTTGAATGTTTGGACGTAAGTATTGAATCCAAGCTTCTTGATTCATCCGTGTTTAAGATCAAGAAACCTTGAATGTGTTGTGTGTGTGCTCTTTGGGATATGCAGGCACTTGATTGGGTTTTTCCTGTTTCTAGCGCTCACCATATACACAGCAACCAAAGTACCGAGCGTTGTGGATCTTCACTCTCTTCAACACCGATTACCAGATGTTTTGAGAAAAACAGATCTTCACAAACTTCACTCTGAGCTCATGTCTCGCCTTCCTTCTAGTCCATCTAGTTGGCATGTAATGGACCTTCTTTATAACTGTTTGCCTGAAAGATTCTCTCATGGCAACTACACCGACATGTGTGTTCTGGTAAAAAGACCAATCTTTCTCTCTGTTCCCACACTTCTTCTGTTTCAAAATGTTGCCAAGTTCATATCTTTTTATTCTTGTTCTGTAATTATATTGCAGCATTCGGTGAGGGAAGATCTTGCAAACATGATAGCTCCTTTAATCTTCCGGCCAATTACCCGATGGCCGTTCTATGCATTTTTAGGTGGTGCAATGTTCTGTCTATTAGCAAGCAGCACGTGCCACCTCCTCTCATGTCACTCCGAGCGAGTCTCCTACATAATGCTTAGGCTTGATTACGCCGGAATCGCAGCTCTAATAGCTACTTCCTTCTACCCTCCAGTCTATTACTCCTTCATGTGTGATCCTTTCTTCTGCAACCTCTACTTAGGATTCATAACCATCTTAGGAATCGCCACCGTGCTTGTCTCTCTCCTCCCGGTTTTCCAGAGCCCGGAGTTTCGAGTCGTGAGGGCCTCTCTGTTTTTTGGAATGGGGTTCTCTGGGGCAGCTCCGATTCTACATAAGCTGATCATCTTTTGGGACCAACCTGAAGCGCTTCACACGACAGGTTATGAGATTTTGATGGGTTTGCTTTACGGGTTAGGAGCTTTGGTTTATGCAACTAGGATCCCAGAGAGATGGATGCCGGGAAAATTCGATATAGCTGGGCATAGCCATCAGTTGTTTCATGTTCTGGTGGTTGCAGGTGCGTTCACACACTATAGAGCTGGGCTTGTGTATCTTAAGTGGAGAGACATTGAAGGATGCTCATGAAGATGAAGGAAAATTAGATGGAATCTTTGATGTTCTGAATCTTGTTTGTTGCTTCATATAGAAGTTGGACTATAGAAAGTGTATGTGTAATCGAATGATTAATCTTCTCAGCCCTCTTTTGCAGCCTTCACCGCTCGATTAATCAAAAGATATATCTGAGAAGTTGGAGAACTTGAAATCGAAATCTAAAATATAGAATAGAAGATAAGAGCTACGGGTTCAACAAGATATAGGGAATATTATTTCCAATGTAATCAAGGCTCTTGAGTTTGATTCAGGGCGATTTATCTCTGCGTTTGACTTCCACAGCCATCAACGGAGAAAAGCCACCGGTCACAGAAACGATAGCGTTTTTGATGTTTCCTAATTAGTAATTCAATTATCCCTAGTCTCTACTGTATTCACTATAAATACTGTACATTATATATCCTATACTAAAAGGTCATAATCGTGTTAGATTAGAGGATTATGGTGGAAAGATTGAGGTTTTGTGGGATAGGAATATGCATGAGGAGAAGATGGTTTGGTGTGCTGAGATTGTGTTCGAAAAGCGCAATGAACATAAGATCTATGGTAAGGTTGACTAGTGTAATGTCGTGCTTACTACTGTCCCCATATCATAGATTCTATAAAATGTAAATATACAACAATTTGCGAAGAAATAAAACAAAGATATTATTAAAATCATAGTTCTTGAAACTATGAAACACAAAACCAAGAAAAAAAAAAAGAACACATGATAAAATTCTTTAATGACGCATAAATAATTGCTACTGATCTTCCTATTTCAGTAATGGACCAACCAAATCTTATTATTCTGTAAAGTCTAAAGATGCAATACTGATCTTTATTTGATTTTTTTTCCAACCTAAACCTCTCAATCAACGAACAAGTTTAGTCATAATGGGCCTAGGCCTGCAAAAAGCCTGTAAATCTTCAATCTTACGCATAGTAAGCCCATTAGTAACTCTCATATCAATCTCTTCACCTTTCACTTTCTCCCACTCAAAACACTGAATCAACGATCCCAACGCCAACGTCACAATCCTCTGCCCTAAACCGGCACCGGGACAAATTCTCCGGCCAATTCCAAACGGAATCAACGTGTGAATATAATGCTCTTTACCATATCCATTGTTACTAAACCGGTCCGGTTCAAAAATCTCTGGATCGTCCCAAATCTTTGGATCTCTCTGTATCGCCCAAGCGTTAACCACCACGATCGTGTCTTTCGGTACATCGTAACCGCCGATTTTGATGTCTTTCGACGCCGAGCGAGGCATTAGAAGCGGCGACACCGGGAATAATCTTGATGTTTCGGAGACTATGTTTTGGAGATAAGGGAGAACGGCGATGTCTAGTTCGTCGACTAAACGGTCTTCACCGATCTGATCGTCGATCTCTGATTTTGCTTTCTCTAATACTTTTGGATGTTTTAGCACATTCGTCATCGCCCACTCGATTGCTACGGCGGTTGTCTCCGTCCCGGCGTTTAGCATTCCCTTTGTGATTTTTAAATTCATTTATGTCAATTTCATAATTTAAATTAGTATAATATTTGATGTCAAAAAAAAAAAATACTTTAATATTTTAAAGGTGTTTAGGGTTTAGAATTTCTTAAAATCAATGGGAGGATGAATGATATAAAGTCACGATTAGACAATATATATAACTTGTAAAATTGTTCACAAAAAAAAAAAAAAAACTTGTAAAATTGAGCTTTTTTGTCTGAGTGAACAAACGTTATCTTAGAGTGATCTCACATAACAGGTATCATGCTATTTTTGTGTCTTATCAAATACCATGTTCATCCGTTAGTCCGCTAAATATTTGTATAAATATCAAATTTTTAGCAAATATATTCAATTACATAAATATCAACAAATATATATTTGAAGTATGTGTAGTAAATAATGTGTTTTATTTTCACCCAAATTCTTACCGATACTTTTTTGTTAGCTTCCAATAACAATCGAAACATTTGTCGTTTTACGTAATTAAATCCTTTGTATCTTGTCAATTCGCAAATTCTGAAATTAGCCCAAAGTTTAAAAGTGTTCAATGAATTAAAAAGAAAAAAAAAAATCCCTAAATAGATAATCTTTTTTTAGTTTTCAATATGATTAAATAACTTAAAGCAGAATTAATATGGAGATTAATTTACTTACCATCATAAGGCCTTTGATGATAACGTCAGTGTAATACTCTGGTTCTTGTTGTTGGAGGGAGAGCAAATGACTTACCATTGTGTTCCCCTCCTTATCTCTCTTACAATCATCGAGCAAACGCTGCAAAAACGCATCCACGGCTTTGCCAGTAGCCTTAACTTTCGTCTCGTACTTGTTTCCGAACAGTTTCAGCACCGGCAAATAATCACCAGCGTGACTCGCGCCAGCTGCTGCAGCTATATCAGACACGAGCTTCTTATACAACAATGCTTCTTCTTCTTTCTCTTTGGAAACATCATCATTTCCGTAGTATATTTTTCCTGTGACCATTCTAACAATGTTGTTGAACGCTAGGTCGGAAAGAAGCGGTCTTAGGTTTACAAGAGTGAAACCATTGTTGTTGGCCTTAGTGTCACGTGAGAGGCGCGTGAGCATCCGCAAGATTTCGTCTTTGCGGATGTGGAGGAAGTTGTTGAGGCGTTGGTTTGAGAGGATTTCGACCGTGCAGATTCGACGGAGATTACGCCAGTGGTCGCCGTAAGGTGAAGTGCCGACGGTGGTACCGTTATAATTGATGTATTTGACCACCATGTTGAGAGGTCGGTTTGTTAAAATGATATCGTTTTGGCCCGTGAATGATTCTTGGACGAGGGAAGAGGAACTTATGACCACAATGCGGCGGGAGCCAAAACGGAGGGAGAAGATTGGGCCGTACTTTTGGGACAAGTTATGGTAGAGTTGGTGAATAGGTGGTTTAAGGAGATGGAGATGGCCGACGACGGGAAGAGACCGTGGCGACGGAGGGAGGTTATAACTTTGCCTGATGAGTTTGTAACCCAAAAGAAGGAATAAGAGAGGGAGAACAATGAAGTAAAACATTCTTCTTTGTATTTGTGTTGTTAGTTCGTATGGTGGGTGGTTATTAGCTTAGTTTATATAGAAAAATGTAACTTGGTTAAATAATAATTTGTAAAGTTTTTTTCCCAAATGCTAATTGAAATTGATTCCCAAAGATAGCTGAATCGGATAAGACATGTGCGACTTCATAGTTCATATCGATGATATAATTCGAGTTATGGAAAGAACATATCAACATGCAACTCGCCTCCACCACATGTTTAGAACTCGCCAAACTTTTGCAGGTTCACGAGTGGTTTCACGTGCTATAATTTATGTCGGCCGTCTCCTGGCCCAGGATATGCATTTGCTATTGGTTCCAAGTAAATTTCCAAAATTTACTTACGTTAAAAGGGCCCAATATCTGTAAAAGATTCTAATATTTTTTTTATTTTACCAAATGTCCAAAAATATATCGAGACGGGTCTGTCTATGAACGTAAATAGCATGCACAAGGGATTCTTTTCATGAGGTATATCCACAAGCCACATGTCGAGTTGTGATTCATCGATTTCGATCGCTGAAATATATTTTCATGAATATAATTTAATTAGTGCAAATACATTTGGTTTATAAAAATTTATTAGTGTTTTCCTTTTTAAGTCCAACCAAAATAACAACTAATAGTGGGTTAAATATTTGTAATTAGAAAATTGTGTAAATTTTATACTTTTTACCTATAAGGAATGTCCAAATATATTATAACAAGGGACTATATGTTGTATACATGTTATTTTATATTATCTACCACGTTACTCATATAATAGCTTTGTATATGCAAAAATGATGACATAAATAATTGTGTGCAATGTATATATATATATATATATATATATATAAATGTTATAGATAAACTTTCAGATGAATTTTTCAAAATTATAGATCACATTAAAGTTCTTGGATCATTGGATCCTAAGTCTTGGCCAAGAGTTCCAAGAAATTTAAAGGTGTGATAGACTATAGAACAGTACACGAGAGAGAATCAAAACACATGAGTACAACTGGAGTTTGGGTCACAAATTTGAAATCTTAAAACTAATTAATATGGACCCTAAAGCCTTAAAGTGTTGGTGGAAGTAGAAAACTCATGTGTCACTTAAGCCCAAATCACCTGGTTTAGCGATACTGGCTTCTGATGTCTAACAAACTATAACAGTACGTTGTTAATTACATTAAATAGTTCCATGTAAATAAATCAAGAAAGTTTCCCAATGAAATAATCAGTAAGAAATTATTTTTCTGTAAATTTTTTTTTTAAATGATCTTTATCCTTTCAATATCTTTTACCATTATGGTTCAGATTTAAAATGGAAATAACTATTTAGATTTTTATCTATAATATAGAGATAACTCTAATTAGCGGAAAATTCCAAACAATTATCTTGTATATACCAAACTTTATTCATTATTCTAAAATTAGTATATATATATATAAAAATAACATATGATAAAGCAACTTATTATGACAAAATTAATTTAGTGTGTTAAAATTTATCAGAATCTAATATTAATATTTTTCTCTTAAATTTCTGAATTTGATTCTATAAAAATAATGATCCAATCCTATCCATTCATAACCTTACTTCAAAGTCTAACACTTTCCAATTTTACATCAGGAGAAAAAACTAAAAAGGTTGCATTTTTTGTGTTAGAATTATCTTAATTTCCATATTCTTACCATACTATTGACTAAATCACATCACATTTATGCCAATGAACCCTAAATCAGAAAAGATCAATTCTTTACTTAATAACCCCAACTGATTTCATAGTTTTAATGAAATTTATCATTTTTCAGATTTTTTCAAATTCTCAATCTCATCATCTCCGATGGGAAAACACGGCGGCGCAAATACCAGAACCGCAGTATTTTTATCAGACGGTGTTATCTTCCTCGCCGGAGCTTTCACGTCTCTTACTCTCATCTGGTCTTACTTCTTAATTTTTCCACCTTCTTCAAATATCACCCTCACCGGTTTAGTTCACGACAGCGAACCGGTTAAATGTTCCGGTTTAGACATGCAATTCGACCCGCCGGAGCCCAGTTTTTACGACGATCCGGAACTAAGCTACTCGATCGAGAAATCGATCACAAATTGGGACGAGAAAAGGCACCAATGGCTTGAATCTCACCCGTCATTCAAACCCGGTTCAGAAAACCGGATCGTTATGGTAACCGGTTCACAATCCTCGCCGTGTAAAAACCCAATCGGAGATCATTTATTACTCCGATGCTTCAAAAACAAAGTCGATTACGCTCGAATCCATGGACACGACATCTTCTACAGCAATTCTCTTCTTCATCCGAAGATGAATTCGTATTGGGCGAAACTTCCGGTGGTTAAAGCGGCGATGCTTGCTCACCCAGAGGCGGAGTGGATTTGGTGGGTTGATTCCGACGCTATTTTCACCGACATGGAATTTAAACCGCCGCTTCACCGTTACCGTCAACATAACCTCGTCGTTCACGGTTGGCCAAATATAATCTACGATAAACAGAGTTGGACGGCGTTAAATGCCGGCGTTTTCTTAATCAGGAATTGTCAATGGTCAATGGATTTAATTGATACGTGGAAGAGTATGGGACCGGTGAGTCCAGATTACAAAAAGTGGGGTCCGATCCAACGGTCTATATTCAAAGATAAGTTGTTTTCAGAGTCAGATGATCAGACGGCTCTGATTTATTTACTGTATCAACATAAAGAGTTGTATTATCCTAAGATATACCTCGAAGCAGAGTACTATTTCCAAGGGTATTGGATTGGTGTAGTCGGAGGTTTCGCTAACGTGACGGAGCGGTATCTTGAAATGGAACGAGAAGACGACACGTTGCGTAGACGTCACGCGGAGAAAGTGAGCGAACGATACGGTGCGATTAGAGAAGAGAGGTTTTTGAAAGGCGAGTTTGGTGGAAGAGGTAGTCGCAGACGCGCGTTTGTAACGCATTTTACGGGATGTCAACCTTGTAGTGGAGACCATAATCCCATTTACGATGGTGACACGTGTTGGAATGAGATGATCAGAGCCCTTAATTTTGCTGATAATCAGGTGATGCGCGTCTATGGTTACGTGCATTCTGATTTTAGTAAGACATCTCCGCTTCAACCTCTGCCGTTCGATTTTCCCAATGATCCATGGTAATTTTTTCTTATTATGTTGACTTTGAATTCTTAAGTACTTTGATACATAATAATCTTATTAGGAAATGTCATATGATAAATTAAGTAGACAGACACAAAGGAGGAGAAAAACAAATGTCATTCACTTTGTGTTGTATATATGGACATGGGAAAGACGAAAATAAAACTTAAAAAAGGAATTGGTTATACAGATTTTTGTCCATTTCTCATTTCATGATACAACCAACGGTCTTGCATTTGGTTGAAACACATTATATAGCACTCTGTTTTTGCAACATATCCTGACCAGTTACAAAGGAAAAATGTATTTTATTTGGTTTGAATCCAGACGATGATATAGCAAATAGATTAATACAAACCACGAAACTATATCTTCTTCTACTCAATTATCCACAATTATGAACCATCATATCCATGGTCACATACTCACATTCATCATTATTGGTTTGGTGATGTACATATCTAGATATTGGTTATAATATTATATTTATCTTTCTTATAATGCCAACTAATGAATATATTTAAGTGAGAAGACTAATTCATCTATGAAAATAACTTCGAATCTTAGATTATAACAAGCAATACCACACTAACAATTTCCTTTCACTTTTTACAACAATTGACATTAATAACTAACTTAAAACACCCATGCATGACAAGTATTTCACATTTTTGGTTGATTCTTGTTTACATAATGTTTACATAAGACAACCAACCACTCGATCTGTATCACACATATATAATATACACCAATTGTAAATCGAAATCCAGATTTAACCCATGATACATAAAAAAAATAAAAAATTATTGGAGAGTAGAAGTATATTTGACAACACCGTAACTCTTACTCCTTCGAAGCATCTTGTGAGTACTCCCAAAACTAACCAAAGGACTTGTCTCATCAATTCTCTCAAACTCATGATGACCACCACAACTTCTCGAACTCTTAACCTTTCGCAATTTCGGTGGTCCATGCCGTGCATCAACAGTCATATTTCTAGCTGATGCGGCTCTTACAAGCTCAGCCACACGAGTCTCTTCGGCTCTCACGAAATATTGTGAGTGACTAGCGCTGAAACTTCGCGGAAGAGCACGTACGTGGCAGACCGGTATCCCAAAACCCATGCCGCTGCCAAGAAGGTCATGGGAAGACAATTGATTCATGCTTCGTAAATAAAAATCCCTAGCTTTCACCAGCATGTTTATGGGAACCTTCATGTACTTGCTTAGCTTCGTCTCCTTTTTCTTGCTCATTTTATCTTTATCACAAAGTGAGAAGAGAATCTAATTAAGAGGCTGAACATTTAACAAGGTTTTGCGATTATATATATTTACATACACCCACAATGACAATTATATAATGGATAAAATTGTCAAAAGATTTGTGGCATTTGCGTACGGAGATGCATCATTGTATTCAATAAGGAAATGACAATATTTTTTTTGCTGTTGATTACTATTATATAGAAGTAGACGTTGAGTGCTTGATGGAATCCACACTAAACAAAAGATAAAATTTGATTTTTGATAACAAAATAAAATTATGCTACTCTCAAACGTGGAGCATAATTAATTGTAACACCTAATTATGAGACCCATTGTATGATATATTTATCCAATATGCTAAAAAATGTAAAGTCAACAGTTGACTTCAAAACTTGAAAAATAGGAGATGTGTCTGAACACTATCCAATGAAATGAATTAAAATACGACGAATTTTAAGAAAAATAATTGGCAAATTGCAATAAATAAGAGGACAATATACTTGGCTAATCGTGTGTTTTTTCCAACTGAATAAGAGCCCAATAATTGTAATGTTACTATATATTAATTATTGAAGAGGATGATGGGCCTCAGTATATTTCAGCCTGTACGTCTAGTCTAGCTTCAATTTTAGTGAGAGGCCTTTGTGTTGTGGTCCGCAATTAACCGAAGAAATTATACCATTTTTTCATTCAGAAACAGAGCATATAACTCCGAGTATGGACTTATTTTCTTAAATGGTTGCACATGTTTTCCCCCATTCTTTATTTAGTTTTGACCATAGTACTTCTAGAAATCAATTAATAATTACTTGCTATAAAAAGTAAATCTAATAATAGATTTAGATTCAGATTCAGATTCAAATCCGAAGGCTATTGATACTAATCTTCTCATCGTTACAAATAACAAAACGTCACGTGGACGGCTTCTTTATTATAATATTGGGAAGTATTCAGTTTGATTATAGAACGTTCCTTTTAAGATCAGAAAGTTAGAAAACTATAAAATCAATAAAATATTTAGAACACGCACGTTGAAATTTCCCCTTTTCTTAACCTATGATTCTCATAAACAAAACCCACTAATAAATAAAATAAAACAATGTTCTCATATAAGTCAAATCATTAATCAGAGTCAAAAACCAAAGGCTTGACCCGCGTTATAAATGTGGCATATATATCAGAACACTTAACTCCACATCCCAAGAAGTTTCTTAAGCGATATCTCAAGTCTCAATGGAAGCAACATCACAGCCTTTTTTGTCTCAAAGTTACCTTAATGCTCAAGAAACTGCGACAAGGGCAACCAAAAATTACCTAACTTCGCTCCATTCAACCCGAAAACAACCTTCAAAGCCCTTAAAGAGGCGTGCAACATCATCATCATCCCCTTTGAATCCAATGCATCCCCATGTCTACCGGGTGGAGCCAGTAAACTTCAAAGAGTTGGTCCAGAGGCTAACCGGTGCACCTGAGCCCGAGGCTGAGCAGGCTAAACCGCTCAAGAGTTTGGATGATGCAGCAAAAAAACAGAGTTCTTCTTCATTTGCGTTTGATCCGTCATCTTCTTGGGGAGATTTCTTATTTCAAAAACCTTCAAATCTTTCCAGATGGTAGCTTATAACATTTTACTCTTTCGAAATGCTTCCTTTGATTGAAATGTATGCTTGACATTCTTGTACTTCTTTTTAGCTTTTTAATAAACCATAAAAATGTAATCAACAAAGAATTAATTTTTTATGCCATTTATTTTGTTGTAAACCAACTCTTCCGCAAATTTTCCAGAGATTAACGCATCTTTAAAATGAATTACTCCCTCTGTATCAATTTAATTGTTGTTTATTTTTTTTTTTAATTTTTTTTTTTGTTTGTTTTTAATTTCCAATGCAAAATTAGCTATTTTTTTATTTGTTTTAACCATTTGTATTCTGCTATTTGTTTTCTTATTGGTAGAATAGTTTTTAGTTATATAAAAAATAATTTTTTAAATTTAAAAAAACAATAAATTAAATATTTTCTTTATCTATGTGCAAAAAATTTAAACAACATTTAAATCGAAACTATCTCACATTTTTCAGTTAATTCAACTTCTTTTTCACTTATTCCCTTCTACCATTTTTTCATGTATTAAAGGTTCACGCCATATAAACATAAATGTGGGAATATTTCGACACTTTCGTAAAAAGAATAAATTGAATTAATCAATGATTCTATATACACATGTGTACCATGTGAGAATAATTTGATATTCTCAACAGTTGGAATAATTAACATATATATAGCTAAAGGTTATTTTTCTTCTGTGTATAGACATAATCAAGATGAGCGGTCAATGCTCTTCTCGCCAAGCAATCTTTGTCGTTTTCTTTATCGCAGCTCTCTCCCGCCACATCATGTAATTTTGATTCTATCATTTCCTGAAACACAATGAAACATAAATTACAAACGAAAATATGTAATTTACTACGAATGAATGATGAATCTACATAACAATACAACATGTATGCGTATGTGTACGTATATATGACTAACCAGACTAAGTGTATCCGCCGGAGAGGTTGTGAAGGAGGCGAAGTAGGCCGGTTCAGGGCGGGCGGTGCACGTTAGCATGGCGGTGCAAAGGAGGAGAGCTATCGTGAGCAAAGTAGAGATATTTTCCATTTTAATTTGTGATTATAGATTAATTATGGATATTGAAACCAATGACCAAACCTCCTTTTTATATAGAGTCAATCTTGGTCAACTCTTTCCTTAATCTAGTTCTTATTTTAAGAACAAAAAAATTAGAGTGTTTTGTTCTTATCTATTCTTTTGTCAATGTTCTTATCTATTAAAAATATAGTTACAGAAAGTAAAAGATGCATATGATATATATATATATATATATATATATATAAATTTTAACTGTATAAATATTTCTCATTTAAATCCATAATAAGATAATCTCATTGCTAAATTTAAAACTTTTTTATATTGAAAATATCTAGAAGTATATTTATAGGGAAGTTAGTTTTGCATTTTGGCATAATTTGCCACTACTGATATTAAGTGGGTAAAGGAGATTGTGGTTGGACCAAAACGAAGCCCCAAGAAAATATAATAAAATAATATTTGGCATTGCTTAGTTTATCGAAAATATTGACCTTTACGTGTAACGTACTAACGTCAGATAATAGTCAACAGTGTTTTAGTTTGGGCCAAATGTACCAATTTAAAGGCCCAATTCAATTTAGGAAACACGATTTACGAACTTAAAACTCACAGGTGTTCCATTTTCTTTACTTGTTTCAAATCACTCTATTTTTATTTGTAAAAACACAATAATCTATTAGCTAAAATTCAGAACCTGAAATAATATATTTGTTTTTTCTAGGGCCAATGCGCAATTCAGCCATGATGGAGGTACAGTCGGAGAAAGAAAAAAACCTAAAACACAGTTTAACCCGGATTTAGTTGGAAGATACGCACAAAACTATTTTTCTTAGTGTATATATAAAATAGTTATGAACTTATGATATATCATTGATTCATGTCATCAGTACAACTATCATATATGCATCCCCACCACTATATAATGTTAATTTCACGAGAACCAATCGACTTTTAAAGTTGCAAAGCAATTTTTTTCCAAACTCGTTAAATAAAGCTACACCCACGTTAACATTTGACCATATGCATATACACAGACGATACACTCCATGTATATATTTTGACATTTATGTTTTTGGAGTTACTAGGAGAACCCTAATGACGTACCAAATGACGCCACGCGATAAATCTCAAAGAACACTCCACCACAAACATTTAGATTACAAAAAGATACATCTAAAAAGCCATAATTAGTGGATTGCTAGTTACTTTACATCCATTTACTCATATATATACACACACACCACACACAAAAATATGTGTTATGACGAACGATACAAGGCGACAAAAACATTAAACATTAATTGGGAAACATATATAATTGTAGTGTAGAATTTTCTGGATATGTTGACTACATCCGACGGTCGAGCCATAACTTAATCGACATGAAAATTTAGGTCGATATACAGTAGAGGTCAAAGGGGATAGACATTAAACCCCCTCTTCACAGGGGTTAGAGATTTAGAGATGTTATTAGTTTGTATATTTAGAGAAAGTTATAAAAATTTAGATATTGTTAAGATTCTAGTGTTATTTAATTAAAATTTTTCAAAATTTTATTAAACTTTGTTGTTATTGGTTTATATATTTGTAAAAAATATTCTAAAATCTTTATAAATCTACATTTATTTATTAGATTCATGGATTTACAAAGTTAATAAAAATTTTAATGTTATTTAATTTTTATGAAAGAATCTTATTTTGTCTATTGGACTAAAATATTATGTTATTGGTTTATGTATTCTACATATTTTTCTTCACAAAATCTAATCAATTAGACAAAATATTTTTAAAATCATTTTCTATGATTCTTGAAAAGCTAAACAAAGAGATTATAAAAACTGTCTAATAATCATTTAAAATTTTTAATTTATATATTTCTATATTTTTTAAGTCATCAAAACTCTTTTAAAGTTCACAAACACTCCCTTAAAATATATGCGCAAAATTATAATTTAGAGGCTCTACAATTATCATTGAATAATTACATGTTAACAACAAAATTATCATTAACTAATGTGTTTCCCAAATTAAAGACATGTAATTGTTCATTATATATTCTTCTTTTGTTATTTTCGTATTGTAGATTGGTAACATTTTCTAATTAAATAACAACAAATTTAGTAAACGTTATCAGTTTTCATAAAAAATATATAAGCAATTTGTTTAAAAATCGAAGAACTTTGTAATTGATATCGTTTGTCAACATTGGTCATAGTCTTATTAATACACTTGTCTAATTCTAAATAATAAGGGATTTCTTAAATGTAATCAAAAAAAAGTATTGACAATAAATTCCTCCGATATGCGACGTGGAGACTAAATTATCTTAAACAGCATTTTATATTATTGTTACAATCCGTACCTTTTTTTTTCCTTTTAATCAGTCAATAAACATCAAATATTAACGTGCAACTCATCATTTTCATAGAAACGACAGATATTGTTAAAGAAAAGGGAATATGATTTAGCGACAGAGTTAGGTTTTTACCAAATTTACAAAATTTGTCGTTTTATGGCCTAATGTTTTTTTTTTTTTTGGGTTGAAATTATGGCCTATGTTTTTTGAGTGATTAATAACTTTACATGCGTCATTTAAATTACGATTAATATAAAAAGCTATTTAAAAGATATAGGATTTGTCCGAAACCTTTTACTAAAGTTTTCCTTCTCGACTTTAATTAAAGATTCAAATTAATGACCTAAACTGTAGCCGTTGGCTAAGTAATTGCCATATATATGAAAAAGCAAACTGTACATAGATACGCACAACCAAATTGACTATAATCTTACAAAATAAAATTAAATTTCAAAAAACTTTTACACCATTCATAGTCTGGATTATGATAATAGAATTAGTTTGAATTTTTAAAGATATGTATTTATAAATGATCTATTGAAATTCGGTCACATTTCGATGATAGTTTCCGTGGATCCTGTTAACTTGTTTAAGAAATTATTTAAAATTTGAAAACCAGTTTTATTTCCAGAAATATGTACTAAATTTCCTAATATAGGTGGGAAAATCAAAATGTTGTTGGACTTTCCTTAAGTATTTTAATTGTATGTATGAATCATCAATTGTACAAGATCCATAAAATCAAAACTGATATATGTTTCCTCAAGCAAAGTGAAGTTCGTTAATTAGTATAAGAGTAAAGAATAATTTCTTCTTAGTGATTCGCATGACCATTATTTGATTCATATCCACGAAACTATAGATAAAGATTCGATGTACGTATGTCTACGTATATGTGAAAGAAGTATTAATGTAATTCTAAAATCTTTTAAAAAGTTAGATGAAGATTTTTAATTTAGTCTTGTGAGGATGATTTTTTCTTTGCAAACGGAAATTTCTTTTATAGTTTTATATAAATAAACATATAGAGCAGCCGACACTATTATATGCCAAGTCGAAGAGAGTTTTTTCTTATTGACAATTACAAATTATCGGATTACAAATGTCATCAGTAGACTTGAAATGTAGGGAGTTCTAGGCTACTTATGTTGGGCAAACCTAAAAGAGTATAAAGTTAAGGTTAATATATATATTTTACGTGTTAAGGTTCAACGAATATTCAAGCTAAAGTTGTGCCATCAATTTACAAGTAACTGTGTGCTTTCCGTCTTATAAACTTTTATGATATGTGTATTGTATCCCGTAGCCTTAGATACAATAATGAGGTAAAAACTTTTTTATATAAAGATCTTTTCTAATTTATCAAACCGTAGAAGACTATATATCTCTTAATTAGAACATAACTTTGTTTTAACTTGTAAACAAAGTTAATATGTGATAAAATGATAAAATGAAATGAAATGATAATATGCGATGGAATCTTGATTTATTTATGATAAAATGAAATTGGGATCATAGGAAAAGCTAATATGTGAAGCTTTTCTTTGTACATTAAAGTTTGAATTCACATGAGACCGAACCAAAACATGAGTCTGGCAATTTATAAAGGTGCATGTATATACTAAGTATAAAAATCATATATGTCTTTGTCCTCTCTGCTTTATTTTATATGAAATGCATGTGGCCGTTGCTCCACATTTTGTTTTTTCTCATCATAAATGAGCTAACTAAAGGTATTCAAAATTTTAAAATATTGTGGGATCATATTTTACTAGAAATCTATATTGGGCTTGTGTGATTTAAAGTCTAAGCACATTTTTTCATTCTTATTTCCTGGATTTTACAGTATTTCCGTTGAATCATCTAATCTGATTTGGTATATACTTAATCGACAATGTTTCCGTGTCGCAAGCAAGTAATATACTTTTTGGTCGTAGGTTAACTTATAGGGTTCTTTACAAAAAGCATTGGTCTCATCTCTCATGCAAAGCACCAGTTTGGTTCAGTTAATTGTAAAGTGTGTTCCTTAGATTCTTTCTATTCTTTTTGGTGTGATTAATTTACTCCATCTCTTCTTTCTTTTTCCCAATTGAATCATGATGATTCTAGTCCCTTTCTAGTGTGTGTCCATCCCGTGTTAAAAGAAAATGAGAAGACAAATATTCAAAGAAAGATAATTAAACAGTGAACATAAAGAACCAAAATTTCTTTAAGAAGAACAAAGAACCAGAATCACTCTATTGTGGCTGTCAATATCATAACAAGTATATGTTCACATACCAATATTTACACACAATAATACTAATTAACTTGATGAAAATATTAAGTGATAATCGCGATAACTAACTTTATGATATTATGATGAATGAGATCTCAAATGGTCGTGGAATATTTTCTTAAATGTATATAATATCATGAATTTAAATATATATATTTTTTTGTTTTGATTGAATCTTCTAACAAGCGATTCGAGAGAAAACTATATGAAGTATTCAATTTCAATATAAGGTAAACTTGTTTTTGGTATATAAAGAAAATTTCTCATTCTTGAATGTTTTTTAAAACGTGTGAAATGTGTACTGTTTTCTTCATCGCTAAGCTATTTACAGACATTTGGTCATTGATATTTCAAATATGTTAATTATATATTTTTAGAGTTATATGGACCCAAAACGAGCTATGGTGTCCCACAAAATATTTCCTTCTTTTACAAAAGTTGGCTCTACAAAATAAAAATTGAAGTTTTTAACCCCACCATTAGTGCAACATGACTCAAAAGCTGTTTATACAATATAATATACGGGCGTACATCGTATTTTACAAATATGACCAAACTACCCCTCTTGGTTTGTCTATAAATACCAGCGTCCAACAATGCAATTCTTCCCTTTTCCCCTTCTAATTTCTCTCATCTCTTTATTAGAAAAAATTATAAGCAATTATGTTGTCCACTGTACCGGCCTTTTCATTCTCCGAACCGGGTTTGGTAAATCAATTCTCGGGTTTCCAAACCGGGTTTACTCCTTGGGAATGGGACTGCTCTGATCTCTTTTCTGTGGACCAAATTTCTATTGAACCGGCCGTACCAAGCCCTTGTTATGGTGAATCCGAGACCGGTTCCGTCAGAATTAATTCAGGTTATCATAACATGAAAACCGGTTCTGATGAATCTTGTCCCGGTTTTGACGACGCCAACCAAGCAGACGGTCTACCATGCTCTCAAGCAAAAGAACCGGACTCGGACGACCCAAAACAAAGGACAGCCATCACGATTTTTGGTTCGGGAAAACAGAACCATAACCGGAAAATTTTAAGCCAACCGGAGATAACCGACGAGCGGAAGCGGAAGAGGATGGAATCAAACCGGGAATCAGCGAAGCGGTCGAGAATGCGTAAACAGAGTCACATTGATAACTTAAGGAACCAAGTAAACCGGCTCGATTTAGAAAACCGCGAGCTCGGGAACCGGCTCCGGTTAGTTTCACACCAGCTTCAACTAGTGAATATGGACAATAACCGGCTCGTAACGGAACAAGAGATTCTCCGGCGGAGATTATTGGAGATGCGTCGGATTTTGATCATTAGACAACTTCAACAACAGCAACAATGGGAACTTCATAACCGGAGAATGATCATGACTGAACAAAACCCATCTTCAATCATCGATCAACTTCTATAAGGAAAAATATATATGTTTATAGAAAATTTAGAAAAAAAAGAAAAAACAGATCAAAGAGAAAAAATCTCTCTTTGGCTCTCTATCTCTCTACGTAAATGAAATGGAAGGTTAGGAAGAGAAAATGATAGTTTTCTAATTTTCCACTTTCTCTTGTTCTATATTGTGACTCTCTAAGAGAATAATAAAAAGAGAAAAAAATATATTTTTATTGTGGTTTCTTTTGCCCTCTCTTGTGTATGATAAACTAAAAGATTTTTTAAATTAATACAATGATATACATTATTACTTAGTGGAAATGCTTTGTGCGCATTTGACATCATGCCATTGCCAATGAGGCCCATAATATTAATGTTAAAAGAAAAAAATGATTTTTTTATTAAATCAAGTAATAAACCGAAGCCTGCCTAATAAACCGGTTAACACTTAACACTATCCATCTCTAAACAAGTACATCTTAATCATACTTTAAGTCGTTACATCTCGGCCCAAATAAACTCTTGGATCAGAAGGCCCAAACTTTTAGGCCTTTAAGTCTGTTTTCGTTTGAAGAGCACCTTAACCCTAAAACCTTCTCTTTGATGAAAGAGCAAGATAACCCTAGTATGGATCTGACAAGAAATCAAAAGGTTCTGTTCTTGATGTAGGACAATTAGAATCAAGATTGTGATTATATTAAGCAGTAATCAAACATATCACCAGATTCAGATATCGGAAACGAAGAAAGAATCAGAAGAACAAGGAATTTTCTAATTTCCTCTTAAAAGACACAACAGAACATAAAGAAAGAGAAAAAAAAACAGAGCTTTTTTTTTTCCGCGTCAGGACTAGTTTTGAGTTTTCAGGTTGTGTAATGAAAGTAGTCGCCATTGTTTCTGTTGTTCTCAGCGATGGGGCTGCTCACGGAGCTGTTGTTAGAAAGTGAACAAAATGTGGACTTTTGCAAAACCCCTGTAGGAGAAGATCCCAATGTTGGGCTATTCGTTGTGCTGTTTAGTACTTCACCTAGAGGACCTCCTAAGGAGTTTCCCCATGAGATTGGTATCCAAGTATTCACCTTTTTGGCAGCTGGCTCGAGTGTTGTTTCCTCGGTTTGAATCGAAAGATCAAACTCGCGCGATAGCCTAAGAGGCGAGACTGTGGTTTTGTCTTGACCGGTGTTGTTGTGCGAGGAGGCAGGAGATGATGATGATGCTATTGGAATTGACATCGAAAGCTGTGTCCAATCAGATTTCAGCTCTTCAGGCCAAGAGTTGTGGTTTTGATTCCCAGAATGCTTGTCTTGGTTGCTGCTAAAATCCAGGTAAGATGATCCATAGGTCTTTGCGGTATCCTGGTTGAGTAACGAATCAGAGGATATGTGTCCAAACTCAAAAGGGTTGTTGTTTCTGTGTTTCTGATGAACAGCAGGAGATTCTGTGGAAGGATATATCGAAACTCCTTGCAGATTTCGAACTCTGTTTTGCAAGAATCAGTGTGTGAGATATGATCATGAAGGGAAGAATATGCGAAGTATCAAAAGATGATATGTTTTATCACCTGTTGTTAGGTAGAGAATCTGTAGAAGGATTGATATATTGACCTCCAATGGCGAGGCTGCTGATACTTGATGCACGTGCATTGCTCCTGTTACTACCTCCAGCGACCACAGGCTGTAACGGTGTTGTAACCGCTACAGCTTTGGACGCGGCAGCAGTAGTGGCGGTTTGGCCAGATTGGACTTCCACAGGCTTTCTTGAACGATGACGACCTCTGTTGATGTGCCTTTCACAGTACTTCTGATCAGGAACAGCGTCTCTTGAGCACCGCCATTTCTTCCCATCTGTTCTGCGGCATCTCCCTGGCTCAGGATCCATGTTACCGCCTGCGAAACCAAGATGGAAAGTTCCCCATCCGACTGCACAAAGCCAGAGATAAACACTCATTAACCATTACTAACAAAATCTCCTAAAAGCACAAATCTTGAAAAACCTTAAAAGCAATCAATCTTGTAAAGACTTTTCATCCGAAATGACATTAAAGAACACCCATTGGCAACACATCACTAAAAGCAAAAAACTTAAAAACCCGTAGACCAATATTATGAAGGACTTAGCACCAAATACTAGCTAAAATCTGATTCTTGGATTATGCAACCACACCACAAACGACTTGATCAAAATCCCAAAACTTTGACAAACGCATGATCACCTATGGCAAGCTATGTGGAACTAGAAACGGTTGAAAAGAAATGAGGCTTACAAGAACTAGGAGGCAAAGATCCATAAGGGTAAAAAGACTTCTTGATAGAGATGAGCAAACTAGAAGGAACAGGGACATTGGCTGTGATATACTTATAGATCAACGCCTGTTGCTCTAACTCAGCCCATTGAGTCAATGTAAAAGGACCTTTAACACCTGTTAAGTTCCCTTGCATGTTCATGTTCATCATCATTCCACCAGAACCATATCCTCCTGCATTCCAAAATTTTTTTAAAAAATTGTTTTTCAAGAACCAAAATTTAAGATTATAACATAAAACCCATTTCACCAAATCCAATCAAAACAAGAAGAACGAGAAGACATTATCAGACCTGAGGTTCTAAAGTAAGAAGGTGGAGGAATCTGGTGAAGAAACGGCGAGAGAGAGCTTTTGTTATTATCCAAACCGACATATTTACTGAAATCAAGAGCTTCTGGTTTATCTGAGAAGCTAAGCATTTGTTCTTGCCGGCGAGAATCAGAGGAAAGAGGAGAAGCAGATCTCATCAGAGGAATGCCTTGGTGAAACGGCATCGTTTTGCAGTAAGCAGCTGCAAAAGATGCAGACAAGTGTTCTTCTTCCTCTCTAGTAGTAGTAGTAGTAGTTGTTGTTCTAGCTAGCTTCAAGCTTCGTTGCAAGTAATCCTCACCGTTGAATCCGGATCTGTCTTGTTTAGTTCCTCTGAGTTCTTTTTGACCCGGTGACCCGTTTTCATTACTAGTAACCGACCCAAGAATATGAACACCGATATCCATAAGAAGTAGTGATTAAAAAAAGAAGGAACTAAAAAAAGTTAGATAATGACTTGAGAGAGAGTTGCCATGGGAGGAAGTAAGCTAGAGCAAAGCTCAAAAGAGAGAAGAGAGAGAGAGAGAGAGAGAGAGAGGGAGAAGAACGAGGCGTAAGTTTCACTTTGTTTATCTTTTTTTCTTCTTGAAAGAGTTTATTCTGTTTTTTTTTTTAATATATAATTGGGATAGAGAGATGAAGCTTTGGGAGGAGACAAGAATGGTACCTAAAAACACAATCCGGATCTCGGACATGTTAGAACATATTTATCCATGCTTTTCATTATTAATTTTGCTTTAATTTCTTCTTCTTTGTTTTATAAAGTTTCTTTTTGCTTTAAAGGTACCAACTTAGCTTCCAATTTGTTCCTCATTTTTTCATTTAAACTTAGTAGTAAATTTTTTTTTTTTTCTATTGACGTTGATGAAATAGATATTTGAGTTGGAATCAAAGTTTTGTAAATTATGGTCCCAAACCATTTAAGTATGTTATGGTCGTAGTTTCTCTATAAGAAAACGTAGGGCTATTTGTGTATTATTTGTAGTATTGTGACATTTTCCCTATTTGTAGGCGATTTCTTTATCAGGGTTATTGGTTTATGTTTTACTAATTTTCTTTTCTTGTGATATATTTGCATTTAGGGAAAACTAGCTGTAACATTGTTACAAAAGGGAGAAACTAGCTGTAAGCCTGTGGAGTTATTAGGATCATTATGGTAATGTTCGTAAGAAAAATATGAATGGTTAACAAAATAAAGCAACACATTTACTTATGAGTAATACACTTAATTCATAGGGGCGGTGAGTATATATTGATGAATCTTGTAATTTGTAAAAGTATTTTTACCAGAATTTGCAGAAGGAAACAAAGGGTACACTTTAAGTGAGATTTGCAATATACGCTTTTAGTGAGATTTTTAGTCTAGGAAACAAATAATAGAATTGTCCTATTCAGATAATAAATAATAGTATTGAGTGGAGTACCAAATATTTATCAAGATTCACGTGGTTCCAATGATATTTTTGGACCATCTCTTGGTCGTCTCCCCAAGGATTTAAGTTATATATTGGACGGGCCATTTTATTCTTGATCCTATGTCTTGAGTCATATATATTACATCGACGGTTGTTGATAAATGTGCCCTAAATGTGTTCGGATGCATATGAATTCAGCGTTACTAAAATTTAGTTTGGATGTAATTTTGCTGGATTTTATTTTCATTGCTCATTAATATTTGCTGGATTGATGTGGTTAGTAAGCGTTTTTATATTGGACCATTAATCAAGTGACACTCGGATATCAGTTAGTAAGCGTTTTTATGTTGGACTATTACAGCCGTTGGTTTTGGTAAGAAATTTGCAGAATACTCTTTTATCAAAAATTTGTTCTTAAGTCATAAAATCTGACGTTACAAACAAAGAGTTTTAAACAACGCTGATACGAAACAGTAAACCTTACAAAAAAACTCTTTGTCAACTGTTTTTAAGCATATGTGATATGTCAAAAAAAAAAAAGATGAATGCAGAAACTATATTAGAATATTGACGTAGCTTATGGAGAAAAGAGAATATAATAACGATGGAAAGAGATAAGAGTGTTACTACCAAATACCAATACCATCCAACAAGAAACGTATATGTTAGTTAAAGCTTTGCGTAAATGTCCTAAAAAGAAACTAACTCACAAAAAAGTCACAAGTGGTGTACATGCATCGATTATGTAAATAATTACCACTCAAATAAAATTACGTAGTAAAATATGACATTTAGTTACACAATATTATGGTTCTGTATCAGCAACACACAATGGCAAAACATTGCATTTCATTTTAAACAATAAATTAGGGTTTGATTTATAATATATGAAATTGACCGACTAACATGATTACGCTAGATTTTTTTTTCTTTACTACGCTAGCTAGTTTTCTCAGATTATATTTTTGTCTAGAATCAGAGGCTTTGTATATCTGCAGAATATAGGCAATACAATCAAATAAATTACGTACGTCACATTTTCTTTTGACACGTTCCAGTTTTTGTATATTAAAATTTTCATAATGTACAATTCTGAATTGTTAATAACGAGATTCTTAATTACAGCAAGGTTATAGACATTTTACTGTTTATTAAATCAAATGGTTGTTAAAAACTCATGCATTTGATCATAATAGGTCGATATTTTAAAGTTTTCACACATATTAAAAATAAATGTTTAGTTATAAATATATTATTTTTTTACACAAAACATTTTTCTGTAACCACGAATCAATAATAATTTAGTAAGTTCAGCTTTTCTTAATATTTTTTGGAATATCGGAAAAAAATCCAAAACAAAAATCTAAAACCATGGAATGAAAAATAGAAACATTAATTTATATACGAAACAAAGGGAGTAGGAGTTGGCTAAATACTTTGGTTCACATCAATTTTTTGCGGGCTACCTTTTGTACGTTTCTTAGTCTCCTCTTTCGCATAGGTTTCGACCTATATCCCCTGCTTACAAACCCAATGATAATAAACAAAAGTAAAGATGATAAAACCGATTTTATATGCAACCAAGGCATTTTTGGGAAACGGATGCAGACTTTTTAAAATTATTAAACATCCGAATATTTTACACTTCTTGATGGTCTACAAAGTAACAGTGTTTCAATAATTACACGAAATGTATCTGTATAATATGTTTCATGGACCAAAATATAATAATATATATACTTCGAGGGGTATATGTGTTTATGTTTTACATTGTTCAAGTATGTACTTATGGATATGATTTTTGTAATGGACCAGTAATCCAAAACTACTGTACAATTCTTTGATTTTAGTCTTTTAATGGACTGATTATGTGACTCCACGTATTTGTAGCAATCTTCAAATTTTATCAAATTGCATTTCATCAAACCACTTGATTTCTCAACTTCAAATAATCGGTTTATAAATTGCATATAAAACCAATCTTTGCCATTTTAACTTTTTTTTTTTTTTTTTTTTTTTGACAACAGCATTATAGACATTTTAACTGTTAAAAATGTGGAAATAATAAACTTAATCTATCATTTCGATCTATCCTTTTACATTATAGACATTTTAACTGTTAAAAATTAATTTTTATCATAAACCAATCGTACTAGTATCGCATTTACTACACTAATTACACCAATCATTCGATATAAGAAATAAGCTTCGGATAATTTTAATAATTAATTATCGATGTAATAACATATTAGAGCAGTAACTGGACGACTCAAAAATATATCTTTGTCTTTTGCAAATTTTATAAGTAAACTATATAAGACGATATGGACGCGTTTCGTTTTCAGTGACAGTAAAAGTATTTTATATCATTAACTAATTAACTAATATCAGAAATCATAGTAAGAGCAGCAGGAGCGTGGTGTTGTCAGAACTATCTATAAGTATTCGTGAAATAAATCCCTTAGGCAAGGGAGAAAAAAAGTGTAATATATAGAAATTTAAATGCATGCAAAAATTAAGAACTGAATGTTAAAATCGTCCACCAAACAACAGCGATAGAAACCCTAATTCGAACTATGATTTCGTATGGTAGTTTCGGCCAACACTGAAATTGGTTGTAAGTTTTGACATCTCAATTATTGGGTACAGATTGAGAAAATTATATTTTTGGTTTCCCTATAAAGCAATGAGAAATAATAATTAGCCAAAAAAGAAACAAAAACATTGGGAACAAGGAAAAAAAATAGTGGGTAAAAAGGTAAATTTGGGTAAGATGTGGTGAAAATGAAGTAGGGACATTGGGTGGCGTGTGGGAGGATGTAGGACCGATGAAGAGTATCGACATGATAGGTGAGAGATATGATACTAGATGATAGGTTCTTTAGTCTTAGGGGTTAGACTTTTGTTAGATTAGTAGACACCTACCTAAGTGGTTTTGTCGTCAAATCCGTTTTTAGGACTTTGGTTTTGGTTTTAAGTTTTTAGTCAAAGCCTAAAAAGCTCATGCGCTACTCTACTATACATGTGGACTCATCTTATTTAATTTCCTCTCTTTTTGATTAGGTGTGCCGTGTGCATTTATGCCTTGATAAAATAAATAAGATTGAAAAACGTACTCTTTAAATTCTAATGAGTTTTGAATCTAGGTTGGGGCATTTTGATTTGGGAGTTCTGTTATCAGAATTTATTTTCATATTAAACTTTAAAGTTTACCTATAATATTTGTATTATGTAATTATTTCTAAACGGCCTCAAATATATATATATATATATATATATGTAAATTGCATAAATAAATTTATATCATGTAGTTTACATATATCATGCAATTTGAGATCAAATTAATATATTTCTTTTATTAAGATCTGCGTTACATGAATGAATGGGATAACTAGTTCAAACCAAAAAAAAAAAAGAAGATGGATCGAATATTATACTGATGTGTCTTTATTTATTGTTCATGAGTATATGTACTAAATTTCAACGGAGAAGTGGATGACTTGTTATTTGATCAAGTATAGGCATTATTTTACGAATATTACACTGATGTAAGTAGTCACTTGAATAGCAAAGAAAACAACAAA
Organism: Crucihimalaya himalaica; assembly: GCA_004349715.1. Taxonomy (NCBI): domain Eukaryota; kingdom Viridiplantae; phylum Streptophyta; class Magnoliopsida; order Brassicales; family Brassicaceae; genus Crucihimalaya; species Crucihimalaya himalaica. The sequence goes on along the minus strand of SMJT01000006.1, from coordinate 308,739 downwards.
AGTGTTAAAGTTTTAATTTTATATGTAGTTAGTTCCTTTAGCTAGTTTGTTTGGTCTGATGTAACATTTATAAAATTCTAAAACATTTAAACAAATTTATTTTATACTATGTACCAAGTCGATTGGATATAAAATTAGTTGTATTTTCTTTAAGTATAATGTTTCACAGATTTTTTTGTTTGTTTCATTTTTAGTGATGTTTCAACTTTCTATGTAGTTTAAAGATTTTTTTATTTGTAGTTTAAAGGTTTTTATTTTGCAAATTAAGTGTTGTTCTTATTTTTCTTTATAAAATTGCCACTTCATTTTTTTTACCTTTGTGTTGTCCAATTAATTTTTGTAAAAAAACCGGTAAAAGATTAAAATAAATGATGAAATATAAAGTTAATAAGGATATTTTATTTCCTTCCTGAATTACTGTGTAAAATTCTTAAACTTCAAATAAATTGAAATATGAAATAGTAACTACAATTAGATGAGGTTTTTCTGCTATTTTAAATAACGATTTAACATACATATGCAGTACTTGAGCTAAGTTAACGAAAACAAAATAACTACATCAATCGCATGCACTTACTGTAGCATCATTATATACTATAGTTTTCCACTAGTTTCACTAGTTAAAAACGATTTCAACTATATTTAGATTCTTCATCAAGATCAGTATATTTTTCCGTATGAAAATGATCTCGATCATGGAGTTTCTTTTTCAAGACCACAACACACAGATAATACAGGTTTATAATTAACGCATGAAAAAAAGGACACTAACGATTCTTGCCGTGGTAAAGGCGAAGCCATTTAGTTTATGTTTGTCGGTAGGAAGCATAGTAGCATAAACATACATTGGTCCAAATCATATCTTCAAAACGAGTTTTTATTTTTACTTTAAATAACAAATTATGAAAAGAAAAAAAAAAAATAGACCAAAATGAACACAACCTTTACATCGAGGAAGGTTCGTAGAGAAGAGACGTAGGGAGACATGGGACACAATAAGACATCAAAGCATGGGCTCCATTCCATAGTATTTCCATATTCTCTCCTTCTCTTTATTGTTATATACCGAATAAATAGTATTAATATGGGTCTCCATTTCAATCTCATCCAGTGTGTATAGGTTGCACACATTCAACGTACATTGCTCTCTCTATCGTTCTATTTCTCTTATTTTTGTTTTTTTAATACTCGTGGCGATAGCTTTATTCATGCACATAGTCGACAAGTGTCCACGACAAAAGAAAAAAAAACACGACGATATTACGAAAGATCTATAGTGACGTCATATTATCAAATGTGTGCAAGAGATATATCATGCGTGGATTGGTAGTAGAATGCCTTAAGTAATTGTGAAGTAAAATAGAACAATTGCAGAATGAATCCTAACTAAAAATCTAGGGTAGATAAAACTGATAAGTAAGAGTAACATATTAATAGATTTACTCTTTTATTTTATTTTACACTACGTGTTAAGAGGGTCTAATTTAGAAATCACTATGGTTTTGTCCGATTTCCAAAAACTATTAATAATTAATTAAGTCATTTTAAACATAGTTTATATGAGTTTTGTGTGTGTTCATACTCCGTTAGTGGGTTCATATTTGTTTTCAATCAGACATTCGTTATTAAATGTCGTTGCATGTTTTGTTATATCTTGCACTCAAACTTACTATTTATATATTTTGGAAAATTATATCAATTCGAGGCTTGAAAAAAACAATCTGAGGTTTTAAACAAAAAAGTTATCAGCTCGTGAAACTAGATCCAGTAAAGACTGCCTTTAAATCCAGGCCCAATAAATAAAATGGGTAGCAAGTATTTCATGACCAAATTCCACAATGGGCTTTAGTATCCGTCTAACAGCTTTTATCATCTTTTTGACGTTATCTCAAAAACCAAAACTTATATAAATTGCACAACGATCATTGAATATTTTCGTAGAAGTTATTATAACAATGAGAAGTAGATAACATTACCAAACCTAGATGCACTTGGTAAACGATGCCACCAGTAATTTATGGGTATGAAAACTATTTGTTTCTCAGAGTCGTACTGTGATTTTAATTTTTTACAATTACAATTTTCAAGGAAATTCATCTTTGTAATTAATTTATTTAACCCCACACGCAAAAAACTTTCTATATATATGAACCATAAATATGGATGCAGAATTTGAAGACCAGGTCTGTTTGTGGATAGAATTTAACAAATGATCCAACCTGTCCACCATATAAATCAAAATATTGATTAAGTTTTAAAATATCAATAACGCAGAATAAAAAAAAAATTGGATGGCTGTCATATTCAGTACATTCCGATTCAAACTATTGGCTATTTTTCTTTTGTTATTATTATAATTAAATAAATATAAAGGGTAAAACCAGACACAAAGCCCTCTCTTTGGTCTCATTCTTATTGCTTTTTTCATGAAAAGCCAAAGCCAATATACAGTGTAAAGAAAAAATTAGAAAAAAATATATTTTTGAAGACAATTCAAAGGGGATCTTGCAGAGGTCATGAGAGGCATGTATCAGTAAAAGAGGCACCTTCCTAATTTATTAGGGTTTTGGAGTTTTATTCTATACAAGAATTAGATGGTGTTTTTATGAGGCTATTGGATTCGAATTCGAGTTTTAAATACTATACTTGGAAATTGGAATGGATGATTTATACTTATAAATTGAGAAAAGAGAAATATAAACATCTTTTTGACGTGTTTTATGTATCATCAACTAGTAATTTTTTAAATTAGGAAACATATGAGGATGAGAGACCTGAAATTCATGGGTTATAAGAAAATTCAATAGTAAATCGTTTAAATCTTGGATCTACAAAAAGAAATATTGAAAAATGATAAAGAAATGAAGATCATAGATTGTTGCTTTGCATGGCTTTTTTCCATTAGTTGGATTTTTCCTTTCAAAATAATTTTATAGTTTTGTTACCCTTTAGACAAAGGAGAGCGACTTCGTTAGCTTTACATATCCTCAGTGCCTTTTTGTCAATTTTTGCGTAAGAATATCTAACTAATAATATTTATTTTAACAAAACAAGAATCTCTGATCACAGAGTTTCTTTTCAACAATACGAAAAAAAAAGATATAACAAATTCAACGGGATGGAATAGCTATGACCTTTTTGCATGTATAGTGTACGTAGGTAGCTTTATAGAGAAATACTCCTGTTTTTCTTTTTTTTTTATCAATAATAATTAATGTGAATGAATCTAATAACTAATAGGAATAAATTGTGTATACCAGTAGAGATGACGCCAAAGGATGGATCCAATCCATGGTTAATGGATATGCAGAATAAAGAGAGAATGACATAAGGATTCAGATGTGACGTGACATATTGGCCTCGATTACTTGGACTATGACATTTCAGACCTACAAAAGTTTTACAAATTTTATTCCCCAAAATTCTAAAAGAATAATAACTAAATTACTAATCTAACAACAAACAATTATATCAATATATTTTGTTTAGGTCAATCAAATAATATAACTTATAAACAACTAGCTGAAATTTATAGACTAATTATTTTTATCAATTAGAATGTTCCGTATTTTACGTTTTATTTATGGTATCATGTTTTGGTGCCGTTAAGTTTTGTATAATTCTTTTTTCAGTGGTTTCACTTTCACCAGTAGTAGCACTTAAAAAGTCTAACAAGCTTACAGGTTTTGAGATGAGTGATGACAGAAAGCTGGTAATTAGTTTTAGTTGAGTTAAGTAGAAAAGTGTTGCTAGAATTAAATAACAATCCAGATTAGACCGGATATAAAACAAAAACAGAAATAAAAATAATTGTATAAGTCCTTGGTAGTAGTATCGTTTTTTGATAAATATAATTAAAATACATATTGGAAAAAGCCCAATGGGCTAATTATTTTTTTCTTTAATATTTTGAAGCATGCGAATCGCAATAAAAAAAAAGAAAAAAAGAAAAAAGAAAAGGTAAGAGAGACATGCTCTGTTAAGTGGTCGCTGTCTTCACTCTCTAATCTTCTCTGTGTATTTGGCAGTTGAATTTGCTCTCTGCATGCAAAATCTAGTTTTAGATTTCGTGTTGGATTCTCTCTATACCCTTCTTTATTTCCCAATCTACCCCTTTCATCTTACGTCAACGTTAATATTTATCTCTCTCTCTCTCTCACGCATAAATTTTTTGTTTGTATATTTATTTTTTTGATGATTTATTGTGATTTTTAATGATTTGTCTATTATTGTGTTTCTCCTTTCTCTTTCACCATACATGCAAAATCTCCTGCATTTCTGTCTCGTTCGGGTAATTATGTGAATAATAGTGGTCCTTATTCCTAACATCTAAAATTAGATCCTTTAGAGAGAGTATAAAAAAGCTTTTTTTTTTTTTGTACGTGTGTGTGTGTTTTAAAGTTCAATAACTACTCACATGTGATATCTCTATATATATTTTTGAAATTGGAGTTATGCATATCAATGAATTAGCATTAATATATATACGCTGACATTACCAACCAAATGTTTCTGCTTTTATGGATAGTTCTATATGTTGCGCTTGATTTTAGATACTAGATTAAACTGGTTTATTCAAATCCGTACCCAAAACAAAAGTGGACCAGAATGGGATCCGTGGTTTTGTTTTGCTTTGGTTAACCAGTTAATATGATTATGAGATATTGAAATCTTTACTAATCTGTGTTTTTATTTTCAAAACAAATCTAGTTTGTTCACTGTTCAGGAATAATCTCGTGTAGTCCTTACTTGAACAAAAGGTTTGGTATACATAAACACGTGAATATTTTTACGACCGTACATGAACACATGTATTGATCTAATAGATATATACACATGTATTTATATTCATGACAGTTTGATTTTATTTTATTTTTGTCAAAAATCTATTTGCGTAAGCTGATTCGATTTTCTGATTTTATATCGTTTATGTGAAATTGATATATGTCATTATAAATGCATTGACAATTTGACATAATGCCGTTATGCAGTAGTACATTGGGGGAAATAGACTTTTAATTACCAAAATAAGACTATAAACGGTCCCAATTATAAATAAAAGTTATGTATTAATATTAATTTATATCTTTTTGTAGGTTAATCGAAGCATAAGCGGATACAGGTTATGTTAAGCCATTACGGTTAAAACATTCACCGCAAGTAAATCATCTAAAGATTACGTTCATCTTACAAAATATTCCTCTTTAAAGTTTATAGTAAGGTTTAGAACAAAAACCTTGTAGGGATATAAAGGTCACTACATAGCCAGCATGAAGCCCACAAGTCGTCTCTGACCTAAAGATATCTACAGCTGCTTGGCCTGTGAGAAGAAATTGAATGATGAGAAATCTCATCAGGCGTTTCACGTTTGCGTTCACTGTCGCGATTTTGGCGGTTGTTGACTTTTTGTTTATGTCGTTGTTTGACTAATTGTCTAGTTTTTAATCAAGAAAACTAATATTTGAAAAATAAATATAAAAAAAGCCAAAAAAAACTATTCTCGAAAAGACATAAATAAAAACTAAAACTGGATATCAAAAATGGTATATATGTTTGGTGGAATTTATAATCATTACCAAAATCAAAGGAACGAGAGAGGGACCTCTTCGTGCATATGATTTCCTAAACAACTGCTCCCACTATCCTTTTTACTTCCAACAAAATCATTCACACGAGAAAATCTGTCTCGTGATCACTTTCATGCAAAATTAATCTAATCTTTGGAAATTTTTGTCAAATTATTGCTGTTTTTGGTCCATTATTTGGTGATTCTATATGTGGATTAGTGGATATACACATCCAATCTTATCAATAATTGATCTACGGTTCCTTACACCGCATAATCATATAAGAAACAGTGACTTTATATTCGTAGTTGATCTGCAACAAATTAAAATGGGTTGGTATTGAGTTGAAAGTTACGAGTTTTTTCTTTTTTCTTTTTTTAAATGTAAAAGGCTGATATTCCTTTTAAAACAAAACAATAATTAAATAACAGATTAACTGACTACTACCAATAAATTTGTAAGTTTAATTTTCGGCTACAATAAGTTTAACAACCAATATTGCCTTCTAGTCGAAGAAAATTTTGTTATGATACCATCGTGAGGAAAAAATCAAACCTAATATGCTCGTTTAAAGGATAATTAATTTTAATGCTTTAATCATCAAAAATAAAAGTTTGTTGTTTTTAAAGGTCACCACCGCTTAATTCATCATTAGGTGAATATTAACTTTGATCGAAATACCCAAATACTCTTTTTACCCAAAAGAAGATTTCAACATTTTAATTTTTTTTTTTAAAAACAGTGGTTGGAATTCAGTAATTACATCTTTCAACGTAAAATCATTTAACCATATATTTTTTTTCAGTAAACCAAAAACCCTTAATACACATTGCTACGTCCTCGATCAATAATGTTATAAGTCGTGAAAACAATTGTGTTTTTCTTGATTTTTGTTTAAATTCCGTCTGCTGCATCCTTGCAGGTTATTTGACCAGCGACTATACATTGAAAGCAAATTATATAGCAGAGGGCAAGGTTTATATCCCACATTCAATATTTTTGTCTATTCTTATGAAAAAAAAATATATATCCAACAGAGAAAAAAATGTTTCCTGTTCTAGTGGGAAGATAATTCAAAATTATTTCTTTTTCACTTGTCTTCAATATTAGACTATGTCCTTTACTGTCTTATAAATTACCATAATTCAACACTAATATTGATCAATTTTACTCCCTTTTACTAAATTACTGCATTTTAATAATTGCAAAAGGAGAGATATTTAAGTCAAAGATGGATGGGTGGTTCTTCAGCAAAACGGCGCCGTAGAGGTGTCTTATCCTACATTACAGCTGGTTGTGGCAGACATCATAGGGCCTACGTATATTTGAGCTTTACTGTACTTAAAGCTTTAACATATCTAGTTAGTTCTCACTGTACAAACAAAAAAATCTGATTCGTAACATATATATAAATACGAATAAATTACGTTACGTATAGATAGCTTTTTCGCAAAGTTCTCAACTAATTTATCAACAAAATTGATTTTTTGTTTTGTAATAATATCGTAAACCAAAAAATTTTGAGTCGTGCATTGGGATCTAGTCCTTTTTTTTTCCCAAAAATTATCCTTACATCGACCGGTTAAAGTATTAGCACCAAACAATTATAATTTGTTGCTGAAGGTACAAACATGTCACATATATAGAGACAGCATCGTGTACACAAATAATGTTAGATGTATTGCAAATCAAATATAAATACGAGTGAGTAGCACCCACTTGGTTTGATATTTTGGAAGATAATGAAATAAAAAGATGAATTCAAAGGATACAGAGCTATATATGTCGGGTCATTTAGAGCCGTGACCAAAAGTTTCGTCGTAATTTATACGGTCGGTCATGAGAAATTTTGGACTTTTCTACACTCTTTTATGGACTTCTGTATAGTTTTGTCGGATTATAGATTTGTATTCGTATCTCTCTTTCTTTTCTAATAATGAAACGTAAGTTCACGATAAGAAAGACGTTTATATTTAATTTAATGTTTATGATTTTAGAATTGAGACATACATAAGGTTCAAATGTTAATGGTATCCAATTTATAAAAATGTTTCGAGAGTGCGTTCGAGTGTCCTACCACCATCGTACCAACTCGCATGGGTTTATTATCTAGTAGGTTTTTTTAGTATCTTTACACAGTAAACTTTTGTAAATTATTAATAACTATAAATTAATAAATTTAGACGGTTTTGAGTTTACACAATATAAAAATTAACACTTTCTATAAAATAATAAAATATAATTTATTTAAAAATCTTTATAAATATATGATCTCATGAATATTATAAAATTAATAATCATATAAAATTACGAAATTTTTTTATTTAAATCACAAATTTTTATAAAAAATATAAAATAAGGCAAATCTCTATGTTAAACATATTCAATTACATATCAATTACACTGAAAAACAATATGTGCTAAACATGAAAACTAAAACAAATTTAAAATTGATATATTTTGTAAGAGATCGAGAACTATTATATCTTACAAAATCATTCAGATTAAATAAATTAATCCACTCGCAACCAAAGTGTGTTTTTGCTGTCATTAGTTTGTCATTAGTTGTACTGTAACTCGTCTCATAGCCATATAGTTTTAAGTTTGAAATGTTTCCATACACTTTACAAAAATAATAAAATAATAATGTGGAAGATGGGAATTTGTAGGGCTAAAAGCGAAAATAAAAATAAAATAAAACAAAATAAAAGTAAAGAAACGTCTTTCTCAATAAGAACACAGATCCCAACGGATTCAAACAGCAAATTTGTGCTTTGCTCTTCTCTCTTATAATAATATCCTCTCAGAAACCCTCTCTATTATCCTAAAGCCACTTCCTTGCTTTCTCTTCCGTCACAAAGATAAAACAAAACTTTGATAAGCCTTAAAAAATTATGGTGTGTTCGTTGTGCATCCAATGATTGGGTTTTAGCTTACTACTTCGAGAGATTATTAAAAAAAGAGAGTGAAGTTACATTATAGAAAGAAGAGAAGCAGAAAAAAAAAAATGAAGTCTTTCTGTGATAATGATGATAATAATAATCATAGCAATACGACTAATTTGTTAGGTTTCTCATTGTCTTCAAATATGATGAAAATGGGAGGAAGAGGAGGTGGAGAAGCTATTTACTCATCTACAACTTCTTCAGCTGCAACTTCTTCTTCTTCTGTTCCACCACAACTTGTTGTTGGTGATAACAGTAACAACTATGGTGTTTGCTATGGATCTAACTCAACTGGTGAAATCTATTCTCACATGTCTGTGATGCCACTCAGATCTGACGGTTCTCTTTGCTTAATGGAAGCTCTCAACAGATCTTCTCATTCAAATCATCATCAAGGTTAGTACTTAGTACTTGCTAGTAATGTGAATTGATTACAACTATAAGTTAAGTTCTTTTTTTTTTACTAAGTGTTGATGTTGTGTCTTGTTTGATGGGAACATGTTTGGTTTTAAGGATTTATGTATAGATTTTCTTTTTTTTATATGTACTAAGGACATTTTCTGGTTTTTTTTGTAGATTCATCTCCAAAAATGGAGGATTTCTTTGGGACCCATCACAACAACACAAGTCACAAAGAAGCCATGGATCTTAGCTTAGATAGTTTGTTCTACAATACCACTCATGAGCCAAACACAACTACAAACTTTCAAGAGTTCTTTAGCTTCCCTCAAACCAGAAACCACCACGAGGAAGAAACAAGACATTACGAGAATGACCCTGGTTTGACACATGGAGGGTCTTTTAATGTAGGGGTATATGGGGAATTTCAACAGTCACTGAGCTTATCCATGAGCCCTGGGTCACAATCTAGTTGCATCACTGGCTCACACCACCACCAAAACCAAAACCCCCAAAGCCAGAACCAAAACCACCACCAGATCTCTGAAGCTCTTTTGGAAACAACTGTTGGGTTTGAGACGACGACAATGGCGGCTGCGAAGAAGAAGAGGGGACAAGAGGAAGTTGTAGTTGTTGGTCAGAAACAGATTGTTCATAGAAAATCTATTGATACTTTTGGACAACGAACTTCTCAATACCGAGGCGTGACAAGGTTTTATATTTTATAATATTAAATCTTATTTGACTTTTGTTAGTAATGGTTTCATGTACTTATTCTATGGTTTTAATCATGTGAAACAGACATAGATGGACTGGTAGATATGAAGCTCATCTATGGGACAATAGTTTCAAGAAGGAAGGTCATAGCAGAAAAGGAAGACAAGGTTTAGTGCTTTTTATTTTATTATAATATAATTATCTTTAAGCTAAAGATAGAAACGTTTTGATATAATTTATTATTTAACGTATTACTGACATTGAGTTTTTTGTCTATATGTGTGATTATGATTTGATGATCTGCTTCTCAGTTTATCTTGGTAAGTACACACGTCAATCTTCATGGATTCATGATTTCTCCCTCAATTTTCTCGGGAAAATAATGATGGATTTTGACTGCTTTTTTTTTTTTCGTTTGATTAAATCTTTTTTAGGAGGTTATGATATGGAGGAGAAAGCAGCTCGAGCATATGATCTTGCTGCACTCAAGTACTGGGGTCCCTCTACTCACACCAATTTCTCTGTAATTCATTTTTGCTCTTCCTTTAAATTCTTTTTCCCCTACTTTGCATCTCTTTGACTTGAGTGTATTATAATTTTATAAATATATTTACTTTTTAAAGGTGGAGAATTATCAGAAAGAGATTGATGATATGAAGAACATGACTAGACAAGAATATGTTGCGCATTTGAGAAGGAAGAGCAGTGGCTTCTCTAGGGGTGCTTCCATCTACAGAGGAGTCACAAGGTCCTTTAAATTACATTTATATAACATCATAACATATAGTTTACTTAGTTCATAGAAAGAAAAAAGTGTAAAAATATTGCCTTTGTGTGTCTCTTATAACAGACATCACCAGCATGGAAGGTGGCAAGCTCGGATAGGCAGAGTTGCCGGAAACAAAGATCTTTACCTCGGAACTTTTGGTAATTCATGACGACGATTTGTTGATAAAATCCATTTTTGACATTGCTTGTGTCTCACGGAATCTTTTAAAATCTATTAGGAACTCAAGAAGAAGCTGCTGAAGCTTACGATGTAGCAGCAATCAAGTTCCGTGGCACAAACGCTGTGACTAACTTTGATATCACGAGGTACGATGTTGAACGTATAATGTCTAGTAACACACTTCTGTCTGGTGAGTTAGCTCGAAGGAACAACAACAGTAGCGTCGTCTGCAACAATGATGACCAAACCGCTCTAACCGGTGTTGTGGACGGTGGTTCTAATAAAGAAGCGAGTACTCCCGAGAGAGTTTTGAGTTTTCCAGCTATTTTCGCGTTGCCTCAAGTTGGTCCCAAGATGTTCGGAGCAAATGTTGTCGGAAATATGAGTCCTTGGAGTTCAAACCCTAATGCTGAGCTTAAGACCGTTGCTCTAACTTTGCCTCAGATGCCGGTTTTCGCTGCTTGGGCTGATTCTTGATTGAATCTGATGACTAACTCTGGTTTTCTTGGTTTAGTTGCCAAGTATTTCGGTTTATCTCCGGTTTCATCCGGTTTGAACTAAAATTCGGTTTAGTTTTATCGGTATAAATAGAATTTGCTTAGGAGCGGTATATGTTTTTTGAGTAGTATTCATGTGAAATAGAATGAATGTCTCTATAACATATGATTTCAATGAATCTCCTTTGCTATTTCTTCGCCTGTCGTTACATATATACATAAGTGTTTACGATAGATGATATAGTATTCAAGTGATAAAAAAATATGTGCAAAATAATGAAAATACGCTGAAATAACACGAAATGAATAATTATCCGAACACGTAAAACTTTGCGAACTAATATGGTTATTTACTAAACACGAACATGTATAATTGATTTTGATGGCTTTGATAGTTAATGTTAGTCTCTTATAAAGGATAAGTTAAGAAAATATGTAAATAGAATGTGCATGGAGTTGAAATGACCCATATCTAATAATTAGGTTTCTTGTCACTTTATTTTATTTTTGATATATTGTTCTTTTAAGTACACGGAAATAATAATAAGTTGAATGGTAAATATGTAATGTCTCTCCAATAATGCGATTTGCTTTATTGACCATATCGTCCCACAAAAATCCAACATACCTTCACCACCTCATTTCCAAATTCTCTCCTTTTGTCTCTTTTTCACACCCCACCGTATCAGCTTTTCCCTAAAGTTTCACCAAAATTTTTAAATATTCCCTCCTCCATGGAATTTTAAAAATTAAAAATTACTAACTTATAAAATATTTTATATTTAAAGTTTGGAAAAATTTATTGCTTGGAAACTTTTAAGAGCCACTTACTATGAAATAATTATGGGGCAGCAAAATTGCTGTAACCCATACGTTGGGTAAATGAAGTGAGTGAGTAGTTCAAAGTTGAAACCTTTTGATTTTAATTTTAATGAACATAAGTCTCCTTGGCACGTGCTTCTCCAGTTTGCACAAACTCGGAAGCGAAAGAAGTTTATTGGGCCGTGGACGAGTATAATTACAAATTGGCCCACTCTATCTTATTCGAATTCCGTGCGTAAGACATCTATTTCACACGTGTGGAAGAGTGAGTTGGTTTAGGACCCGGAGGCAAACGTAGTCGATTGGGCCACAGCCCATCTTTGATTAATGTCTTCTAAATTCCAAGTAGATTTGGCCCTTTCTTTCTTTTTTTCGTAGGAATAAGTTGTAGGGTTGGTAACATTTTAGTCCACACAAAGTCATATTGTTGGGGGCTTTTAATATTTTTTAAATCGAATTAAATGGCACATTAATTGCTTCGAAATGTGACTTTTGTTTGTTATACGAAATATGAAGGCAATATGCTTCCACGTCTGATTACTATTGTTGTCACATGGGGTCATCGATTGATTTGGTTATATTTATTTATTTATTTATATAAACACCAATGTACTTATTACGTATCTTATTAGAGAAAAAAATGGTAATTAGCTTTTCACTAGAACGACATCATCTATTCTATTAAGGTAAATAAATTAGAATCATGCTCGTGGAAACGTTTAGTACATGCTTCTATTTTACTTAAAACTTGCTAGGTTTGAAATATTTTAATCAATTCTGTTTTTTTTTTTTTTGTATGTAATTTAGCTATATTTCAGGTTTAATGCGTACTATATAGTATACATTATTGGTCCTAGAAGAATAAAAAATATGAGAACAAGCCACGACATCTACGCTTCACAACCACAAAATTTCTCATTGAAATAGTAAATCATCAAAATCGATTTCATACTTCTCCTCCTTCTTAGAAACCATATCAACGCTTCGTTTCGTGAAAACCCACCGGCATTATTGGCCGCTTGAAAGCGGCGGAGGAGAATGGATGCGCCGTCGATTGTGGTCGATAACTTAGTTCTTACAACATTCGTCGCCTCTCTATTTGCGTTTCTGCTGCTTTATCTCTTGCAACGCAGGAGCAGAGAGAATTGGAAACGTAGCAAGAGAACTCATAGCAAAATCGATGAAACCCTAACGGTGAAATCTGGTGATGGCGTCGATATCATCATTGTCGGTGCTGGTGTCGCCGGTGCTGCCCTCGCTCATACCCTGGGCAAGGTTAGATCTTTTTACTTCTATTCGTGGGGATGATTTGGATTATGTGTTTTTGTTCAGAAAATGTTTGTCTTTTTATTTTTTTAATTGAATTTTGTGTTCTAGTTTTGTCGAATTGTGTATTAATTTTTCATCGTCTAGCTCCATTAAATTCTTGCAACACAAGCTATTAGGTTTCTCAGTGGACAATCATCCCAAAGATGTGATTTTTTTTTTAATGGATAAAGTTTCTTACTTTCGTGTTGATATTTCGCATTCAATATTCTCGTGATTCTTAATTCACGGGTACATGGGTTTTGCTTGTTGCGGTTTTGTGGTTTCTCGTTGCGTCACGGAATCAAATTTAAGCTTTTTTTGGCTTCTTTTGTGTGTATGTGTGTGTGTGGGGTTGTAGGAAGGACGAAGAGTTCACGTTATAGAAAGAGACTTAACAGAACCTGATCGAATTGTCGGTGAATTGCTTCAACCAGGTGGTTACTTGAAGTTAATCGAACTCGGGCTTGAAGGTAAATTAAATTTACCAGTAAAGATCATATCTTTTGTTGGATTAGTTATTTGACTTGTGTGTATTGATTTGGTTGCTACTTGGTGATTGTAGATTGTGTGAAGGAGATAGATGCGCAGAGAGTTCTTGGTTATGCTCTCTTCAAAGATGGGAAACACACTAAACTCTCTTACCCTTTGGATCAGTTTGATTCAGATGTTGCGGGTCGTAGCTTTCACAATGGGAGGTTTGTGCAGAGGATGCGAGAGAAAGCTTCTTCACTTCCCAAGTAAAAGTTTTGATTTTTTATGCATTTTGAAAGCACACATCTGTTAGTTTCTTTTTTGCTTATTTTTGTTGAATCTGATTTGAATTTTTCGATTCTTGATTTCAGTGTTCGAATGGAGCAAGGAACAGTGACATCTTTGGTCGAAGAAAACGGAATAATCAAAGGTGTTCAGTACAAAACCAAAGATGGTCAAGAGCTTAAATCATTTGCTCCCCTCACCATTGTGTGTGATGGCTGTTTCTCCAACTTGCGTCGCTCTCTCTGCAAACCTAAGGTGTGTGGCATGGTTATTGGCATTTTAGTATCGGTTTGTCTCTCTTAGGTTTCGGGGTCAGATAGATTCATCTGGATTTGCTTTGTTTTTGATAATCTTTTCTCATTTGTTTAGTGATACTTAACTTGATCAATGACACTCTCTTATCAGGTGGAGATGCCATCAAATTTTGTGGGTCTAGTGTTGGAGAATTGCGAACTTCCGTTTCCTAATCACGGACACGTCGTTCTTGGTGATCCGTCACCCATTTTATTCTATCCAATCAGCAGCACGGAAGTCCGCTGCTTGGTTGATGTACCAGGTTCAAAACTTCCTTCAGTTGCAAGCGGCGAAATGGCTCACCATCTTAAAACAAAGGTCGCACCGCAGGTACCGCCTCAGATCCGCCACGCTTTCATTTCTGCAGTCGAAAAAGGTAACATAAGAACAATGCCGAACCGAAGCATGCCAGCCGACCCAATTCCTACACCCGGAGCTCTACTTCTAGGTGATGCGTTCAACATGCGCCATCCTCTTACTGGAGGCGGTATGACGGTCGCCTTGTCCGATATAGTTATCCTCCGCGAACTATTGAACCCGCTCACCGACTTAACCGACAAAGAATCCTTATCCAAATACATTGAATCCTTCTACACATTGCGGAAACCGGTTGCTTCAACTATCAATACGCTTGCAGGGGCTCTGTATAAAGTCTTTCTGGCATCTCCTGATGATGCGAGAAGCGAAATGCGTCGAGCTTGTTTTGATTATCTTAGCCTCGGAGGGGTATGCTCGTCTGGACCAGTGGCTTTGCTCTCGGGTTTGAACCCACGACCTATGAGCCTTGTTCTTCATTTCTTTGCAGTTGCGATTTTCGGGGTTGGTCGTTTGCTTGTACCTCTCCCTTCCGTTAAACGGTTATGGCTCGGAGCTAGACTAATCTCGGTACGTCTCGTTTCGTTATAACTCTTGAAATACTAATATTTTGATCTATGTGAATATTTTGCCTTATTTTATGAAACAGAGTGCTTCAGGGATTATATTTCCAATAATAAAAGCAGAAGGTGTTAGGCAAATGTTCTTCCCTCGAACTATTCCTGCCATTTACAGAGCTCCTCCTACTCCTTCTTCTTCTCCTCAGTGATGAATCATAATCTCTGCTCTGAAGATTTCTCTAAGTGTAAGAATAGCTTCTACGAACCGGGTGGTTTGATTTGGTTTCTACGAACTTTGCTTTGAAATGTGTACCCATCCGTTAAAACAAAATCATCAAAGTATCTTTGTAAATTGTTATAGAAACATGTGTTTTGCATAATGTTCGACGCAACTTACAGATTACATTTTTTATAGCATTTCTTTTTCTTTTTGCACATTCCGATTCGCCAACGGTCAGCATTAAAAATAATCGTAGTATAGATTTTTTGTTATCTAACAAAATATAGTTGTCTTTATTGGAGACTCTTCAAAACGAGTATATTTGTTGGGCCTATAGGCTGAAAACTCACATAGATGGGCTGCAGTCGCAGATGCATGTAACATTATGAGTCATTCACATGTGCATATGATTCAGATGCCTTTGCGTTGCCATACTAATCCCTTAGTGAATTTGACAGTCGATTAATTAGATCTACTTCTTTACATATAAAGAAACTAGAAAATGATACCTTCAACTTAGAAACAAGAGGGAATGGGCGACAAAAGATAAGAAAACAATTGAAAGGGGTCAAAAAAGATGGATTGGAGTTATATACGTTAAGGAGTGGAGCCCCAATATTAGCCCAAATCTAAATGCCACATCTTTATACCTAACATTCAATTGTGATGTTGAGTCTCTTTATTACCATATCATCATAATGCAGCCTTCCTAGGGGCGTAGTTAGATTGTTTTCTTTTAGTTTGTGTTAACTTTTAATCTTTTATTGTTTTTCAGAAATTATAACTGTAAATAGTCATTTTTTACACAAATAAGGAATTCTGTTTTTTTTTTGGGCAGACTATGTAAGTTCATTTCGGAGAGAAAAAGAAGAAGAAAGTAAAAGTTAACTTTGGTTATTCATATTTTTTAAATTAAATTAAATATTTTGCATTGAAATTTACATTGAACAAAAAGAAGACAGATTTTGCGTTAAATCGATTCGAATAGTAGATTAATAATAACAATAATTATGTTATACATCAGTTTCAATCTGTCACTCCCATACCCAAACAAGCCCCCCACGCACGCACCTACGTGAAGTCACACCCATAAATTAAACTCTCTTTCTCCAACTAAATATTTCATCACACATTGCTGTACACCATTAATATCTTTGTTGACATTTGAAACTTCACTGTTCTGTCAATTAAATTCTGTATGACCAAATTTGATATATATCCTCCACGGCAAAGTTTCCATTTTAACAATACAGATCATTGTAGAGAAGATAATTTCCAGTTATAAAATATAACATATAAAATATTAAGATTGAAAAACTAGTTTCCAGTTATAAATTTTTGATTTTCTTTTAAAACACGTACAGAATATGACATAACTTTTTTCCAAAATAATGTGGAAATTTTTTGAATGTTAATAATGCTCTTAAAAGTTAAATGCTTTTAACTTTACCTATAACATGTATACAAGTTTAGTTACTCAAATTATATTGCTCTTCATATTTTGTTGAAGTAACTGATTACGAGATTTATGTATAGGCCGAATGATAACCACGGTTGGCGGATCTATTTGCTAACAATTAGACATTATTCTTCTTCTCCTTTTTTTTGGGACATCAATTAGACTTTAATCTATAGTTTTGACTTTAGACATACTTATTGTATTAGATCATATGGATAATATACGGATTTAGTTGACGACACAATATCTGTACGTACGTAACTTTCATTGACTTGGACAATATAGGTATAGAGCAAGTCTGCAACTTGTTAACCACACACAAGAGGGACACATCAAAGCCTAATCACTACACAAACATGTTAGCTTCCAAGAAATCACGGTTTTAATTGATTCATTCTCATTCCGTGTACATTTTGCGTGTTTTCATTTCCTCCAACTTGTACGGACATTAATTAACTCAACTTTACACCTCACATGTTTTCTTCTTGACAATAAGATCTAAATTACAAATTATATATATATATATATATATATATATGTAATTCTCATATTTACAATGGCAAACAAATAAAATACGTCTAATAGAAATTGATTTTTTGACTTTTAACCAAGAGAATGACCAGTTTTATTCAACGGCACCAAATACTATTGTCATCCGAGTCAAATGTACGACATATATAATTGGATAACATTTGAATTTTTTGTCACAGTGAAAGATATCGAGCTGGTTTTGTTTCTATTTAGAAATGAAGAAGAGACAAAAGAAGTAATGTGAAGTTGAAGGTTGATGGGTTGAAGAAGGGTCCTACGTTATGGAGGAGGTGAAGCAAACTGGTCCATAGAGTGTCTCTCCTAGGAAATTCTTGAGGATCGGAGCAACGTGGACTTCACGTTAGTTGTCACTCAATTTGAATTGTACCCAAGTAGATTATATAAAAAAATATATATATTATAAATTTTTTAGACGTTGGTAATACTATAAAACCCACTCCATGGAAATTCACATCGTGTCTATTAATTTTGTATAAATTAATATATATGTAGAGTTGTAGAAACAAATGATAGTTGACACTGTGGGACATATATGCGATTGGGATTTCACGTGCTCATTCTCTTACATCCATCATTATTTATTTCTTAAAATTTGGATCATTCTCACTCTAAATTAATTTCTGTACATTTTGTTAACAAACTATTAAATGGTACCTAAACTCTAGTTTGAATACTATGAAATATACATTTGCACAAAAGTAAAAGCAATATCCACAAATCAACTAATATATCGTTACACCAATGCATTCAAATTTTATGACACATTTAACTGTATATTTGTTAGTTCGTTTTTCTCCTCCAATAACAAAACATTATACATAATCTAACACAATCTTTAAAGTGTGGAGAATGGAGATCATGCCTCTTAGGTAAATGACTACTTTTAAATTAATTATACGTACCATGGAAACATACTGCGAAAGATCAATAAATTAATGAACGATTAGTATATGCTTTGGGATTTGCACTGCTTTTGGAATTATACATCAGCTTGTCTCTACTTGGAGTTGTTAAGCTTCAAGGTTACAAAGAGCATTAAAGAATCAGATCAAAGCAAGGTCGTGTCGGAAGATATACATATGGACCCATTTTTATTGCATTTCAAGAAAATAAAAGGACCCTATTGTAATCCTTCGGTGTTCCTTTGTTAATTTTGGTCGAGCTTTTGTTATTTACTTTACTAATATGGAATTATTTGCAAGGGTACTGGAACTTCAAATTAAAAGAAATGGAGAGAGGTTACGAGATATTAAAAAAAAAAACAAGAAGAATCATGAAAGTATTGTTATATCGATGAAAAGGAAAACTTTGTTTGTGTCTGAAAATAACTAATTTTTTTTTTTACCAATATGGTTTTCTTTTATCACTCTAGCCTAAATACAAGGTTCTCACTATTAATCACTGGTTAGTAAAATCATGAATATCATATCTGACTGTATGAATTTCTTTTTTAAAAAATCATAAAATTTGTTTATTTTATTACTATGTGCATGAATATTATATTAAAACTGGTTAATTATATACATATATATGGTATAATTTGTTTTATGTGGTAGTCAAAATTAGAGAGTTTTCTTTCTAAATTTTTTGAGATATCATGTGATTGCATCATATTTTAAAGTTTTATCTGCTAAATTTTTATTCCAAAGTAACAGAGTATAAAATTGTTGATCTCTTTTATAGATAAAAATAGATAATTTTAAAGTAACGAAAAATATCCATATTATAGTGATGTGGTTTGAAAAATTATACGGTATCTCAAGCTGAAGAAGATTTTCTGGCAAGCTATTAATTCTGACCATGGTTTGACTAAATCGACCTATATAATCAATGAATACCAAATTTAAACATACATATATTTGGTAATTCCGGTCGTTCAAATCGTACAAGAGCATCGTTCAAATAGTCAAAAGTCTGACGCGAAATAATTATTAAAAATCTATAAACCATGAACGTCAAAAAAGTGAGAGAACGAAGCAACTCTGAAAATTCGTATGAAAAATAGAACATTTAAAAGTTGAGAACTAAAAAAGAAAGATAAAGAGGACTTCCAGCAACTAAATATTAGTGTTTACATGGTAACTATAATAAACATGAAGTAGTAGGCCGATCAATAACAATATATTAACCATCAAATTATTCTTTTAATCCGTAATTTAAATCGCATTATACAAAGGAACTATTGTAATGACTAATAAGAGTTTCGACCGTAATTTATACATACCTCTATATTGATACTAAACTTTCGAAAAAGTCAGGTGACTCTGAGCTGTCTCTCACATTTATTCCCTTTCTCTTTTATGTATATTTTTATCTTACTTTTTCGTTCGTGTACGGTTTTTTAATCTCTGATGAAAATAGTAGTCTTTTTTCGTAAATATTTTTAATATATTCGCTAAGAAAGAAAAGCCATAGAAATTATGCCTACTTGATAATTTGTTGTAAAACAGTGATATTACGATCATGTAAATCAGTAACATTCATTACTTAGATTTTGAAGCTAGTGTCTAGAACTAGATAATTTTTAGCCTCATGATTTTTCCTGTTATTATCCAGATTCAATCTAATTAAATAATGAATGGAGATGAATGAATTGTAGGAAACATAAAAAAACATATAAATAACAAAATTTAGTAAAGATAAAAATCAAAATATTTGTGTGAAAATCAAGAAAATAATATATCTGATGACATATAATATTTCATGATGAATAAATTTTTACGTTCAGTGTCAAAAATTTTAATAACAAAAAAAACTACCGCAAAAACTTTTGCTATGAATTCTTCATACAACTATTTGTTGATCGTCTTTTTAAAAGATTGAATATAAAATGTAACAATAATAATTTTTAAAATAAAGGTGCTTTACGTCTTGGATCAATTCATATTTCATAAGGTATGGTGATCACAATGAATGTTTACAATGGGACACTCATTAATCAGGGAGCTATAAACTAAGGGCGATTTTACTGGACCGGTTTAGTAAGTTGTTGAACAATAATAATTGTTGTCCCGTTTTACATATTTCCATTATTATTATTAGTAGCGTTTAACCAGGTAGGACAATATATATACACACAAACAAAATAATTAAGTAAAATCAAAGTAACAAGATTAATTGAACAAAAAGCAAAGGCAATCGTTGAGCCGACATGTGTTTAAAGTTTAAACTGAAAAACACGATGTTAGTTAATGTGATTCGGTATCATAAGATGGATAAATTTTTCAGTTTCGGGAAATACAAATTGAGAATGAGAAATGAAAGAAGAGTATGAATTTCAGACCTCGAAAAAGTAAATAAATTATTGGTTCGATGTCAAATAAAAAAAATTATTTTGCCTAAAATAGGTACTTAGGCATTTATTATTAATAGAATTAATATTTTTAAGTGAGTGGTTATCATTATGCAAAAAAAAAAAAAAAACACGAATTGGACTTGGTAATGGTATGTTCCGACACGTTTCCGGCGAGAACTAACTATATCTTTCGTTCAAAGATTTCATCTCGTCCTTGTTCCCATTGGTTTTTAAAACGTTTTATACACGTCATTAAGCATATGGTAATATAATTTGGTCAGAGAAAATATTATTTCGGAGTTATCTGATTCATTTTTTTCGTAGATTATACGTTTGATAAGTAAAATTATACTCATTATATATATTGTATTAGCACGATCGCATGCGGGGATGTGTCAGAAATCCACAATTTTTGGTATATATTTCAAACTTTCTCCCTTTGATATTTTCAAATTTAGTATATGTTTAGAAGATAGATAACGATATTGGTTTATATTTAACTAATTTTCTAATATTTCCCAGATTGTAAAAATAAATTAAATACATATTGTAAACAATTATTAGTTTACAGTTAAAAAAACTAACAAGACTAAACGATTTTTAGAACCTTTGTCATCATATTATTTTCTCATTCCAACTCATCCTTCCAATTTGCACTATTGTCCAAAATCGTATAAAGAAATATTGAAACAAGGTTTGTTGTATTGTAATATCATGTCAAAAAAAAGAAAAGTGTGTTGTAATACTATTACACAGACAGAGTATCAGCTGAGGGAGAAATGAAAAAACAGCCGACACAGTACGACATGTTTAGTTTATCGAGCAGCGTGGTGGACCAACATTACATTAACACGGTCCAAAGAGTCCCCAATTGTAACAATGACTACAATTTTACTTATTCCATTTTTTTCTATTTTACTTACTTTTGAATTTTTTATATTCCGGATAAAGTTTTATTTTCTTAATTATTTCTCTGTGGGTCACATTATATCCCATTTACATGGAGATTTCTTGTCGGTATGGCCTCATTACTGTTTCTCCCTTAGTACTACTCAATTTTTTCTTTACTAACCAAAATAATATAATCTGACAGTAGTAAGTAAAATAACTTTAAACTCACGCAATCCAAAACCTGTAGAGAGAGGCATAAACCGTTCTGTTAAGTGCGATAATAAACTCTCTCTAAGTTAAGCTCATTTGAGTGTGTTTGAGGGTCGGTGTGGACGGAAACGCGTGAATTGATTAATATTCTTAATTAATTAAATACATAAATAACTGAGTTAATAAATCGAATATCTGACTGGTCAAATTTCTCTGTCGTGGGCTTAGCATGAAAACTATATATAAACACCTACACATGCCTAGAGACCTCTCGATCGTAGCTTACCTACAAACTTCACTCACAACCCAATCAAAAACAACATCTTTTATTCTCACTCAAATCTTGATTTCATATCTATTCTCTCTCTCTCTACTTTATTCTCCTACTCCCCTCTCTCTCTAGAGCTAAAGAAAATGGGTCTCTTGTCAAAGAAAGCTACTTGCAACACTCATGGCCAAGATTCTTCGTATTTTTTGGGTTGGGAAGAGTATGAGAAGAATCCTTACGACGAGATCAAGAACCCTGACGGCATTATCCAAATGGGTCTTGCAGAAAATCAGGTAATTAATCACACTAATCATCAAAACGCAACGTATTGTATATATAGTTTTGATATATAATGTATGGTGTAAAGTATATATATCTTACGGTCTTACTTGTTTATCTTGTAGTTATCGTTCGATCTCATTGAGTCATGGCTTGCTAAGAACCCGGACGCAGCAAATTTCCAAAGAGAAGGCCAATCTATTTTTCGGGAATTAGCTCTCTTTCAAGATTATCATGGCCTTCCTTCCTTCAAGAATGTAAGATTATCCGCACCCGAATTATTGAAAATGATCGGACAACTATTATCCTTTTAAACGATAGTTTACTAAACCGGTCTTCTATATTTCCAGGCTATGGCCGATTTCATGTCAGAAAATAGGGGAAACCGAGCTTCTTTCGATCCAAACAAGCTTGTCCTCACCGCTGGTGCTACTCCGGCTAACGAAACTCTCATGTTCTGTCTCGCTGATCCTGGCGATGCTTTTTTGCTCCCTACGCCATATTATCCAGGGTTAGTTAACTTTTTGTCAAATACTTGCTTCATTCACAAGTAACACAAGAACTTACGCTAACTAATATTCTTTATTTATTTTTCAAATGCAGATTTGATAGGGATTTGAAATGGAGAACTGAAGCTGAGATTGTACCGATCCAGTGTACGAGTGCAAACGGATTCCGCATCACAAAATCTGCACTGGAAGAAGCCTACGAGCAAGCTCAAAAGCTTAACCTAAAAGTGAAAGGAGTCCTTATAACCAATCCATCTAACCCGTTGGGTAATACAACCACCCGAACCGAACTAAACCATCTCTTGGACTTCATCACACGTAAGAAGATACATTTGATAAGCGACGAGATCTACTCGGGTACCGTTTTTGCTTCTCCCGGATTCATTAGCGTAATGGAAGTCCTCAAAGAGAGAAAGCTCGAAAACACCGATGTTTTTAACCGTGTCCACATCGTTTACAGTTTGTCTAAAGATCTAGGCCTACCTGGTTTTCGCGTTGGAGTGATTTACTCCAACGATGATGTTGTTGTCTCCGCAGCGACAAAAATGTCCAGTTTCGGTCTAATATCTTCTCAGACACAATACCTCTTGTCCGCATTGTTATCCGACAAAAACTTCACCAAAAACTACCTCGAAGAGAACCAAATCCGTCTCAAGAACCGACACAAGAAGCTCGTGTCGGGTCTACAGGCTGCCGGCATCGAGTGTCTCAAGAGCAACGCAGGACTCTTCTGTTGGGTCGATATGAGGCACTTACTGAAATCAAACACGTTTGAAGCCGAGATTGAACTATGGAAAAAGATCGTTTACGAGGTCAAGCTCAATATATCTCCCGGTTCTTCGTGCCATTGCAACGAACCGGGTTGGTTTAGGGTTTGTTTCGCGAATATGAGCGAAGAGACATTAAAGGTTGCGTTGGATAGATTGAAGGGGTTCGTTGATGGACCGTCGTCTACTATAAGAAGTCAAAGTGAACATCAAAGACTAAAGAATTTGAGGAAGATGAAAGTCTCTAAATGGGTTTTCCGGCTATCGTTTCACGACCGTGAACCCGAGGAACGATAGTCTGGTTTTTTTTTAAAAAATGAAGTGTAATAAGTATATGCTTTTTGTCATTATTAATGGGTGATTGTTCGTCAAATATAATTTTTTTTTTTTATCAGAATTTTATATTTTGGTATAGTTTTAAGGCGAAAAAGTTCACTCAGTCCGTACGTGAAAACGGATAATGCAGTGTGGCTTTTTTATGTAGTACTTATAAGGTATTTTCACTTTATAATGATATATTCAAAAACTAATATTTGTCAATATCTTTGTTTCAAATTTACGTTAAAAACTACGTGTGATTTGCCGGCGACACTTCTGGTTGAGAAGCCGTAATTTGGGGTCCGGCCAATAAATCCGCTCATTAATTATTATGTAATTAATTAGAACCTACTTCTTAGCACTATAGTAGTAGACTATGTTCACATTTGTTAAACCTTGTTAACAACTAGGGGAATTCCTTTATTGCTCTAGTTGACAAAAGAGATAAATTGGTGCATTTAATAATTATTCTCTAATTGCTTTAATTGGTTTCGAAGTGATCGATTTCGTTTAAATGACTTGTAAGTCAACGAAATCTACCATTGAAGTCAAAAGATGAACCCAAGTTATACACTCCTAGCCACGTCGACATATCTACACAGGCGTAGCGATCTATCTATATTCGTGTAAATTGAAATATATTTTCGATTCAAAAGACATTAAGAAAGATGGATTAGATGTGACCGTAGATTATCAAAATGCAAAAATGCAATTTTAGGAGAGGAGATATTACTTGGAAGTAATCCAATTCACATTTTCAATTATAATCTCTTAACTTAAATATTACACTAGCTGGTTATCTTAAAGGGAATAAATAGGCGCTATTACAGTAACTGTTTGGTGGCAGAAATAAGACCAATCTCAATTCTCAACTAACTACTTTCTCTAATCAGAAACTCAATCTCTGCCACTGACATTTAAGTCTTATATTTTAAATATTCTAACGTCATTAGCGTGTACTTTACATGGGTCATGTGTGCATTTATCTACAGTGGGAATTAATATATTTGTATGTGGTAAAGGGGTGAAAAACTTGGAAACGATTTGTGGATTGGTATCGTTTATACTCCCACTAAAACAGATTTTTTCAGCTTTTCACATATTTTAAAATCAAATTATATTAAAAATATAAATTAATAAAAATAATTATATTTATTTAGTATGGATAAAATAAGTAAACAAACAAAATATTTATATTGGAAACACAAAACTTTTATTTTCATAAAACAAATTAAAAACCAAAAAAAAATATCTTAATGAAAAAAAAGGAATATATTTGTATATTGATATTAAACGTTTTCAATATAGCTTTTATCTTACGTGTTCTCAAAATATCTTAAAGAACAGTCCTATCTAACAATTCAAAAATTTATATGTTTATATATCAGAATAATGAAATTAGAAGAAAAAAAAGTAAAAGTCCTTATCTCATAATTCCTTGATCTGAAGCCTTAACGCATATATATACTGTGCGTGAAAATAAGTTATACTATATATTAATGATTTTCCTACAAACGAATTTATTAAAGATTATATAACCGTTATGGACTAGCCAAAAGAAAAGAAAATTAATAAGGATGGATGTCTTGGGGTAGTTGTCAACTGTGTCAAAGTGTCATGTGGGTTTCACATGGCAAAAGAAAACAGAGAACATCTGCTAAGATTTTCTGATTGGTCAGTTCACAAATATATTCCACCTTATATAATATATATTCGACCAACCTTGTATATATATTTGTCGTATATCTCTCATTGGTGTTGCTATGTTATGTTCGTGTCGATCTACGCATCCGGGGGCCACATGACCATGGGCCTTGTTTGCTGCCACGTTGCTTCAAGTATACTTACTATATACGGATGTTACTGTTTCATCTTCATATATACCCGATCGCAAGTATTTTTACACTATATAACTCTTCAAATATGCCATTTAGATGTGAAATATTCGTGTTGTTATAATTATCATAACCCGTGCTATTTTCTAAATGTTCAAACAATTCGTAGAATTACGGATAAACAAAATTATTTTCCGGTTTTCCAATCACGCAATTATGGGATTTATGATTTTAAATTAATAATTTTGTTATTTTTACAGAAATGAAAAAGAGAGATGTTATCCATTTAATAAAAATATGTTATATATTCCGGTTTTTGATAAAAAAAAATTAGTGGTTATATCATTCCATCCCGCATATATTTTTCTACGATTCATTCATTATGTAGTATTATAAGATAAATTCATTAAACTTAGCAGAAATAAGACTGTATATTTCGTTTGATATTGGTAGTAAGTAATAGGATAAGATCAGATTGTATTTTCATATCTTAAAAGTGGAATATAAACTAGGGTATCGTTTAGATTTTGTCAACTCGTACTTTTACCTTATTTTTCAGCAAGTTTGATTCTTATGCCTTGATAAAAGGGTGATTAAATTAACCTAAAACCGATATCTAAATCCATTTTAATGTATTATATAGTACGTAAAGAACATTAGGCAGACAACAAATTTCATAGTCACATCTTTGTGTTGGAGACTAATGACATTGTTTCTTTGTGGAATAGTATATGTTTTGATGTTTGGAACTTTGAGGACAATGACATTTTGGTTTTTCAAATAGCTTTAAGCTTTTTTGGTTTAGGGATTTTCTCTACATTTTAAGTAATTTTGTACTCGACGTTATATAAATCTTACAACTTTGGGTTTGTAGTTATATATAAATTGAGGTGCCCAATTTAATCTTGCACATATTGAGGTAAGTTGAAATTATGCTGTATTAATAAGGGATGCACTTTGTAAATATATAAAATATCTTTTGTATCCATATTCCATAAAATGTTGGCATGTGAGGATATAAAGTTGGATATTTTTTAAAAAACATTAAAAGTGTTTATAATTCAAAGACAAAAGGCCGAAAGCAAATGTTGTCTCCAACACAAAAGTTTACCTTTATTCGTCTTTTCAAATGAAGATTCGATCGTCTTTCTTGGTGAATAACTGAATACGATGAATATTATATTAGGATTTTAAATTCACGTATTTTTCTTTCTTTCTCAACATCTAATAATTTGCCATACGTGGCATAAAAGAATAGTATTTTTCAGTTGATCTACTGACTACTTATACATTTGATAGGCTAGTGCCTAGTGAGTAGTGAGATGAGCCTAGTGGTGGACTAAACAAAAATTATAAATATGAGTTCGTAAGAGATGAAATAAAAGACAAAGAAAGCTGGGCCATTGTTGACAAAAAAAAAAAAAAGCTGGGCCAAAGGAGAAAGTGTTAGAGCCTAGAAGCCCATGTAATATGGCCCTGACTATGAAGAATTAGGGCTTCTATATTGGTGGGTGTGACCAAGTCGATGCACAAGTTGCTATATGAGGAAAGAAGTAGACGAAACCTGAAACATGTGCTGTGATATTTTGATGTCTTCTTTGGCGATAGAAGCAAATTGGTGGGAAAATTGTAGTTGATTTGTTGGGTATACGTCCATTTCAAACATTGCATCACCACTGTTCACACTTCATGCACTGTATATTTCATAGGAATTTATGGACTTTTGTAACCAACGATATACGGACAGGAAGTATATATGGTGGAAAACATTACATCTAAATATATATATATATATATATATATATATATATATATTTGTAGGAACTTGACAATAATCAGGACTTAATTTATTGTTAGATAAAAATATTTTTTTTTGTTTTGGTCTTTGGTCCAAAAAACTAGTGGCCCAAAGCCTAAAACTTATCAGATACCAAAAGAATTTCGAGTATTAGTTAACACAAACCGATTAGCTCAAATATTAATTTTATTTAAGCGAGTTGATTAAATTATTTTATATATTTTACTTTAATACAACCACATGCTACATAAATCTGTTACCGACAAAAATCATAAATTTTAGTAGGCGTAACGACAGTAATTAAGCACCCGGAGAAATCAAAGATTTACAAAAGAAACATTTAACAAATAATTAAAAGTGATAAGGATTTGACTTTGGTTACAATATGATGACGAGCTAAACTAGCGTTCATATGAAATTTTAAATTTATAAATTTATGTTTTTAGATCCAACGACTCCCAAATAAAGTTGAAAACAATGTGTTGACTTTGGCGATACATTAATCACACTATTGTTTCACAAACAGATTTATCAAAGTCTCCTTCGTTCGTTTGTGGTCAACAGCTTTTTGACATTATGGTATTTATGATTTATAATGGTTTCTTACTCACTACTACATACACAAAAATTAAATAAATAGTATCATGAATTTTTTTAAAAATGAAAATTACTGATTAATTAGACTAACATGATGAACATCTTTGCAGAAATATTTGTGATCCTTATCTATTAGGTCTGATCATGATTAAAAAGAACTGCTTTCTTAAGAAAACCAAAATTCAACAACATATTTTATGTAATGAGAACAAAATTCGAATACAGACTTACTGAAACTTTCAAAGATTTTTACTTTAAAAGTACGGAATGAACAAAACCAAGAATTTGAAAAGCTTAACTCCAAAATTTTCGTTGTATCCTCTAGATCTTCATTTTCGAGGAACTGTAGAAATATCAAGTCCTAGGATTCCCATTCTTTCAGCATCACCTTGAGCTCTTTATTCACGACTCACGAGAGCGTAAAGGGACCTTTTCGCATAAATAAATGACCAATGATAAGTGAAATTAAACATTAAAAATAATGATATGAAAGGGATAGAGTATAATGAAACGATATCATTTGTTCAAACTTTATTCGAGGCAAATGATGAGTGAAATTAAACGTTAAAATGATATTATTTGTTAAAACTTTATTCAAAGCAATAAACTTTGTGTAATACACTTCTAGGGTTTTGGTTCTTTCACGCCTTCAATATATAAGAGATAACACACACAAAAAAACATGATACAACCTAAGTACATTGGCATCATATATGTATCTAATAAAGATCTAATTAATCAAAACCATCTACTCATTATCGAATAGAGGATAATTAATGAAGGAGCTAATTATATTATGATCCAAGCCGTTGTTGTTCAACATCTCGGTTGCTCGTGTGTTGTTGTTGGCTTTCTCGTTGAATAGCACGGCATGGAGATTCTCACACCCGGTCATAAAGAACATATCTTGTTGATCACCATGATCATTTTGATTAACGGAGTAGTGAGACATTTGTAGAGAGGAATTAGTACCGGCGCTACTACTACTAGTCATGGAGTTCAATGATGGGGATGAATGATGATGATGATGATAAGACGAAGCAGCTACATCATGATCAATATCAAACAAGACCTTGTTTGGTTCCCAAGAAAATGAATCCAATATCGGATTCTTGATCATGTTTTGTTCTTCCATAATGAAGGATGTTATTGATGGATCCACCACCTGATCATATAATGTTTGGTTCGATTTAGTGTTCTCTTCATGAAACATTGGGATATGGTATTGGCTTGATGATGATGATGATGTTGTTCCACGCTCGAATTTGACATTGAGTTGTTGATGAAATGCCTTCCCTTGCTTGCTCAATAGCTTCTTCTTCAGCCTCGTGTTCCAATAGTTTTTGATATCGTTGTCTGTTCTTCCCGGTAATTGTGAAGCAATAATAGACCACCTTCATCAACAAAATTTTAAGAAAACACCAATTATTACTTTTTTGATACAATTTGAAATAACCAGTAATTGATGCACCGTTATAAATTATACAATATCTATATATTATAGTGATAAGGAATTTAGATGATAAACCTGCCCCCAATAGTGATGTAAAGGCTGCAAATGATGTAATCTTCTTCATCGGTGAAGCCACCATGCTTCAAGTTAGGCCTTAAGTAATTAAGCCATCTCAAACGACAACTCTTCCCGCACCTCTTAATCCCTTTCATCATAATGTAAAATTGTTAGTATAATATGTCACAACTATATATAGAGCATATGAAAAATTAATATCAAACAAATGAATTTAAATAAATACCAATTCTCTGAGGAAGGGAAATCCAATTGTTGCCGGTTCCATGTTTTTCGATGTAAGACTTAAGCACGGCGTCTTCCTCCGGCGACCATGGCCCTTTCTTCACCGCCGTCTTGTCGCAGCACGGTGCTCTTCCCATTTTCTTTTAATTTTTTTTCTATTTCACTTTTTTTTTTTTTGATTAATTTTATATTTCTCTTAATTCCTCTCAATCTTGTTCTCTAGGTATTTTATCTTCTTCAGTCTCTCTATCTATATGTTATATATGAGAAACTTAGCATAGTGAATAATGATGACAAGTGGGTTTCTGTCTGTATATGTATGCATATAGACTATGTATATGGTGATAAAAAGGCATGATATCAGTCGAAGAATCAGTCTCCTAACATTAAAATAAATGTGAATATATTTTAACAATGCAAATTACTTTACAAAAATAATAATATTTTATTAATGAAAAGAGAGGAAATCTAATAAAGAGACAACAAATGGTTTTGTTGCTTGTTCGTGTGGTTCAGCTTATATTTTTGTATTCAATGTGAATCATTTTATCATATTCTAGCACCTCTAATCTCCAGTTATATATAACACCTAGCAAATTTAATGAGTTGATTACTACAATGATTTGATTTGATTTCAAATAGTAATAATAGTTTCATTGTTTAGAATAGAGATGCATACTCCAATATATATTTTCAAAAAGTTTTATGTTGGTTTTCTACTGTTTTGATTTTTTTTTTTTTAATGTTTAATACAGTTTTTCTCCTCTTTAATTCGTAAAAATGAAACAGAAAAACCCTAATTCATAATCCAAATAGGACTTCACCTTCTCGAAAACTAAAGAAGTCAATTGTTTCCTGCTTAATGTTCATCTATTTTGGACTATGTTTCATTATGTAATTAAAGATTATATTTAAGGGCTATACATATTTAAACCATCATAATCTTCTAGATGGAAAAGCAAATGGCTGACTTGACCTGAGACACTGAGTCTGAGACCCAGAGAATTAGTCCCAAAGTATTAAAAATAAAAAGAAAATTACATTCTTTCTTTATTCCAGTTTACAAAAGTAACTGGTTTACAAGAAAAAGTACGAGCAAACAAAGAAAAAAGGTTTTTATGAAAACACCTTTTTCAACACGCTAAGTCTAACGAGGAATCGGTCTTCTCGGGACGACGAGTACAAGTATTTTAACGTCATTTTAAATTTATATAATATGGTTTGAGTTATGTACTAAACCCCAAAAAGGGTGTTATATAATTATCATAGGCACTCTCATACATCTAAAACTACATACTTTCAGTAATAAGTTAAATGTAAAAAGATTTCCAATTGCAATAAAAATTAATCGAGTTTTGGAAGCCGGAAAACGAAATTATTATCTACATTTGATTATGTCTACTCTCAAATCTCAACATATGGAAATGAATAAGACAAATTAAGCAGGTTAAGCTTTGAATTGTTGACTTCATTATTTAGATTCTTTTTACTAGTCCACGAGACAATTCTTGGATAAGGTCTTTGAGACCAAATCTATACTTTTATCTATAAATTTAACGATTGATAAAGAATGTTTGTTGTTTTTTCTTCATTCTCAAAGAAAATCGAGACTTGATTAAGTGGATATATAAGTGTTATGTAAAATCCTCATCGTATTGAAAAAAAAAACAGAAATTTGCTCTTAGTTAAACTAGTTATTAGGAGAAAACTGAAAGAAACAAAATTGAGTTTTCACAAAGATTTATATAATAAATTCAGGTATTTTTCTCTTGTGTAACCTAAACAAAAACAAAAATCATGTCATTTAACGTTGAAGACAATGACATGATAACAAATGAGGCTTTTCTAAAAACAAATACAGGGCCTAAAATCCGATAAAAATTACGTAAAAGTTACTAATAAGCTAAATAAGATAAAAGCAATGTTCAATTAATTGCTAGGTGCTAGTCGGGCGGTTGAGGTGAGCCTAGCGCCTAGCAAGAAAATCGGAGATTAAACGGGGATTCATCGGGGACTAGTTTTAGGGCTAATTTATGTTTTACAAACATGTTAATCCATTATAATTAATATTTTATATAATATTATTTTTAAAACTATAATAAACACATAAAATGTATTTTTAACTTTAAAATTTTGTGATTTTCATTAAAATTATAAAGATAAGTTACTGTTTAACATTACAAACTCTCTATCTAAATATTCGAATAATAAAAAAAATATTTATTTTATATTTGCAATCCAAAAATAATAAAAACATGTAAAATTAGGCAGAGATTAATCGAGTTAGGCGAGAATTAATCGAGTTAAACGGAAAATAATCGGATGAAAGATTGTTTAAAGGGATTAATCATTAATCGAAGCGGCTAGGGTGGGCCTAGTGATTAAACGGGGAGTAATCGGGTGTAGACGGCGATTTTTTTAATAGAGGATAAAAGTAGAAAAAAACTCTTCACCTGTAATTTTGAATAATGTAAAGGCCGACTCGAGTCACGAGTAATAGGCCCATTTGCCAACAGCTTGAAAGATTATGTGGTTCGAATGTGAACCTTTCAAATTGCTTCTTTGTGGACACCTAACTTTCGAAATCTCCTCATTTAATGGGCAATAATTCTATAATAATAAACTTGGGCTGTACTTGTACCCGTGGGCCATGTAATACGGCCTTTAGTAAGTTAAGTAATTTCAAAAACTTACCTTTTCTCTAGTGTTCGGAACTAACCGTTTCAAATTTAAGGCATAAAATAAAACAAATCTCCTAACTAGGATTGCGGAAAAATGTGTGATTAGAAAGAAAAAAACTTATAGAATGACATTGACATGTAGCCTAGTGATTTATGGTAGAACCGTCAGGGTAGCACCATCCATATTCAAATCTGCATAATGTATTGACTTAACAAAAAAAAAAAACATAAAATTGCATATTTGCAAGTTCCAGCTCCATAACATGAGCGTGTATCACATACAAAAAGAAAAAAAAACTAGATACAATGCTCAAAAAAAGTGAATTTTAAAATGTAAGTAATGGTGCCAGGAAATAAAATAAAATAGTTAGCATAGAATATAAAAAAGATATCAATAAAGATATGATAGTGACGGTTATTTCAAACAGAAGAGTCGATGAGAAAATCAACGTCACGCGAGTCAGGAAGGACCCCAGATTATCTTCGAGATCTTTCGCTGCGAAAAGACAAAATTGCACCTATGGTCCCTTGCTCACTTTGGGGTCATATTTGTCATCTTCACTCTCTCCTTTTACGTGCGATCCTTCATTGTTCATAATCAAAATCATCAGATATTATTGCTTTGTCTTTCTTTCATTTTTCATTTTCTTTTAATAAATTTTTAATCACACAAATAATTACAACCACGTATATATATTATATCTAATCATATGATATTATTTTCAAAAAAAAAAAACAAATACTTTAACTATACATACCAAATTTAATTAGTTTGTTGGCATATAATAACTTTTCCTCGAACAAATAAACTAAGACATTAAAAATGTAATTTTCATAAAATAATCAGGCAAACAAGAAAGTTGTTTAATCATATATATGAGGGGACCTATATATATATATATAAGACTTGACAAACAAAAAAATGTGATACCTAACTAAATTGGTAAGACCTCACAATGATGATAATAGACTATTTACAAGGACGAAGACACGAAGAGACACACTGACTTTATTTGGCCGACTCGAAAGCGAAAAGAAAGGTCATCCCTTTCTCTTTCCTCGCTCTTTTACTTTCTTTTCTCACGACCACACACACACTAACATACACACATATGTATAAAACTATTTGGTAGACAAAATATTTCATCATGGCTTGCGTTTACAAGTCTTAGTCCATAGTCACTAATCCACTACGGTGACTCACTCTTTTCCCTAATGTATGTGTATATTGAACACCAACAATTTTAAACTCTCATACGCTTAATTGATTTCGAACAAACTTTAAAACTGTAGAATATTATTTTTGTTTTTCTTTCAAATCAGAGTAATGTAGGGTACCCCATTAGATAAGAGAAAAGACAACGAATCATTTTATGTGCAATCAAAGTGATATTTTAGGATATTGACATTATTTTGTGAGATAAATATTACATTTTGGAAATTTCGCTGAAAAATATAACACGTAAAACCTAAAAAATGTCGAACCCTAAAAACGTAGGTAATGTGAGTTTCGTATTCTGGTTACTACCTTTCACACTAGGCATGCTTAGTTTCGTATGTTCTGTGTTATATATATACTCCAATTCTTTTGGTATTCTCTAATGATACGACCCAGAACTCGTAATTTGTTTTTAGTTTACCCTGAATGATAGATATTCGTAAGAGTAGACTTTTGTTGTCAAAGGATCAATGATTCGTCTCTTTAGAAAGTCAAGATATCGATGTGATTGGAAGAATATTTACTTTTATATTCCTATTAATCATGCAGATTTCTTTATCCTATGAATTAATGTGATTAGTCATTTTAATAATCAAATTCCGCTCCTTTTTGCCCAATATGGTTCAATTATTCGATCCCGTTTGCATTTAAGGGTAATATTCGTTACGTGCTTTTGAGTTTAGAACCTGCGAATAGTTGATAATTCCTCATAAAAAGACAAAAACGTTTTAGATGCTTTATTTAATCAAAAACGAAAACAAAACTAATTTAAAGAGAGTTTTTGTATGGTTTGTAAAGTTCATTAAGCGTGCAAACTATGATATAATATCACGAATATAGTATGAATATGATAGCCTTTAATTAGCACATGCACGCTTAAGACATGATATACAGTTAGAATAAATTTCGTTCGACGATATAATCTTCTATATATGTATGATAACAATGTAATATTCTTTTTGACATTCTGCAAAAAACATTTTAAAAAAAGAAAAAGCATCCCCAATTCCAATAATTTAGGCATATAATTCAAGTATATATTCTGATTAACTTAGATTGAAACTAGACCGTCAATTATGGTGGCTTTGTTAAAACTTAAAGTGGTAACAGACGGCTCTTTTTTGTGTCATTATTATTACCCGAAATTGAGTGGATATTTGAAATGGGATTATAACAAATAAAGAAGCATCATCCATGATTTGACTTATGCATAGTTATATAATTAAAAAAAAAGGAAAATAAATAGAAAAGGAACAAATAAAGACATGAAAAGCAACATGTCTTGTTTGCCGTAGAGCCGGAGATGTGACAAAAAAAGGATCAGACAATCCTTCGATCATTCATCCAACTTAGTCCCTCTTTTACTATACATAATTATTTTCCCAAATTTAATATAATTTTCTTTTTCATAAAACTTCTCTTTATTTTTTATTTTTTATTTTTTATTTTTTAGGCATGAAACTTCCCACTGTCTTTTCTATCTGTTTAACCAAGTCAGAAATTTAGGACATGTTTTCCACGCTTTTAAACGAAACAATACGTTTTAGTCTATCATCATATCGTTGTACTCATTTTTATATATTTATTCGTCATTTCTCAGTTTTCATATTTCATTTTACTTACAAAATGAAAAAATAATTTTTTTGATATAAATTATCCGGTTGTATCTCGTCAATTACTTGCAAATAAATAATTTTACAGTTTCATACAAACTAACATTGAAATCCTTGTTAACGTTGAACCACAATTTATGATAAATAATTGTTTGGTTTATATCTGATCAATATTTCAAATCAAAATTTAACAAATAATTACTCTGATTATATCATGTACTACTATATAATATATTATATATTTATACAAGTATGTGGATTTAAATCTAAGCTCAACAACTTAGTTTCCTATTATTATATATCAAACAAATGGTTCTACAAAATCCAAAAGAATGCTAAACCCACTGAACAAAACCCAAACATAACATATTAGTTGACATTTTATTATTACACTATATTAAATTAGTTAAAAAGATAGAAACCAAACCAAATCGGATCAAACGAATAAGTTAATTATAAATTCGCCGCATGCTTTAACTTTTCTCCTTGGCTAAATAATTGCTACAACAAAATAAAAACACGGCCGTAACGTAATGTAAGGGCTGAATCGGAATTAGATACTCTATCATACCAAATCATTGAAGGGACCTACATGTCTGGAACTGACACGTGTCGGACCGAACAGACAATGACACTGTTTCCTCAAGTTTCGTAATTGGCTTCTCTCTCTCTCTTTCTCTTTTGTGTCGTGTGGATAAGTCTGTGAGAGATCCCATGATGGATGGTGCCTAAGTGTTGATGACATGAGAACCACCACTTTTATTTTTTCCCCTAATCTATTTTCCAATTTTCTTATTAATACTTTTTTGTTCACCGCACCACTTAAACGACTTTTAAAAAAAAAATCAACAAACGTATTTTTTAAAAATATATATATTTGTTTTTGTTGTGGTTGTGGTTGTGGATGAGGTTGCTTTGTTTTCTATCGTTGGGGTTTGATTAGTCTAAACCTAATTTTTTAATCGTCTTCCAATCATATAAACCATCTAAAAAGGTACTACGAATTGGGGTCACACCGTTATTTATATTATTTTTATTTTTTTGTACAAATACTATATTTTATAATATGACATCTGACGGAAAAAAAAAAATGACATCTTTTTACCCTTTTGTCTTTATTCTTCCCCTCTTTTTCACGCACTTTTTATTGGTTTAATTTCCCCCACCCTTTTCAGAAGTCAATGTTTATCTATATTCCTGTCATTATTTTTTTAAATCGTGATATTAATGACTTAATGCCGACAGATTCTCTTTAAGAAAAAAAAATATCTACATAGTGTATTAATATATATATTTACTAATATAATATAATATAATATAATATAATATAAAAAAATAACTTAGAAAATTTATATATTAATGTACTATCATTTTTATCAAAAACGAAATATGCTTCGTACCATGATATAAAACAACATTCTTTTGTTAGAAGTAATTAATTTCAGTAACCATTACTGTAATCGCACCATTTTTTTTGTCAAAGTCCAAGCTTGTTCAGCTTGTTCGTCATCTTTATCTTTCATACTAAGATAATAATTAAGAAAAATCTAGTAAAATCTGGTCTTTGAATCTGACCTTTATCCACGTTTTATCCTTTTGTCATGTAATGTGATTATTTTGATATGATAACGCGTCATATATAGAACACACGCTCCAGAAAACAAAATGTGATAATATTTTAAATTCGATAACAATAAATAAGACAAAAACAAAAATAATCATGACGTCTGGTTACTGGAAGATCGCCTAAATGGCTAATTAGTTAAATTATCGGACCACTACAATTACTAACTTGTCTTCTCGTTCTTGCTTTGATAAGTTTAGATATTGGGTCTTTGTTGAAAATAAAATGATTTAATCATGAGTCATGATTTTTCCAATGTTGACACTTGAGTCTTAAATACAACACTAGGACTATGTAATTATTAAATAATACTACATGTAATGAATAAATTACAAGTGTCGTCGTGTTCATGAGCTTGCCACACCTTCCCCTTAGGAGACTGGTCTTGCCGCCGGGGACCAAATGAGAAATACAATTCTTTTATATATATAATTAGTTTGAGTTTGCCCTCTTCTTATATATATAATTAGTTTGCAAATCAAATTATTTTCAAATTGCAGCGCTTGTCCAGATGGTTAAAAGTTCTCGTTAATTGGAATCACATATCTGTATCTTCCACATTCTCAGAACACTATATATTCTAAAGTTTCATTTATTTTTGTTCCAAACGACAAGATTGACCCTTTAAATAAAAGTCAGAAAGATTTTTGTAATAGCGATTGCAATCTTTTTAGTCAAAATTATCAAAAGCGAATTTCAGGAAATTGCAGTTCTAACTTCTGACGGCCTTGACGATTCTAGCTGTGACATAGGAGTGACCATATCGGTTGTTTGGTATAAACTTTTGGATTTTGGGTTACTTAATTCAGTTCTATATATGTATTTTTCATATTTTTTTAACGATGAAGTGTTTAAATGAATGCCACTAAACTTTCAGTTAATACGTTAATTCTACATATGTAGGAAATTATATTGCTATTTTGAAAAATTCATAAGATTTGATCACTGATCTTGCAAATCGTCGGATTTTACTAGTAAAACAAAGCGATATCAATATTCTTCGGTTTAATTTACACCGATCAAACCATAGTAAAAGCGATTATAACCAAATTGTGACTTTCTCCACTTCTCTTTGGCAGCCACACTTATATGTTAATTTGTAGAATATTGGTAACCTAACTTGTTAGGAAAGTGCCAAAAAAAAGACATGGCCAAAGCCAATAAAACGTTCCACGTCGACTTTTTTAGTTAAGCCTCTCAACAATCTTTTATTATTTCTGTTTGACGAATCATATTCCACCACCACCATGATTATCAATCTTCTTCTTCCACCCGTTTTTATTTTCATACCATTCACAATATCTGATACGGAATAATAAAACTATATATTCAACAATTCTGTCATTAAAATAAATTAAATCATTGTTACAAAACGAGGTTCCGTAGATCATTACAAGTTTCAGCTTTTTTTTTTTCTATAAGTAAAAATCGAGACAATATATCTATCGTGTATAATTTTATGCGTCGCGTGAAGTTTTTATTCCATGAGATGTTTGTCTATTCACAAATCTTGTTTGCATATTATTAGATAAATTACAGTGCAAATAAAATAGATAGAAATCATTGAATAATTAAGTTCCAACCCAATCTGGCCAGATCAAGAGAACCGAACCTAAAACAAGAAAGTGGAGATCACAATCCAAAACCCCAAATAATAATACAAGAACGGAGAATATAAAAAGAAATTAATTTTTATTTTTTTTAAAACCAATGTGTAGTGTGAGGAGGTTGAAGATTGGTAGGCAAGCTGACATGTTACCCATATCTGCCTTCTTCAAGCAAAGCATGGAGTGGGAGACAATTCATGTGGTCTCTTATTTAAAGTCCTCTCTTAATCACTCTCTAATTACTTTTCTCTGTTTCATTTTAGTTGATGTTTAAGGTTTTTATACATAAGTTAAGAAATCACATAACTTTAATTTAATTTATTTCTTTAACATAAAGCGCTATTAAATAAAATGAATTTAACCAATAAAAAGCATACTGTGAAATGTAAATGATAAAAATAAAATACTTCTAATTTTTGCATAGAAAATTAAAAACATCATTTAAAGTGATATGGAGGGAGTATTGTTTTCTTTTTGTCTCTCTCTCTCTATATATATACTATATATCATTATTTTGTTTCAATAGATAGCAAATAGATGTAAATTAGAAATTAAAATCTACTAGTTAAAGAAAGTCGTAAAAGTATCATTTGATTATAAACTGAAACTGTTTTTTTAACGAAGGTCTTCAGTTCAATTAATCATGTTTCGGGGTATATTACAAGAATATCTGCACTAGAGTAAATAATTTTTAAAATATATCTCAGAGAACATTGATACTTTGAAGGTGGGCATGGGAGGATATAGAATCGTTTCATCATATGCTAGTAATTGTATTGCCGAGTTGAATAGAATTTGTGGATATCCCGAGTAACAAATTAAACAAACACTTATAAGTCATGGCCACCGACATATCAAAAGTTTTGGAGAGACTAAAATTAGACTCGAATTTCTTATATTAATATTGCATCTGTTTTAATTATAGTTTTCTAAATTTATAGAAAAATTAACTGGAGTTCGGTTAAATTTTTTTTTGGTTTATAGAAACCAATTTAATTTTCAAACCACATCATTCAAAATAATATGACAAAACAATATATTCTAAGAGGGAATAAATTGGAATATAATATATATATAAATATTGAAAATTTATGAAGTGGGAAGAATAGTTGCAAGTGGGGTGCTCATTTGGTCAACCTATGTAAGTGAGAAAATTAAAAGGAGAGAGAATTTGTGCCATCATAATTTCCCACATTCTTTTTTTTTTTTTTGCAAAATTCTATAGAAAAAAAAAAACGAAGCAAAATAAATCCATTCCTTTGATTAATTCTAATTATTAGCCACCCACCCACCCACCCATAAAAAAAAATTTTAAAAAAAAACCTCTCTTCTCCTTCTTAAGAAGAAGCCTCTTGGTTTCACTTCGTCCCATAATCTTCCAAACTTCACCAAAATAATTTCTTAAGAAAGAATATTTTTTTTTCTTCATAGTATTATTACGTCTCAAGATCTCAAAGATTTGATCGATAGGAGGAAAAAAAATACGAAAATCAAATTTATATATCTTCAAATGGGTCTTGATGATTCATGCAACACAGGTCTTGTTCTTGGTTTAGGCCTCTCACCAGCGTCTAATAATTACAATCATGCCATCAAGAAAGCTTCCGCCACCGTGGACCACCGTCTTGTCAGGCTCGATCCGTCGTTGACTCTAAGCCTATCCGGTGAGAGTTACAAGGCCAAAACTGTTACCGGCGCCGGAGACCAGATTTGCCGGCAGACTTCGTCGCACAGCGGAATTTCATCTTTCTCGAGCGGAAGGGTAAAGAGAG
Source organism: Crucihimalaya himalaica (assembly GCA_004349715.1). Lineage (NCBI taxonomy): Eukaryota > Viridiplantae > Streptophyta > Magnoliopsida > Brassicales > Brassicaceae > Crucihimalaya > Crucihimalaya himalaica. The sequence goes on along the minus strand of SMJT01000006.1, from coordinate 268,343 downwards.
AAAGAGAAATTTGCGGTGGGGATGGCGAAGAAGAGGCGGAGGAGACGACGGAGAGAGTAGTGTGTTCGAGAGTGAGTGATGATCATGAAGATGAAGAAGGTGTTAGTGCTCGTAAAAAGCTTAGACTCACTAAACAACAATCTGCTCTTCTTGAAGAAAGCTTCAAACTTCATAGCACACTTAATCCCGTATGATATACTTAATTATTTCCTTAATTAAACTAATCAATCTCTTCTTATTTACGTTAATCATATCCTTATTTAAGTTTTCTATGAAATTCACAGAAGCAAAAACAAGCCCTTGCGAGACAGCTGAATCTAAGGCCTAGACAAGTTGAAGTGTGGTTCCAAAACAGGAGAGCTAGGTAATTCTAATTGATTAATTTTTTGGAAATTTAATATCATATATTTCTTTTTTTGCTCTTAATTAATTTGTTATTACTAAATTTGAATTTGGACAGGACAAAACTAAAGCAAACAGAAGTGGATTGTGAGTTTTTAAAGAAATGTTGTGAGACTCTAACGGATGAGAATAGAAGGCTTCAAAAGGAGCTTCAAGATCTTAAGGCTTTAAAATTGTCTCAACCGTTTTACATGCATATGCCGGCGGCAACTTTGACGATGTGCCCTTCCTGTGAGAGACTCGGCGGTGGCGGCGGTGGTGGAGGTTCCGGTGGAGTCGGCGGAGGTACGGCAGCGGTTGATGGAGAAACGGCGAAAGGAGCTTTCTCCATCGTCACAAAGCCTCGTTTCTATAACCCTTTCACTAATCCTTCTGCAGCTTGTTAATTACTTATTAATTAATTTGTTTTTTTTTTGTTTTTTAAATCAAATTAGGAATTAGTTAAAAGATAAAATCCCAGGGAAAAATATTACGTTGAAATTGGGGGAAATTTGGGTATAGTCTTTATGTATAAGACTCTTCAACGATACCACTTTATTTTTCGGTGGATTGTTGTTGGTTGATGAAGAAAAAAAAATAGTTTGTAATTATAGTTTTAAATTTGTAGAGGAAAAAGAAGAAGATAATAGGACTTACTAATCCATCTTCCTTTTTTTTCCTGCAAATATGTATTATGGTAGTATAATTTTGCTTGTAAAAAACAGAGATATATATATATATATATATATAAAATAATTTCGTACAACTTTGCAATGATTTATTCGCGTCTCCTTAACAAATGATTGTTCAATCCTGGGAATATATTATTGATTTATAATATTTCTTTCGGCAAATAATTCAATAAGGTTTCTAATTTTTGTTCACACTTACAACGACGTATACAACTTAACACTCCGTTCTTAATTTAAAGGTTTTTTAAACGTTCCTAGATATTGATTCTATCAAATCAACAGGACGATTCGTGGATATAGTTGTAAAAGTATCCACTAAGATTTTATAATTTATGAGTTTCTGCACTTTAATTAGCTAAATCCCCATTATCCTTTACTAATCGTTCATCTAAGTGAGGCACTGGTGCCAACTTGGTTTTGTTTTCAACCGTCGAACCCAAAAATGGAAATATAAATTGACTGAAATATATTTCCACCAATATAGAAAACACTTATAAGTATAACTAGATAGATGGAGAATCTCAGGTAAAGGGATAATCCAGTAAGCCAAACGATTTCGTATTAAATAGATTTTAAGGAAACCAAAAAAAAAATCTCACATTTATTACTTTGCCTCCAGATAAATTTTTTTTTATTATTATCCACATGAGAAAAAAAAAACTGAAAAAAATCATTTGATGGGTGTGAATGATTTTAAGTGAGAGAGATAAAGGGTGTGGGGCTAAGAGGTTAGCTCACGTGTATTGTTACATCTCCTTAAACTCTTTTAAATTTTATCCAAAAAAATTATTATTAATTTAGAAAAAAAAAGTCGTAAACAACACTGACAAATTAGAAGAGCCAAAACACAAAATGCAAAAACGTGTTCACATATGTAGTCAAATATTATCCATGAATAACAACAATGAAAAAACAAAAATATCATCATCAAACTACAAAGCTTCATCCCAAAGAAAAGAATTGTATGTAATATAGATACGTTTTATGGAAATATAAATAAATATAAAATGTTCTTGAACATTTGAAGCAGTGAGATGCTCTATCTTTAAGGGGTAAGGTGGGACATGCTTCACGTGATTTTCTCTTCATTTTTTCTTCTCACGACCATGGTCATGTTATAGATATGTGGGATTAATTATATGACTCTTCATGTTATACCTATATTTACTATACACGTATATGCAGTGTTTTAAATTAATACATGACAACGAGACGTATTTATTAACATATTTATGAAAATGACAGCGAGAAATATTCATAAAGTAATTACGTGATTTACGAACACACATATACATAACCTTTTCATGAATCTTGCAATTTCAACACGTACATGCACAACCTATGGAGTACAATTTAATTTAATTTATGTTATTTTTACTATAATATCTTTACTCGAACCGTTTTAAGTTTCAAATAATTAAGTAGTTCTCATATGTATAGTCGTACATTAATTAGAAGCTGATACTGATCGCGACTAACATTTAATAAAATCATTGAATTTCTAGGTTTGTGTTAACTTTTAAAGGACGTCGAAGTCTCGAAGATATGGCGTTGAGATTGATCTCCCCAAGTAACATGTATGCACGTTTTCATCTAAAGTAACAATAATATGTATTTGGAGAAGAAAAAAAAGGTGTTAAACTAAATTTGTTGCCTATGTTCGAGAAAAAATAAAATAAAATGGAGAAATTTTCATATAGAATGTAATGCATGCGTGATGATGAGGGACGAATGAGATGACGAGAGAGTCCACAAGAAAATCATAAGATCGGTGACCCTGAAATTATGGTGGTGGACCATTTAATGATGAGATGACTTTCCGGGGAAATCGGTGACTTTCTTGTAAACTCAATTCTTATTTTACGGAATCATTCCCTTTTATTGTCCCCCTTTCTTCCTTTTTTCCTTCCCTTTAAATTTGTTTACTAGTATATTATATGATACAATCATCCAAATATAGGTTTACCCAATGATGCTTAATCCGGACTTTAGTTTTTTGTTTTTTACTAGGAGTATTAGTTTTCGGACTTAGAATAATAGTGACCGAGAAAATTGTATTGTTATATGTTGAATATGGGTTCAAAAGTTCAAATTTTGATTATTAACTATAAATATTTTTGATATATATATATATATATATTCTATTTCATAAGTAATGTCATTTAAATATCTTTATTTCACAAAGAGTGTTATTGAAAATACAAAATATGAAACAAAAATCTAATTTTAACATAGAATTGTTTTCAGTGTATTAGTAAGGTTAATATCAAACTTTTGATAGTTTTATTAATACTTGTGAAATGTATCAAAATAATACTATTTATGAAAAGAAAGGAGTATATATAATTACCGGAACAATTAAGAGACAAAACAAAATGTAAAGGCAAAATCAATTAAAGATATAATCTAGTAACCTAACCCTCTCCCTACCTCTATTGTCCAATGATCTCATTATCAATACGGCCACTTTCAACACAATCTCAGAATTTGATATATTTCAAAAATGCTAAAGATAGTGAAATTTTTATTAATGTGTATATGTTATATCTCTATATAGCATGCTCTTTCCTTTTATGTTTCTCCTTTAAATTTTCAATCAACTTTTTTTACTCATTTTTTTTAGAATAAATTATGTGAACTTATTATTTTGTTGTCCGAAAAACTTATCTAAATAATTATTTACAATAGTGTAGTGTATTTTTTTATACCGCATATGTGCTTATATGTGTTGTCTACAATTTACATGCATAATGGCGAGTAGATTTCACAATTGGATTAATAAAAGAATATTTTTACTAGCATTTGACTAATAACATAAAGATTAATTTTCACTTGTGAAATATACGTGGTCATTTGACAAAATAATCGCTCCGTTAAGCGAGAACAAAATAGGCAGGCAAGATTCTGATGAAACGTACTGAATCGGCCGCAATCGATTTGATACTAATTAAATGTATACGACATGCATATTATATATGAATATGGGTGTATACTAAGATTTGTATTCTTTATCATTATTAATTATTTAATTACGAAGGTGACTAATTATTTGAGGTCGTTTCTGTTTAATGATTGATAGATTTGCTTTACGTGTGCACGAACGTAATTAGTGTAACAGCGAAAGACATGTGTCAATTGCTGGTTAAATTGTCGGTTTGTCGAATTCTTGTTCCCGACTTTTTATTTTAAATTATAGTGCTATTTTTTTAATCACTAAGCATGAATTTGGTAGAACACTTCAAAAACAAATAACTTTTTATTTCTCGAATGTTAATTCGGCTCCTAAAATTTGATATTAAAAACAAAAGAAAATTAACTTAACAACTCTCGTGTCATAGCTAATCTTTATACGCGTTATCTTACCAATATCAATATAATAGTATATACACCGCACTGCTTTTGTAATTTACTGTAAAGACTGTGTAATCAATTACTTAATTTGGTTTTAGTCTACAAAATCTAGTAGTATATGTAACTAGTGGTGGCCTTCTGCAATTGTACATATAGACTTTTTAATCGGTCCCAGAACTGCTTAGTCATATCATATGACTCATATGCAACAAATTTATATTCTATTTAGGATACTAACCATTTAAAAAGTAGCTTAACACCTAAACTATATTACCTCTGTTTCAAATAAATTAATTTTATAGGGTTTTTTCTTGTTTCTAAAAAATTAATTTTTAAAATTAATTAATTATAAAACTCATTAAATACAAATATGAAAAATGAAAGAATACAAAAATTAATGATAAAACATTCAATGAATGGAAATTGTCATTAAAGTAACTAAAAATATATATATAAATGATTAGTTAAAGTAAGTTTTTAATGTTTTTTAATATGTGTGAAATACCTTTAAAATCAATATTTATGAAACAAAGATAATATAAAATTAGTGGCTTAAAGCTTTTAAGCTAATCAACATTTGTTGCTCATACACACCATTGTGCGTGTTACTTATAAGAGGTTGGTAGATAACCTTGAATATATTCTAACTAGCTCACTTTTTATATCCCGAAAGTTAACTCTAAAAATATCATACAAGCAACTTAAATAACTTATCATGACTTTTATGTAACTTTTTTAAGGGGTTAGGAGATATCTAAATCATGATTTTGTTTGGCCTTCGTCATCTAGTTATCTAAGATCTAGTTACGAAGTTGGATTTAATTTTTTTTTTGGAGTTTTGTGCTAAATATATTTATAACATGCTTTAAAACATATATATATTATATGATCAAAAGTCTTATCCCGGATAAATAACTAACTAATATATAGTTCTATACTTTGCTCCCGCTGATTTACTATTCACAATATATGAATTTATTTGTAATCAGTAATATAGTGATCCAAGAGATGTTTTCTCTATATACTAAATATCTATCAACATAGAGGAAATGAATTTATATATGTATTGTAGTTATTGTCGACAAAATGGGTCTCATAGCCTGTGTAACATGTTATATCTTAAGTTACGAAAAGCAATATATATGGTAGTGTATGCCCATTTTTCTTCACTTGTCATGTACGATATTAAAGAACTTTGACCCCTTTCTAGTAATTGATTGATGCATATAATATGGAGAACCATGTGATTTTGCTCCCCCTCCGGACTTTTTGTCAATTATATATATATATATATTTTTTTTTTTTTTGCTAAAGATGTGAATATCATATAATATATAAGTGAGACTCATGCTCATTATCACCAATTGTATATATGTTCTGTGGTTTTTGTTGTTTTCTTTTTCAAAGATATACATTACTTTTGGTATACATATATAATATCTAACATATCAAAGACTAGTGTTATATAACTTTACTTTAAGTTGAAAATAATTTTAAAAGAAAAAAAATAAGTTGTCATTAAAAAGATCATAATTTCAAATCTAGAGATGACAATTTTTTTGGGGTCATATTTAGTATTTTGTTGCGGGTTATGACTAATAAGTTCACAAAAAAAAATCCCAACGTCAAAGATTTAAACTTACATATCAAAGATGGATTTTTAATAGATATTTTGCAATGCACATATGTAATCAATTTTTTTTTGTTTTTGCGAAGAAACCTCTCTCGTAGTTAGTTTGTAAAATTACCTCCATATCTTTCAATTAAAAAGGAAAAAAAAAAGAACTTGATGAAAGATTGCATTTAGATGATCGTTTCATGTGACAAAATCTGCAAATAACATGCGGGTCTCATGAGTTTACATCTTCCGTCGTATCACATGCTCTAGTAGTCATGGTCAAAGCAATTTTTTTCTTTTGTAATCTAATTGACACGTGGAACATGTAGATGTTCCTCTAATAATCACATCTTTATCTTCGAATACTGTCGTTTCACATGCATACATACTTTATACTTCCATAGTTAGAAGATACGTCTAAAATTTAACTAACGAAACTTGAAGTACAAAACAGTTATACATAATTAATTATATAAAAATCCTTTTCGAAAATAAAAGCATTTGATGTATACCACAAAATCTCAATAATTTGATAACGAAATGGATTATTCGGGTTGTCGATCAGTAAGGAAGATATATAGTACTCTCTCCGTTTCACAAAGAGTGTCATTTTAAAGTTTTATTTTTATTTCACAAAAAGTGTTGTTTTGTATTTTCAATGCAAATGTTTGGTAAATTTTCTAGTTTTATCCCTACTATTTTAATGTATTGATCAATGAAAAAAATCATTTCATTAATTAATGGAGGGTAAAACAGATAATTTAATGGTTTTTTTAAACTGTGTGCAAAAACCTTAAACGACATTTTTTGTAAAACAGAGAGAGTAAGTTTTTTTTTTTTTTTGCTATCATATTAGATGTAGGTGATTACGATGTTATAAGGACAGAATCAGGATAAAATGTTTCTTACATAAATTCTGATTTTTTTTTTTAATTAGAGGAACCCATAGCGTGCTAAACAATTATATTTCGTTAAAAAGAATGTGTGTAAAATTTGAAATGTTCGTAAGACTTAACTATTTTAGACTAGAAAATTCTCGTGGTTAGATTTTTCATATTGTGATCAATGAGTCTCTTTACTATCCCAACTCACATAAATAAATAAAAAAATGCGACTAAACTCACATTAAATTATGATTTAGAAAATGATGGCTTTATAGAGTTTTAATTAAAGATAGATAGTATATTTAGAAAACGAGAAAAGCAAAATGAAAAAAAAATGATAAAAAGAAAGAGACGGTTAAGGAAAAGATTTTCGCAAATTTAAAATTGTGTCTACTTTAATACTTTAAATACAGTAATGAGCATTTGCAATTCAGTTTGTGTTACATCAAATTACATCATCACTTTCCATTTCCTTATCGCTATTTACTAAAGAAAATACTAAAATGTTGTTATAAACATATAATAAAAGATGGAAACAGCCGAACAACAGGTCAATGTGGAAGTTTCAAGTTGTATATAAAAGAAAAAAAAAAGCATTAGCTTAGTCACCACTCATCAATTCGTTCCCATAAAGTTACAAATTTGGACCATTCCAATTATCTCTAATGGACCCCGGTAATCTTATCATATTTGCTGATTTTTTTATCCCATCACTTACTTTTAAATCAAATCAAACCCTGTTTTGTAGCCACCCATGAGTCTCCTGCTGGACCTCGCCTGATCCGAAACCTTTAATCACCATCATCACACTCATCATCTTTTGCCATCTGTATCATTGGCTTTGCCTATTCTGCCATCAATATCAATATTAGACTAAGAGACTTGTTTGTAAGTTTACGGACCTTTTAGAATTCAGATTTGGTTTTATAATTTTAGGAACTAGACTACCAAAAAAATAAAATATTAATTGGTTTGGCGGATCTAACCTAGTTCAACTAGCTTTGGCGTGGCTGATCCTATATGGATCTATATGTGTATGGTCTGATATGTAAGGAGTAGAAAATTTTCCTGAAAAATAAAAAAAGGAGTACAAAATTTAGCATATTATTGCCTCAAGGCCCAATATAGTACTATGAAGAGAAAGACGGAAAGACCAGGCCCATTAAATGAAACTAGTTTCCAGACGCAGTTGCCCAACAAACCCTATCACGAAGACCCTTAGAAAGTTTTGGGTTCTAGAGGAAAATATCACTTAATTAAGAAAATTTTAATTAATTAAACTGAACCAAATCGAATTCAAACGACCAAATTTTGTTATTTGAATTTTTACTAAAAATATGTTTTAACAGTATCGATTATCGAATTAATATAATATAGTTCGTTATCTTAATCCAGTACTGGTTTATTTCTTATCCGTTAAATTGTAACTAAACTGTTGCAAACCGAACCAAAAAAAAAATATATATAATCCACTCCAACAAACAAACTTGGTTTTTACACGATAATAGACCAATGAAATATAAGACTTGATGGAAACAAAGTAAAATTCAAAGATACAGATACAGATAGATATGAACACTTGACCACAATCTGATCGATTATGAACAGCTCATCACATACCACAAGACTCATCAATCACTTCACATACATTGCAACGTTGCTTATGGAACCACTTAGTCTTGTTCTTGCTTTTAAGATGTGTTAATTTGGATCATATTCCAGCCGAGCATTCTGGGGGAGGAACAGGAAAGCGAGACCTATCAGTACAATAATCATAGACCATATGATTCATTCGAACCCATCTATATCCTCGAGCTTCGACCGGGCTCAACTGGTGGTATGCACTACCTTCCCACCAATTCTTCGGATTAGCGGGACAACCCGCTGGTCCCGGAACCGGACATCCTTCGATATCAAAATCTTTGTAGTAAGCATAAAATGGTGCTCCCGACCAATTGATTTTCTCTATTCCTCCGCGTGTCGCCCAATCATCAGCCTCCCATAACGTGGAGTATACACCCATTGGTTGGAATCTCGGGTATGGTACTTTCCTTGCCTCATTGTTCTTATAAACCCTAATGGGCACCTTGTCTACGTAGAACCTACACACCCGACATATTGGACGATTAGAAAATGAATATTACTTTTGCATATTTTATTGCAACAAAGAGAACCATGCATATCTTTGACAATTTGTTTTCTTTTTTCACATATTAATGGATTTAAAAAATGTGGGACTTCATATGTTCAAATGATGAATGCCTCCAAAACAAATATGCTGTCTCTTTCATTCTCTTATTTCATGGCCCATGGGCCGACAAAATATTTAACCAATCATGTCTCTCGTGACAGTATGAAAAGACAAGAATAGTTAAAACTATTCTTCTACGACAAAATTATTGGTTGATTTGTTACGATATGTTACATTTCTTTTAATAATTTGATAAAGTTAGGAGAATTTAGTTGTAGATGTATTTGTATATATACACAATAACGTGACTTACACAATACGGAGGTGGTTCCATGAAATGGCGTATTCGTGGAAATCACGAGAAGGGTCGAACCAAAGGTTAACTCTTTGCTCTCTATCGCCTTTACCATGAGCAAATACATTGGTTTGCACGGTGTAAGGTTGCCCACTTCGGTTTCCTAGAAACTCGAAATCCAGCTCGTCTCTTATAGAATCCGTATCCGAATTCATCTGCGCAATTGATCATATATATTGTGTTATTGTATAACCAAAACTCTTGAAATGCAGCAAACACGAAATACTATATATATGATTACGTAGAAGGCAGCGACAGTTCCTGCCGAATCGCCTGGGATAAGTTTGATTTTCATGCTCACGCGGCCGAACAAGTACTGTTTCTTGGAAGCGAATCCACATCCTAGACCAATGTTGGACGAAAATAGAAAGAAAAAAAAATCGAAAGTGAAATTCTATATTATGTTTCAATATAATTAACTATTACACATAATATGTAATAACCTGAGCTAGGATCCAATTTGAGCTGAATGGCTCTTCCTCCATCGATTTGAGTGATATGAGCATCGGACCATGTAATCCTAAAGTCATCCTCAAATTTAGCAGGTCTACTCAAAACCGGGCGGTACAATGCTGCAAATAAGCATAGGCTTATCATAAAGAAAACATTTCTTGAAGAGAAGAGTGACACCACCATTGTTGCTTTGTAACTTGAGAATAGATGAGTTTGTTTTGAAATTAGAAGATCCAAGTCCTATTTATATAGTCATAGAGACGGATGGAGGCAAATGTATGTACAATTATTGGGGAAGGTCTCATTTAGAGCTCAGCTTTTCAGTACAGCTAATCACTGATCGATCGTCTCAATATTTTTGGACCTACCACTTTTCTATTATTGCTGTTATTATTATGTTTTAAATTCACTGAATATGTCTTGTTCTCTTTCCCAAATTATACTGTTATTTCACTCTCTTTGTTTTTAGAATTTAGTTAAATTCTTGCACTGTTTGGTAATAACTAATCACATTATCATCATACGAAGAATTTACAATAACTATGAAAAAAAACATTCCAATTTATTGTGATAAAAGTTAGTAAAATATTTCTTGGCTCTCAATGATTGAAGCAGAGGAATTTACCCAACATAGCATAACTGAGAGGCGCGGTGCGATTTCAGTCAGACACGTATCATCATTGCACCACTATGCTATGCCTCGCATAAATGTTATGATCGTATCTTTGGATTCTTATATTTTTGTTTCCTTTCTTTTTTGTTCTCACACGATAGTATCTTAGATTATAATTGGTGTTCTCTTTTTTTTTTTTTTAAGAAAAATAAAATATTTTGGTTGCTTGAATGAGAGTGGGTGTGAAGTATTTATGATTCTGTTTAAAAAAAATATATATTTATGATTGTGCATGAACATTCTAATATATTAAGGAAAATTGAAAATACATGAAAGTTGTTAAATGTGGAGAGGCGTGAGAGTAGGGATGTGTCTATGTCGTGCTTGTTGAATTGTTCATATCCACATCTTTATTTATATAATTTCTTATTCAATATTAGTTCGAGCCATTATAATTTTTTTTTTAAAGATGTATTTGGCACTATAGTTTCAAGAACTTCAATCCAATTTCGTTTATGGCGATAGTAACTTTCGATTGACTAGTTCGCTCTGGGCACGCATCAACTATGTGTCTATGTTTCAAAATATTAAACCCACATATGTATCATAATAGTATCATTTTTTTTAATTATTTCGTGTTGGTACAATATTTAGTATGTTCAGCTATATATACCATGTCGAATAATGTAATACACCCTGTGAATTTTTTGCATGAAAACGATAGTTATCAAAACAATTAAGTCTAATAAATTTAGAAGGACACACTACATTGGACAAAGCCACATGGGATTAAGAACTTTGGATAAGAAATTGACGGACTCCATAAATTTCATATAGCAAAACTCTATGTAACTCAAAATTAATGTCATGTCTTTGAATGATTCTACTTTTTGCATTATACTTGATTTAATATGCTACCCACCTTTTTCATCCCTTTGCCACACACTTTTTTTTGTCGTACTTGTTCAAAATAGTAACATAACACGGCCGACAATAATTTTATTTACGCTTGCAAGATAACGGAAAAAAACAATACAGTAGTAGTTTTCTTTTCATTAGTACGTAGTAGCTTTGGTACACGTCAAAAAAAATAGTAGTAGATTTGGTATACATTTTTCATGTTTTTAAATGTCAATTTTTTTTTTTTTGTGAATATCAATATTCTTCAATTAATGTTGAAAGGATTTAAATCGAAGAAAATTTTGCTATCCATTCGACAGTTGTTTTTTTCTTAAATAATATATCTTCTAAACCAGATATAATGTATAAGTAAATAGTTTGGCTTAATATTTAGTGAAATGTGACTTTAAACTATTTTGTGTGTTACTGCAGAAATTGAATAAACTGCATGTATTATATAATATAACTATTCTGTACTTTCTGAATCTCTTGGGTCTTTACTCTTTAGAAATTGAGAATACCCTCATGATACGCTTTACTCGCATATGGGCTTTCTTCGACTTAATGAATACAATCATAGGCCATTGGGCCATGCTTCATATGCCCATTTCCTTAACGCATAATATATTTGACTTGAATTAATTATTAGTCTAGTGCGTAATCCTCTAATAATCACCAAGCCCAATCTGGATCGAACTCACTGTAAAGGAGACCAAGGAAAAATATTTTAACAGCGGTTAACTGGACATAACCATTGAGCATATAATTGTTTTAATCATTGAAAAAAGAAATTGGGAAGAGTGAGCGAAACGTGTTGACACAGTTCTATATGAATAATAGGAACATTATTTTATTTATATATATATATATAACTTTGGTTAGAAGAATACGAAAAGGCAAAGCGGCACGGTATTGGTCGGTCAGGTGAAGTAGGGTCCCTTCTACTGCTCCAGTCAGTCTATTACCACAAGAAACCGCAGAAACCAGAACTCAAAAAGCAACTCTTTTTTTTTTTTTTTTTTTATAAACAATTGTTGAAAATAAAATTCTTATAGACAAAAGTATTACTTATTACTAGCTTTTAAAATTAATTCGAACAGCTGTGAATTGTGATGGAAACTAAATTCTTTTTTAAAGCTGAAAATAATTAATCTATTTTGTTGGGGCTTTTCTTTTTTGGCTTTCTTGTGAATTAAACATTTTTAAGTATTTAACATTATAACTGTTCTTTTTGCGTTAGAATTAATTACTCATCCTGCTCTTTTGTACCTACGTAATTTCCTTTTCACCTGATCCTTGTTTTATTCGACTCTTGTAGTCTTGTAGACACATACGTATCAATCAATACATACACGTTAATAGAATCTGACTACTGTTTATTATACATTTATTTATTTTTTTAAAAAGAGAGAGAATTTCCTATGTATTTATATATCATAATTATGGAGGTCCCGGTATATTTTGTTTGTTCTTATTCAAATACTGACACTGTAATTGTTTAATACATACTGTATCTTTGATGATGTGATGATACAAAAAAAAAGAAGAGTAGATAATAATAATTATAATATAAAGACATTATTATTTATGTCAACTCATTTATAAAACGCTTACGTGCATACATGTATATATAATATCCGTGCGTGTAGTATTCTTTAGGAAAATTTTATTTGCCCTTGAGAGGGTAGTCACTTTCCTTTTTCTTCTTTACTTACAAATCTTCTTCTACACATCAACTCGCAGAGAGAGTGAAAGAGAAAGAGAGAGAGAGAGCGAGAAAGTCTAATTGTTTCTCCTGTAAACTGCAACCCGATCTTGTGTCTGAAAATGGTGCGGAGCAGCAAAATGTCAAGCTTTCTACTGATTTTGCTGATTCTTAATTCGACCCATTTCAGTCTAATGGTTAATGGTAAATGGGTCAATGTCACATTTCCATATTTTCAAACAATTATTTCCATAATCCTAATTCTTCTTTTACTTCTTATGACATTTTCAGGTAGACCAGACCCTAACTCGGTCGAAGTCACCAAGGTACTGTTTTTCAAATCCTCTGTTTCTCTTTTTTTTTTTGCTTCTCCTATTTTATTGATTTTTAAAAGTCTTTACTTTGGAACAGAGAGGAGATCAAGATGAGAAGATGATGATGAGAGGTCTAATAGGATCAAGACCACCAAGATGTGAGAGGGTGAGATGTCGTTCTTGTGGTCATTGTGAAGCAATTCAAGTTCCTACAAATCCTCAAACAAAGCTTCACTCTCCTTTTACTTCTACTTCCCCTGAGATTATTCATCTTGATTACACCAGAGGAGACGATAGTACTAATTACAAACCCATGAGCTGGAAATGCAAATGTGGTAACTCTATCTACAACCCTTGAAGACATTTCTTTTACTTTTTTTATCCACAATTTTTTTTTTTTGGGTTCAAATTCTAAAATCTCTGTGTACATATTTATATTTTAGTTGTTGTTTTTTTTTTGGTCAAACATATTTTAGTTGTAATCTTCTGATTCTCTGGTAAATCTGTGTGACTGATTATTACGCTATTGTTTATTATGGTGTTTTTAACAAGAAAAAAAAACAGAGATGAATAAAATTTTGCTTTATCCAAAAATGATTTGTTGTACTGTAATATTTTACTAATTGTGAAAGTTAAATTACACGGCATCGTAAACAAAAAGCACGGAAACCTATTTTCAAGATGATTCTGACAAATACCAATTTTATGGATGAAAGTTACATCACACACGTACGTATGAATCTACATACATACTCTATATACATAAATATGAGATTTATAAATGAATATATTGCTAGTTTAATAGAGAGACAAAGATACGTTCGATATATAAATCCATTAGCCGATGGACAAAAATTCAGCCACTTTGCTGTCGTTTCGTCGAACGTCGCCGTTTTCACGATTATGTCATTCACATTGGATTTTGGGTTGTACTTATTTTTTTTATATGATTATTTTAATTAGTAACCACTGATGATTTTCTGTGTCCTAGTACTTGTTTCAGTAGAGTTCTCGTTGAAATTTATTTGTTTTATTTATATTTATATGATAAAACAGCAAGAAAATATCAAAATCTAAGACTATCATTATCGCAGGTTTTTAAGGAGTTTTTTAAAAGGTTTTTTAGAATAAAATATTATGTAATTAATAAAAACACAGTTTCAACTTAAAAACTCGTTTTTTATTTAAGTCACTTAAGAACTCGTCTCTAAACTACACGTGACATATTTATATTAAAATAATATTTAAGAAACTCACTTACGTCGTCTCCAGCGATAATGATGCTCTAAGCAGTACTACTTTGAATTGATGATATATAGTACTTTTTATATACTGAACATACCATTTTTTATTACGTCCTAGTTATATTAAAGAAACAATTTAAAACTCAGATCTGAAATTGAAACCAAAAAACTAAAACTAAAACATTTTTGTGACTCGTGGTTAAAAAAACTAATATACAGTATACTGTACATGCACACTAAAACCTAAAATGTTATATTACCAAATGATGATAGTAAATCAATCAAATCATCCAAGATATCAACGTAAAGCCAATGATCAATTTCTACTTAAATCATTTAACATTTGGAATATAAATTTGACGAAATTAATATGAGATTGGACAAAGCCTAATCATAAATAAAATTGAAGAGTGTGAGAGAGTTGATGGGATTGAACATATGGAAAGATGAAGGGAAGTGACAAAACAAAAGAGAGAAGATGTGTCTTTGTGTGGGGTTTTCTAATTTCACAATTCAAGCAAAGCAAACAGTCTTGATTCTCACACTGTTCTTCCTTTGAATGACTTTACTTCCCCCACATTTTTTGTTTTCATTTCATTTATTACATAATAATGCAACTCAAATATAGTTGATTTTTTTTAATATAAAATATACATATTTGGAATTTGGTGGAGACTCAAGTGTCAATCAAAGTCGGCACACTTCCACCATGCTACTGCTTGAGCTAATCTTCTGAACGCCAACACCGTTCCATATACGCATTATGCTAATATCCGAAGGTCGATGGAAAATACTGTTATGCTTATACGACGTCCACTCCAAATACTTGTTAATAAGTTCTTCTTTAGTTGAATCGGCGTAAGATCCAACTATATTACATTTATGAATAAATTATAGTTGGTAATTTGATCAATTAATATCTACTTACCTATTTCTACTAGAGAAAAATTCAACCCTAATGATTTGTATTCTCAGTTAGGTTCGTAGTTAAATGAGTGGGTTGTTGTAAAATCGTCTTGATTTTGCTCTTTCGTATTACCATTCTTAGTCCTTCACAAAAGCTTCTTAATAACGGATACTTAATATGGTTTTGTGATAATTCAAATATTTTAATATATGTGTACCGACAGATCTCAAAACGTTATCTCCCTATAAAAAGTTTTTGAAATTGGGGAAAATTTCATTTTGTTAGGATACGATTGATTGCACATTGTCGCACGATCGAGAAACCCATTAAAAGCAAAGTGACAAAATGAAAAGACTCAAAAGAAGAAACAACAAAGAAGGAAGGAAAATGAGAGTTCCAAAGCAAAAATACTTTGGCCATTCCGATCCCTTTTTGTTTCTGCTTCTTACCGTTTTACTTAACTGTTTCCGATCTCTTCTCTGTTGCATCACTTCCTTGGAACTATGGAACTAATTTTTTAAACAATTAAGTATTGGAGAGAAATCGTTAAAGCACAGAGTTGACAAGGTACAGTCACGTGTAGGAGGCATTTTGGACATATGCATAATCTCTTTCTCTGTTTCAATGATCTACTTGACGTCCATTGCTCCATACCTCATTCATTGTTCTTGTACGACACATGCTCCTTTGTTCATAATAATATATGAGATGGTTCTTATATTCTTATTTCATTACTAAAAACGAAGTATGTTTAATCGTCAACCATATCACATCATTACGTAAAAGCTAGACACAGTTTCAGGTCTAGTAGGGTTTTTCAGAAATCGCCGTGTTATACTATTAAAAATTTCCGGATATAATACAAGATATAGTTTAAATATTGATATTTGTTTTTAACCAAAAAAAACTGATATGTGTATTCTTATATTTAGAATAATGCAGAGAATAGTTATTTTTAAAGAGTTGAAGACAAAACTTACGGGGACAAAAAGTGGAGGAGATTCCCATGGTCCAATATAGTGGATAGTGGATATGAATATGTACACGCAATAAGCTAACACATCTCAAAAGGTCGTTTTTTTTTTTGTCAACATCTCAAATGTTTTATGCACCAACACCTAAATTAATTATCAAGTACTCTACGTTATTGGTGTGATACATCTGTGGCTAATATACATGTAACATACTCACATAACATGATGACACTTGGAATATATTGTATAACCACCACCATGACATTTGTACCATTATATCATCAAACTCATGAATCGTGTCCAACAATATCATCATTTTAGATTGGTCTATCTACAATAATATGTATGAAAAGTACGTGGTACTCGATGTGTACGTACATGCATAAAGCTTACACGGGATAAGAATTTTGAAAGAGCTATGATGATGGGATCTTAAATTCGTCGAAAGCTTACAATAGATGAAGCAAAGAAAACCTGCACGCCTCAAGTACGTACTATAATAAAACTAAGATATGAAAAAATTAATCATCAAGGCTATATATAATAAAAAATATTATAAATAATTTGATTAGGGTTGAAGCAATTTTAAAATGTTGCTTTGATTTAAAAAAATTCTAGGTTTCCATTGTACTTTTGTATAAGTAACCATTTTAAACCAATCGATACTGATTTTTATATTACAAATCGGCATAATGTACCTCAGAGTGGTGGGAGGAATTAGCTCATTGTTAGGGCACTTTCATGGGGACCATTTTCGCCTTAACGAAGACTCATTGCATACAAACGTCAATGCGGGGCCGCGGGCTGAAACTTGCAGTGTGCAATCCGGTCTGGTCCTATAATTTATGGTTAGGGTTAGACGTTTTTAATCTATTTATTATCTGAGGTAGGACGACAAAAAAAGATTACCACCATACAACATACTGTATGTGGTACATAATATAATATAAACAAAATTTAACAAACCATTTAAAAAAAAAAAATCCCCATATGAAAATTTTCAGTGGTGAGTTAATTTATTCCATTTTGATTAATAAATATTTCAAAAATTTTTAGGGAATTGTTTATCGGCCATTAGACAAAGCGGGGACTTTATAGACATATCCGACGTCGTTTCCGAGTCAATGGAGGAGTAAAAAAAGAGTCACATGTATGACGTCGTGTTGAAGTCACCCGAGAGAAAAAGAGTCTTGAAACGCCGTCGTGTTGAAGTCAGTGAAGAAGTTATGGAAACGAAGTCGTTTCGCAGTCATCTGCAGATATGTTAGCTCGAGTTAAAATATTCCCCTTTTTATTAGTTGAAGGTCAGCGTAATTTGTTTGTGATTAAAGGGATGCACGATTTTTATTTTTTAGTGGCAAAGTTTTAATTTTACGGGAACTCTACTCTTCTTCAGATCCAAGAACCCACTCTTCTTCTGTGTTCACACTCTTTTCTTTGAATCTTTCATTTTCGCATTCATCGCCAAGAACCGATTCAGAAGTTGTATTTCATTTTTTCCAGGTAAATCGATTTGTTCTATAGAACTTGTGGCGATTACGTGAATTTAGATTCTTTAGATATGTTTTACTGAATCGGGTTCTTGAGCTATTTGGGTTTCATCTGATTTGTAGTTTTGTTCTTTCCCATGGTGAATTTGGTTTCTATTTCATTGATGATCGCTGAAATATATTGATTTTAAAGTAGGTTGCTTTGGAAGTAACGAACTTAGAAGAATAATGGTGAGAACGCCACGAAGAGGGCAGAGATCAAAGGGAATTAAAGTGAAGCATTGTGTTCAATTGACTCTGTTGCTTTGTGTGGGAATATGGCTGATTTATCAAATGAAGCATTCACATGAGAAGAAAGCTGCGTTTGAAGAGAGTTCAAAGATTCTTGTTGATGATGATAAAGTGGTTAAGCTTGGAAGGAAAGATCTTAACTCCCCGCGTGTTCATGATACGACGAATGTGAAAGAGGAAGAAGGGAGTAAGAATGAGGAGAGTTTTAATGGAGGAGGAGATTCAGGTACTGATAAGGACAATGTTGAAGAGATTGTAGAGAGGGAGGAGGAAAGAGGCGAGGAGAATGCGGTACATGGGAATATCGACAAGGAACCCCAAGGTACCGGGAATGAAGGAAACAATGAGGATGTAAACAATGAAGAAAGTGACAAGGTGGTTGATGAGACTGAAGGTGGAAATGAGATAAGTAATGAGGAAGCTAGAGAGAATAATTACAAGGGAGATGATGCGTCTAGTGAGGTAGTGCATGGGGCGGACGAGAAGAGCAATGAAAAGGTTGAAGTTGTGGAAGAGGGTAAATCTAACAGTACTGAGAGTGTCAGTTTCCATGAAGATGAGTCAGGTCCCAAGACTGAAGAATTGGAGGGTTCTGTTATTAAAGAAGTTTCTATGAACACAACTGAGAATGGGGAGATTGGTAGTGATGATGATGAGAAACAAGATACAAGGAGTGAGTCTGATTCAAAGACTGGTGAGAAGTCAGAAGGCGACAAGGGGTTTTCTGATTCGAATGGTGAATTGCCTGAGACTAACCAGTCAACTTCCAATGCAACCGAAACTACAGAATCTTCTGGGAGTGATGAGTCGGGATCGAATGGCAAATCCACTGGTTATCAACAAACGAAAAACGAAGAAGATGACAAGGAGAAGGTTCAATCTTCTGAACTCTCATCTGTAGAGGAAAGCAAAATCAAAGAATCCGAGATGAAGGAGAAAGAAGAGTCCTTGTCCCTAGACGAAAGTAAAGAGGAAAAACCCGAGAATGAGAAGAAAGAAAAGTCTTCATCCCAAGAGGAAAGTAAAGAAGAAGAACCCGAGGGAAGGGTGAAAGAAGAGTCTTCATCTCAAGAGGAAAGAAAAGAGGAAAAACCCGAGAAGAAGGAGAACGAAGAGTCTTCATCTCAAGAGGAGAATGAAATCAAAGAAACTGAGAAAAAGGAGAAAGAAGAGTCTTCATCTCAAGAAGAAAGTAAAGAGGAAGAACCGGAGAGTAAGAAGAGAGAAGAGTCTTCCTCTCAAGAGGAGAATGAAATCAAAGAAACTGAGAAAAGGGAGAAAGAAAAGTCGTCATCTCAAGAGGAAAGTAAAGAGGAAGAACCTGAGAAAAAGAAGAAAGAAGAGTCTTCCTCTGAAGAGGTCAATGAAATCAAAGAAACTGAGACAAAGGCGAAAGAAGAGTCTTCGTACCAAGAGGAGAATGGGAACAAAGAAACCGAAAAAAAGTCTTCAGAATCTCAGGAAAAGGAAAACGCCAACAGTGAGAAGAACATTGAACAGGTGGAGTCTACTGATTCTTCAAACATACAGGAGAAGAGTGACGAACAAAAACCTGATGAAAGCAAGAGTGAATCCGGCAATGAGCATGGCAATTCAGATTCTGATAAAAAAGAAAAAGAGGATGATACTTCAAAAACAGAGTCAGAGAAAGAGGAAAACAACAAAAATGGCAAAACAGAGGAAACCCAAAACGATCAAGAACAGACCAAGTCCACTTTGGATAATACTCTCCCCCAAGATGTTAAGGATGCTCGAACTGATCTAGAAACTCTTCCAGAATCCGGCAATGGAGTAATCAACGACAAGGTTGCTACTGAGTGATGTCGTCATGATATGCATATTCTATACTTCTCATCATAAGAACTAAGAAGGATCTTTTAAGTCCCAATCAGTAGTATTGAGTCTTTTTTTATAGTAATCAATACATATACTCTTATGTCCAGTTCTGTCGCAGTCTCTAATTATGACAAACTTCCTTTTTTTTTAATTGAGATTGAATCACAAGAAATTTGAAGGAAACATACGTCTTGGAAAATAAACCAAGCAAAGTATTAATTCTTATTTCCCAACAAAAGAAACGAAATCGGAGTAGCAAATCGTTGACAAACGTTAAGAACAAGTAAAGTAAAGCTTTTGCCTTTCAAATGAACCAAGAAGACATTATTGTGGAGACGCAAGACTCAGTGCCCTTCATTGTGCTTCACCTCAAAAAGACCATCTGGACCTGAGAATGGCAAATAAACCGCGTGGATCCGTTACTGATTTGAATAAAAACGAAGTTACAGAAAATCTTTGATGATCTCTTCAGGTATTTAGAAGAACCCATGATCAAAAAAGACATTCTTTGTGACAACAACTAAACAGCATCATCAAAGTTGCAGATTACACGAATCACTAAACACTAAGACGGAAGATAGGAAAACTGGAAAGGTACACATACCCCAAGGAAACTCCTTGTTGCGGATGTGCATATATGGATAGGCCTGCAACAAGGAAAGAAATAGTCATGATAACTTGAGGCAATGCAGGTTTTAGATTACCAATTAGAAAGAACAGGCGATATCAACATTGTCACTCACTAGGTAAGGAAGATATAAAGATTCCAAATCAAAAGTTAAGGTAGTAATCAAATGGATGTGTTGTAAGAGAAGCTTACAGGAGGGTCTTCACCGTGATGATGGCCCTTGGATAAAACATAGACGGCTAGAGCAGTGCAACTAGCGATACCCAGATAAGTTATCTTCTCCCACTTCGCAGCTTCATCTGTGAAATATTAAAACAACAAAACTTGATGAATAACTAAAAGTTATGGCGTACCAAGAAAAGAAAAAAAAAATCGATCCTTTGAACAGAGAAATGTTTAAGATTTGATCCAATAAGACGCTTCAGATATTCAAATTGAAATTTGACCAATTGATCTACCGAATCAATTCAAAATTGAGAGAATTAAATGTTGGTTCAAAAATTGGAATCCGTGTGAAATCATATCGAATCTTAAAACAATTAAGAACTGAGAAATTTACAAATCATCAGAATGGGCGTAAATTAGGAGACGAATCTATTAAACCATCAAATCAGAAAACCTAGATCGCCATTGAAATGGGGAAAAATGAGAGAAGAGACAAGACAACTTACAAGCATCGTCATGGCCGGCGGAAGAGGAAAAGCTTCGCTTAGGAGCAACGGATGTCCTCGGAGCTGCGCGGATCGCTGCTCGGGAAAGAGCTGAACGTACAATCGCCGTCGCCATTCTCCTGAATCCTCTTCTTCTTCTTCTTCGACGAGGTCTCTCTCTCAAAGTGTTGTGACAACTCAGTAATCAGATGTAGCTGAATCAACTAAACCCACTAATATATCAATAAAATCCAATGGGCCTAACGTAATGTGGGTTATTTTGATCCATTTTTGTTTCTATTTAACCTTTAAACTTTTTTCTAAAAACTAATTCCAAATAATTAAAATGTATATTTGGAATTTTGGTTTGTTTCATGTATATTTAATTAAAAAAATTTGTTATCACTAGTTTACTTTTACTTTTTATATGAAGTGAACACATTAATTTAGGGTAATCTATTTACCATGTAGTATAAATTTCATTTCATAGCTAGATTTTATTGTATTTAAAAAGTTAGTTTCTATAATTTTTCAACTATACTAGTTCTTAATCTTTTAATCTTTTAAAAGTTAAAATTTGGGTTCTTTAGAGCATCTTCAATGGGTATCTTAATTAACCATAAACTAATAATATTTTTGATAGAATTTATATATTTAATAAAATTTAAAATTTTTAAAAATATTTGACTAATGATTTTGTAACAAATGTAAGGAGAGTTTTTAATAAGAACTCATGAGTTCATAAAGAGTTTGTTGGAAACTATTGAAAAAACACAACATTAAACTTCTAGACTTTATAATAAGAACGTTTTCAGAAGGAAAAAGATACCATGACAATACAAAGAAATAAGAGCAATCATCATCTTTATTAGCTGTCGGAATCTTGTTTACCACCGCCGGCGCAGGACGCAAGAAAGAGAGCTCCGGCAGCAGATCCACCGTGAGAATGCTCGATGACGACGTGATCTGATAACTCATCACCAAGCATTTCCCAAACACTGCTATGAAGATAGTTTCTAAATACCCTGTAGTGATCATACAAACCTCCTTCAACTATCACAATGCTCATCTTCTTCTCTAACCTTCTCAGCTTCTTTATTATCCCAACTATTCCTGCTCCTGCCAAACGAGCAGCTCGTTCCGCGACTACATCGCATACTTCAACCACCACTTCTCTCGCTGCAAGAGTTGAATCCATGATCTGTAGGGTTCGCACAAGTTTCAAGATTTGCTTGGTTTTAACACAAATGTTTGACTTTGTATTTGGTTTTCGGTATAAGTTAACATACTTTACAAATTGTAGTATATTCCCTTGAAAAGTAATCAAGATTTCTAACCTGAAAAAGCAAATGAGTCATGAGGCTTACCCCAAAAACTTCCTTGAGCTTTCTGTTTACGATCTCTCGTTCTTCGGATATATCTTGATGCATTGCAGCCATATCTGGCGGCCTGAAATAAGCTCGAAAATTCGCCTTGGGAATACTTAAGAAAAATGTAAGGAATATAGAAGACAGTAAACGTACCATAAAATGTAAGGAATTGTTAGTTTTGGAGGCAATGCATCTCCAAAGAGAGCAGATTCTTCAGACATTCTTAGCAACACTCTTCTCACTATCTCCCCTAAGTATCCTCCGGACACCATCTTCTCAAATACCTTTTCTCAAAAACACAAAACATGAATATGTCCCCAAAACCTCAGAAATAGAGAATTAATCGATATGAATTCTTACTTGATTTCCGGGATTCAAGCTTTCTGCGTCAAGAGAAGCATCAAACTCGGTTATAGGAAGATGACAAGATTTAAGATCTCCCCATTCTGTGCTAACAACCTACAATCTTATCATGTACAACCACTTGATATCATAACTTCATGAAAGCTTTATGATATTGGACCAATGTGTCGAAACTCAAAAGTATCTTAACATACGATTTCTTGGGGCTCGGGTATCGCAGATTTCCACATCGAAATCTCTTGAGCTTGTTCAATGTAAGCAGCGTTAGTTCCCATACCTAATGATACTGCAGCCACAGTGTCCTTGTGATAGTACTTTCCTCCAGCCAACTCTCCTACAGTGTTATCCACCTGATCCCAAAAACAAGATACTCAAAAGATCATTATATATCTTTAAAGTCTAGATTAATCTTCATCTCGGATCATCTTTAGACCCCTTTACCAGCGCTGTCTTCATTCGAATATTCAGACCGTGGCTCTCCAGTGATTCATTCATACCATTCACAAACTCATTCAAAACCTTATTATCATCATCATTTGCTAAACTCTTCCTCTGTATCGCCAATATTGAACCTGATCCAACCTGCTCAACAGAGTGCGTCAATGTAAACCCGAGATTCTTCACTTCCTCTGTTTCTTCAGTGAGGTTCATCGCAAGGAATTTAACAAGCTCCAATGATATGAAATCGCACAACTCCTGAATCCACACAAAATCACTTCAACTTCGAGTAACCTAACGTGTAATCCAAGACATGTATCTATAACCATATATTCATACCTTGAAAGAACCGCTTAAAACATCGTCAGGAATCGGAATCTCCTGCTTCTGGACATCAGAAATAGGCTCTTCATTACCTCGTAAAGTCCCACGTAACAGTAGAAGTTCCTTGCCTCTCAAGTTAACTCCATAGTGTACCCCTTTCTCATCACTACAAATCATATAGTTAATTAATGGTGTCATCTAAGACTCTGTGTGCAAAAACTTCCTTTCTGATGATTTACCCGGAAGGGAGAGAACCGGCGAATGAAACGAGCATGTTGAGGGAACCGCAAGTCTCGGCGGTTGCAGCCCCAAGAGAGGCGGTCATGTCAGTGACCAAGGCGTCCGCCATCGCCCATAGCTTCGAGACCGGCGTGGCGCATTCTCTAGCAAATTTCCTTAAAATCCTCTGCGTATGTTTCCGCCGTCGCTCCTTCGTCCGAATCCACCGACCCATTAGTACAGCCGCTGCAACCGCAGTAACCGTTGCCGCCGTCACGGCCATAACCACCTCTTTCCTGGCCATTGTTTCTACAGGATTTTTTTTTTCCGATCTCTGATTCACACGGTAACAATCTCAAAAATAAGATGCGTTCTGTTCTTAGCTTGTTTTGCGTATCAAGTTGAATCATTCAAACTTTTTTTTGTTCTATAAACCAGATAATTCGATTTAAGCAAAAAGTATGAAATTTTGGCTTTTTTTAAGTAAAAGATAACCAAAAATATAACTTACATATCGATTTTCAGTACAAATTTATAGTTTAATAATTGTGATTTACTAAAGTTGATTTGACTAACTCAACTAAAAACTCTCTATAGTTTAATCAGACCAGCGATACAATAGAGTAATTAATGAATCAACTCTCTTTTTCATAAACAAAGAACACAGTTGCCTAATCTCGTCGAGAAATTAATGAGTAATGACCACAGATTAGGGTTACGGGAGGTCTAGTTATGCACTCGTGACATCACGTGATGTGTAGCTCTGTTGCGATTCATGTGATTTGTCGTACTTGTCCCTTGCAGGTGGATGGATGCTTTGATGAGGCGCATGGATATTATTAAAATTTTAATATTTTGAAACAATTTTTTTTTATAAAAAATCAATAATTTAGGACAGAGAGAATATAAAAAGATTGTAAAATAACTGATATTTATATATATTTTTCATTTCAGATTTTATATCGTTTAAGTTTGTTTCACATATTAAAAATATAATTAAAGTTTTATTTTTACTCTTCATTGATATATAATATCATTTTCTATTAGTGGATACATTAAAATAATAAAGATAAAATATAAATTTTAACAAACATATACACTAAAAATGTTAAATGACACTTATTATAAAACAAAATTCTAAGTTATAAAATGACAATTAAATGTGAACGGAAAGAGTGCTATTGAATAGTATGATTTTGACCGTGCACATTAATATATATGGCTACGCATGAGATGTTATTTATTGTGTAAGAAAGCTGCATAGAGCAAAGTAACCCGGTTTCACATTGATACTCAGTCCAATAAATTTGGAAACTTCCCACGTTTACGGTACATTATGGGATTATTCTCTATTTCACTTTTCATAAAGAGTATTCCAAAAAAAGCACTTGTGTAATGTGTTTCTTAATTTAGGGACTTTTATGTTTGGTTTAATTCTTCTATTTCATTAACAAATCATCTAATTAAGAATACTAAACCCTAAGTACTATTCCAAAGAGGAAACCCAAGCAAACGAGTTAAATTCACACGAAAAAAACATTTTTTATAAAAACATAAAGTGCATGTTTTGGAAAGCACAACACAAAAGTGCCTGTTTTAAAAAATAATTATATTTTTAGTGATTTTTTTGTAATTAGTTCGGTACATTATTATATATGCCAAAAATAGAAGTTCCCCAATATTCAACGTAATACTGTACGTAGTTTTGTTATTATTTTCAATAATGCGAAACCGTTGGCTTGGTAATATATTATAGAGCGAGTCGTCATGTTATGTCGTGTGGATGTCGACTTTAGGACTATATATAGACGATAATGTAATTTTATTGTGTTTCTCGATTGGTGATTGGGTCCTGACTAAAGTATGTTGTGCATTTGAAAGCAACAAGGGTCACATGAAGCAGCTGATTCTTTCTAATTAACGGTTTACTGCCATGGATTAGCTACTAAAATTTTTGTTTTCTGACATGAAAAAAATGATAAATTGGTGATTTTTTTTTTTGAATTATTATTTGTGACAAGTACATATATGATTTATAACATCTGATTGCATATGTATGTATATTCGATAACTATTTCTACAAAGACCACTATCTACAAAACCACGTAGAAGGAAAGAAGAAGTGGCGTTGGGAATCCTGAGAAATTAGAGATTTGATCAACCAATCAAACTCATTAGTTCAAATAAATATATATAAACTTTAATATTCCTTATTTTATGCACCATAATTACTACCAATAGGTAAGTAACTCTTAACAACATTGATGTGACGTAAACTTCTGTATATTATGATGTGACGTAATTTCTTTCTGATACTGTTTTGTAATAGGTGTTGCGATCTAGATATGCCGTCCAAAAAATCATATGACAATCAAAACAAATCTCGACGGTCGTCATACAATGTTCTTGTTTGTTTTTATTATCATATTATTGCATTAGCAAGCGTACTTCGTAGTTGAGTTGAAGTTTACTCTTTTCCATTTTCGATTATATAATTTTACTAGATTTTAAAATTTTGTATTCAACAGCTGTTAAAAAGTATGTTCTTACTGAAAATCAATGCACTTGACAGGTAATATATTACTTGTCATTTAAAATGAAAACTATAATGAGAACAGAAAAACATAATTATATATACAGTATTACCGTTGGATTGTTTGACTCAACAAAGACAAATCCGAACTCGGCAGAGTTTATAATTGGTTTCACATTATTTTCTGACTTCATTGGTATCGTAACCATACTAAATTAAATAACAATATCCCACGTTTTTAATTTGAATTTAATATACCTCTTGTATATATTTGGTAATCCGGTTATTAAGGAATTTGTCCATTATATTTTAGGATTTTAATGAAAAAACCCTTAAATAGTTTTTAATTCCTTTTTCCTCTCTCATAAATAAATTAAAATGAATGGGAAGTAGATCAAAATTTGAATCAGCATAGTTGCTTTAATATCCAAAGGCAGAGAGACTTATTACAAATGACAGAAACAAAGAAGAGGTGCGCTGTCACATTAATAATGGAAATATTTAGGTTTTGATAGCAAACTAAATGCCATGAAACACGTGCAGGATATATATATATAGTTAAAAATTAAACCCATTTTGTATTGTAAACAAAGAAAAGCTATGCCAAGGTCTTTGACTACTACTGCAACTGTGATTTGATTCAAATGGGTGAGAATATATGTGTTTAAACTGTATTTTACTTTTAGATTCACCAACATCTTAATTGGATCATAGTATACATTTTGTCAACAATCATACTATACATTAATATATAATATAATTGCATTGCTATATATAATCTATTTTTTGTGAAATGTGAAATCATAATAGTTTTAAAAAAAAAAAAGTTCAGGTATATATATAACACCTGAAAGAAAGAGAATGATAGTTATATATCCAGCTCCTGATTATCCCTTGTTGTCGTTAAACGAAAGGAAATACTTGGTCGTCCTGTGGCATTTCTTGACTTATCCAGTTATTAATCACACCAATTTTTTTCAAGAAAAATAAAATAAATCTATAATGTCCAACTTAAAATCAATTGTAAATTGCTTATATTTCATGTATACCGCTTTGATTAAATCTGTTTGTTCCTTATTTTGTATGTAAGGTTTTCATATGTTCATTGCTAACAAAAATAATAACCAAATAAGCGTTTTAGTTAGGCTTAGATTGGTAGTTTTTTTTTTTTTTTAACTCAGATCAATGGTCGAATGATGAGATACCATAAACGTTTAATTATACGAAACTAGAGTGATTAGTAAGGCTTATATTTTTCATACATTTTAAAATGCTATTTACCATCTGAAATATCCATCAAATATTTAGGTAATTAAATTATTAAAATTGGTTTCACTATAACCAAGGAATTGTTAAAATATAATTATAAACAAACGTCACTAAACTATTCAAACCGTCTTTTAACATTTATGATTTTTTCTTTGGAAATTCTATTGATATATTGTGTTTTTGCTTTTGGATCATTCACATATTTTCTATTCGATTATCTATATGACAAGCCAGTTTTATATATAAAGCTAAATAATGCCAAAAACTTACACAAATTTCAGTAATTTGGTATACAATTATATTAAAAAAAAAACATGATAAAAAAAACATTCAAAAGAGGAAACATATAATACAATATGCAGGTTACGTAAAATCAACATTGACTTACAAGGGACAAACAAAAGTGCTTTACATCTTTAGAAAATTCAAATAGGAATACAAAAAGGGGGAAAAAAGTAAGTGAAATAGAGACGACAAATTCCGACCCAACAAGTATGAAAGGAGTGATTCTCCGACTAATTAAATCTTCAACATATATAGTTAACAAATTAAGAATACCTCCAATCAACTTATCAACTTACTCGAGATATGTTCAACTATATCTACTAGAGAAATCTACGATAAGTATGAAATTTCAAAACAATCACATGAACTTCGATAAAGCAGACCTTAAGTTCTTTACAACATCCATGAGTGTCATGTCGAAATCACTCTCCTTCTGCAAATAAACATTAAGCGATGTTAATCTAGAATTAAGAACAAGTTCTTTGTTTTTATATGCGTGTGTATTTGCATACCTTAGCTAAAATGGTGATATCAAGAGTTGGTCCAAATGGCAATACAATTGAATTAGTTATTAAGAAACGAAAATTCTCAATCTCGGCCATAATCTTGGCAATATGTCCTTTTTGCTTCTCGCAAAGGATCTTGATTAGAACATCTTTATCCGAAAATCTTACTTCGATCTCGGGCAGATCCAAGCCCGAAGAGCCATCTTCAAAGGAAGAAGATGAAGATGATTGATTATTATCGTCCAAGATCAGCTTAGACTTCTTCACAAGAACCATTGATTCCAATCTTCTTTCTTTCTTCAGTTCCTCCAACTCTCCCACTTTGTCTTGTAGATACTTTATATGCTTTAGTGCATCTCCCAACACAGAAGCCTTGTCCATCTACACACACAAGTTAAAGAAATTACACATATATAGATTCAAGAAACATATTATTTTAATTTGATAAATATAATTTTAGGGAGATTTGATGTTGTATATACCTTTTTAAGGCCAGGAACTAGAGCAGACAGAGCTACGAATCTTTGAGTAAGCTTCTCTCTACGTTTTCTTTCCGCAATTATGTGATCTTGAGCATTGGATTGGCTTCTGGAAAAAGGTTGAGCCCTCTTGGTCCCTTTTGGATTAATCGGCTCACTCTTTCGGTTTGGTGGCACTTCGGCCTCTACTTTGGGGCTAAATATTGAGTTTAGATAGGTGAGAGGGTACTCATCATCCATAACATTTGAACCAGCATTTTCGAAAGAGAGAATTCTTGAGGAAGGCTGATGATGAAGATGAGGCTTTGAATTAGGGGGAAGAGGAGAAGAAGGTGGTGGTGGCAATTTTGGTAATATGTAAGTAGTCTTGAGGATCTTTGATGGTTTCATTTTGATCAAATCATCATAAGAAGGATCAATGTTAGTCGGGAAAGAGTGTGGAAGGGTGTATTGAGCTTCATGGACCTCTCCCACTATTGAGTTCATGTGAAATTGTTGAATTATGTTATTTTCTTCTATTTCCTGTATATATCATCACACAAAAAAAAAATGTGAAAGAACAGTAACAGATGACAAGATAGTATATAAAGACATACATGTATATATGTATATGTTTGTGTGTGTATATACCTGCTCAGAAAACCAACTTGTGGATAACATATTGATGTTGCTTCTTTACCTAAAAATGGTAAAAATAAGCGAAATTAAAGGATCACTAGTGAAAAAATTTTGTAAACAAGAAATTGTATTTAACCAAAAGCAAAACGTAAACTAGTAGATCTGGAGTACAATCAAATACAAGATTTGACGTATAAAAACCCAAATATCAAGAAACATGGTTAATAAGTGGTGTAATCTATATATGTTTCTTGAATTCTGTAGAATTGAAATATTATTTGGAAAAGCCCTAGAAAATTGTACCCAAAAAGCTGGAAAAAACTGGAGAAAAGTTTGAAATTGGAACTCACCTTCTTGAGAGAGAGAGAGAGAGAGAGAGAGAGAGAGAGAGAGAGAGAGAGAGAGAGAGAGAGAGAGAGAGAGAGAGAGAGAGAGAGATTTGTGTGTGAGAATAGTCGAATGTACATATATACTATAAGATAGACACAAGTATGACGTAATTTGTACGTTCGTGGAACGTTTAACGCTACTATATAAATTTTTGTCCCATGCTAATATATATATATATATAAAATAACAATAATAATATGTATATATATATATATATATATATTGTTATTACTGAAACTGCATCTCATTGTGCAATTCCGTCTTCATTCAAAATCAGAATCTAAATTTATAAACCAGTATTATTAATTTATACCTTTGTAATGTAAACTAAGTGTGGCACCAACCAAAGATCTCTCTACGATTTTATGGTATTTTTCTATGGTATTGGTTAGGCAATTATTACGACATTTAAATATATCCATTAGGTGTTTTTTTCCGGAGGAAGAGTAAAAGAACATTTGAAAAGGGGGAAAAAAAAAAGAAGTCATAGTGGGACCAAAATGGTTCAAGGTATATCATCAAATATACATGGTCCAATTGACTGGTGTAAAGCTTTGATGAAAACAAATGTATGCTCTAGCAGTAGCTCTAATTTCTTATACACATCTTCGTTAAATGTGTGAGTCACCAAGACTCTCATATACCTCAAACATCTTTACCAAAAAAACATTAGTATTTATATTTACGAATTCCACTCAATCAAAAATAATTTGACACTAAAAGGTAATTTCTTAGTTCGACACTTCCGTGGGACTCATGTGTCATGTGTCTTGTGGCAGCGTGCCATTCTGAATAATGTAAAAATGTCAGCACTTGGTAAATAAAAACTCAAGATGATGTATTCTTTTCTTTTTTTTTATCAAGGTCTATTATATTAAGATATCGAAAAAATATTTTCTACTGGGAATAGCCATACATAAATCTATGTGTTTATATGAGAAAATATAAAACCACATGTTCGTGCTTTTTTAACTAGACTCAAATATTGTATTCTTTTATATGGAAACATTTATCGAAATTGTTGCAACTTCATAGAGATACTAAGCTAGGCAAACAAAATGCACGTGGGCTATTATAATCTGATAATAGAAAAAAATGCCAGTCCACTGACAGCAAATGTCTCTCTTTTCTCCTCCATTACTACGCCCCATGATAGAAGCATCTCGGCTCGCTCTTCCACACACAATTTAGTAGTCCTGTATTTGCATAAAATTTAATATAATAAATTAGTATTATTCCTCCTTTTCAAAAGCTCCACGTACATACACATGATTAGGGTATAATTATAAAAATCTTGTGTTACATTTATCAAGATCTAAACACTAAACTAATATTAATATCTAAATAATTTCCTGGACCGTATCACAAATTAAGACACTACATCTTACTTTTCAAAGTCTGGTAAACTTGATTAATATCTTCCTCATATTTTGAAGGAGAATATTGAATGTACTTAATTACCCTTTGTAAAGATGTGCTGTATAAATTGTCTATAGATTCATATTGTGAACTACTATACCATATAAACCAGATTCAATTCATTGTTTTTGTTTTGTTTAAGGTAAACCTTATTAGCAATTGTACTTTTCCCCGATTAACGAAAAAGAAAATATAGTATTTACTGTTTCTACATAAACAAATCAATATTATTCGTTTTTGAAAAGCTCCACGTGTATACACATTATAGATTAGGGTATAATTTTTTAAAAACATCTTATTTTTCATTTCTCAAGATTTAAAATAGTAGATAATTATAATATCTAAATAATTTCCTGGATCCGTATCATCGGTTAACGTGAGAGCATAATTAGTTAAGTCAAACCCTAAAATTGAAATGAAAGAGAACAAATATGTATTATAGAATCCAAAAGAGACACCTTATTATAAGCTTCTGGCTTATGTCATGTAAGAAACCCTTTAGTGAGACTTGACATTTTTCTATTATTTTTCTCTCTGCCGTACATGTTGGTTGATGGATTTAGAGCAGAGTGGCCATATAATTGATGGATTCGCTGCTGATTTGCTATGGATTTGATAACTCTGTTTCATCCTAATCCTAACTCTTTTGATCTATCAAACTTGAAAATGAACCAAAAGAAGACTTGAGAATTCTGTTTCAGATCGAAATCTATTGATTTGCATCCATTTGATCCCTAAGAACAGAGAAACAAGAAATCGTCATACCATTCAAGAGCTGTGATATAGTATAAAAAGAAAACAATACTTTTAACAAAAAAAAAGAAACTTCAAAGCAATATAGTATCATGTCTTGGGTGTAGGAAAAGATTCAAAACTTGCATCAATTCAAACCCATAAGTGTTTTTTTCTTTGTTCTCTTTTGTTCTTTCGTTTACCTGGGTTTCATCAGTCATCACAAAGATCAACACTTGCGACGAGAGATCCTATGATTGAGCTCCACATGACATTAGATATGCCTTGAATAACATTGTTTCTGTTGTATACTTATATCTTATTTCCTTTCTTTAACTGTCAATTTCTAGGACACAAATCAACCAGACAAGAATAGTAATATATAATAAAGGAAACATTCTTCAACTTTTCATACCAAAGCGATTGGTTTAGAACTGATGGCAATGCCACTGCCAAATAAAGAAAACAGAAAACTCTTGCTTGCGTAGAGCTCTATGATCACTTGATTATCAAAAACATCAAAGAAAAAAAAGAAAGTAATTTTGAGATCTTATAGAGAGAAACGTAGATTCACTAACCCTAAACAACGAAAACACAAGTCTCATTTTAATCTTCTTCGAGTTACAAATATGGTAATCATGTTCATATCCACCACAGTTCCAGTTTGGAAGTTCTTTTTTCGAGACCACTTCTTTTGACAAGAGATAAACAACGAAAACACAAGTCTCTTTATTCTTCATAATAATAATAGATCTTTCTTTTCGACAACATCATATAGCTTTTCTAGAAGATAGGACCAGCAGCGAGAATCTCCTCCGTCAGCTTACCATCCACACCAATCTTATGGTTAGCAAAAACCTCGAAGTTCTTCTTGAACAAACCTCCCAGTTTCACCAAAGTTTCCTTGTGTGCCTTCTTATCCGACCACTGCGTTTTTCATTAAACCCAAAATCAACAAACATGGTTCATCATCATTATCAATATCAGAGATTTGCAGAAACTTACGGCGTTGATGGGGTCCAAGATCTCTGAAGGTATCCCTTCGATCTCAGTCGGGATTTCAAATCCAAAGATTTCCGTTTTCTTGTATTTCGCCTTCAACAGGCTTCCCGAATGGATTGCATCAATGATCTTCCTTGTGTATGCCAGCTTGATTCTGTTTCCAACACCATAGCTGCAACAAGAAAACGTAATCATGTTAATAGCCTACAAACACGTGAAACCAGACAGTTTGTACTGTATCGGTTTCCATAAAAGGACATACCTGCCACCAGACCAACCAGTGTTCACGAGCCAACCAGTAGCACCTTGTGACTTCATCTTCTCAGCTAACATAGCAGCATACTTTGTGGGATGCAACATTATGAACGCTGCACCAAAGCAAGCTGAGAATGTTGCTGTTGGTTCCTTAATGCCGTCCTCTGTGCCAGCAACCTTTACATGTTGCACATCTTTTGTTAATGTTTTCAAGTTTATGGAACCTAATCCAAAGGAAAAACAAAGACTCTTCTTCGGGCATACCAGAGCAGTGTAACCACTGATGAAGTGGTACATGGTTTGTGCCAGATTCAGCTTGCTCACAGGTGGGAGAACACCAAAGGCATCACAAGCCAGAAGTATCACATTTTTCGGGTGTGGACCAACACAAGGTATTTTCGCATTCGGAATGAACTCAATCGGGTACGCAGCACGTGTGTTCTCTGCAACCAAGGAGAATTGACGATGATCATTTTGTTAATTGTAGGGAAGAAGAGAGACGAAAGAAATAACAATTGTTTTACCTGTAACAGATTTATCAGTGTAATCCACTTCTCTCGTGTGCTCATCAAACACAACATTTTCCAAAACTGCAACAAGATGAGAAACGTATTGTTATATCACTGATTTAACTTCTTTACTCCATAAATTCCTATATATTATCCTTTTACCTGTTCCAAACTTGATGGCGTTCCAGATATCAGGCTCCTTCTCCCTCGAAAGATCAACACATTTAGCATAACATCCACCCTCAATGTTCGAAACACCAGTCTCAGTCCAGCAATGCTCATCATCTCCAATAAGATACCTGTTGTGATCTGTAGACAATGTCGTCTTCCCGGTACCTATAGTCAACATATATAGAAAACAAATAATAAAAGTCATTAATCTCAATTCACAAGCTGATTTCAACAAAGAGGCAAGCTGTTTTCAAGTCAGTTTAAGGGTATTATGTTGTATCATTTGACTAATCTTCCTATTATCATCACCAAAACATGGTGTTTGGTTCTGACGTTACTAAACCTGAAAGTCCAAAGAAGAGAGCAACATCTCCATCTTTTCCCATATTGCATCCAGAATGAAGGGAGAGAATCCGACGCTTAGGCATAAGGTAATGCATCACACTGAAAAGACCCTTCTTCATTTCCCCGGCATACTGAGTGCCAAGAATAACCATTTCCCTCCTAGCCAGATTAAGGTCTACGCTAGTGGACGAAGTCATGTAATGAGTGTAACGGTTACAAGGAAACTGTCCAGCATTGTATATAGTGAAGTCCGGAGTACCAAAGCTCTCAAGCTCCTCCTGAGTTGGTCGGATACACCTGCCACCCTCAACAGTTACCAATTTTGTTTGCTAATTTGTTGTTTTCTTTCACCCAAAACCCAAACCCAGAAGGTACAATAATGCATTACCATTGTGATATACAAGGATATTTAATGTGAAAAAATGGTAGAAAGCAACAACGGTTTTACTTACATGTTGTGCATAAACAGTGAATGGTATGCTCTTGCTGAGACAATCCTGACTTTGATTCTGTTCTCCGGATCCCAATTCAAGTACTGATCATTAACAAAGACCTAAAACCCAAACAAGAACATCAAATTCATATTGTAACTAAGATCCGAGTTCTACGCTCATAACATTGATAAAAAAGTTTTCAAATTCATACCTTTTCCAAGGAGTTCAAGTAATCCACAGCTCTTTCTCTGTTCACCATGAAAGTATGCTCATCCATTTCGATATTTGGCGAACCCCTAAATCAAAATCAAAGCCCAAATCAATAAACAAAAAACAGAGGATAAACCCAAAATTCCATCGATCACATTCGAAATTGAGATCAGAATTACTCACTTTCCCCACCAAAGCTCATCCTCAGTCGTCGCATCTCTAACGACACGCTTATCCCTCGGAGCTCGACCAGTCTTAGCACCAGAAAGCGTCGCCAAAGCTCCATTAGAAGTGATAAACGAACCTTTCTCATACTTAATAGCTTGCTCGTAAAGCTCTACAACAACCAAATTTAGAAACCAATCTAATCAATTTCTCGCAGAATCGAATTGATCAAAATCAGATTTGGATTCGTTTTTTTATACCTGCAGGAGAAAGGTTGTAGAGGACGTGAGTAAACTTCAAGGAGCTATCACTGACGGCACCAGTTCCCGGAGAAAATATAGAATGATGTTGGCCATGTGCGTACGCCGGAGTAGTTGAGCCGTCGGTCTTCTTCTCCGCCGGATCTCCTCTCACCACCTTCGGTCCTGAGTCTCTCGTTAACGAAGCTAACGATGCACTGTTCCATCACATCAATATTAATTATTTTCCACGTGTCATTTTGTACCACGTGTCATGTACATTAATTATTATTTTCCGGTAATAGTCACTATAAATAGCGCATTAAATTTCTCTTTGAATTACTAGGCTAAATATAAACAGAAAAAAACAAATATTGCAGGATAAAAAGAAGAAAGAGTAATTTTTTTTTTTTTTAGATATATACAGTATAATTCTACTACCAAAAATCGAAAATCAAATAAAAATGAAATAAGCTTTTTTAGCTAAAAGACAATTCTTAAAATAAATAAATAAAAAGTCCTGATTTTTTTTTCCTTCGTTTTCTATGAAAATCATAGACACGAAATCGCAATAATATTTTCCTTGATTCAATATAAATTATTTAATGAAATTGTTAGAGAAACAGTTATTTCTATAAAAACAAAAATTACGTAAAAATAATCTTAGACTAAGTGAATATGTGAAAGGAACCTGATAGATTGAAGCTGAATCTTCTGGCGCTCCTCTTCGGAGACGGCGGCAAAAGCAGCGGCGGCGCCTTGGTTGATGGGTGTGGTAGGAGCAGAACGTTTCTTCTGTAACGAATGAAGCTCATCGATGGTGGTGGCATTCACCGTCGGACCACTATCATCATGGCAAATTCCGTTACCTCTCTTAGCTGCTCCGGTCGTTATCTTCGGCATCACCGGTCCTTTCGGGAAACTAAATCCTCCGTCACCGTTAGTAGCATTTCCGTTACCCGCCGACATCTTTTGATCACCGTTTCCTGTAACCACAACACAAAAACAGAGTTACAAAGTTGAACTATACAGTATACACTTATTAGATATAGAAATAATCGTCAACGTTAAATATTTACCGGAGGAAGAGAGATCACGAACAAGAAGACTGAGAAAGATTAATGATCGGAGAAGAAGATCATTTAAAGGGGACGATACAAAATGATGCGAATGTGAAGAGAAGCCAAAGTGGGCTTTTTAAAGGTTAGATTTTCTAAACCACGGTTAGTATTTAACCGGAGCACGGTTAAGTTAAGATCTATCTTTCCTAGGAGGAGCCCCATTATATTTTATTTTCTCTATTTACATTTTATGATAGGTCCCACATGATAATGTAAGATAATTTTTTGCAAAGTTTGTAAGAATTTTTTTGTGTTTTTTGTTTGAAAAAAACTCGATAGCTCGGCTATGGCTATGGTTGAAATTCACGTAGTTGGTAGGATAAGATTTGACATTTTTTTTTTTTAACTAGTATTAAATCAAATTATTCTTTTATATAAATGTAATTCAGAATCTCAGATGGGAAATAAATCTTTAAGAAAAAATAAAATCAAGCGCGTAGTAAGCAAGCAACTTGCGTTTTTTGTATTCAACTTGATTACAAAAATAATAAAAAAATACTTGATCAAAATTTATTACAAAATTACGGTATTTTTAATTTTAATTTTAATTTTAATTGTTATTTGTTTTATAATTTTCTCAGTTTTTCATAACCGTTTGCTAATCAAAACAATTTCAACATTTATAAAAAGATGTATGTAAATTTGAGTTAGCTTTAATTTAATTTGAAGATTATAGCTCAATACAAAAAAAGGAAACAACAATGAAAACTCTTTTTAATTCATATTGATCCATGATATTATCTACGGTAAAATGATTACATAATAAGATCATTTTCTGATTTTAAATAGATTTTGTGTCTTTTTCTTTTTTTTGTTAACTTAGAGGTAAGTCCTAGGTTTATGGGAAGGGTTCAGACTAATATTCTAGAAGAGGTACACCCACGGATAGACCTTCTCTCTAGATATGCAAATGGGCCGAAAGCAAGAGCCCATATCGATGTAGGTGTCTAGAAAGAGTGTTTAATAGAGAGAGAGGAAGATCGGATTCAGATTGGAAGAATCACCAACCCACCACTAAACTCGCCTTACCACTAGTCCACCACCTTCTAGACAGATTTTGTGTCTTAAGAGCATCTCTAACGGAGATACTGATAAGTGTTCTTAACATTAAAAATAAATATAAAATAAAAAAAAAAGAAGAGAGAGAAGAAGAGAGGTTCTCGTTTGAGAACCTATTACAAAAAGTTTAGAAACTCAATAGACAGATGTCAACATATGTTTAGAAAGCTACTTGATCTACAACTAAAAAATTAAATAAATAATTAAACTAAATAAAATTGATTAAAATATAATAAATAAGATACACATACTGTTTCTTATGGATGAGGATGGCTTAATAGCCATCGACCAAATTGAAAGAGAACTAATATGTTTTTACTAATTACTAATCTATAGGTTCGACTTGTAAACACTGTCTAATAATTTTTGTCTTTTAAACGAAAGTAAAAAATAATAAAATAATATTAAAATTCGTTTGATCGTTTAGGACTTTAGGGGAATATCGAAAACGATAGACATAGCTCCGATTGTATTTTAGGAGATGGGCACGCATCTCAAAGCAACTTGGATACGTGAGAAAGGACACGCAAGGAGGTTGAACATAGTATATATTATACGTATACTAATTTATAATCAAGTACTATGTTATTATGAATCCGGAAAATACTACAAGTAACGTTACACATATGATGATTTGTTATTCACAATTACAAGTACCTTCGTCACGTGTTTATTTTTTTATTTTTTATTTGTCAACTACGTGTGTTAATTGTTTTATGTTCATCATTTGATTGTAATTATTTTATCAATAATTAGCTAGATACACCAGCTTTCTGAGCCAAAAGTGAATGAGAATAATTTTATCAGAGACTCTGCAATTTGCATGCAAGCATGGGTGCAGGCTAATGAAGACAACAACAATAAACTAAAGTGTAACAATAATAAAAAAAGCTGAGTCAGATCTATGGTTCGGATCTTACTTTATCAAAATCTTGTTATAATTAATTTTGTATTAAATATGACATGAAAAAAGGTGCAAGTCATAAAGCACCACGTACTATCATTTACAAAGTCTCACGGGATTTACATTTCTATCACAAAGATGTGTTACCACTAACTCTAAATTTAGTTATAACACTAAATTTGATATTATAGTGTCTAATCTTTTTTCCATCTCTGACCAGGATACTAAATTTAACAATAAAAATATCTTATATTTCTATATCATTATATTAAAGATTTCTCTTTATTATTTATTTTTTAGTTATTATTAATATAAGATTACAATCGAGTAAACATAACAAAAACAAATTACATCATGTTAATTTTAAAAATTAATATATTTGGATCAAATGTTCAGTTAAAGCATTTCGAAGTTCAATAAGATGACGAAGTATGAATTATAGAAATCGAGCTACAAAATAGTATTAACTTGACAATATATATTTTTTAATAAATATATGAGGTTAATCTACATTATAGGGTTTATTCCGGATACCAAAAGAGTTGCATATTTGTAACTCAGGGCTGACACAAGAAAAGTCCAGAAGAAAACATATAGAATTCGAAGTTTCTGAATTCAAAGCAACATACGAAGATGCCTTTGCAGAGTACTAAGATGATTTGGCTGGCAAGAGAGATGAGAAAGTTCTTGAGCATGAAAGATGCTATTTGTAAGGAGGTTAAGTATCCAAATAGGAAACTAGAAAAAGAAAATCAGGAAATTAAGATGAAGAACCGAATTTTCAAATGCAGAAAAAGCTAGAGAGGTATAAAGGAACAGTTGAGGAATCATCTAGATTCCAAACTCAGATGAAAGTCTGTGATACATTTGACAACACAAACTTCTCATAAAATTCATGATTCTTGATTCCAAAGTCACATGCAATATCCAAATTCTTGCTAGAGCTATGATATTCAATAAAATGAATCAAAAAAAGCAAGAAGCTATTATGCTCGGATGTTGCACTTATTGATGTTCTTCGGATGTTGCACTTATTGATGTTGCAAAATGGTGCATGTGAACCTGAATAATAGCTTCTTGCTTTTTTTTGATTCATTTTATTAAAAAAATGAAGCAAATCTTTAAGAATGAAGCAAATGAAGACGTTAATGACGCGAATGATAACTATGAAGCCGATGCCGATGTAGCAGATGATGATGCTAATGAAGATTACGATGATGAAGCGAATAACTTCGATGTGGCCGATGATATTGTTAACGAGGATGCTGATGATGTTGTCAACGAGGCCCATAATAATGAAGAGGTACCAGATGATGCTGTCGAGGATGCTGATGATGTTGTCAACTTCACCGGCGAGTTCATCATCTACGACGTCTCTCGCTTCACCCTCATCTACCATATCTTCATTATTATGGGCCTCGTTGACAACATCATCAGCATCCTCGTTAACAATATCATCGGCCACATCGAAGTCATTCGCTTCATCATCGTAATCTTCATTAGCATCATCATCTGCTACATCGGCATCAGCTTCATAGTTATCATTCGCGTCATTGACGTCTTCATTTGCTTCATTCTTAAAGATTTGTTTCATTTTTTTAATAAAATGAATTAAAAAAAGCAAGAAGCTATTATTCAGGTTCACATGCACCATTTTGCAACATCAATAAGTGCAACATCCGAAGAACATCAATAAGTGCAACATCCGAGCATAATAGATTCTTGCTTTTTTTTATTCATTTTATTGAATATCATAGCTCTAATAAGAATTTGGATATTGTATGTGACTTTGGAATCAAGAATCATGAATTTTATGAGAAGTTTGTGTTGTCAAATGTATCACAAATTTTCATCTGAGTTTAGAATCTAGATGATTTCTCAACTGTTTCTCTGTACCTCTCTAGCTTTTTCTGCATCTGAAGATTCGGTTCTTCATCTTAATTTCCTGATTTTTTTGTTCTAGTTTCCTATTTGGACCGGATCTTTTTTAATTTGCCTAGGAGTCTAATCTGATCTAACTTTAATAGTCTGGACCGGATCGGCTGATTAACTTTAATTACTATAGGTTCAAGAGTTTGAAATCAAAAGAATTTTTTTTAAAAAAGTTGGAGCAAAATTAAAGTCTTTCGTTGAAAATTAGCTTTTTAGGATCAAGAGTTTTTATTTTATTTTTCTGTTGTTAAAAAAAAAAATCTTCCGTTGGAACATATATTATCGCGATTGAGAGAGATCACGACTCCGCGAAAGAGTCCCATCAAAATTTCATGACAATTTTTTTTGTTGTCGGTCCGATACATGTTCACATCAATGACCCAAATTCCAAAAATATGAGTTAATTTGTATTTGTAATTAAAAAAAAAAATCGTTTTTAAATTGTAAAAACATCTATCGTATTTCATGGTAGTAGTATAAAGGGAGTTTTAATCTCTGATCATTTTCAATCATTTTTGAAATATTCAGACCAAACAATTTCTATCGGGTAAACCATTTTACAAAACACCATTAGTCCTATCTAAACCACGAGTATGCCTAAAAATAAAGAGTTGAATAGTTGTTTGACATATTGGTCACTGGAGATCTTGAAATATACTTGTTAATATGTATCTCTAGTCTCAATTTTTCTTTCACTTTTGAATGTTCATTGGTTATTTCTTTTATTAATGGTTAGTAGTTACATTCCCATTATAGATTCCAATTTTGTCTCCTTGTGGGGGAGGCTGTCTTCACTTTTCTCCCTTTTCTTTTCTCGGATTTCTCAATTTCACAGTTCACAAAGATAGTTTTCTACTGATGTCATCATTAAACCCATGATTTTCTCCTATTTATTCGTTTTTTGTGCGGGTTGCTCTGCTCCTTCTTGAACATTTTCTTTACCAAAAAAAAAAATCACGCAAAAGAAAACACTATACAGAGTTATATCTTTGATAACATATATGATTTGATAATAGTAGTCGACAAAAAAAATATGATTTGATAATAGCAAAATAATATATTGTTTCTAGTTTTGTCTAATTATATACTTATTAACAATAATTTTTCTTACGTACGATGATATAATTTTTTTTTTTTTTTGCATGTTTGATTTCTTAATTATTTGAAAAGTTGTTTGGTTTCTACGTATCAGTTTTCTATTTAAAGTGGTTTGATGAAACATTAAAATTATTGTTTCATTGTAGTTTTCTATACAGACTTTAAGAGTTATTGCATGTGTTTGTGTTAATAGCACTATTTATAAACTAAACGAAAATTCAAACCAATCAATCGGTTATGAAATATGAAATGAAGTTCCTAACACGAAGTTGCAATAATTTGACTTGGACGTTTTTGTAAATTGTTATGTTGGTCCATCGGCTTTTTCTCTTGATTTCGTATCTTAAATTCAACAAAAAAAAAGAAAAGACTTTTCTCGGTTGAGGTCCTAGAGAGGCGTGGAGATTGTTGGACCAAAGCATTGGATCTCAGTGACTAATATTGGGCTTTTAAAATAGATAATGGGCTTTTGTTCAGCAAACCCAAATCTCAAAGAGCTGATATCCTCTGTAGAGTACTCCACACTAAAGTATAACACCTAACCTATCCAACGGTTAAGATTCATTCTTTTACTAAAACACGTGATGGTTTCTCCGTAAACTCGTAAGGATAACAATCTGAAAGAGTGTGATGAGAAATTAGAAACCAAAAAAAAAAAAAAACAAGAAAATCACGAAATCTGGTTTTTTCCTCTTTTGTTCTTCCGTCGTGTTTTACTTTGATCCACGAACTTCATCTTCTACCTTTCGATTTCAGGTGCGATTCACCTTTGTTTGTGTATGTCATAATAGTCTTTATTTCATTCGTTTCGTTTTCTGGATTTCGTTTTTTTTTCTTTTTTTCTTGATAGATTATTGGTTTCAGAATCGTTAGTTTGAAATTGATTAAGATCTTTGATTTAATGAATATCTTGTCTGATCTGTTTATTCTGGAATCATTTGTAATTGCCTGCTCTGACTCTATGGTATAAAATTATATGGAATCATTTCTTCAATTGAGTAAATAAAAACCGTAACTTTGGATCCTCTGTTTTAAGTTACGGACTCTTAGATTTGATCTGTCTTTTACTATGTATTGGTTGGATTCGAATCACTTTAGAAACTTTCGAGATCCGATTTTTTGTAGTCTTTGATGCTTTTTTTTTTTTTTGAACAAAAGTCTGTGATGCTTATGAACATCAGTTTCTATTAAGAATCTCATGTTTACTCACATTCATTTTAAGACAATGTCTATTTTTGGTCGAGATTGATGATGATATTTGCTTGCTGAGACAGTGAGACTAATAAATTGACTTTGATCAGGTACGGTTTCATCGATTCTTATTATTCGATATATAGTATATGGTATGGATCAACGCCTCGTTAGACCAAACTGGTTTTGGTCGGAGTAAGCTTATTAATCCACTTGTCCTCCACGAAGTCAAAGTTGCTCACTTTCCCTATAAAATCGCAAACTTTTTTTTCATGGCTGCTTCTTCTTGTTCCCTACGCTCGATTCTATTCTCTTCGCCCACCAACCTCCGTTCAAATTGTTCTTTCCCCAAGAATCATTTCACTTGCTCTCTTTCTACTGCGTCTCGTTTCGAATCGTTCTCGGTTTCATCGATCGGAATTGGATCTAGCAGGAGATTATCTAATACTCGGAGAAAGTTACTGGAGGTGAGAATCATGGCGAATGAGGACAATAAGAGAGTGGAGATTTATGATCTGGAGGAGAATTTGGCTATTGATTTGGCTAAATTCACAGCCCATCTCTCCGATAAGTTCTGTAAGGAGAGAGTTGCTTTCACTGTCGTTGTCTCTGGTGGCTCTCTCATCAA
The DNA here is from genome assembly GCA_004349715.1 of Crucihimalaya himalaica. Lineage (NCBI taxonomy): Eukaryota > Viridiplantae > Streptophyta > Magnoliopsida > Brassicales > Brassicaceae > Crucihimalaya > Crucihimalaya himalaica. Next base: position 224,658 of record SMJT01000006.1, on the reverse strand, counting down.
ATCGCTCCGGTCTGTGATTTTTTCGACACGAAACCATTAGATTTTGGATTTTAGATTTGGATTTAGGGGTTTTAAAGTCCTGATTTAGGGTTTAGCATCTAAGGCTTGTGAATGGATTCGAATTGATTTATCTCATGCGTATGAATGTTCGATTGATTTACCTTATGATTATTTGTGTCATTTTGGACTTGGTGTTTATCATTGTTTGAGTTGCGGTTCTTTTCAATTCTCTTTGGGAGTTATGGCTGATCCAGAACATAGCTTTTTTCACATTTTGACATATGTTCCTAACTTCTGTTTCTTCTGATGCAAATCCTTGCTCAAACTTTTCAGGAAATTAGTAGAATCCCCTTACGTTGATTCTATCGATTGGGCAAGGTGGCACTTCTTCTGGGTTGACGAGAGGGTTGTTCCCAAGCATCACGATGACAGCAACTACAAACTTGCTTATGATTGTTTCTTATCCAAGGTATTTAACATTCTATGTCCCTCAATTGTCGGTCTCACATGATCAATGCAGGTTTCTTGGTAACTCCTATCGAATTGCAACCAAAGCCCGAAGGAACAATTTAAAGTGGTTGAAACTCAGTATGTATAGAGTTGCAGTACCTGGTCGTATATGTCATCCGTATATCAAAAGCCTACAGATGTTAAGTTTTGGAATCTTAGAACTCATGATACTGAATTTTGACTGAAACAAGGATTATAAATACTTTTTCAGTGAACTGATAAGAGTCAGCTAAAACTTCTTCACACTCTAATCGTTTCTCTTCAGGTTCCAATTCCACCAGGTAACGTATATGCAATCAACGAATCACTCTCTGCCGAGGCTGCAGCGGATGATTACGAGACCTGTCTCAAACATTTAGTCAAGACCAATATCCTCCGCATATCTGAATCAACTGGCTTTCCCAAATTTGATCTCATGCTTCTTGGTATGGGACCTGATGGCCATGTGGCATCTCTATTCCCAGGACATGGTCTCTGCAACGAGAGCAAGAAATGGGTAGTTTCAATCACCGACTCTCCAAAACCGCCATCTGAAAGAATCACGTTCACATTCCCTGTTATCAACTCCTCTGCACATATAGCTCTAGTCGTTTGCGGTTCTGGCAAAGCCGAAGCTGTGCAGGCAGCTCTAAAGAAGACTGGAAATGTACCACCTGCGGGTTCCTTTTCTGCTGAAGAGGAGCTGGTTTGGTTTCTGGATAAACCAGCATCTTCCAAGCTATAAACTGGTGGTATGCTTCCATTCCATTCACTTACCAATGTGACTACTCCAGTTTGTTTTTTTGGATTGTTAGGTCGAGTGGTTTAACTCGCGGGTTCTCTCCATTTTTATGTTCTGGGAGGAGAGTGCTTGTAATAAAAGCGTGGAAATAATGAATCAAATCAATTGTTTCTTTGATTTGTTTGGGTGATTGAGTCAAAACATATCAGAACCAACATTCTCTCCAATGGTTGTTTTGACCATTGAGATTTGAGACATTATGACTAAGTTGGTTTTAGTTTGTGTAGCCGAGATTTGAGTGTTTTAAAAAAGATAGATAGTAGTTGTGGTGAGTGAATAGATATTTTTTGCCTAAATTTAAACATGTATCAATAATTACAGAACTATGTTGAAATCATTTGCACAAAAAGAATGGTTGATGAATTGAGATCTGATTCATCTGAATGAGGAATAAATGGTATCTGATTCATATGAGATTGTTGATGAGAAGAGTTACAGTTGGAAACATATATGGGTATAGATCGACCTATTTACTAAGAAAATTCAGAAATCATTATGAGAAATAGAAACAACCTTATTTTTTCATTATTTTACATGTCTTTTTTTAACAAATATCTTCAGATAATAAATTTAATTAAACATTTTTTAATGGTAAATATGTTTGTAATATGAATAAAACATATTACATGTAAGGCTAGATAAATAAATAAACAAAAGTAAAGGGAGTAAATGTGCAATATTGAGTTATAGCAACGTGGTGGTGGTGCTATAACGAACTCTTTGATAAAAAAAGCCAAAGAAATAGGCTTTAAGGCTCCAATGAGTATGTATGAGTCTATGACCCTTCTCTTTACTCCCATTTTGACTTCCCCTTTCAGATTCTATAGAGAGAGAGAGAGAGAGAACGCAAATAAAAATCCCAACTTTATGCAGAGAAGCGGAAGCTAGTTCTTCAACGACGCGGCTAAGACGGAGGAGGAGGAGGAGGGGGTCGTATGGTTTTCGCCGGAGTTTTGGATTCAAATCTGTTGCCTATTGCTACAAACATTCACACCTTTATATTGGGGAAGAGGAAGCTAGAGGTATCTGCATTCGATTTTGGCTTTTTAGATGAAAGCTCTTCCAAGAATTCAAACGAGGTCTTCGTTTCCAAATCCTTCTTCTCCGTGGACTCATTTGCGTTCTGCATTCGTCCTTGTCGCTTCTTCATCTCCTGCTTCTTGTTCTTCTTCTGATCCGTCAATCTCTCTCTCTCTCTCTCTCAGTTTCTACATTATGATTTGATTGGGAATGTGTTTCTGTGAATCCTGAGTTTTTTGTTAATTCTTTCGCAGTGGTTTAGATGATTACACGCCGTTCTTGCCGAGGCGAGTGATGTCGAGGCCGTTCCTGCCAATGATATGGGTGAAATAATTAATGAACCGGGTATACTCGTAGCCCATAAAGTTCAAGACGCCGCCGTTCTTGCCGAGGCAGGTGAGATTCTTGATGAGCCAGCTGCAATGGATCCAGAAATAGTCTCGCTCAACGCAAATCACGCTCTTTTTCGTCTTCGAATGGCTATAAACCATTTTGACAACATCAATAATGAATTACTTGCTGAGGTTCAAACACATGAACTGCTGCTAAGAGAAGCCATTGCTAATCATAATCACTTTATGATGGTAGAACATACTGCAACATCCGAGCACTTACTGGAACAGATCGATGGTGCCTAAGGTATAATTTAAATGTTTCTGGTACGTTTAGTTTGGATAGATAGATGTGTGCTCCTCTAAAATCCAATAATGAATGATATACATTGAACTATTCCTAATAGCTTCAACATAGATATGTCATATGTGTACGTTTAATTTGGATAGATATGTGTGCTCTTATGATAATTTAGTTCTGACACTTCTTTTGGATCTTGACAATTTGCAGGTAGTTCAGGTTGGACAATGGGAAGATGTTGGCAGCACAAAAAAATCTATGTCACATATCAAATACACAAGGTTTGTTTGTGAAACTTCTTAGAACAAATAACGAACCTGAATAATAGATTCTTGCTTTTTTTGATTCATTTTATTGAATATGATAGCTCTAGCAAGAATTTGGATATTGCATGTGACTTTGGAATCAAGAATTTTATGAGAAATTTGTGTTGTCAAATGTATCACAGACTTTCATCTGAGTTTGGAATCTTGATGATTCCTCAACTGTTCCTTTGTACCTCTCTAGCTCTTTCTGCATCTGAAGATTCGGTTCTTCACCGTATCTACCGCCACCTCCACAACCACCACAATGACCACCTTCTTCTTCAACCCTGTTCCCACTTTTTCCACCACAAACAGTATCGCATCCACCGCTAGCGTTTAGCTCCTTGGAAAAGCACCTAGCACCACCATTGATTTTCTCGTTCGCTACCACAACTGGACTAGTTGTGTCCACATTCATCATCGTTTCTTCTTCTAGCTTCACTTCACTCAAAACATGAATCTCCTTGCTTTCCTCTGTTATTCCATTAGCTTTCATCGTGTCTTTTGCGGATGCACTAAAGCCTTCCTTCTTTAGAAGATCATTGAGTATGAAAGCAGATACAATTCCAGGCAAAACCAGCCACTTCTCATTTGACTGCATTCATATCGATAAAAACCCGAATCAGAAATAGCAACAAAAACAAAAAATGGTGGATTTGAAGTTTCAAAGTTTCTAACTTTACCTCAATAGAACCGAACTTCAAATCGAGTAACCCTGCAGCTTTGCCATAAGGATGTTGCTTTGAAAATTCAACAGCAGTCATGAAATCTCGCTCGCTTCTTAGCTTTGCGCAATGTTTTGGCTCATATTCCAGCTTTCTCCCGGAGTAAAATTTCACCATTCGAGTACTCGAAAGCTCAAACAGAGGACCATCTCTTGCGGTCTGCTTAAGTGACCATTTTGAGTCAAGCAGAGACCAGAAGTTGCCATCATACTCTGCCAGAACATAAGTTTCACCACACTCTTTCACACCAATCACTTGTCTTCTATCACCTTTGGGTGCTGCGTCGTTGGAGTTCCTCATTTGGAGACTGATCACCTCTGTTTCGGTTTCATCAACAACGCGTGTGAAACTCCTAGCAAGACGTACCTTTCCGATCATAGGAAAGAAACAAGAGTGTTTCAGTGACGGTCTAGCTTGAACCAAATGTAGAACTGTTGGGCTTCGAGTTGGCGGGGTGAACGAGACAGCGACTCGCAGAGAGATGGGATTCGGATTATCTGTCTTTCCTCTTTTAGTTGGTGTTAACTCCAGCCACTTCTCAACAGAGAGTTTAGTAATTGGAAACTAGAAGCTACACCCTGTTTAGTTGTTTAATCAGTCAGGTCATATGCCTATTAAGTTTAGTTATGAGATGATTAGATTTTTGCAATTATTAATGAGATTTTGTGAACCAATATGTAGAGAACAAGATTGAGTCGCGTGATATTTAAAAACTCAGATAATGGTCATTACGTATTTAATTTGTGGATTTGAGCAAAACAATCATCGAACTTTTGAAATTTTCAAAAGAGACTTGGACGTTTTTGTAAATTGTTATGTTGGTCCATCGGCTTTTTCTCTTGATTTCGTATCTTAAATTCAACAAAAAAAAAGAAAAGACTTTTCTCGGTTGAGGTCCTAGAGAGGCGTGGAGATTGTTGGACCAAAGCATTGGATCTCAGTGACTAATATTGGGCTTTTAAAATAGATAATGGGCTTTTGTTCAGCAAACCCAAATCTCAAAGAGCTGATATCCTCTGTAGAGTACTCCACACTAAAGTATAACACCTAACCTATCCAACGGTTAAGATTCATTCTTTTACTAAAACACGTGATGGTTTCTCCGTAAACTCGTAAGGATAACAATCTGAAAGAGTGTGATGAGAAATTAGAAATCAAAAAAAATAAAATAAGACAAGAAAATCACGAAATCTGGTTTTTTTCTCTTTTGTTCTTCCGTCGTGTTTTACTTTGATCCACGAACTTCATCTTCTACCTTTCGATTTCAGGTGCGATTCACCTTTGTTCGTGTATGTCATAATAGTCTTTATTTCATTCGTTTCGTTTTCTGGATTTCGTTTTGTTTTTTTTTTTCTTGATAGATTCTTGGTTTCAGAATCGCTAGTTTGAAATTGATTAAGATCTTTGATTTCTTGAACATTTTGTCTGATCTGTTTATTCTGGAATCATTTGTAATTGCCTGCTCTGATTCTTTGGTATGATTCTTCCTTCAATTGAGTAACTAAAAACCGTAACTTTGGATCCTCTGTTTTAAGTTATGGACTCTTAGATTTGATCTGTCTTTTACTATGTATTGGTTGGATTCGAATCACTTTAGAAACTTTCGAGATCCGATTTTTTGTAGTCTTGATGCTTATGGACGTCAATTTCTACTAAGAATCTCATGTTTACTCACATTCATTTTAAGAAAATGTCTATTTTGGTCGAGATTGATGATGATATTTGCTTGTTTAGACTAAGAACTTGACTTTGAGGATTCACTTTAATGTCTCTCAGGTACGGTTTCATTGAGTCTTATTAGAGTGATTTGATTATTTAAGAATGGAGCTAAAGAGCATTAAGGATGCGTTTGATCGTGTTGCGACGAAGCAGAAGCTCTCTTATAGCAAAACAAATGAGATTGTTCACATGTTGTCTCAAGAAATTGAGAAAGCCTTGAGCATATTACAGGAGACACCGTCAGATACTGTGCTTGATCATAGATCTATTATCGCTGATGTGAAGAAAGTGTTTATGGAGATAGCTCCAATCACTCAACTTGAAGCAGCTGAGAAAGAGCTACATGTGGCTCTGACCAAGTACCCTAAAGTTCTTGAGAAACAACTGAATCCAGACATATCAAAGGCTTACAGAAACAATGCCGAGTTTGACACTCATATCGTGAACCAGATAATCACCAACTTTTTCTACCGTCAAGGGATGTTTGACATCGGTGACTGTTTCGTTGCTGAAACTGGTGAGTCTGAATGTTCCACCAGACAATCTTTCGTGGAAATGTATCAAATACTAGAAGCTATGAAGAGACGAGATCTTGAACCAGCTCTTAACTGGGCAGTGTCAAACTCGGACAAACTAAAGCAAGCAAGGTCTGATCTCGAGATGAAGCTTCACAGTCTACACTTCCTGGAAATAGCACAAGGTAAAAACTCCAAAGAAGCTATCAACTATGCGAGAAAACATATCGCCACATTTGCAGATAGCTGCCTCCCTGAAATCCAGAAGCTGATGTGTTCTCTCTTATGGAATAAAAAACTTGATAAATCACCTTACTCCGAGTTTCTCTCTCCCGCTCTATGGAACAATGCAGTCAAAGAGCTAACACGACAGTACTGCAACCTACTGGGTGAATCATCTGAAAGCCCGTTGAGTATAACAGTAACAGCGGGAACACAAGCTTTACCAGTACTATTGAAATACATGAATGTGATGGCGAACAAGAAGCTTGATTGGCATACCATGGAACAACTTCCTGTCGATGCACAACTGTCCGAGGAGTTTCAGTTCCATTCGGTGTTTGTCTGTCCAGTATCAAAGGAACAGTCAAGTGATGATAATCCTCCAATGATGATGTCTTGTGGACATGTGCTATGCAAGCAGACGATTAACAAAATGTCAAAGAATGGCTCTAAGTCGTCTTTCAAGTGTCCTTATTGCCCGACTGATGTAGACATCTCAAGGTGTAGGCAGTTGCACTTTTAAAACGACAGCTTGGGAAAACGTATGACCGGTAAACTGGAACTAAGTTCTGGATCGGTAAATCTGTGTCAAAATGTAACCTTGTGGTGTTCTGTTTTTCATGAAGTTTATAAAGATGTGCTTTTGTGTACAAAATTACCAGGGAAGTTTTAGATGATTGGACATCCCATAAGAATGTGTTTTGTGTTGCTCTTTGTTAGTTCCACTTTCTGAATATAGAAATTCTTTACATTTCAGATTTTTCTCATCCATCCCGTTCACTGTATGTACCCACTCAATGTGCAAGTATTGGTCTGGAATTTTGTTTCTACGAATGACTAAAGCTATTCCTCTCAGAAGAGCACACCTATCTATCTAAATTAAACGTACACATATGACATATCTATTAGGAATCTTATATAATAAAGTAGGTTTCGTTTAACCACACGCTGACACGTGTCATCTTTCATTTATTTTTTTCACAATTTTTATATTTTATCTTTTGATATTCTCATTTCTAAAATAAACATATATAAAAAACATCAATTATACATTTATATGTTTTAATTATGTTAAACATTTAAAATTAATTAATACAGTTTGACAATAACTTAACCCATTAACACATTTGAAAAAACATCAAACAACATAATTGATTATACTTTTTAACATGTGTCTTTTCAATATTCCTCTATTATACCATTAGATATTCTCAATCATAAAAAAAACATATACAAAGACATACTTTTAATTCTATCCGTGTCAGTTTCATGATTGTAATTACTTGATTGTCATTTGTATTACTTCTCTATCAGTTTTGGCAATTTCATTAACAAGATTCCTCATTTATTACATTCATTGTCATTTAAATACACCATAAATTATAATTGTAACACCCATAATTTTTTTTTTTTTTTGTAACATACATCATTTTTCATTCTATAAATAATCATTTTCACATCATCTAGTACCTCTTCATTATTATGGGCCTCGACAACATCATCTGGTACCTCTTCATTATTATGGGCTTCGTTGACAACATCATCTGGTACCTCTTCATTATTATGGGCCTCGTTGACAACATCATCAGCATCCACATTGAAGTCATTCGCTTCATCGAAATCTTCATTAGCATCATCATCGGCTTCATAGTTATCATTCGCGCCATTGACGTCTTCATTTGCCTCATTCTTAAAGATTAGAGCCGCCGCGTGTCGTACTTCGTCAAGAAACTGCGCAGCGTTTTTTCGACTCTCGTTAATTTCATCAATGTACTGAACGTTTCGTTGATTATTATATCTTGCGGCGAAATCTATCAACGCCTCGCAACGCGTGAGACCTCAATGTATTGGAGTTTAGTGGAGCACACATGTCTATCTATCCAAACTAAACGTACCAGAAACAATGGAACACTTATCAAAAATTTCCACTTCACTTTGACCGATTGACTAGAGTGTTATTGGTAGTTAATGGGGAACGTAATTGTGGAATTATAATGGGGAACACAATAGAAGCACAAAAAGTGGCAATAAAAGAGAAAATAACAATCATCATGAGTTTTTATCCAATGTACAAAAAAAGTACATGAGACAAAAAAAAAGCTAGCCCAATTCCGCCGTAACAAATATTTAGAATTATTACGTTAGCCAATTTTATTTTTATATTTTGGAAACTATAATGGAGAGCTGCACCCACCACTTCTAAAAATTGACCCTACGACAACCTTTTTTTTTTTTGGACAAAACTAATTTCTATATATCTTAATGTTTCTTTGTATCACAATCTTTTTTAGAAAAAAATACATATGAATCTTAACACTCATTTTTTACATAAAACTATAATCGAGCATTCTTGTGTCATATACAAATTTGAGAAAATGTTACATATATCCAAACTAGTATCCATAATTTGACCCCAAAAAAAAAAAACAATTTCCATAAAATTTCTCATATACCATTGTAGTATTTCTTTGTACCACACCATAACAAAACTTGGTAATTAAAAAAAAAAAAAAAAGTAGAAACAGGGAAAGCATAACAAAAGAAACTAAAATCTGGCATTTTCGAATCCATGGAGGTCACTGACTCTATTCATATGCTTCCTCATGATCGCTACTTTAGCCAATCTCTCAGCCGCTCTCCAAGCTGAAGTCGGTGTAAGCGGCTCACTCTTCTGAACCACCGGCTCTGGACTCTTAACCGCCATGTGTCTACCTCTCAACCGGTTCAACTCTGCCAGCTCAACGTCCAAACCACGTAAGCACGCGTCACTTGAGTTCAAACCGTAGTGCACCAACAAGGCTCGAGCTGACGTCAGCATTCGCTCAGCCCCCGAGTAATCATTGGCTTCCATTAGCCGCCGAGACTCGGCTACGGCTCGTGTGCTGATGTGCAGGTTTCGTAGCCTTGCGATGTTCGAGTTAGATGATGATCTAACGGCGATGGGACGTGGTATCATTAGCGCTCGATCTTCGGAGTTTCTAGTATCCTGAGTTGTAGGATCCACGTGGCGAGATCGGACGGTCATTATTCTCTGAGATCTACTAGACGAAGGTGATTTGAGTTCCACCAACACTTCCCTTTCTTCATCGCCGTACATGTCACCCAGCCGAATCAACCCGGATCCAAGCCAAACAGGTCGACCCGATAGTGAATAAACTGACGTCACCTCTCCTTGACCCGACCCGGAAACTAATCCAAGATTTACAGTTAGATCCATAACGGATAAACTCAACAGACTCTTAATACGTTTCGCATACGCGTCATCAAAAAGAGCGTGATTACACGCGCCGAGCCAAATAGTGTGCATCGGGATTTCCAAATGAGAGAAGCGCGCGGACGTCACAAAATCTGTCTGGGCTAATTGGGCCTGATGGGCCGAATTTCTATTACGGTCTGTTAACACGAAGATGGTGGTGAAGAGATTTTTCTGCCGGCGATCTTCGATCACTTTAGCCGCTTTTTTAACGGCATCGTTAACACTCATTCCGTCACCGTCACCGGAAATTTCGTCGACGATTCTTCTAGCTATTCTCCTTCCGTTCGCTGTCATTCTCCGTAACGGCGACAATCGTTTCGAGCTAGACGAGAACGAGACCATCGACAAACGATCTGTCTCTCGTAGAGACGAAATCACAAGCCTCATCGCTCGCTTCACCATCTCAATATTCCCTCCGCTAACGTCTATAACCGTTACTAAATCCACCGGAGATCTACGCGCCGTCGGTAACGGCGGAGATTTGATTTTCATGAGCACTGAGTAAGTCTCGTTACCTCTCCCAACCGCCACAATTGCAGCTTCTGAAGACAGCTTAACGTCCACGTGTCCAGTAACGGAATCCGTTAACAGTTTCTTCGCCGTTAACGGTGACGGCGTGTTGACGTAAAACCCTTTAAATTCTCCGTTATCTTCATCATCGTCGTCTTCGTTTTCGTCTGATTCCGGTATAGTGTTAAAACCGGTACGAGAGATTGGAGATGAAATCAAAGGCTCGTCGTCGTTGTAGACTCGTAATAATTTATTGCTCTTGGATTCTCGGATCCTGGAGTCGGATTCGGATCCGGATTTTGGGGATTTCTGAATAGTGTCCAATTCGTGGAGAGGAGAAGAGAGAGACAGAGGAGGAAGTGAGGTTTCTCTCCAGGAGGCACCACAAACAGGGCAATCGGAGATTAGATTCCGATCACCGTCACCGGTGCGCGAAGCTACGCAGGGGAAATGAAACGTGTGCGAACACTCCGCCGTGAAAATAGCAGTTCCTCTTCCTGCTTTCGCGCTCTGTAAACAAATTCCACATTTGCTACTGATGCTACTCTGTTCAAAACACAAACGTAAAAATGTTAACTTTGAGTTATTTGAGAAAAAAAACGATTTGGTTTGATTATTACTTTGGTGAAACAGAGTTTCGATTTTAGGAGAGAGAAGCTCGCCGGAGATTTAGGTGAGGAAGGGGTAGAAGAAGAAGAAGATACGCTGAGAACAGAGAGAGGGCTTCTGTTTCTCGTCGGAGTAACGTCACCGGAAGTTTTGCATTGAAGCTTGGGACTAGCGGGAAGAGACGGTGAAGGAGTGGTGACAGCTGTTGCAGACCAACTCTGACAACCAAGGCTAGTAGAAGAGCTCACTGAATCGGGTCGGGTCTCGGACCTTGGGGTAGACGGGTTAAAGAAAAACCCGAATCTTGAAGTTGATGGTTTTTGCCGATCAAGTGAATCATCTTTCTTTTTATGTATAGAACTCCAAAACGTTTTTTTCAAACCGTTGATCATCTTCTTTGTAGTGATGAGTACAAATTTGTTTCGAGTAAGAAACGAAAAGTTTTTGAGTTTAATGTAATAAAGACGATGAGAGACGACACTAGAGAGATCAGTGGGGGTGAGAGATAAAGAAGAAGCAGGAGAAAATGGTGGGGTTGAGTTTTTATATATATATGTATATAAAAAAGTGGCCTCCTCTTGTTTATTTCACAATTAAAGTTGTATACTAGTGAAGATTGATTATTGGGATTATCAAGATTTCTTTTGCAAGAAAAATGAAAAAAAAAAAAAGAGCTATAGAAAGCTGTAAACTTGTTTTAAAAGTTACTGTTTGGCTTTTGGGTCTATAGACTGAATCGAGTAAATCCGTCGGCATTTTCGGAGTAAAATTTTAAAATAACCCTACGAGTCTACGAATGTAGTAATTTGTTGCCTTTAATTAACTCAAGCTCCGAATCATTGATGTAGCTTGATCCAGTGGAAATGTTCTTCTACTGATACTGTTATTAAAGACGAGATTAGATAGTAGATGTAATTAATTATATAACGTAGTCTAACAACATAGGTGAAAAACTTTTTATGGTTGAAAATGAATGTGATCGGTAAAAAATAAGGAAACATATAATAAATGAACGAGAGTGAATGGAGAAGATGAGATGATCTTTATTCAGAGACCGTAGCAGCAACCAATTACTGAGTATGTTTGTACACTGCTTCAATTCATTTGTGCTGAGTCGGTCCATTTTTACTTTATGTTTCTCTTTTATTTAATGCTTCTTATCACTTTATTTCCATTTCTTCTTACACATTGTTTTATATAACAGCTTTTGAACGTACATGGGCATGCACTGATTCACACATATATGTGTTTGGATGCTTCACGTGTATATGTTGTCGTCTATTTTGTCTAAGTTTCATTCAAACGGCCGGCGCTGGTTTAAAGCACCTCTGACGAAGATTAATCTCTTTTTTTTTTCTTTCTTTTTTTAATAGCGAAGCTCAATCCTTTATTATAATTTCGTTAAATTAAATTTAAAAAAAATACTTATACCATATCTTCACGATATGAATAATGTGGTTAAAATACATATGAAGATTTGGAGGTATCTAACATTTTGATTTAGGACATAACAAAAAGATACTGACATACTACTGTTAAGACCTAGGACTAAATTTATCTTAGTATTCTAATTATTGTAAGTGTACAATTAACTTCGCACATTCCCTATGTTTCAGAAGATTTTGGTTGTTTCTTTCTGCTCCATGTGCCGCACCGAAAACATATGCACAAAACTATAACTATGGAGATATGATGTATAATATAGTTTTGTATATATATATGTTTGAGCATATTATCAAAAATTACGGTGGATATTGGTAATTGTCCATATCGGAGAGGAGGTCTGTTTAATTACATAATTACAATGATTTATAAAAAAAATTACGTAACAGGACCCATTTCATGTAATTGTTGTATATAGATTCATTTGTTAGTTTGTTGTCGTTATTTTATTCAAAGTGTTTTAGTATATATAGACTTAAATGTTGGTATCATCAACCAACATATAAAGACAATGAACCAGCAGAACACCGTCCAAAAACTTGAATTAAAATTAGTGGAACCATATAATAATTGAATTCACAACGACACGTATAGTTATTTATCTATCACAGCTACAAGTTCCAACAAAACCTACTTCATTAAAATTTTAAGTTTATGGAATAATCTCTTTCGACAGAGGGATAAATCTCAAGGAACAATAGACCAGATAAATTATGATAATTAGTTTATTAACCCCATCTTAAACAATTATTATTAACAAAATGAAGCATATTAGTTGAATATAACAAATCTAAGGCGGCGTCTAGGCGAGCCGCACCAGTGGCCTGAGCACATGTTTATAAATTAACTTTCCCTAATTTTTAAAAAAATCATCATCTCTTAGCTTAATTAAGGTTCTCTCACTATACGACATTGTACCACGTAAAACCAAATCGTAGGTCCATTATCGAGAAGTACACTCATTTGTGTTTAATCGTATTTAAAAAATTTTTAAAAAGAAGAAAACTCTACGAGAAATAGCTGCCTAAAATTTCACACATATACATTAAAATCTTATCGAGTCTTATGTGGTTGAGTTGAGTGTATTAGATATTAATCATTCAGATTTTTTAAAGACCCACCATACTTGGAAAATAATTTAATCTGCTGTTGGATGGACCACTTAAACACTTATGTGTCCTGAAATAACTTGATGCCAAAAATATCGGCCTAATCCATTCTTTTGGTCGGGCTTGATTATAATTATATCTATAAAACTTCGATCCTGATTAACAGTGTACTTCGATATTTATTGAAAGATTAAAAATAAAACAAATTTTGTTGCGTAGAAGTAGAGCCATGCGGCACGTGACATGCATGAGAAGGTCCAAGATACTAAATATGGGTTTATGGAGACGATTCCTCCTATCGACGAAACCCTCTACCTGGACCAGTTTCTTTCATAACTATTTACTCATTTTTCGTTAACTATAATTTAATTATTTCGAAACCTTAAAAGAAGTGTCTCTATCACTGTGGGCTATTAAGTGTTCACTTTACTTAGACTTCATGTGTCTCAATTGTGGGAGAAACAACAAATGTAGAATACGAGTTCTCCGATTGACAAATTCTTATTTACTTTTATAAATTTCGTTTATTTGTTCATCAATTAACCAAAAGAACTGGATCTTCATACAAATTTTATGGTTATTTAGAATCTTCATCTAGTGAGAATAAATTGAAAACAAGAAAACAAGACCACAACGATTTGTTTAGTTGTTTAATTAGTCAGGTCATATGCCCTCTTAAGTTTAGTTATGAGATGATTAGATTTTTGAAATTATTAATGAGATTTTGTGAACCATTATGTAGAGAACAAGATTGAGTCGCGTGATATTTAAAAACTCAGATAATGGCCAATGGTCATTACGTATTTAATTTGTGGATTTGAGCAAAACAATCATCGAACTTTTGAAATTATCAAAAGAGACTTTAAATTCGTGAACCTTACTACTAGGATCAAGCATGATCTAATACTTTATTCGAATATATACATATCTCAAATAAATTAGATATCATACCCCAATGCGTAATTTATTTATTAATGTAGGGTTAGCCATAATTAAACACTACACATGTAACCAAGCAAAGAGACCACGGAGGGGACACGTTTGCCTGATTTACTTGGACATTTTATACAATTTTTTCTGTCTAATAATAACATTGTTTTGACTAAACGCAAATATATTTAAAAAAAATAATTACAATTATTTATATTTTATTTTAAAATAATTCAACCAATCATAAAAAAAATTACTAAATAATATGGATCTCTATGTAATTAGATTTTTGAGTTGACATGTCTCATAACGTACAACTACTAAATAAACCCCGCAATAATCAAGCACATATTGATAATTCTTATACCTCAAATAAGTTGTGAATGCTGAAGACCCAACCATTTAGCTTAATCTAGTTGCAACTTGAATCCTATTAAACAAAAATTAAGATTCATATGCTCTCTCTCAATTCTCACAGTTAATAATTAAGTTACAGATTTGGTGAACATCATAATCACCATATGTTGACCCTAAACATATAAATTTCAAGAGTGTATATGTTATACGAATTAAAGTTATAAATAAAATTATTTTCTGTCGGTATGCAGAAGTTAAGAGAATGATTTGTAATGAGTAATGCTGAATAGAGGGAGCCTCTTTTGTATGTATATAATTAAATACAAATTTATAAATAAAAAAACAAAAGTAGCTTAAGTAAGGTTAAGAAAAGGCTTCGGAAGACATAGCATATGCTAGCTGGTTTGGACCGATCCATGTATTAAAACCAAGTTGTAATGTTGTGGTCCTTTGCCTATTATTTTATTTATTTTCACCACTGACCGTAAACCATATCGATATTATCCATTTTCTCTTAGTAGGGAAAGATACATTTTCTGGTGGAATTCTCCTGACCAAACTCTTTTACTATACAATTTGACATTTAGTATAATTTTATTTACAAAAATATCTCAAATTCTAGCACATTTGATGAATTAGTTACCGTGTATTAAAAGAGATATATCGAGGGCTTTTCGGAACATTTTAAAAAAAAAGATAATTAGTCTAATTACAAAAAATTGAATTCAAAAACTACCAAAAATAATAATAATAATTCATAAGACACCATTAAAATATGTGAATCTTCTATTTCTTGCAAGTTTCAAACGTACCAAAAATTCAGTCAGCACTTCACAATATAAAAGACAAAAGGAGACTTATTATGTTTATCACAATCATTTTCTCTTTTGGACTTTACATTAATTTGGCTTCTTCGTACCTCACTTTATAATTGTACCGCGTTGGCCTACCTGTATTAGTGTATATATTTGTATACATGTATAATTTATAATATATGATTATGAATTTTGGAAATAGAAGTTTTCCTAAGTTGTTTTTTTTATGAGAGTTGTTGAGGATGGAGACGGTCTCATGACTCTCATCATTAAAGTTGGATTTTTGGGCTAAAAATATTTGGTTAACGAAAAATGACACAATTGACATTTTACTATTTTGTTATATACGACTTTCTATTTATTACACCTTATAATAAACACGTACAATTAACAGTATCTTTCATTAGTATCATTATATTTTTTTGGCCATGTATTAACATTAGATAAATGTATATATATCTCTCTCTTCTTTATTTGAATAATCAAGCTCTAACGGCGTCGTTATTTTCATTAGCATTATTCTTCATCATATTACCACATGATCCAGCTCCACATCCTCCACCGCAATTACCGCAGCCAGTGGAACCGCCAGTGCAGGATCCACCTCTGCAACCTCCACTCTTAGTCATTCCACCGCACCTACCGCCACCGCACCTACCTCCACCGCCACCGCCACATCCACCTCCACATCCACCACAACCACCACAATGACCACCTTCTTCTTCAACCATGTTCTCACTTTTTTCACCACAAACAGTACCGCTAGCTTTTAGCTCCTTGGAAAAGCACCTAGCACCACCATTGATCTTCTCGTTCGCTACCACAACTGGACGAGTCGTGTCCACATTCATCATTGTTTCTTCTTCTAGCTTCACTTCACTCAAAATATCAATCTCCTTGCTTTCCTCTGTTATTCCATTAGCTTTCATCGTGTCTTTTGTCGATGAACTAAAGCCTTCCTTCTTAAGAAGATCATTGAGTATGAAAGCAGATACAATTCCAGGCAAAACCAGCCACTCCTCATTTGCCTGCATTCATATCGATATAAACCTGAATCAGACATAGCAACAAAAACAAAAAAAATGGTGGATTTGAAGTTTCAAAGTTTCCAACTTTACCTCAATAGAACCGAACTTCAAATCGAGTAACCCTGCAGCTTTGCCATAAGGATGTTGCTTTGAAAATTCAACAGCAGTCATGAAATCTCGCTCGCTTCTTAGCTTTGCGCAATGTTTTGGCTCATACTCCAGCTTTCTCCCGGAGTAAAATTTCACCATTCGAGTACCCGAGAGCTCAAACAGAGGACCATCTCTTGCGGTCTGCTTAAGTGACCATTTTGAGTCAAGCAGAGACCAGAACATGCCATCATATTCTGCCAGAACATAAGTTTCACCACACTCTTTCACACCAATCACTTGTCTTCTATCACCTTTGGGTGCTGCGTCGTTGGAGTTCCTCATTTGGAGACTGATCAACTCTGTTTCGGTTTCATCAACAACGCGTGTGAAACTCTTAGCAAGACGTACCTTTCCGATCATAGGAAAGAAACAAGAGTGTTTCAGTGACGGTCTAGCTTGAACCAAATGTAGAACTGTTGGGCTTCGAGTTGGCGGGGTGAACGAGACAGCGACTCGCAGAGAGATTGGATTCGGATCATCTGTCTTTCCTCTTTTAGTTGGTGTTAACTCCAGCCACTTCTCTGCAGAGAGTTTAGTAACTGGAAACAGAAACTCTGAAAGCGATAGAGAAGTGAAACCTAAGCTTTTAGACTTAGAAGACATAAGTTGGAAACTAAGCTCTCCTGTAGGCTCACATTGGAACATTGCAACTTGCTTTTCCCCACAAGACTCAGATAAAACTGTAAGCCTACGCTCAGCGTTAAACAGAGAATCAGGCTGCGTTTTGCTGAACACAACAAAGACCTTTCCTTTGTGAGCGTCTGGTAAGTTCTTAACCCCAACAATCTCCAAGATAACCTCAATGACTTTCAACTCTGGATATTGGATTACATTTTGGAACTCTTCCTCTTTCGCAGTTGATTTCTTGCCCGACCAAACGTAAGGAGAAGTTATGACTGGCTTTGGGGTATTACCTCGATTCATAGCACCGGCTTTCCAATACCTTCGACCAAATGTTTCTTCCCATTGAGCAGTAGTTCCAGAGAAACCAGTATCAAGCTTCTTACCTTTGCTACGGTCAGAGTCTGTATCATCATGCTCCAAGACCTTACCAATCATCTTTGTCAAATCCTTGCAGTAAGAGAGAGCGTGAAGCTGATGTGTGTGCCAGATAAGATCAATATCGTAAGTCGGAACACAGAAAAGCTTAATCGACCTTTCTCTGTTGCTCTTGATCAAGTAGAGAAATGCTTTGTATCTAGCCACAGCTTCTTGCAGAAAGACATCATTGTCTACATGAGCCCTTGAAACCTGCAACAGAGATACACAACACAAAATCGATTACAAAACCTTGCAATAAATTGGTTTGGGACAAGAAGCTGACCATGATTTTACCTGGTAGTAAAATGGGCTTTGTCTCTTGACAGCTGAAACAAGATCATAAGTGGTGCATTTCTCAAGAGCTGAGATATCCTCAGGCTCTGAGATTGCCTTGTCCAAATCAAGGTCATAAGGCTCCGTAGGATACAATCTTTTCCATAAAGATTCAGTTTGTGATGTGCTGTTTCCATTTACGGAAGATACGATGCCAGAATTGTCGAGAACTCTCCCATAGAATTGTTCACAATCAGACTTGTACCTCACCTAGATAATGAACAACATAATGAGCTTTGTATACAATCTAACAAAGAATTAAACCGGGTTTAAAATATTGTTTTAGATATACCGGATTAAGCCTGTGGCAATGCCAAATCCATTCACAGTCAAGGGGAGAGACTAATGGTCCTTCACAGATCGAAGAAGACTCTGTATATTTTGCAAGCAAGGGAAGCCAGTAGGCATTGTATCTGTAAAACAAAATCACCCAAAATTGGTGTTTTGAAACAAGAACCATAACTTAGATTCGTAAGACTAAAATGAGTATATAGAAGCTACACACTGTGAAAGAGATTATTAACCGGAACAGAAACGATTTGGTGATATTGATTTTAACCTGTAAATGGCTCTTTCAAGTGCAGGGCCATCGTAGAACCAACGGTTCCGATCAACAGCTCCAAGGAACTGAAGCTGTTGCTTGGCTGCAGCAAAGAGGTCAACGCTTATATCTATCTTCTGGGCTTCGATCCACTCCAAAGTTTGCTCCTTTTCTTTCTCCATCTCTTACAAAATTTTCACCTACAAAAAATAAGAATTGAAAAGTCTATAATAGACCCAAAGTTTCGGTCTTTAACTTGTTATCTTGCAAGAATACGCTTTTGGAAAGGTATGAATTAGAGAATCGAAATATACCAATGAGGAAACTTCTTTGGATGAAGCTGACTCTTGAGTTTGTTTGAGGGAGATGAAGAATTCAACAGCCACTATTTATAACCGTGTTCTTTGCTTTTCCGAAAATTACGATATTACCCCTATTAATAAATATCTAAAAATTATATCCATAAAGTGTATTACAAGTTTTTTGTAATTCATTCAACACATTACATATCATTATTTAAATTTTAAAATAAACAAGGTGGAAATTGCGTGAGATAATTTGGCCTTCGAGGAACAGAAAGCATGTTCATGGACGAAGTTAAGTTCCACAAGTAAATTGAATATGAGCCTTAAAAAACGACGACGCCTACAACATGACCAAGTCTTTTCTTTGAGCTTCTCTTTACACTGCAAACCCCGACAACGCCCACATTTTCCTAGAAATTGTTTTTAGTACTATCAACGAGATTTTTTAAGGGTTACAAAACAATTCAATTCTCCTCTTTCTTCATCCATTAAATAACATTATCTTTCATTAATTATATCATAATCTAAAAAATAACTAAATCTAAGTACAAGCTATCTGAAACGGTTATCACCTTCAATGAAATTGACGCCTCGTTAACCGGTCAAGATAAGAACCGTAAATTTCATGAAAAAACCAATCAGAGAGACCAAGAACTACATCCGAGACTCTCAATAGGTTTCAAAGATATCAAGAGGTATCTCTCAAAAAGGTTTTAAATACACAAAACTAATCAAATTTGTGAGGGAGATAAGCATGTAAACTTATTTGGAAAAAACCTGAATTCTGTATGGAACCCGTTTGCGACCTCACTTCCTTGAACCGCTCGCCTCCTCGAATTCAGCTTCAGGCGTCTGCTCACTCCCACTTGTACCCTCACCAGAGGGTCCAGAGGAACCCGATGATCCAGATCCCTTAGACATGTGTTCTCCGATCTTTGAGACTGCCTTGTTTGCAGCTTCGAGCTTAGCCTTGATGTCTTCAATTTCCTCACCTGCCATGGCTGTCCTGAGATCAGACACTGCAGTTTCGATCTCAGAGGCAATCTCAGCTGGAATCTTCTCTCTGTATTCACTCAAGCTCTTCTCAACACTGTAAATGGTAGTATCGGCACTGTTCCTAATGTCAATAAGTTGCTTCTTCTCTTGATCCTTCTGTGCATTAAGCTCAGCTTCTTTCACCATTCTGTTAATCTCATCATCCGAGAGACCACCTGAAGATCTGATTGTGATCTGTTGCTCTTTAGCTGTTGCTTTGTCTTTTGCTGAGACAGTAACAATACCATTTGCATCAATGTCGAATGTCACTTCGATCTGTGGCATTCCTCTCGGCGCAGGTGGGATCCCAACAAGCTCAAATTCTCCAAGCATTTTGTTGTCAGACGCCATTTCACGTTCCCCCTGAAGAACTTTGATTCCTACTTGCATCTGATTGTCTGCAGCTGTGGAGAAAACCTAAGAACCAAATCACAATGACACAATTAGCAGTCAGCAACAGTTTTAAGATACACTCTGAATTTGTACTCTGTCAAGATTCATTACCTGAGACTTCTTTGTGGGAATAGTGGTGTTTCGGTTGATTAACCTGGTGAAGATTCCTCCAAGCGTCTCGATACCCAATGAAAGAGGAGTCACATCCAAAAGAAGCAACTCCTTTACATCACCCCGGAGGATACCACCTTGAATGGCTGCTCCCATTGCAACCGCTTCATCTGGGTTAACACCTTTACAAGGACTCTTCCCAAAGATCTCAGCAACTATCTCTTGCACTTTGGGAACACGGGTCATTCCACCAACAAGAAGAACCTCATCAACTTCTTTAACTGTGATTCCAGCATCCTTCAGACAATTTTGGCAGGGGCATCTTGTTCTCTCAATCAAACTCCCCACCAAAGTTTCAAACTTTGACCTTGTTAAGGTTATGTTTAAATGCTTTGCCCCTGAAGCATCCGCTGTAATGAAAGGCAGGTTGATTTCGGTCTGAGATGTCGAAGAGAGCTCAATTTTGGCCTTCTCAGCAGCTTCTCTCAGCCTCTGGAGAGCAAGCTTGTCCTTAGTCAGATCAATATTATCTGTTCTTTTAAACTCACCAACCAAGTAATCCAACAAAGTGTTGTCAAAGTCTTCTCCTCCCAAAAAGGTATCTCCATTTGTTGCTTTAACCTGATACAAGAAAATGGTCATATACCCACAAAAGAAAAAAAGGAAATCACGAAAAGGTAACATAGCAGAAGAGGAAACAAGGCATTACCTCAAAAACACCACTTGAGATTTCCAAGATAGAAACATCAAAGGTTCCACCTCCAAGATCAAACACTGCAATGACACCTTCTTTGTTGTTCATACCATATGATAGTGCAGCAGCTGTAGGTTCGTTGATGATCCTCTGGACATCAAGACCAGCGATTTTCCCAGCATCCTTCGTGGCTTGTCTCTGCGCATCATTGAAATAAGCTGGAACAGTAACAACAGCTTTGGTGATAGATTTCCCGAGGTAAGCTTCAGCGGTTTCCTTCATTTTGGTGAGGACATTAGCTCCAATTTGACTGGGAGAAAACTTCTGTCCATTTGCTTCGACCCAAGCATCACCATTAGGTGCCTTGACAATCTTGTAAGGAACCATTTTCATCTCCTTCTGTGTCTGAGGATCATCAAAACGTCTCCCAATCAAACGTTTGGAACCAAAAACCGTGTTTGTTGGATTGGTCACGGCCTGACGTTTAGCCGGTGTTCCAACAAGGAGTTCCCCTTTTTGATTAATAGCAACCACTGATGGTGTGGTTCGAGTTCCTTCGGCATTCTCAATAACTCTAGGGGTCTGCAAAAATCAAAGTCAATACATTTAGAACCCAGAAGCCTATATCTCAAATTTATATGAGGGTGGAAACAAATTAGGGAGTTTACCTTTCCTTCCATCACAGCTACACAAGAATTGGTAGTACCCAAATCAATACCGATAACATCATTCCCCACAGGCCTCGAGCTACATATAGAGAACAACACACATACAAAAGGTTGAGAGTTAACACTAAGAAGTGATTTAGTATTTCATTCAAATACCATAAGCTGAAAGGTTGATGTTACCAGAAAGGTCTCGCCAAGTAACCCAATTTCCCAAACAGAGAAGTCTTTCCATTTGAGGAGATCTGCTGAGTTAAGAATACTAACAGTGTTAAGCTTCAATCCATATATGAACCATTCAAAAACCTCAGTAAATGATTATCAAATCAACAAGGAACAAGTAGATTGCTCTATAGATGAATCACAAAAACGTAAAGTACGGAACTTTAAGAAACCTAGATCGCAAACCCTGAAAACATAAAGTATGGAACTTTAACAACATAATAACCCAGATTCAACCCTTGGGTAATTTCAAACCCTGTTCTCTTTTGGAGAAGTATTAACGATTACAGATCCGAAAAACCCTACTCTTCCACAAAAAAACCCGAACGTGACTATGAAAATCAAGGGCAAAATACATACGGATTTAAACACAGATACGGAAGCCGTGTGGATTTCACGGCGGCGAAGGGACCGTAGAAGTGCGACGGAGGCCATTTGATTGGGTAAGAGTCGGTGGAGATTTTGCGATCGTAGGGTTTAAGGTCGAGACGAACAGAAATGTTTGGCTGCTGCTACGCGTAGGGTTTAAGACCTTATAATCAAAGGTTGATTAAAGCCAAATTACTATTATAACCTTCTCATTTTTTAGAAAATAGCCATAGATCACGGGGTAATATCGGAACACCACTCAAAAATATTCGTGGGCTACAAGTATTATGTTGACTTTTCTAACTAACCTGGACTTTACGTGGGCTTATTGACGACCTCAAAGGCAGGCCCGAAATATGAGAGAATTTTGCAAAAATATCAATTTATAAATAGACCTCATATTTATTCGTGATTGCAGTTATAGCTGCGAATACTACATAATTACTCTCTCCCCCCTCCTAATTTTTTAACAGTGTTATTGGATTTTAGAATTTCAGTTCAAAAAATCTTCAACAGAAGTATCTTCTTCCTTCTTCGGATTTTCATCAGCCACAATCGTTTTCTTGTCTAAATACTCCTCTTCAATCGTGTCCTTGAGGATGAAAAGCCGCTGAATAACGATAGGTTGGCTCATCTGTTTAGCTTCTTTAATGTCAGTTTCTTCTTTGTTGAGATGGTAAGCATCAAGCATTATCTTTATCCACTTATGCAGCTCCTTCGGCGTCCTGTGTGCTCATAACCTGGTTAGAATCATGGTCTTTGCGGTTAAAGATGAAACATTAAAATTTGGATTTTATGTTACTCACGTGTATAATGCTTTAGGGTCCTTAGCTTCATGGTCATCTCCAGGAGAGAATGCTGTTGCTAGAGCAGAGAATCGTTCTTCGGGGTCTGTTATGTTGAGTAAGTACTTTAAGAGTTTGATCTCTTTCGGTGTGATGCTTCTAAGACTGCTCTTTGTAGCTTTGTATAAATGATACATTATGTCTTTAGCCTGTTCAAAAATACAATTTTGATATGAGGAGGAGACTGTAAAGATCAAAGATTTTCTTTCTATCTTGGTGATACAATTACCTCGTTCGTAACAGTTTGAGACTCTTTTGCAGCAGCATATGCACTGTTGATTAATAAGATCAATGACGAATCTAGCTCCTTTGCCTTGGCTAAACTTCTGATCTTTTCGCAAGCGGCATCCACAGATGGAGAGTTTAAAATATCATCAAACTTTGCTTGAGCAGCATCTAGAGTCTCAACACTCTCCAGTGTATTGTCATAAGCACTCACAGCAGATAAACACCTAGTTGCAAGCCTCGCGACAGCTGCTCAAAAAGAAATAAACAGTCATGAAACTGTGGGAGTCAATATAAGCAACATGATATATGTTTAAGTACCATCTCGATCTTCTAAGCCATCAAGAGTTTCTGATAACAAAGCGACGTAGCGGAAAAACTCCCCCGTGAAATCTCTGCGTCTCTTGGCAGCTATTGCGTTTATGTCTGTTGGGTTTTCTTGAATCTCCTTCAAAAGGTCATTGTGCTTCTCCATTTCTTCATCTATCTGCAACAATGCTCTTTCTCTCAAGTACACGACAACAATAAACTAACCCTCGAAACCAGAGTTCACTAACAAAAACAAGATACAACACTGTAAATACCTTCTTAACTTTGCTTTCTAGAGAAATAAGCTTCTGCTTCAATATGGGATCAGTTTCGGTAGCAGCTCGGATTCTGCAACGCTTATAGAAATTCATACTGTACTTGTTCCATTCATCTCTTAAAACCAAATACGTCTTCCATTGTTTAACTTTAGGTTTCTCATTCAAGAAAAGATCAATGATCTTGTCACAGAATTGAGCCATAGTGTAGCCTTCAGCAACCTCAACTTCCATAAGATCCTCAACAGAGCTTTTTACTTCAGTACCTAAACACAACATTTCTATCTTCAATCAAAAGAGCTTCTGTAATTAGACAAAAATCTATGAAAAAGGGTTTAGTCAAGGTTTTAGCTTTCTCAACAAAAACCCTTATCTAAAGGCGACCAATAATTCAAATTAGCACCTAAAGGAAAGAAATTTCTTGGTTATTAAACTGGGAAAATGAGAAATTTAAGATTTATGAGCTTACTTGTAGTGCCACTGTAAGAGACAGTGTCGGTAGCAAAGGTGATACTAGTTGAGCTTTTGCGTCTCCTTCTTCCTCCATTGATGAAAGCAGAGGAAGGGAGAAGATGGGTTTGAGAACTATTGGGCGGTAAAGACAGTAATTTATCAACTGAGGAGAAGAAGATTGATGTTTCCATTAAATTCGCCATTTTTTTTCTTCCTCGCTTTAAAGGAATTGTGTTCGTCTTGGTGGCGAAACAACGAGAAACGCTAGAGGATAAGAAGAACAAAAATTTCTATAACGGTCAACATTGACAAATTAGAAACTTTTGGGGCAAAATTGTAAGAACTAGCAAAATTTGCATCATTTTGATTTTTTTTTAAAGGGTAATTCAGGAATATTAAATGAGCAAAGGTTTATTTTTGGTCTTGCTCATTTGGGGCAACTCATTTTTAGGAAAATTATATGATTTGGTAGCTTTGCAAAATGATTTTATCGTTATGCGTATTACTACTAATGAAATCTAACATATCATACATAATATAGACATATGTACTTTGTGATTGACAAAATTTAGAAAAAGCATACTATAAAACCAATATACAATCAATTTAGATATCTCCATTTCATAATTATACATAGAGTTGTTTCACTATGCGTCCTCTTGAGGTTGACCATCTCCACCACCTTCAATATTGCTGGTATTGAATTGAACACGAGGCTTTCCCATACTGAAATTAAGAACTCTTGCATCCATATTGTATTGTATTTCTCCATCAAACAACATCTTCCTTATGTAATGTTCTACGTCCGATCCTATCAATCTTAATGTGTACTCCGTTAATGGTGCTCCCTGTCCAAAACATAAACAAATAAATCTCTTCTCATTATCTCTTTCCCAAATCCAAAAATACCAAGTAAACTATAAGGTCTTCTTGAATGAGTCTAACTTCTAGATGATTTTTGTATCGTTAATCGTTATCATTACCTCGTAGTGGTCGACGAGTTCTTGGAAATAAGAATAGACCTTGTTACAGCTTTCATCATCCCATACAAACTCTTCAGTAGGGTCAAGAATCAAAGTGAGTTTATCCATCTGCGACTGGTCAAACTCACAAGTCTCTGGATCAATATAAGCAGCGTAGATCCTAACGTGACGTGTGACACTGCTTAGCCACTGACCACCAAACTTGCCCATACCCTTGCTCTTCACGTTCAGCTGTTTCTCCACTGGTCTCAATGGCGTTGGCTGCTTCTTCATCTTCTCTGTTGATTGCTCTTCTTTGATTGTCTCTGTTTCTTGTACCTCGAGAGTACTGTCTTGTTCAGGATTTGTTACCGCGAACGTCTTCTGTGTTGTTCTTGGTCGGATTTGAGCAACCATAGGAGGATGTAATAGAGAAAGCTTGGTGCAGGCAGTGTAAGAGAATGATGCAACCATTTTTTTTTTTGTCTAAGAAATGGGAAAAAAGAAACAGATCAAATTGTGAGATGTTTTCCGGTTACAGAACCATATTCTGTAAAGAGATTTGATGAGATTGAGAAATGACCACAGCTTATGGATGAGCTTCTCTCAAATTTTAGTTTTTATTTGTCTCTTTTGTTTTCTTGGTATTTTGTGGTTAATCTTAAGTCACTTGTGAGCTAAAGACAAACTTCTTTAGGAATTCACTGTTTTGTTGTATGTGTTAAACCTTTTTTGTGTGTGTGTGTGAGATTATATTTCTATTGATGGCTTTGTATATATAACAAAGATTTCTCAGATCATTATTTTTCGCATAGCGTAAAATAGAGTTTTACATGTATCATCTATACATTCCATGGAAATTCAAAGGACAATAAAAGACTTGTGGGATAAGACATTTAGTTCTTGTACTTCATGGTTTCTTTCTCAAACCCAATTGTCGGGAACTGCTTAGCGAATTCCTCGACTTCATGGCGCAGCTTCGCAATCTCTGATTGAATGGTTGAAGAAGATTCCATTGCTGACACAAAATCCTTCAGTTTGGTTCCTGGTTTTAGAGCATTACAAGAGAGTTCAATCATTGTTTATAAGAACGGAAAACATAGCATCGGGATCAGAGAAATGAAAAACCTTGAGCTTCAGATTTGACTTTGAGAGCCAACGTCACAGCTTTGTCGAAGTAGTCAGCTACTTTGGCAAAGTCTTCCTCAACAAAGCCTCTGGAAGTGAGAGCAGGAGTACCTGAATATAACAATGGCAGAGGATATCAGGAAGAACTCCATTCGCATACCAAAAAGAAAATAGCTTACATATGACTTTTACCCATTCTGATTCCACCAGGAACCATGGCAGAAACATCTCCAGGAACAGTGTTTTTGTTGGATGCAATGTGAACAGCTTCCAACACTTTCTCAACCCTAGATCCATCAATTCCCTGCAAAAAAAAAAAAGTTGATTAAAGGTGTTTTAACTAAAAAGATAAAAGATGATAATGTATATGGGTACTACAAAATGATCAAGTGACCTTGCTCTTCAGATTCACTAGAACCAGATGGTTGTCAGTTCCACCAGAAACAAGTTCATATCCTTTCTCCATCAGAGTCTGCACGAAACAAGAATGAAACAATTTAGAGATAGAATCAAAGTAGATATTACACCATATGTGTTTTTCTTTCCTTCACGTTATTAGTACCTGAGCAAACTTTGCACTGTTACTCAGGACTTGCTCTTGGTATGCTTTGTACTCTGAAGTAGTTGCCTGCATTAATCAAACCATTTGAAGGTTAAAGAAACCGCAAATCCAGTAAGCAGCGTTAGTTCCATTCCCTGCCTCACTGTACCTGTTTCAAAGCAACAGCTAGTCCTGTAATAGTGTGGTTGTGTGGACCCCCTTGAAGACCAGGGAAGACAGCTTGATTGATCTTGTCTTCAAAATCATACAAAACCTTTCAAGACAACAAATGAATGACATGAAAGAGTGTACATAAATCTAAAACATTTCGGTTCAAATTTTGGTGTTTTTTTTACCTCTTTCCCTTGTTTGTCAATTTCCTTAACACCCTTTCTGTAAAAAATCATGGCTCCACGGGGTCCACGAAGTGACTTGTGAGTTGTGGTGGTTACAACATCTGCATAGTCGAACGGTGAAGGGATTACACCAGCAGCAACCAAACCACTGATGTGTGCCATATCTGCTAGCATGACAGCTTTTTGCTTGTTACACACCTGGGAAAAGACGTTGAATTAGAACTCTTGATTACAATAATTTGTTGCCATTTTTCGTGTACTCAGGTATGTGATTGAATTACCTTTCGGATGCGGGCATAATCATACAATCGAGCATAAGCACTTGCACCAGCAACAATCAATTTTGGCCTGAAAAGAGTAGCACTTTTCTCCATCTGCATATCAAAATTAAAGACTTATAACTGTAAGATTAAACCATATGAAGAGGGGTAGTTATACCATATGAAGAAGAGTTAAGAACCTGATCATAGTCGATATAGCCAGTGCTCTCATCCAATCGATAGGGCATTGTTTCAAAGAAGATAGACACAGCAGATATCTTCTTGGTATCAGTCTGATGAGAGATAAGAGGAAAGAAATTGTTATACATCAGAGTCAGAGAGTTCCGAAATGACATCAACACAGAAACAGTTGTGTACATTCATAATAAGATATTGGAGGTTTAGGTTTAAGGCTAAGGCACATTAGAGTAGAGGTGCAAGCACATTTACAAAGTTATCTTGAAGGTACCTGATAACCATGAGAAAGATGACCACCATGAGGAAGATCAAGTGCCATGATTCTCTCATGAGGCTTTAACAATGCAGTATAGACATGGAAGTTGGCAGGAGATCCAGACAAAGGTTGCACATTCACTGTAACGACAAGACAGGAATAAGCCATCAAAGGATTATTAAAGCAATCACATTTGATTGGACCTCAGATCATTTTCCGGGAAAATGCATAAGAACTAGCTCTACATAATTCAGTTTCTTGTTTTTATATACTTGGAATGAGTAATTACCTCCCCACTTTTCAGGATCTAACCGGAAAGCTTCAAGAGCACGCTTCTGGCATAAGGTTTCTGCCATGTCGATGTACCTACAAAGCAAAAGGTACTTGAGATTTCAATTCTTATTACAGATTATTGGTCAAGGAATCATGTCTAAGATCTGAAACTGAAATAAGTGTCAGATTCAAAATGAAAGATTGAAAATTCCTGAACATACTCGTTTCCTCCATAGTATCTCGCACCAGGATACCCTTCACTGTATTTATTAGTCATCACAGACCCAACAGCTTGCATCACCGACACAGATGTGAAGTTCTCAGATGGAATAAGTTCAAGTCCCTTGATAACATAAGCATTACAAATATCAGCCCAACTCACAATCATAAATCAAGTAACAAGTTTTAAGAAAGCTTAATCTAAAATCTCAGATACTGAGTAGTAAGTAAAGAGAGACTAATAAAACCTTCCATTGTCTAGCTTTCTCATGCTCAATAATGTCAGCAATCTCAGGATCAACCTCCTCTAAAGGTGCGTTAAGCTGTTTTGGCCACTGCAACGAACGTTTACAAACAAACAAGATTTATTTGTATCAGACAACCCAAAAATAGAAATACATACCTCAATGAAACAGACATAGAACTTCAACAATCAAAACCATTGCTTCAACCCCAAGGAAAACTAGAAACAACAAGAGATAAAGAAAAGATTGGATTGTGTTAAAGCTCACAGTGACACGAGATCTCTCCTTCTCATCAACAGCTTCACTGGGCAAAGAAGACTGCAACGAAACAACAAAATCAGAAACCCAAAAAAAAAAATCGAAACTTTTTCAATCCGATGATAAAAATCGATGAAAGGAGGAAACTTTGGGGTTATAACCATGTAACATGAAGTGGATCTGATAAGAGGACGAATGGGTTTGTCAATTGAAGAAGAAAGCCTCCGAAGAGCCATCGCCATGGCCATTTTCCCTAAACCTCTCTCTCTCTCTCTCTGGTTTGGAAACCTAGAAACAGATATGAATCATAGACACAAGAAAGAAAGACAAAAAAAATCAAATTGGGTTTATCTTGTGGAGAGATGAAGAGAGAATTGTGGCCTCTGCTTTTGGCTGAGCTTTTGGTGGTTGCAGAAAATGTTCGAATTTTTTCCCTCTTTTTTTTACAGATAATTAAAAAGGAAATTTTATTTTATTTTGTTGTTTCTTTGTCGTTATCTCAGGTCACTGTCTACACCAACCTTTGTGAATTGTGATGACGATGATGATGATTTGTTTCCCTTATTAAAGACTGTACCTTTATGGTTTATAGTCAACGCAGTCAAGGATACCCTATTTAGCTATCCCTAATAGTTTCTAAACCGGTTATAATTGCAGTATGACATATATAATTGGGGTAAAAACATAAAACATATACCATACTTTGTTTATGTTTTTCAAGTAACGCATCTATGATTATAAACAAGGCAGTAATACTCGAGATAAATATAACAAACACCGGATTTTAATTATATTTGCTTTTAATTATATAAATATATATATCAATTTGAAATGCACAAAGAAAGAAAAATAATATTGATGTTAGAAGAACCATGCTGCTTATGATGGCATGGTTTTATTGGACTGTTCTTCAACATCGAGTATCTTCGAACTTCAATCTGTGAAATTTTAAAACGAGTTAGGTAATATATAGATGCCTAAAGGGTTTTTGTGGAGCGTATCAAATAAAAACTCTACCTTGGATGTTATTCGTTTGCTCTTGGTGGGGTCTCATAATCGGAATGCTCGGGTTGGCTTAGTTGCAGCCGAATCTGAGTGTGTGATTCATCATCTGTGGCAGCTAGTTCACCGTGTATAAACCCGTTTGTGCTTCCCGTGTAAGCCTGAAAGTTGAAGCCATCACTTCAAAGCTCTCTTATTCTAAGCAAATGGAGTTTGTATAATTAATTAATATACACGTTTGTCACCTTCTTGTAGAGCTCCACATTTTCTTGATGAATCCTTTGTACTTTCCTAGATAAATCGAGGTTTTCCTGATGAATGAGATTTCTCTGCAACCACGATCAACGAATATCCCAGTTTAAGAATTGTAACTTGTGTTTTTTTTTTTTTGGGGGAAATTTACATACATACATACATATATATATATCATAGTAACCTTTTTGCTTAGTTCTTGGATTTCTTGAGTCAACATTCGTTCCTGTGAATCCGAAAAAGCAATCGGTTCTATTGAATTCCATTGTGTCCTATTGTCAATCTTTTGAGCAATACACTCCAAAGCATATAATACAAGGTAGAGAGTATATATATTTATATACCTTTTTCATACGAATTCCACGCAAACTTATCTCAAGTTGATTCTCAAGACTGTTTAGCTCGTTAACGCTTAAACCATGTAAATGTTCTCCCATCATTTGCCTGCTTCATAGCAAACACATTCTATAAGTACAAGTTTCTTCATTTCCTTCTTTTCCTTGTACATGCCTTTCCATCCATTTTTTTTTTATCAAAGACTATTTCTTAATAAAATATGTTATAAAAGTTCAAGGCCATACCGATGATTCTCTTGCAAAGCATGCAATTCTTGCCTCAGAACAGTAGCTTCTCGCTGCCAAAACTATAACACACAACACAAATAACTCATAACTTAGAACTCATAACTTAGAACTCAGTAAACCAAATCTCATTTCAATACACGATTTCTACAACCTAAACCAATAATCATATATTTGCGTATTTGTCAAGATATCATATATACCTTGACTTCTGATGCTGGGTTCAATAATTGTTGTTGCTCGATCTTGCTCTTGCTGTATCTATCAATAATTGACTTCATGCTATTCCAAAGATTTGATATTAATTAGTACCTTGTTCATGGTATATAATTCACTCATATCATATCATCTATCACAGTAAAGAACATATAATATATTTTCCATAAAGTTTATCCGACTTCTCCATTAAAAAGTTTTCATACGTAAAGAAAAACACATAGCCTTGAAGTTTCGTACAGTACTATCAGGATTGTGTGCTATACACTTTTTAGTCTTTGTGGTGGCAAGATATAAGATATTTACAGTACACGCTTGTATATGTACACATACATACGTTCCACAGAACATATATACTTGCGATCAGTAATATGATTTGTTACACACACACTTGTAAAACTAAACACTAAAGAAACTGTGTACAAACTAAATAGACGTTACTTTCCATTTTCAATAAACAAAGTTTTGCTTAAATGTAATTTTTTGGGGTGTCCAGTTCAATGAACTAGAAAGAGAAAAAAAAAATACAAAAAAAAAAAAAATGGCACACTTACTATACTAATCCAAGAAACAATAACATGTGTCAAGGCATATATATAGAATGGTAAACTATGCTAAGTTTCATATATCATTTGGTTCATGAACTCTATGATACATGAGAAAAATGGTATCAGAAGATAAACATGATGAGTTAACAATGCTCGTGAAGGTTGAGACTAATGAAAAATCCCTCTCATAAGGGGTATTCTACTATTCTTTACTAAATAATGATGGAAATTATCAAAAATTTGTTCCCCATTATAGAACTCTTTTATTTGTTTGTATGAACTGATAAATATGTAATCATATTGTATATATTTTTGGCAAAATAATTGAAATTATTATATGTGTTATAATATACTTATTTATATATGTTTTCTGATCTATATTATAACGGTGATGGCATCCATAAATACATTTGTTTATGTCAACCAAAATTTTAACAATTAGTAATTTACTTAAATTTTAACGACCCTGCATATAAGAATTATCTGGTAGATATAGCGTTAAATATACAGAGTTATCTGATCGTGCTGTCCTGATATATATAATCTTACACAAAAACATCAAAATATATTTATGTTTATGAGTAGAAATAGATAATTTGTTATTTGATTAGTTTAAATAATGTTTTAGTTTATTGATTTTGAGAAATCAATTTCCTCTCCATACCAATCTTTCAATCTTGTGCATGTTCTCCTAATAACTCCTTTTTATCTTTCCAATACTGATGTTTGAGCATTCAGTTGTTATCTCATATACTTCTGCAACATTTCTAATTTTGGAAAATCTAAACAGTGAGCCTTGTGTATTAGTCAGTGTCCATACATATATACGTGTAGAGACACAAAACACATGTTAAGAAAGTACTTACAA
The DNA here is from genome assembly GCA_004349715.1 of Crucihimalaya himalaica. NCBI lineage: Eukaryota > Viridiplantae > Streptophyta > Magnoliopsida > Brassicales > Brassicaceae > Crucihimalaya > Crucihimalaya himalaica. The sequence continues at coordinate 192,042 of SMJT01000006.1, read as the reverse complement.
AAATACTGAAGTGTACACAGATATGAAGCAAAGAAACTACTTCAAATTATTTTGTCCATCTTCAAAAGTATCATTCCTCCTTAAACTTCTACTCATTTTTAATCTTTTTTTGTTGTTAAAAAAATAGTTTGTCGGCTATACATACACGTCTTATTGTACATACGGCAAAATGTAACATGTTCTACCGACCGCCAGATGCGAAAAAATTTTCCACTACAAATGAATAGATCGCATAGCTACATATATATCACTGAATATCCCCAAGCCTTCTAAGCAAATTCGTAGCATAAAATCATACAGGTACCGTACACACACACTTCCGTATATATCCACGAAATCAAGAAGATGTAAAAATTTCAGAATTAATAATTTAAAAAGAAGAACCTGGAGCTTGCAAAGTCATAGAGCTTTCCGGTGCTAGAGAAGATGATGAGACCGACCTCGGCGTCACAGAGAATAGCTAGCTCTTTGGCTTTCTTGATAAGACCCTTTCTTCGTTTGGAGAAAGTGACTTGTCTACTTGTTGAATCATCGATCCTTTGGATCACAATCTTCCCTCTTCCCATCAATTTTACCCTCTATTTGACTCTCCTCTGGTTCTTCTCTTTTCTAGGGTTTTTTTTGTAGATCTTACCAAGACCAAAAGGGAACGAAGACGAAGATGAACGAATAAGGAGAAAGAGAAAGGTAGAAAGAGAGAGGAAGGTTGAGCCAAGAGTCAACAATCTATTCGAGGAATAAACTAAGCATATATGCATATGCACACACACATATATACACACTCACCTCTTAATTTGAGACATTTTTTTGGTAGTTTTAATACATAGTAAAGTACTAAATTTATTTTCCAAAAATAGTATTTGTGTGTGATTTTATTACGAAATAGAAAGAAGTTCTTATAAAGTTCCTAGGTTAAGAGAACATATAGATATAGCTTAAATGTATATATATAACTTTAATCACTGATTCTTTTTTATAGTTTATTGTGGGAGATAGTGGAAACTTAATGGAATTGTTTGGATAAAAAGGAGTGAAATAATATTAAACGTATAGTGTGAGTTAGGTAAATTTTCATTATCAATGATATTTCCTTTGTTAACATGTCCGTACATATTTATAATTAAATTCTTAAGTCCTTTTCAGATGTCATGTGGAAATAGTGAATGGGCGCATCACAGGACTGTGTTTCTCTGCAAAACCCTCTAACTTTATATGCTGCTTTTCTTAATAGATTATCTTTTATAGGTGATACAAAAAAGCTTTAGAATATTATGGACCTTAATTATTGTCATAGGAAAACAATATACTATTATATTAAATGGATCTGTACAAAAGATATTTACCTAAATAAGTAAGAGAATGGATCGAACAAAATACATAGTACAAAGAGTCCATATGGCTTTCTGTAAAAATACAAAATGAATAAGTTATTTTTGTAACAAAGAAAATATATAAAACGATATCAAGTACACGTGTCAGACAGGAACTTGGAGTTGCGGAGATTCACCATATTAATTGTTTTGTCGTAAGTTTCCAAATATGGCAAGAAATTTAATATCAAATAACTAACGTCTGTTACTTTCGATGGCTTGATGCTTAATTTGTAATCAAAGCAACACCCTAGCTGATACCAGATTTATATATTAACAAGTCTAAATTCTAAATTAAGACTCTTAATACAGAAAACTTTTAATATAAAACTAAATTCTAAATTTAACATATAATAAAGGTTGTGCGTACTATGTAAGAAAGTTGGTTTTCATCAGGTCCAGATAATATAAATTCTGAGACCCTTAAATTGGAAAACTAAATTGTAGTAGACTGGTTAAAGTTATACATTTATTTGCATCTTTATATCGGATAAAAGTATTCTATATTCCTAGATTTAAGACTCTTAATTTTTATTTTATTTTATAGACTTATCATGAGTATATAGATAATAACGACTATCGTTTATTTCTTCTTCTCTATGAAATGTAGTTAAAATGTACAAACAAAATATAAAAAGTTGTAGAACAATGAGATTTACATGAGTTTTCTTCAGTCTATAAAACTTAGGGTCCAATTAGTAACATAAGAACTGTACAAATTTCAACACATTTTACATGAATATGATACTGACAAACATATAGTATCCCTACGCGTGTCATGTCAAATCGTGAAGGAATACCTCTTATCTATTTTTCTATCGATTTACCACAGATTATGACAGAGATAACATACAAATATCATAACGAAACGAGCTACAAACTTTTCACATATATCTGGAGTATGGAATTGCCGTCAAAATAGAAAAAAAAAATGAGTATGATATTACTGACAAATGAGCACTCAGAAGGCCATGTTAAAATTATAACATATATCAAGCTTATGTATATAATTTATATTGAGTGAAAATGCAATATGCAAATATAAAAACTAAAATGCAGTATGCATTTGTGACAGGCACATGTGGGAGAAGCAGGAACAACTCCTGAAAACGCCAATGGATGGATGCCTTCGCACGCTCCACCGCAGATTTCGTACACCTGACCATTTTTTAATTATTTTGTGTTTTATTTAAGTTAGTTTAATAATTACTCCTATGGTATTTCATTAATATGTTAGTCTTTTTTAAATAGTTGTATACATAATACATTACAAAGTATAATATTATAGATAATTCGATATTAATAGTAATTGTTTATAAATCATAAATATTAATATGTTGTGTTAATATTATCATGATTGTGTTAATAATATCGATGTCCGCAGTGGAGTAAACCCTCTTTTAACTTTTACCAATCAACACCTATATATACATGTTCTTATGATCCAATAAAAATGAAACCAAACCAAATTTAATTTGGTGTAAATATGGCAAATTTCTTGTAAACCGAACAAAAACCAAATGCAAACCCCTAACGAAATTCGATTTGATACCGTAGATTTAGGTGGGGCCCAGGAGGATAACATGGGTGATAAAGATCCATTAGGACCACGTGGGCTGGACTGCTTCGATCCAATCACATCTCGAATCTCAAACTCAAACTTCAGATTTTGCTCCTCCCTTAACAAAGAATCTTAAAGTGCTTCCGAGGACCAAATCCCCAATTATCGTCGTCTTAAGATAAAAGATTTAGTCTCATTCACGCCAGGTGTCAATCATCAGCGAATCATTTCGATTTTACCAATTTATAATTATTATTATCTTCACTTCAATGGGTTTTAACTCTCTTTTACGTTTCATGTTTTCCAAATTATTCGAGAACTATTACAGTTATCAGAGTCTTTGTTTATTTTGGTTTTCTTAAAACCCACTTAACAATATTTTTGTACGTGTTTTTCCATTGCTGTATAATAACTTTTCTTAAGAAAATATTTAGTAGCAATGTCTAAACCAAATATCTAACACATATCCAGAAGCTGGTTGCCAAAGAGTAATAGGTTTCACAGATGACCTATTTCTTTTTACCAAAAAAAATTGCTTACTATAGTGTTTAACAACACACCCCATACTGACTATATGTTGTTGAAATAGCAGATCTATATTCATTAATCATAACACTGTATATTATACTATATTCTCTACAAACACCTATTGTTATATAGAATACAGTTTTTTTCAGGTGATTCTTGTAACTTTACACCAACAAAGCACGTTATGTTAGCTATTTGCCACACCACTTGAGCGTATACAAATTCAGATAGTATGTTTTTAAAGTATAATTAAGGCTATATTTTGGGTTGAACTTTTGAACATGCGTTTATGTTATATATATAGAGATATCTTTAACAAAGTTACAGTCAAACTAGTTTGGCCTGTTAGTCAAAGATCGGAGAATAGATTTCCACTATATACATTTGATTACCGTAATTTTCCATTATTCTTCATAATCAATCTACCATTTGACCCAAAAACATGTAAATATGTGTTGGTTATATATATAAAGTATACTTTTTTTTTCCGGTTGGTGTTATAAAATTCACGTGACAAGATACTCAAGAATGGTAGTGTGAATGATAATAAACCTTATTTTGATTATCGATCAGACCAAGAAAAGGATAAGGTGTCGTCCCTTTTGATGTTTTAAAGATTAAATCCCACATGATCTTTGGGTCCATAAAGTTTTTTTAGTTTTAACCTTCTTTTTCAGATTTCATAAGATAATAATTAATTGCAAAGGTCGAGTTTAAAACGATAGCCTTGGAACTTGAAGACTGGTGGAAATTGTACGAAATGTTCCGAAGTTGTTGGCCTAGTAGTAGTTTTTTTCTTTTTTTTTCTTTTTACCTTTTATAAGTTACTCCTCGGATAGTAGCAAGTAAAAATTAAAAAATACAAGATTTGATACTATATCAAAGATAACTACAAATATTAAAGAGGAACAATGGTGTATTGGCTTTATAAATTGCTAATTTTGAGTTTCCTTTTATTGGAGTTATAAGAAACTAGCTTTCTTATAGTTTATGGACAAATATATTTATGAGAACATTGAGAAGGACACACATACTGTTGCGGTGTTGATAGTACTTGCCTACTTCGTGCTTGAAACGCTAATTAGAGTTAACAATTTGACTTTAAAATATAGTATTATAACTTGGGTTAAGGATTTGATACTATGGTTGCATCTGAGGGTTTGATATAAAAATAATGGCCACTGAAAATGAAGAATATGAACTGCAAAAAAATTATCAAAATATCAAATTCCTTACGAAAAGTTCTGAAACATACTCCCTCTGTTTCAATTTAAGTGTAGTTTAAGGATTTTACACACTTATTAAGAAAAACATTCAAATCTTTTGTTTTATCCCTAATTAATATGTTTTATAATTTTTCATTGGTCAAAACATTTAAACAGTAGGGATATAACTGGAAATTTTTAAAAACATTTGCATTGAAAACCTAAAACAACACTTAAATTGAAACAAATTTTAAAACCTAAAACTACAAATAAAATGAAACAGAGGGAGTATTTATTTTACCAAAACATTTATGGTTATACTTTGACGATGTCTGGAAACAATATACAATGTGATAAATAACAATTTTCACAAGTTTTCAAAACTCTTGAATTTTTTGGAAATCGTATCAAAATTTTTCCATCAACTTGTTACTTTTTGGGTCACAATAAAACATGTGATGAGTAGTACCAGCAAAAAAAAAAATTAATGACTGAATGGTAAATTTTGTCAACTCATGAGATTTAACAAGTCACTAAATATAAATGAGAGGAAATTATTTGAACCACTGAACTTATAATTTATTTCTATCTACTAAGAAATTCAAAGTCTATCCAGCCCAAAATTTGATTTGACATCAGATTCATAACCGATAAATTATAATTTTTACTAACTGGGGTTTTAAAAAATTGAAGTAAAATACCTTACAAAACTTAAAACTTTATGAATTTGTTGGATCAAAAATATTTTTGTTGCAATACAGAATCCCTATCAAACGTATGCACACTAAAAAGTTCGGAAAATTTGAAAAAAAAAAAATAGAACCGAACTCGGACGACCATAAGTCAGACACACTTAACCAACCTAACTCAGTTGGAAAATGGTATTAAAACTTTAGAATACTATAAAGAACAATGCAGTCGAGATCAACGGGAACACTAGTTGAAAATGTCATCACAGCTCACTAGATATTAAAATTTCATATTTAATTAATGATTCCTTACATAGTTCTTAAAGTAATGAGAGCATGATTTAAAGCGATAGTGTGTTGCATAATTGAGTATAGCTCAAAAAGGAATTGACAATTAGTTTTACTCAGAGTGCTCAAAATGTATTTGTCATATACAAATTAAATAATTTAAGTAATCATAAGATCCATGATTCGTTACAATAGATGCCCCTTTAGTAGAACTGTATAAACTTAAATATGTGATCGATTCATAACTTGAAGTTATGCAATATATTTATATGTTGGATAAATAGTTAACACTAAAAACATTAGGTAAAATGTGGATCGGATGTGTTTTTTGATTTTTAATTCTGGATAATGTCATAATAACAAATATTTGAAATCTAAGATTTGATCCACTTTATATATATTTTTAAAAATCAAATGTAATTTAAATACAGATGGAATAATAAGAAATATCAAAACTAAATCGAAATCTGGATATCTTGATTTATTAAAATCCAAATTTACATTAATATTGTTCTTATATGTATAACTTATATTATTTAATTCATATAGAAAAATGAAAGTTAGATTTTGTTTTATTTCTGATTTAATTATGCAATTGTCTACCTATTATCTGTTTTACTAAATTTATAGACTCTTATTTAATTTAATTATTTTTGCTTCTGCAAATTTAGATTTATCTTATTTTTTTCTGGTTATGAATTGAAAAATATGATATGAATAGTAAAACATGATATAAAAATTATATTGTTAATATGCAGGTTTAGACACATTACACACACATACACATACTAATATAATATTATTGATTATTTGCATAATCCCTGTGGGCAAGTGCCATGATTATTGGCAATATGTAAGAACGTCCTTATTATTCTTATGGCCCGAAAGCCCATTGAGGCCAATACTATGGTTTTTATCCGTTTTATTCTGTTTTCTATGGTTCTACTGAAGTCTCCAATTTATCAAAGCTTCGATAACTTCTTCATACCGTTTACTTCAAACTCAAACATTGTTTAAGAACAATATTACAAGTAATGTTGATGGACCAGTAAGAATATCGTTTTTTATCGTTTATTTAGCAATCAAGCATATACACATCTTAAAGCTCTCAAATTCAATTTCAAAAGTTTTGACTCAAAAATGATTAGCAATGTTTAAATATACGTTCATGTCCCTTAACACTTAAGACTTAGTAATATATTATTTTCAAAATCATAACTATTTAATTCCAATTTTCCTTTCTGGAATATGCGTTTCTCTTAATTATTGACATATGGTTACAGTCAATAAAAACCAAGAAATCTTAAAATATTTGAGGAAATTTATTTTTAGATTTCATGCCACAAATATAAATATAAATACACACCTAGCTCCTACGCCTTTGTATCTGAGTTGTAAAAGATTGCGATCTCTTTTTTAGTTAATCGGAGATTATCATCTAAATTCATCAAAAAAGGTAACAATATTTTACGAGAGATATAACTTTCTTCAGTGGAGAGTGCTTTTCTTCTCCGAAACATCAAATTAAGCTGCAAAGGAATCAAAGAAAGAGATAAACGAAAAATTTTCTAAGTGAACGTACGTGTTTACATATATAAAATTTATTTGTAGTGATATATTAAACGTGTAAGGAGTTTTAGACATTAACCATATAGATCTAGATCTGATCACAAATTCTACATAAGAGGTTGACCTACTAAAAGGTCCATAGACCGTGTGTCTTAATTAAACATCATTTTGGGGGTAAGAAATATTCTCATTTTCTGTTTTCTCAGTCGAAGGTTTAGTGAATTGGAGAAGGAGCTAGATGGAATACGGAGCTCCGGAAATGAAGGCGGGTCGGGTCATGAAAAAACTTTTCGTTCTGATTTTCCTTCTTCAAAGTGTTCATTCTCGATCATCACGGTATGCGCTCTTAGCAACTTCTATGTCTTTTCACTGAATTGGGTTCTACAAAATTTTGTGTAAAAGATTGTTGAAACTTAATTACATTGTTGTAAGACTCGTGTTTTGAAAAGAAAAAAAAAATCTAGGGACACTAGAGAATCATTGTGTTTGATTTTTTTTCTCGTAATATTTGTGGTTAATGAATTAGTCCTATGCTTCGTTCCTTTTTCTTTTTTAAAGCTGACAAATGTTTTTAATTCTAACCAAATCTTTGCTATAATTCTCGGAATTGTCTATTTTTTAAAGTGAGCTTTCTATTAATTTTTTGTTTAAATGACATTACCATCAAAACAATCGAATAACACTGGAATTTAATAAAATCTGTAAAATACATAATTGACCAACACTAAAATTTAATAAAATATATAAAAGATATAATTGAATAACACTATAATTATATGGAAACTTCAATTCATACAAATTCTTATGCTCAATAACCCCCTTATATTTCTTTCTAGTTTCGTATCTAGTCCACCGATGAATCTACACATAGGTCCATGGGTACTAAAGTGAACATTCTGATTTTTTTTTTGTCTTACTACAGAGACAAATTAAACATCGCAAAACCGGGACAAAAACTTACAACTCCCCCGGTTACGCTTAAGAAAGTTGGTCCTAACCAAGTACGGTCCAAATGTCTAATTTCATCTTCTGAATCTTTGGTTTATTTATGCTACTTGAACGTTATATTCTTTTATACATAGAATATTTTGTTATCCATGAGATTTGATGCTTACTTTTTGTTGTTAAGGTGGTGGTTGATAACGGTATCATCGAAGTTACCTTCTCAAGTCCAGCAGGCTTAATAACTGGAATCAAGTACAATGGCTTTAACAATGTGTTGAACGACCAAATTAAAAATCGCGGGTAGGATACATATATATAGCATGTGAGAAAGGTATTATAGACAATAGCTTCTTCTTATATAACATTACCATTATATATAGGTATTGGGACGTAGTATGGTATGAACCAGGACAAAAACCGTTAACCGATTTGTGAGTTTTCGAATCTCTCTTCGTATCTTTTAGTTTATGTATATATATATATTTTAGTTTTTTGTATATATATATAAAAACATATCATACCTTCTATATTTGTATTCTATTTTTTTATTAATCTTATGGTCTAACAGTTTAGTAGGAACAAAATTCGATATTGTAAATCAAACAAGTGAGCATGTCGAAATATCATTTTCGAGAACATGGAATATCTCTCAACGGGGCTCAGTAGCCCCATTAAACGTAGACAAACGGTACGTCAATTTGTAAGAAAAAAACAGTTGTTACTAACTCTTTTTTCTTTTCTGGAGAAGTTAAATTATATAGATAAAGTATAATCGAGAATAGTTCTCTTTGAAGATATATTATTCGAAGTGGTGTGTCCGGAGTATACATGTACGCTGTGTTGGAGAGGTTGAAAGGTTGGCCTGAAGTGGACATGGACCAAACCAGAATCGTCTTCAAGCTTAACAGAACAAAGTAACCGTAGCATGTGTTTTATTATGTTTTAGCTAATGTTATGAACTTAGAAATAAAATCGATTTTTTTTTTGTCATCAACAGATTTTGTTTTGTGTAAAAAGCAGATTCGATTTCATGGCTATATCGGATGATCGGCAGAAAATTATGCCTTTTGAAGCAGATCGAGATATCACTAGTGGTCGTGCTAGTCGGTTAGCTTACAAGGAAGCTGTTCACTTGATAAATCCACAAAATCATATACTTAAAGGGCAGGTATATTAGAAATGAATCTAGAAATTTGAACAGTTTAGTCATATACTATTCCATATAAAGTTTGTTAAGAAAAAAATTGTATACGAACGTTGAATAATTTGACACCGGCTATACCAAAAAGGGTAAAAAATGATTTAGCGGGTGTGAGGCAGGTAGACGATAAGTATATGTACTCAATTGAAGATAAAGACAACAAAGTACACGGTTGGATATCATCGGACCAACGTGTCGGTTTTTGGATGGTTACTCCCAGCGATGAGTTCCGTGCATGTGGGCCCGTCAAACAAGATCTTACTTCTCATGTGGGACCCACCACTCTTTCTGTGAGTACATCCTCTTTTGGTGACAAAATTTGAGTTGAAAGAAATAATAAGCTTCTCTTTTCCTTATTTTTTTGATATCCTTACATTTTTAATGGTTAACTCATTGATATCATCTGGTTCGACTAATTTGATCCAGTGATTAAAAAACTATCTATGTATTTCCGTGTAATTTCTTAAGAATTTTGTGTGTGTGTGTGTGTTTTTTTTTTTGAAGATGTTTACAAGTGTACACTACCTGGGAAAAGATATGAACACAACATATAATAACAAGGAGCCGTGGAAGAAGATGTTTGGTCCTGTTTTTCTTTATCTCAACTCTGCCTCTTCTCATAATCTTCTCTGGACCGATGCTAAACGACAGGTCTCGTTACCATATCAGTGACCCGTTATTTCATTCGATTTTAGTTATGTTATCATGATTATTATTTTAAAATGTTTAAACAATTGTATATATAGATGGTTTCCGAGGTCCAAAGCTGGCCTTATGATTTCGTGAAGTCAGTTGATTACCCTCTTCATCACCAAAGAGGAACCGTTAAGGGTCAATTCTTTGTCAAAGACAGGTAAATAAATATATATATATATTTCTGATTTTCTTACATGCAATAGTATATCTTCAAAAAACTGTTCGTCAGTCCAATGAGAGAAAATATGAATTTTTGTAGGTACAACAAAAACAAGACAAACTTATTTGGGAAATTTGCTTATGTGGGATTAGCATTACCTGGTGAAGCTGGTTCATGGCAAACCGAAAACAAGGTACTACTCTAAATATTTGAAATTTGTAAATATATACCATTGCCATGACAGCTATTCATGTGTGAGAGCAAAAATTTTTGCATGAGACTTTTAGAGCAAATTCATTGTTAATTTCATGCTATACAATATGTATCGTGACTTTTGGCAACCAATGGTTGAAATTACTCATCCGCTCCAATTTAAAGATTGATCGATGAATTGGCTATGCGGATGAAGTAATGTGACCTACTCAGTATATGTCAAACTGACTAAACTAATTAACGGCTTCTAAAAATCCTTTACAACAAAATCTGGACAAAGGGATATCAATTTTGGACACGAGCAGACAAAATGGGGATGTTCACAATAGCGAATGTGAGACCAGGGAATTATAGTCTCTACGCATGGGTTTCTGGATTTATTGATGACTATAAATACGAGCGTGACATAACCATCACACCAGGTACATTTACTTCATTTATATCACATCTTTTTGATTATAAAAGGAGTGGTAACTGTTATCTTATTGGCGTTTTCCATATTAAGTTTAAGATGGGCCACAGCTGAAGAAGAGATGAGGCCCATTAGTTGGCCCGAGTATTGTGGTGCATATAATTCATGTGTGTGTTTGGTTTGGTCTAGGTAGGGAAATAAACGTAGGCTCCATAGTGTACGAGCCACTGAGAAACGGTCCGACACTGTGGGAGATCGGAGAACCAGACCGAACCGCCGCAGAGTTCAATATCCCAGATCCGGACCCAACACTTTTGACCAAACTCTATCTTAATAACTCAAATGCCCAAGACAGGTAACAGAATTAAGCATCTCATTACCATATACTTTTATTTTAATATACTAAATGGTGTTTTATTTTAATTTATGTAATAATACAGATTTAGACAATATGGTCTATGGGATCGTTACAGTGTTTTGTATCCACGAAACGATCTTGTTTATATTGTTGGAGTGAGTGACTATAAAAAAGACTGGTTCTATGCCCATGTCAACAGGTAATCAAATATATATTTTCATTATCCAAAATGTTGTTGTATTTTATTCCCAGTAATCTGCCAATACAAATAAATATATATTCTTATAATATATAGGAAACTTGGAAACGGGACATATGAAGCAACGACATGGCAGATTAAGTTTAATTTAAAAGCAGTGAATGAAACTGGAAACTACACACTTCGAATAGCTTTGGCTTCGGCCACATCTGTTAATCTACTGGTTCGAGTCAACGAAGCTAGTTCCAAACCTATATTCATGACTGGGCTAATAGGTCGGGATAACGCGATCGCGAGGCATGGGATTCATGGGTTGTACAAATTGTACAATATCGATGTTCATGGAAAGTTTCTTAGGGTTGGTAATAATAAGATTTTTCTTACTCATGGTCGGAACACTGATTCTTTTTCAGGTGTAATGTATGATTATCTACGTTTGGAAGGTCCTTCCGGAGTTTGATAAGCTATAAGAAAAACGGAGGGATTTTTTTTCGTTTAGTTGTTAACTTAACCAAACCAACAAATAAAATATATATTTATTTATTTAATAATAATAAACATAAAAATGATTAATTAATATTTTTAACAATTAATTAATTAATAATTATTATCATCATATATTATCATTTTACCATTATAAAATATGTAATACTAATGCTAATCCGAAGGGTTAGTTAGTAGTTATTATTATTACGTAATGATCGGTGATATGGTGAATTGAAGCATATTTTTTAGGTGATGTAGTGTGGATAAATTTGCAAAATATATATTTGGAAGATTCTGTTTCCTTTTATCAATGTCGGTCTCGGAGATCAAATCTTTTTTTTTTCCTTAAATCTCAACAACAGCCGCTGAATTCAGGAGATCAATCAATCGATCAATCAAAAGTTATCGAGGTTGGAGAAGCCTTTTGAAATTTTCCTCATCGATTGTTTTTGTGACACAACTGTAACGATGATGCCCAATTACGCCGGTCAGCCGAAGAAGAAGAAGAAGGAGGCGTCACTGTTATCGTTGTTGCCAGACGATGTTACTCTCAACTGTCTATCACGCCTCTCGAGATTGGACAGCGCAGCCTTTTCTGAGACCTCCAACAGTCACCGCTCTCTCGTGGTTTCGCCTGAGCTCTGCCGCACCCGTCAGCTTATGGGCTATACCGAGGAGTTCTGCTATGTCTGTTTAAGCATTCCTCCTGACCCAATTCCACGCTGGTTCATCCTCCGCCGTGGAGGGCCAACTCTAGATGCCCCTACTGTTAACAAGTCTGTGACTCACCGCCTTAGACCCATCCCATCGCATCCCTGTCAGCCTCCAGAATCGTCCTCTTACGTAGAGCTGGATTTGAAGATCTATATTATTGGTGGACTCATTAACGAAGCCCTACTTCGGAGGTCTTGCTTCTTGATTGTCTCTCTCACACCTGGCGACGCGTCCCACCCATGAGAGTGGCTCGTGCTTCCGCTGCGGCTAACGTCGTCAACGGCAAGATTTACGTGTTTGGAGGCTGCGAGGAGGAGGTTGATTCCTCCTACTGGGCAGAGGTTTTCGACCCAAAGACTCAAACTTGGGACACGTTGCCACTACCTGAGGATCCGGGGATACGCAAGAACACAAGTATGATCGACAAAAGTGTCGTGATTGAAGGTAAAGTTTATGCGGTGGACGAGGAGGATCAAAGCTTCTACTACCTACCAAGCGAAGGTATATGGAGAAGAGGGAATCGTGATTCTCAGCGTGGAAACAGAAAAGACTGGTGTGCCATTGGGAAACTGTTATTCTGTTGTGGTACTCGCGGCAGAATAATGTGGTGTGAGCCAGATGAGTTGGATTGGAAAGAGGTCAAGGGTTTGAATTGGGGTGCATTTGGTTTAAATGCAAACAACCGTGCTATGGACAAGACTCTCGTCTCGAAGCTCGAAATGACCCAAGAAGGTTTCAGTAGACTGAGCAGCAATTCTCGTGGGAACATTGTTGTCTTCTGGAAGGTGCATATCTGTCCTCCTAATTCCGATGCTGTCTCTGAACTTGTTGATCCTTTAGAGCTTTGGTGTGCAGAGATTTCTTTGGAGAGACGCCAGGGAGGCCAGATTTGGGGGATTATTGATTGGGCCGATGCGGTCTCTCAACTTGATCCTTTCTCATTTAATGTTAAAGTTTTATCTTCTGTTTCTCTCAATGTCTGAAACTTTTTGCTTTCGCGTTATTATTACTTAGTTTAACAACTAGATTTATAATATGTACTACTTCCGTGCAATGTTTTTAAAATTTTATTTTGTTATTGTATAAATGAATTTAATTATAATTATTGTGTGATGTTAGAGCGTATGACTTATAAATTGTTAGTAAAGTGATTATGTTAAAGAATGTATGTTAATTGTTATTTTTTTTTTGTCACATATGTTAATTGTTAATATTAATTATTATATATAGATGTTTTAAGCGGTGATTATGGTGTTTATTGATTATAACTCTGTACTAGAAAGTAGATGAGAGATGATGCCAGATTTTCAATTGTTTACCATGGTTTATAAGTAACATAAAGCGTTTAAAATTATATCCATAGTTGACAAAAAAAAAAATTATATCAAATATTACAACTTTCACCATAATGATAGATGGTAGTGTATTAACATATATATTTATGTTATGGTACGAGAGACCCTAAAGTCAAATTTCTAAATTGAAACTGCAGCGTTTGTATTCTCATTTCTATATAAAAAGATAGGTATTCCGGTCCCTTGATTGTTCATAAACAAAGAAGTTAAAAAGAGTGAGAGCAGATGGAGAGATCATCAGGAGAGAGAGAGCAGAGCGTAGAAGCATTTGGATGGGCCGCAAGAGACTCCTCAGGCCATCTCTCTCCCTTTGTCTTTTCTAGAAGGTAACGGTGACTCTGTGATGATGGTGTAACACATGATGGCGGATCGATGATTAATTTAGCCATGATGATGATGTTAACATGGTGATGGTATGTGCAATGTGCAGAAAAACAGGAGAGGAGGAAGTGAGAGTGAAGGTGTTGTATTGTGGAATATGTCATAGTGATCTCCATTGTCTCAAGAACGAATGGCATTCCTCTATTTACCCTTTGGTTCCTGGGTACGCAACTTTCTTTTTTTTCTTCACTGTTTCGTATATTCTTAGCTTATGGTAGAAAAAATGTTATTTTTGTGTCGTTATATTGTAGTCCCAGTGATCTTTGTTTTTCGATGTTAAGATTGATTTTCATTAGATCCACAGTTTTGACCATTATAGAATTCCCATTACAATTATTAACCAAAATAAATTTCGATTAAAAAAATCGAGTTAAGAAAACCGAATTTGGCTTGTATGGTGATTTAAATACTCGAGGATTGTATGTAGTGATTATCTTTATAGGTGAAATGATATTTTTACCATATGTTTAAGAAAATATTAAAATAGTGGATTTGGTTGGTTAGTTACGTAATTATTAGAGATCAATTTTAATTGAGTGGAATTAAAGGTGGCAAATTCTCGTTTGTTCACTGTTGATAGTGGAGCACTTAGCTCTTTTCTTTCGGCTAGATTATATATCTAGTTGAAAAAACATCTTGGCAGATAAATTAATTATTACACTCAAATAAGTTTTGCCAAAAATGAGCACTCACCTCCATTATTACCATCATCACTTTATTATAAATAAGTTGATTTTTTTTTGCTCAATATAAGTTGATTTCTTTATGGTAAATAAATCCACACGCACAGATCAAAACTGAATGTTATGAAGATATATAAGTAAGTACTACATGATTTAAATTTATAATATAACTAAAAAAATTGTAAAAAAAAAAAAAAACTTCCACTGACAATGATTAAAAATAATATTCTTTCATTTTTTACTTTTTGACATTGTTGTTAAGTCCCCAACGCAGAAAAAAAAAACAGGGAACAAACGTTTAGTCTCACAGTTAGAACTTAGAAATACATAAACGTTTGGTTGTTTACTACAGTCATGAGATTGTTGGAGAAGTGAGTGAGATAGGGAGTAAAGTAAGTAAATTCAATCTTGGAGACAAAGTTGGTGTGGGATGCATAGTAGATTCCTGCCGGGCGTGCGAGAGCTGCCATGAAAATCAAGAAAACTACTGCAGCAAAGCAGTCGCAACCTATAACGGAGTTCACCACGACGGAACGATTAACTACGGTGGATACTCTGACCACATCGTCGTCGATGAACGTTACATTGTCAAAATTCCACACACGTTGCCTCTAGCTTCGGCCGCACCTTTGCTTTGTGCTGGTAATTTGAATCAGTTATTGACATTTTCAGTCAATATTTACTTTTCATCTGATGATCACTATATTTATATATTATTTATGTAACATATAGGCATCTCGGTGTACAGTCCTATGAAGTACTTCGGATTGGCTGGGTCGGATAAACATGTCGGAATCGTGGGGCTAGGTGGTCTTGGACACATTGGGGTGAGATTTGCCAAAGCATTTGGGACTAAAGTCACGGTGGTTAGTTCGACCAGGGGGAAGTCTAAGGATGCTCTTGAAACGCTTGGAGCTGATGGGTTCTTGGTTAGTACTGATGAAGACCAAATGAAGGTACGTAATCTTAAACCATAAGTTATGCGTATAGAATTTTAAAAATGTTATCAAATTTTACATTTATGTTAGGCCGCAATGGGAACTATGGATGGCATAATTGATACTGTTTCTGCATCACATTCGATTTTACCTTTAATTGGATTACTCAAATCCAATGGTAAACTTGTTCTACTTGGTGCAACGGAGAAGCCATTTGATCTATCTGCATTTTCCTTAATCATGGGTATGGATCTATAACCCTAAGTTATATTAGTTAATTTATTAAACCTTTCAGATCTAGACTATTGAGTACTATGATGCGACAGGACGAAAACTGGTAGCAGGAAGTGGTATTGGAGGAATGCAAGAGACACAAGAGATGATTGATTTTGCTGCGGAGCATGATATAAAAGCAGAAATTGAGATCATATCCATGGATTATGTGAACACCGCCATGGATAGACTTGCGAAAGGGGATGTTAGATATCGATTTGTCATCGACATTGCTAACACATTGGCTGCTACCAAATCTTAAGTGAATGTAATTTCAGTGATTATGATTTGAGCGAAATCAACTGGTACTTCATTTTCAAAAGCTATGTATTGAGGAAATTGAATTGTATGAACCGAACGTATCGGCCAGACACGTTTTAATATCCAATGGATGGACTTAACTAATTTGAAAGCGAAACTTTATTTTACATGTGCGTGGATTCTTTAAATTTTTGCTGTGGAATATATCTCTCCCTATAATAATTGTCACCTCTGGGCAAATAAAATGTACTGAAATGAGTTAAGCTTTAGTAAAGTAATCTTTCCATTTGTGTTTTAGTACAGCCCAAGTTTAATTAACAACGAAAAATGCATTATGTTGCTTGGCTATTACATAATCAGGTTTTTGGTAGAGATTTGCCTAATCACATGTTTAGGGAGGAGAACTTGCTAAACCGCATTTTATTCATTGATATAAGTTTCATCATTATCATTTATTAAATAAAAGTTAGGAAAAAGTTGTATAAATAAGAAAACGACCTCAATTACACCATAACCATAGCTTTGAATCAGCAGACAAATCAATTGCACTATTGATGAACACATCAGTGCAAATCGGTGACTTGTGATGACCATGACTAACGTACGACATCACGTGACTACTACCAAATTGAGTTATTATAATGGTCCATCTATTCTCTTGGACTTAGTGAATATGGTCCTTGTAAATTAATGAGAAATTTGTCTTTATTCTCATCGGTTCCACAAGCCTTTCCTGTATAAAAACCGAAATTAGTAATTAGTGTTACTCAGAAAAACTTCTCATTCCCATTCTCTTGTTGTTTATCCCGATGGGAAAGGTTCTTAAGAAGGAGGCGTTCGGATTGGCGGCGAAAGACGAATCGGGAGTCCTCTCACCTTTCAGTTTCTCTAGAAGGTTTCAATTCTTTTTTTTATAACGAATATTAATTTCTATCGATTTTGTTACGTATGATCCGATAAATTGTTTTTGTTCTAATGAAATTAAGTTTTGGTGGAATTTAATGTATATAGGGAGACGGGAGAAAAGGATGTTAGGTTCAAAGTGTTGTTCTGTGGAATTTGCCACACTGATTTGAGTATGGCCAAAAACGAATGGGGGTTTACCACTTATCCTCTCGTCCCCGGGTAAGACCAAAAAAAAAAAACATATTGTTTTTGTATATAGTAATTGTATATTTTCTGGAGGAGGCATGTTTCATATAATTGTTATTGTAAGATGAAATTGCGTAAACTATACAATATCCAAAAAAATAGTTTGTCAAATGATAGAAAACGTAAAAGCTTTTTCAACCATAAAATAAGCTGATAAAGAAATCAAACCGATGTTTTGAATAGCTCTGTTGATGACATTAAATCGGAAAATAATTGTTTCAGGCATGAGATCGTGGGCGTCGTGATTAAAGTTGGAGCCAAAGTGACCAAATTCAACACTGGAGACAAAGTCGGAGTTGGCTATATGGCCGGCTCGTGCCGGTCATGTGACAGCTGCAGCAATGGCGAAGAGAATTACTGTCCAAAGATGATCTTAACAGCAGGAGCCAAAGACTTCGACGACACCATGACCCATGGTGGTTACTCCGACCACATGGTCTGTGCTGAGGATTTCATCATCCGTATTCCTGACAATCTCCCATTAGACGGTGCCGCACCACTACTCTGCGCCGGAGTCACGGTCTACTCCCCATTGAAGTATCACGGGCTCGACAAGCCCGGTATGCACATTGGTGTGGTGGGACTAGGCGGTTTGGGTCATATAGGAGTGAAATTTGCTAAGGCTATGGGTACTAAAGTTACGGTTATTAGTACTTCGGACCGTAAGAGAGACGAGGCGATTAATCGGCTTGGTGCGGATGCCTTCTTGGTGAGCCGTGACTCAAAACAAATGGAGGATGCAATGGGGACTATGGATGGTATCATTGATACCGTATCTGCGACCCATCCGCTTCTTCCGCTGCTTGGTTTGCTTAAAAATAAGGGCAAACTTATTATGGTTGGTGCACCTGAGAAGCCACTTGAGCTACCGGTCATACCTCTCATCTTCGGTACGAGCCTATTGGCCAATCACTTTTAAAGTTATCTCTCACATGATATGTTTTTAATTCAAATTAAGCTTATATATACGTCCATTACCAAAACCAAAATGGGTTTGACAGTCAACGATATATTGACTATTTAGCCACTGGATTTGCGTTATAAATGTATCAACTTTTAACATTGGGAATATGCTATATTTGTGGTTGTGTAATAGGGAGGAAGATGGTAGTGGGAAGTATGATAGGAGGTCTAAAGGAGACGCAAGAGATGGTGGACTTGGCTGGAAAACACAATATCACGGCGGATATTGAGCTTATCGCTGCGGATTATGTCAACACTGCCATGGAACGACTAGCTAAGGCTGACGTTAAGTACCGATTTGTTATTGATGTTGCCAACTCGTTAAAGCCTACTCCTTAATTAGACAGCTTCAGAATTGAATTTCCCCTAAGCATTTTTCTTGTTTGGTTTGTTGTAATAAAGTTTTGTGTTGTTTGCTGACGACTTTGTGTGTATTACTAGTTTACTACTACATCATGTGCTGATTAATTAATCAATGTAGTAAATATTTAATTAGCTATATGATTAAAGTTAGGGAAAGCTTAATTAAATTTTAATTCGAATCGTAGATTTTAATTGGTGGTATTTAAAACTGCGAAAATATTTTAAATGAATATATTTATATATATGTGTATATTAATGTAGCCAATATTTCAAATGAATATCAAAGTTATGAAATGTGATGGGTGTGAACTGTGAACGATAGAAGCAGTGTTGTTGACCGACCCTAGAAAGTAATGTAAACAGTATTTTAATTAAATGGATTACTAGAAAGTACCAGGATATTGTTCAAATTCCGTAAGACAAATTAAATTCAAACTTGTAGTATCAATCGATCAAGTGCATGTATCTTAGAAACTTTTCAATGATTCCGATCTTAGCAGTGTAAACACGGTTTTGTTATAAATATGTTCCGTGGACGAAATGAGTACAATGAGAAACATATGGACCACGACACAATTGAGTTTGAGCCAAGTTTAACGTAAAATGGTCTTTTATACAAAAAAAAAAAAAAAAATTAAAATGGTCCGTATATACTGACTTGTCAGTATTTAACAAGATTTATTTCTTGGTCCTGGAAAACAAAATGACGATGTGGGTGCACAAGATCCACGATCTTGTATTGATTTTCAATGTGCTAAACAAATATGATTATGTGCGCTGAGATAATAAATTTAAAAATAGAGTTGAAATTTAGTATTGCAGTTTAGATATTAGTATAATTTATATGTATTTTTTTTTATTTATTCAAAACTTTTTGGATACATATATGTTTACTATCTGATGGTGGTACACGTTAACCATCTTAGGTGCTATATCTTATATGCATATGAATAAAAATTATTAAATGTTTGTTGTTGTTTGGAATATTAACTATTAAAAAATTAGAAAATACTGAAATTACAAATTATATATACATATATGTACTGTATATTAAAATTGCATTTTAGTGGATACTGAAAACATGAAACATCTTTTGATTTTTCTTTGCATTTGATTTCAATAACTGAAAAAGAAAATAATTACGAAAAAGGTAAGAAACTATACAAGGAAGAAAATAACGAGTCGGTGAGGAACTATCGTGAAAGTCTTGAAACTTTGAACAGAAAAAAAAAAAAATCTCGTGAAAGTAAGTGCATGGTCCTAATTGCACCATCACATCGGTTCCACAATCCTTTCCTATATTAAGGCATCTGTGTCTCTTCCTTATTATCTCAAACTTTTCAATTATAAGTGACATTTAAACAAGACATTCCCTTTTGAATCCATTTCTCTCACGCTTTTTGTTTTTTTTGATCGATTATGGGAAAGGTTCTTGAGAAAGAGGCGTTTGGATTGGCCGCGAAAGACAATTCCGGAGTTCTTTCGCCTTTTCGTTTCTCTAGAAGGTTTCAAATTTGTTTTTATCTCTATACATCGATGTTGTGTCAATATTATTAACCTAAGTTCTGGTGGAAATAATGTGTAGGGAAACAGGGGAAAAAGATGTGAGGTTCAAAGTGTTATTCTGTGGAATTTGTCACAGTGATTTGCATATGGTCAAGAACGAGTGGGGAGTGTCTACTTATCCTCTTGTCCCTGGGTAAGACGTGTATCTTATTAAGTATTATAATCATTATTATCAAAACTTATAGTTCTTGAATCTATAGCAACGCGTAATTAGCAATATCAAAATTTCTTATGAAAGTCATTTGTAATATCTGATTTTTTTAGTGTGTTATCGGATGGTACATGCTAATTAATTTTGTTAAGTATAGCTAAAAATAAAATATGACAATGATATTTATTCAAGATATCATTGTAGTACTTTCCGATATTTTTATCTTAAACTTCAGCTTACATGTGTTACTCTGTAATACGTAACCTTTTGTAACAACAAGAAAGTGAATATTGCTAGACTTTTATGGAGACCACTTCTTTAGGTAATGTGGCAATTTTAAGCCTTAAAATGAGGAACATAATCTGGGAATTTTGTAAGACTTTACGATTTTTATTTTTGGGTCAATTCTTTCCGATTTTATAACATGATATATGGTCAGACAATAAGCATACCAAAAAGAATTGTTGACAAAAATACACTAAGGAATTAAGAGAAGTCTTAGATATTGTTGACAAGATCCACGATAAGCTTCGTCGTCTGGCTCATGTTTATCTCTACTCCGTCCTTATCTGTCGCATTTGATTCATGTTTATTCTAATTTTAGTGGGAGTTAATATCAACTATATATGTCCGTTTGATTATTTTGAAATAATTTTTCTCCGCTAATGCTGATATTAAATCCGGATGTTTTTTCAGGCATGAGATCGTGGGCGTGGTGACTGAAGTCGGAACCAAAGTGACTAAATACAAAACCGGAGACAAAGTTGGAGTTGGGTGCTTGGTCGGCTCGTGCGGGTCATGTGACAGCTGCACCGAAGGTATGGAAAACTACTGTCCAAAATCGATCCAAACGTACGGATTCAAGTACTATGACGACACCATAACATATGGTGGTTACTCCGACCACATGGTATGCGACGAAGATTTCATCATCCGTATCCCCGACAATCTTCCCTTGGATGCTGCCGCGCCGCTCCTCTGCGCGGGGATCACGGTCTATTCCCCTATGAAGTATCACGGGCTTGACAAACCCGGTATGCACATCGGTGTGGTAGGATTAGGCGGTTTGGGTCATGTAGGAGTGAAATTTGCCAAAGCTATGGGTACTAAAGTTACGGTTATTAGTACGTCAGAGAGTAAGAGAGACGAGGCCATTAATCGGCTTGGTGCGGATGCCTTCTTGGTGAGCCGTGACCCGAAACAGATTAAGGATGCAATGGGGACTATGGATGGTATTATTGATACTGTATCTGCGACTCATTCGCTTCTTCCATTGCTCGGTATGCTGAAGCATAAGGGAAAACTTGTTATGGTTGGTGCACCAGAGAAGCCACTCGAGCTACCGGTCATGCCTCTCATCGCTGGTAAGCTATATTTGTAGTAACAAATCCGTATATATACTTGTGCTAAATTTGTAGTATTTAGTCAACCAAGCGCGAGAATGACATGGAATGTTTTTTTTGTGTGTGTGTGTTTGTGTTATTTTGTATATATAGGGAGGAAGATGGTAGTGGGAAGTATGATAGGAGGAATAAAAGAGACTCAAGAGATGATGGATTTGGCCGCGAAACACAACATCACCGCGGATATTGAGCTTATCTCTGCGGATTATGTCAACACCGCCATGGAACGGCTCCAGAAGGCCGACGTTAGGTACCGATTTGTGATTGATGTTGCCAACACATTGAAGCCTACTCCTAATTTATAAGTCTTATGAATCAAATTTCCCCAAAGCTTTGTTTTCTTTATTGTTTGTTTGTCGTAATAAGTTTCTGTGTTGTTTCCTGAGGAGGTTGTATGACTGTGTGGTATGCTTTAATCCAATTAATGAACCTGAATATTATAATTTATCTATATGATAAGATTTTGGGGGTAAGCTAACTATGATAATTTTTAGTATCTAAGATTTCGATAAATAACACTCTAAAATAGCAAAATGTAATGGTGAAATCCTTAGATGAAAGAATAGAAATCAATTAACAGTGTAAAAAAATCAGTTTATCATTAAGCGAGTTATCAACCTGAAATTAAATTATCAAGCTAATACGTGACAATTAGTTATCTTCATATTCGATGGAGGGACATTCGAAGTGAAAAGTCAAAGAGGATAATAAATGAATCGTACGTACAACTTGTGTTGTGTTGCTTCCAACAAGAGGAGAGGAGACAGTGAAGTTCGAGTTTGTTCCCAATGCGAAGCACTACTCCACTCCTTGATATGGCTTCTCTTTCTTTACCTCGTACCTTTTACCACACATCTCTCCTTCACTCTCTTCCCTAGGTCGATCTTATCTTGTCTTGTCTGAATATTACATAATGTAATAATATGAGATTTTTTTCCTTGTAACATAAGAATGCGTATATCATTTATCTCCATTTGATAACTCAAACTTAGGAACATGATTCTTAAGGCAATCTTTGCTCGACCAAATGAGTTACCACATTGAACTATAAATGTAACTTGTTTTCTATATTATAATCATATATCGGTGAAAAATTTTATTTATTTAGAAAGATTAGTGAATTTTTCACCTAGATCGATCAGCTAAATTTTTTTTTAACAAATATAGAACCCATAACAAATATGAATATGAATTGAGTTGTGCTCACTGTTAACCGCTATCACCCTTAATATATGACTAAAAGTCTAATCTATATATGTTAATTAATCGTATTTAACACAAAAAGAAACTGGCATGGCCAGAGAGTTTTTCCTTGCCAGAAGATTCAATCTTTGGCTATTTCACGATTAGTCAGGGACGGTCACGCTTTTTGTACATAGCTATAGGATTGATGGTAACGCCTATATTGTGGCTGTCCATAGCGATATGCAAAAACTAGTTGAATAACACATAACTAAGCAGATACCATTTTATATAGACTATATATACACATTTGGTTAAAGAAAAATAAATTAAAATATTCATACAATACAACAAGCATGCATGTATACGTCTATGTGTTCATATATATACATATGAAGATTCCTAGAAATCACAAGAACCAATCTCTCCTCTCTTGCCCCATATTGCACCATTTCCTTAAGAAACAACAAAAGTGTATATCATTCATGATGACGTCAGCCCATCAGAGCAACGCCTCCAGCTTCAAACCACGGAGGATCAAGACGATGGCGAAGCCACCACGTCAGATCAATAACAAAGAACCGTCTCCGGCGACGCAGCCGGTGCTGAAGTGTCCGAGATGTGATTCGGTCAACACCAAATTCTGTTACTACAACAACTACAGCTTGTCTCAGCCACGTCACTACTGCAAGAACTGTCGCCGTTACTGGACACGTGGCGGCGCCCTCCGTAACGTCCCCATCGGTGGCTCAACCCGAAACAAGAACAAGCCTTGCAGCCTCCACGTCATCTCTTCTCCTCCTTTGCTCTCGAACGTGGCGTCATCGTCGTCTCAAGAGCTTGTAAGAAACCATCCTCCAACGGCGATGATGATGATGAGTTCCGGTGGATTCTCCGGATACATGTTTCCGTTGGATCCTAACTACAACCTTGCATCTTCTTCTATCGAGTCTTTAAGTTCTTTTAACCAAGATTTGCACCAGAAGCTTCAACAACAAAGACACATGACTTCCATGTTTCTCCAAGATTCTCATCCCGTTAACGAGAAACCGGTTATGTTTCAGAACGTAGAGTTGATTCCTCCTTCGACGGCTACGACGGATTGGGTTTTCGATAGATCCGCCATTGGAGGAGGAGCAACAAGTGGCAGTCATGAAGATAATGGTGATAGTGAGGGCAATTTGGGAAATTGGTACCATAATGCTAATAATAATGCTCTGTTCTAATTACCATTATCATTTACCATTATTAATCTCTAATATTTGTAGCTAGCATGCAGAAGCTATGGATGTGAAAACTAGTATCTATCTTCCCTTTGTTGTAATTTTAGCATAATAAATTGCTTAATTTCCAAGAGAAAAAATGGAACTTTTAAATGTTATCGTTCTTTTTTTTTTTTTTTGATAACTTTTATCGTTCTTGAGAAAATGATTTATAAATCGCTGAATCAAGAATTTCTGTGATCATAATCATGTACCATGTTACTGCATAGACATTATAATTATAATATTAAATACATATAATAAGGTGAAGAAGCGAGAGGAACGTGAAGTAGAAGAGGACAAGTTCAGCTTTAGACAGAGACATGCGAGAAACTCATGAACTCTCTCATGTATGTGAAGACATTCTCATATATGATCATGTCATACATACATATATACATCATACATCCATCATCATTGTTCTATACTTCTATGTCATGAACTTCTCTATAGCACTTGATCCTGGAACCTTCGAGATACCGTTTGCCTTCATTAACCTCCTAATTCTCAAAACATCATCCCATCTTCTACTAGCAGCAAATATATTAGACAGTAATACATAAACACCACTATCTTCAAACTCCATCTCTAAAAAAGTATCCAATATCTCTTTAGGAAGCTCCACTAACGTCCCTCTACTCTTACAAGCACTAAGAATAGCTCCACATATAAGCACATCCGGTTTAACCGGCATCGTTTTAACGAGGTCTAATGCTTCATCTAACAATCCAGCTCTACAAAGCAAATCGATGAAGCATCCATAATGCTCTAGCTTAGGAGATAGATTGTATTCTCTGGTATTCATCTTATGAAAATATCTTCTCCCTTCATCGACTAAACCCGTGTGGCAACAAGCGTTTAGAACCGCAAGAAAAGTTACCTGGTTCGGCTTAAAACCTAGCTTAACCATTTTTTCGAAGTAACGAAGGGATTCATGTCCATGTCCATGGGTAGCTAAACCACCTAACAGAGCATTCCAAGTAAACACATTCTTACTTCTAATTCCATTGAAAATCTCCAAAGCTGTTTCGATGTAGCCACATTTTGCATACATATCAACAATCGCGGTTCCAATATGTGTATCCCATTTGATTCCAGCGCTTACAACATACTCATGAACCCATCTCCCGTAATCCACAGCTCCTAAGCTAGCACATGCAGAGAGAACACTTGTAAGTATATGCCCATCTGGTTTAATAACCGAAGACGTTTGCATCAGAGAAAACAATTCAATCGCCTCGTTAGGCCTTTTACATTGAACCAACCCACTAATCATACTATTCCAAGAAACTTTATCTTTCTTTTGCAATTCACCAAAAACTCTCATCGCATCAGACAATTGCTCACATTTCACATACATATCTATCAGAGCATTACCAGTCTCTAAGCTGATCAAAGATGCCCTTTTTAAAATCAATCCATGGATTCCTTGCCCTAAACCTAAACACCCTACCCGCCCACTCGAGACCAACGCACAAACATACGTAGCCAAAGTAGGCTCAACATCCATCTTTGAAAACGTATCTAAAGCTAACTTATACAACCCAGTCCTCGTGAAACCAGTTATAATACCAGTCCACGAAACTACATCTCTCACAGGCATTTGATCGAACACTTTACATGCACTCCCTGAATCTCCGCATACACCATATAGATGAACAAGCGAGTTTTGCACATAGATATCACCGGAAAAACCCATCTTCGTGACAATTCCATGAACCTGTTTCCCTTCTCCGATCCCTGAAAACTTCCCACAAGCCTTGAAAACTGGAGGAAACGTGAACATGTCCGGTGAAAACCCGTTACTCACAAATGTTCTGTAAACAAGAATCGCCACTCTTGGTTTATCGCACACTGCATAGGCTGATAAAAGCGTGTTGTACGGAAACGAGCTCAACAGAGAACGGATACTGTGGATAATTACACAGCTGTAAGATGCAAAATCGGCGGATTTACCCAGAAAGGTGACGAATTTGTTGACGAATAATCCATCAAGAATAAGATCACGAGAAATAATTTGAGCCTGTATCTGTTTGAAAACGCGAAGGGAGCTGCATCGGCTGATCAATTCCAAAAGAGCTGATTTCGCCGTAAAATGCATCACAAATCTAGTAGCAAATAGTGATCAAACAATCACATGGGGTGTCTCTGTTAATCTGCATTTTTAACACGAGTCCGATTCACAGAAAGAACACGAAAGAACCAAATTTTTAGATTCATCGACGAAGAGGCGAAGATAGAAACAGAGAGCAAACCTGAGAATTTACCGTTATAACATCACTTAAATGGGATTTGTCCCAAAAAATAAAAAAACATTACTTAATGGGCTTATTATTGGGCCTAACTCTTTTAATGTATTGGGCTTTTCTACTAAATATGAAACTCTTAGACCTTTAGTCATCTTCCCCGCCTTGGCTTCACCGGAGAAGTAAGATAATCGGATAAGTTGCAAACGGCAATGCATTGCGGATGTGCTTTTACTTCACAATCTGTGTCACCACGTTTCCCATTTGATATCAAAACCTCAACTTTAAAGATTCGAGCTTCATCAGCTCAAATACCGAGAACCCAGATTCAGATAAGCCCTTCCGATAATCTCCTTATTGACGTTTCAGATAAATCTCCGGAGACTAGAGTTTCGTTGCCGTCTCATGTGAATTCTATTACCAGCACTTCAAACCCTTTTGTCAAACACTGCCTGAAGCTCCGCCAAAGCTCCTCTTATCGCCACGCTCATGGCTCTGTTCTTGTCATCGGAGCTACCCCAATTAGGTAAATTATCAGTGCTTTTGTACCCTCTGTTTCTTGATTACCAATAAAGAATTGAGAAAAGTAGTTTCCTATCATTCGTTTTATTATTGTTTGATTGATTTCCATGTGAAATTGAGTTTAAAGGAGAGAACTTTTTAAGTTTTAATACATTGTTCACAGGGAAGTATGCATCTTTCAAACGAATAAGAAAGGAATCACAGCTGAAATTGATTGTCTACTTCTCCACGAGGAAGCTCAAATTCCACAAGGATTAGAGAGTCTAAGTATCCGCATTGTTCGAGTAAGTTCTTTGGTGATGAAGAAACTCTCTGGAGTGCAATCTACTGAATCTGTTGAAGCCATTGCCTTGATGAGAATCCCTAGCAGCTTCATTGATCTTAAAGTTGATGAAGACATCATAACAGACTGCAGTAAATGGTTCCCTTCTGCTCACCGAGTTCTTGTTCTGGACAGCATACAGGACCCGGGGAACCTTGGCACGTTAATCAGATCAGCTATGGCTTTTAATTGGGTATAAATGATCAGCCTTTCTTCTCAATTCATTAGCAAATTGCACTTTAGATCTGTCTATTATGAGAGATCGTCATTATCTGGCTAATGTTTCGATAGGATGGTGCATTTCTGCTTCCGGGTTGTTGCGATCCGTTCAACGACAAAGCTCTTCGAGCTAGCCGAGGTGCTTCGTTTCAGCTACCTATAGTTTCCGGCAATTGGAACCATCTTCAGCTTCTAGAACATGAGTTCCAGATGAAGCTATTAGCTGGTCATCCAGCAACGACTACTCAGAAACCGAAACCTGTCTCCAACCTTTCCGTAGAGTTTGCTCAATCTGTAGCAGAGAAGCCTTTATGCTTGATTTTAGGTAGCGAAGGGAACGGTTTGTCTGAGCAGTCACGGAAAGTATGTGAGCTTGTGAGCATTACCATGGCAGGTGAATTTGAATCTCTTAACGTCTCTGTTGCTGGTGGGATTTTCTTATTCATGCTTCAATCTTGTTCCGGTTTTTAAAACCAAAATATGAAGAAAACTCTTATGAATCTTATAATGCAATAAACCATAGCAATCATATCAGCATCCAAATCAATTTCATTAATAAATATTTAAAAAATAGATCAAAGTCAGTAACCCATTGATCTATACAACTATAATCTCCTAACGATAGTGTAAAAAAAGAAAACCCAAATCCTAACTACTGTATGAATCTAATCTCTAGAAGGCTCTTCTAGACGAATGTAATCATACATAAGACCTTCAAATGGTCCTTGTGCTTTAGCCTGTCGAAGATAAATTGTGTTGGTCCCGGTTCTTAGCACGCTTCCAGGAACGTTGATGCTATAAAGCCGGTAGATTCCATGGATTCCATGTCTTGCTATAGCATTGTCTTTTCCAATATTTCCTGTTGAGAACAACGGCCACGAGTTCTCGTTATTGATCCGAACTTGTAGATTAGCCCGAGCAGCCGAGGCTAAAGCTAGCTGCAATGTGTAGCTGCCTCGCCAGTTTACGTAGGGAAGATGGAACACTATCTGCCATGTTGTTGGCACGTACGTTGAATCACCGATATTTCTGCGGAATAAGCGATTCAAAATTAATGTCTATTCAAGAATTCACTAGATGTTTCAAACTTTTTTTGTTTTTATGTAACTTCTAACCTTGTGACTTGAGCGTAGAACCAGTCTTGGCTATAGTTACTAGCTCCAATTGTGTAGACGAGATCATGATTTGGATATAACTCTGTGTATCTTTGCCACAATCCGTACTGCCTAAACCTGTGAAATAGCCAAACCGGAATCATCAGACCCAAAACCGGTTTTGGAACAATGTCAACATGAATGATGAGATTTTGAGACTAACTTGTCAGTGTGGTTTAGGTATAAAGGGTTCATTGTGTCCTTGTATGGCTCTGGTATAAAGTATTCTCGGGCGGTTCGATCCGGTACACCAATCTCCCATAACGTTGGACCATTCCTAGGTGGCTCGAAGACGACTCTACCGAGACTAATCTCTGAACGTGCAGCTACGTCAACACGGTTTTGGTATCGAAAGTCCCCAATAAAACCAGGAACCCATCCATACAGATTGTAAGTTCCCGGTCTAACGTTATCTATCGTGAAGTAACCGGTTTCGTTAGTCTTTGTCCAAAATTGATATCCCTGAAAGGAAAAATCAACGACCAATACATATAATTAGATTGATAATTCAATTACGTCAAAGTTAAATAAAGTTTAAAGAATAGAGATCATCAAAGTGTAATAATAATAAACCTTAGTATTTGTCTGCCACGAACCAGCTTCTCCCGGCGGTGCTAAACCGACATATGCAGATCCTCCCGACGTCAAGAGTCTAAAAAGTATTTGTCAAAAAGATAGTATTAATAAAAATTAAAAAGGTCAAATTAAATTATGGATTTGTGTATATAAAATAACTATA
This sequence comes from Crucihimalaya himalaica, assembly GCA_004349715.1. Lineage (NCBI taxonomy): Eukaryota > Viridiplantae > Streptophyta > Magnoliopsida > Brassicales > Brassicaceae > Crucihimalaya > Crucihimalaya himalaica. Next base: position 162,313 of record SMJT01000006.1, on the reverse strand, counting down.
CCTGTCGTTGACTAGGAGACGACCGGTGACGGTTCCTCTTTGTCCACGAGTGGGAAAGTCAGAGGATGCTACAAAATCGTACGGCCAGGCTTTGACTTCTTTTTCGGACTGAAAAATTAATAACGAAAATTAGCGTCTATTCTTTGTAAATTACTTTGAGTTAATTAACTAAATACGATTAAAAATAAATATAACCTGTTGTTTAGCATCTTCCCATAATAAATCTCGAGGATTATTGGCGGTAGAGTCAGAGTTTAAGTAAATAAAAACAGGTCCCAAGACCTTTTTCCACGCTTCACCAGTTCTGTAATGCGTCTCCATGTCCGCACCAACATAATGCCCGCTTATAAAAGTCTGCATATTCAAATTAACTAAGTAACTACAAGATTAATATTATACTACTAATCTTTTGCTAATTAGCTTTGGACGATCTCCTTACCGTGATGGCCGTGGGACCGACGTGAGACGTGAGCTCTTGTTTGATCGGTCCACCAGAGCGATATTCGCCGCTCGGTGAGATGATCCAAAAGCCGACACGGGACTTAGTCGAGATCCAACCGTGCACTTTGTTGTCTTTGACCTCACATGTGTACTGGTACTTATCATCCACCTAATATCATTCAATTTAACAATCAAAATTCTAGATTCCGGATGCAACAACTATTTATTATTATTCCAAACTATATTATTAATAAATATATTAATCATCTTAACTGAATATCTTAAAACTGACTCCCTACGCATCTTATATCGAATCTAAAACCGTATATAAAGAATAATTACCTGGTTTTTGAACATTGAGTTATGAGGATGAGTCAATTGTACAGCCTCTTTATAACCAAGAGCCTTGGCATGGCCACGACTAATGTCACGGTCATCATCCGTTGGCATTTCTCTTTGCCGATTATCCGCCACCGCCATGTAATGAAATCTACAAACATATTTTTTTTTGAGTTTAGATAAACTCTCTTTTTTTTTTTTATAAAATAGTTAACAAAACATTGGAATCGTATAATATACCTCTCTGGGTTAAGTTTGAAAGCCATTCGAATCAAACCCATATCGAGTTCTGGCCAATCGGGAAGTCTCTCGAAGATTCCATATGCGTAGATTCCTGAAGTATTTGTGCGTATGATATACCTCTTGTCTACGTTTAATGGAATATGAGAACCACCATCCTCCCATGTTCTTGAGAACGAAATCTCCACTTGTTCTTGGGTTTGATTGATGATTCTGAATTTGGTTCCTTCGATTCTGAACCAATAAACAAATATGGATGTGTATAAATTAAAAGGACTTTGTCAGTCATACCACCCAGAAAAACTAGTATTCTAGTTAGCCATATTTGTATTTGATATTTTTTGGAAAAAAAAAAATCAAAAACTGAATAAAAAAGTTATCATAAAAAAAAATGTATAAACCCTCGTATAAGGTAGGTACATGCTCTATAAATGTGAACGTGTGTTAGTTTTATTAAATATTTTTTTAACAGACAAATCAGACAAAGTATTAACTAAACTATTTAATTACCGATCTAAGCCGCCCTGGCGAATGTTTTCTCCTCGCCATGTTATGTCCCAGTACCTTCATTAAAACAAAGTAATTAATCAGGACAATCTTATGTACTTACATAACATAAGCTTTTGGGATATAATAACTGATTACTACAATATTAATTTATTGAAAATTAATCACCCTCGAGCTCGGAGATGTGGATTAAGAACATTATCGATTCCTTTGTATTTGATCCCAGTTAGAAGTCCTTGAGGACTCGAGAAACTGACTCTGATTATCCCATTGTCCACTATCACCTGAAAATTATTAGTTTTATATATACATTAGCATGCATAATTTTTTCGATTATTGGAGTAAAAACAAATTGTGTATCATGAAATATGTACCTCTCTAGTCCCATGCCTGTTTCTTATCTGCTGCACTGTTGGAGCTCTTGCACTTATTCCATCTAACTTCCTGTAGAATTTTAATAATTACGCTTAAATAAAACCAATGCATTGAATAACTGAAAACGCTCAGTGTACATACATATAATTAAGTAGGTTAACTGTAACGCAAAGAGAGAGATTAATAGAGTTTGTTTCTAAAGCTAGACACGAAACATATATAAGAAACTGTAATTACCTTAAGATCGACTCTTAGAAGTTAATACACGAATCCAACAACATATTGTATACACACTTTATAATCCCAAAAACAATTTACTTGATTAATATGCATCCAAAAGGTCTTTTTGGTAATCAAATTTCCTATGTCAATATCTAGAATATCTTTGTTGAACTCATACGAAAATCACAATTGCTATTTAAAAAAACCAACGAAATATGTATGAGAATTTGAGAAACATGGGAATTTTGTGCACATACTACATTGATGTGGATATGTGTATGTTAGACTGTAAAATATGAAGAAAAATAAAATAAACAGACCTTGATGGCTCAGAAAAGGCGATTGGAAGATGAATCAAGAGAAGGAAACAAATAATTAACGAAGCTATCTTCTTCTGCGAAAGCATATTTTCTTCCAAAATCTTCAGATCGAAATAATTAAGGTAAGAATAAGAGCTTTGCTTCTATGCATATTTATAGGCGTGTGTGGTTTAATGTGTTAAACAAAGTCCAAGACTAACCGGGAATAGGTGCACCAAAACCTAACTAGGAGTTACTTTGACTTTTAGATTCATAAGAATATACGTAAAAGATTTAGTTTCTGAAATTTCCTTTTTTTGTTGTATTTCCTAGTTCTCCTAATGGAAAATTATTATTTTTTCTTTAACAAAAAAACTATATAGCTATCCCATGTGCTAAAAAAAGTATATTTTTAATGTTGGATATTGATTAATTCGAAATTATATTTTTTTCGTATATATCATAAAAATTATTATATAAAATTAGTGAAACAAATATTAAAATTATATATAACTTTCATATGTCATATTTATCCGTTTCTAAAAATGTAAATTCTATAAAAATATATTAACTTATCTAAAAATTATATTTTAGATTTTAAAAAAAAAACTAATTTAGTAGGTTCATAGGATTAATAATAACATTTTTATTTTTATTTTAATAGATATATACTAATTTTTAAAAGTTTCTATATCGTCTTTTGTGTTGCATAAAATTGGAACGCTGGATTTGATTGCATGAATTAAATGATGTGACAAACTATATGAAAATGTAAATAATGTTCTCTTGTCCTCCATATATATGACAATTTATTAAGGATCGTCTATATCATCTGTACATGACCTCCATCCCTGGAGGGTAGTTTTGATAAACTGAAAAATGCATTGACATTGTTTCGAAAATAGGTTGACCTAGTCCGTAACAGATTACACATACATAACACACACATGAAACACATTACACAAAATAAAATATTCTAACCCATAACACACATTTACAATAAAAATAACCAATATCCGAACACAAAGGTAGAAAAGAAACTCTTAAAAACTCTTAATAGATTACCAAAATCCTACGGTTACATTAAACATATCTACAACGTACAACCTAAATGTTACAGCAAAAAAATTCTAAAATTACAGCAGTAACTAAAATTCACACAAAAAAATACCTCAGCTGGTAGGAGCCAAATTAATATATAAACAAACCTAGACATAATACTAATACATAACTAGGTTGAAAAATCGGTTTTTTAACTTTTTTCAAATCTCGGAAATAAGTTCAGAGTTCAATCTGAGATTTATCGCAATTGTAATTTAAAAACCCATTAAAACAAATAATGAATAAATACTACATCTAAATAATAATTTTATTAATTTTAATAATAATGATCAGATACAGTAATATAAAAATAGTTTTAAGTAAAATAATCAAATAACCCATAAAAAAAAGGGGCATGTGAGCTCACACAGAAAGACAGCTAAAAGAGCAAAATGCAGAGAGATTGATTGAAATTTGCAATCAATAGACCTGTAGATCCGACCCGACTATGACGATCGTTAAACCGTCGCAGTTCTCCGGCGGCGGATCTTCGCCGTTATGTTCACTCAAAGGCTCACTCCTCACTGTCGCTGTTCTCACTTTCGCTTCCCTCTTCTACCTCTCTCTCAATTCCTTGCGCACTTCGCCGCCGTCTCCTGTCGTGGTAACGCCGATTCATGTTCCTCAGACCTTTGTGAAGGAAGATAATACTGATAACAATGACCATGACGCAGCACCGACGACGGAAGAAGACAATTATTCCGATGTTTATCATTCGCCGGAGGCTTTTCGGTTGAATTACGCCGAGATGGAGAAGAGATTCAAGGTTTATATTTATCCCGACGGCGATCCAAATACGTTTTATCAGACGCCGAGGAAAGTGACCGGTAAATATGCTAGTGAGGGTTACTTCTTTCAGAACATCAGAGAGAGTCGATTTCGAACCCTAGATCCAGAAGAGGCGGATCTATTCTTCATTCCAATCTCTTGTCACAAGATGCGAGGCAAAGTAAGAATTTGCGACTTTGATTCACTGAAATTTCAATTCCATGTATTTAGGATTTAGAAGAAGGGATTTTGGGGAATTTGATGATTGATTTGATGGTGTTTTTTCAGGGAACATCATATGAAAACATGACTGTGATTGTTCAACATTATGTTGATGGATTGATAGCTAAGTACCCTTATTGGAATAGAACCTTAGGAGCTGATCACTTCTTTGTCACCTGTCACGACGTTGGTGTTAGAGCATTCGAGGGATCTCCGCTTCTGATTAAGAATACAATTAGGGTTGTGTGCTCACCTAGCTACAATGTCGGTTTTATTCCTCACAAAGATGTTGCTTTGCCTCAAGTTCTTCAGCCATTTGCACTCCCCGCCGGTGGGAATGATGTTGAAAATCGGTAAATTAAGCTCCTTGTCTTTTTTCTTGTGTCATTTCGCATTCCGTTGTCTGAAAATAAATATTACTGTTTCCGCAGTCTTTTGCCTGCGTTCGATACATCCAATAATTATGCAAGTCCTCTCTCTTCGATTAAGAACTCTTCAAATGTTCAAAGTTTATAGCTTTGCTGTTTAATTCCCCTGGAATACAAATAATTTAGAATGGCTGGATGTTGTGATCGGCGAGAGGCTTTTAAAGGTTCTTAAACTAATTAGATCATAGAGTTGTATTGTTAGCTCGTTTTCTTATCATTCTTTATCTCTATTTGGAACTCGATTTAACAGTTGCATCCTCAAAGTTACTAATTCTGTTTAACGGTGGTGTTACAGGACAACCCTTGGTTTTTGGGCTGGTCATCGAAATTCCAAGATACGGGTAATACTTGCCCGTGTGTGGGAAAACGACACAGAGCTTGATATATCAAACAACAGAATTAACAGGGCTACAGGGCATTTAGTGTATCAGAAGAGATTCTACCGGACTAAATTCTGCATATGCCCTGGCGGTTCTCAAGTCAACAGCGCACGCATTACTGACTCGATCCATTATGGATGTATCCCTGGTACATGTTCTTATACTCTTTCTGCACTCATCAGAACGCTATACCTTCAAAGAAACTGAACTAATAATACATCTTGTTATTCTGTCGGCGTTTATCTTTGCACAGTCATATTATCAGACTACTACGACCTCCCTTTCAACGACATCCTGGATTGGCGAAAATTTGCAGTTGTGCTCAGAGAGCGAGATGTATATAACCTTAAGCAGATTCTCAAGAACATACCTGACTCAGAGTTTGTTTCGTTACATAACAACTTGGTGAAGGTAAAATTCTCACCCTTTTCTTCAATGTTGTATACAGAGTGAGCTCATCAGGTCTTGTTGTTGTGCAGGTGCAGAAGCATTTTCAGTGGAACTCACCTCCTGTCAAATTTGACGCATTTCACATGATCATGTATGAACTATGGTTACGCCACCATGTCATCAAGTACTGATGGAAGACTCCTTTTTTTTTTCTTTTCTTCAACCGCGTAGATACGATCCTAAGCAAAAAAAAAAAGCTAGCATGTACACCTCTTGTAAGTTTTAATATCATAGCTTATAACAGTAACACGGAACAACAACATTTCATTCTTTGAGGAAAATTCATTATTTTTGTGTATGTGTACTCTGTTCCATCCTGTGGATTAGTCGGTTTCTTTATAGGGTTCGAGCAAACGCAAACGCAACAATTGAGGGGAGTATCACTACGACGTTCGAGAAAGAAGCGATATTCTCACCCACAATCCTGCAACTCTATTTTTCACGATAACCTTTTCTTCCATATATTAAGAACATGTGTGTAGCTATTGAAAAACTGAAATTGGAGCTAAACATCTACTTAACAATATCTGCAACCAAAAATCTGAGCAAATTTTCTTGGCAATGAGTAGTCAGCTTGCATCTCAGGGTCCATTTCCATGTCCTCAGCTCTTGTCCACACATATACCCCTCGCTCTTCCTTACTACCTGGTACAGTGTTGTCCAGTATGAAAGCCAGTAAAAAGGTTACAACCATATTCAGAGATAGCACCGCGTTCATTGCAAAATCAAGCTGCAGTTGCATAAGAAGAGTGTCAGTCGTTCATTGTCCAAGAAAATGCTAATCAGGGCAATGAAAGGAAAGTGGCTGGCTTACTTGTTCGATACCCGTTTGGAATGGTCCGCTTGACGCTGCTCCAAAGGGCAGATAATAGCTCGGTAGTATTAGACTGGATAGTGGCTGGTACTGCTGGAAGTAAGCAGGGATGGATAATCCAAGAAACAGTGAGACTCCAACTATTGTTATGTTCCTAAAGCTTGTTGTTTGTGTATACCGTAGATTCGATAGACCTAGAGACACTGTAAGTGCCCATATAAAGCATAATACTGAAGCAGCCAAAGCCTGTGGTATTGAAGCAAGAATCGCTCCTAATTTTCCTGTCAAATTTAAAGAAATACACAAAATGGAGTTAAAGGTATGATAAAGATTTTACACTTTGGATCATTCATTGGATGATGATTACCTAAAAATGAGAATACTATTAAGAACATAGCTCCGATCATCAAAGCTCTTCGGCTAGCCACCTTGGTGATGTTGATCGTATGAATATTTTCAGTTAAAGTAGTTGATCCGGAACCTGAACCCCAGATTCCAGCCAATAAACTGCAAAAACCTTCTAATGCAACACCTCTGCTGACAATTCCCCGGGTTGGGCGCTTAGCATTTACTAACTTAGATGCAGCATGATATGTTCCAACCTACAAGTGCACCAACCCCAACAATTTAGCCACAAGATCACACCTTTAGGGGAAAAACGGGAATGGTAAAGAGGAACAAGTGCCTACTGAGTCCACTGATGCAACCAAAGACACAAAGATCATAATGATAGAAGTTCTCATGTGAAAATTTGGAAACCCCCATTGAAATGGATAAGGGATTCTGACCCAAGAAGCAGTCCTCCAAGCATTTGAAGCATCTGTTCTGCAATGCTTCATAGTATATGCATGCTTCTTACACTCATTTATCAATATGTTAGAGCTCGGTATGTCGGCGTTGCAGCCTCTGTAGTCATATGCCCCACCAACAGTTAAAAAGAATGCATATGTCCATACGATCAGAGCACTCAGTGGCACCTGAAAACATCATAGCAAAAGCAAAGGCCTAATAATTCATAAAAAAAAAGTTTGAAACTTTACACTTCACTTTTACAAAGGATAAACTACATACCGCGTAAATTCGGAATAAGCCATGCCCAAAGAGTGAAACTCCACGGAGATACTGTAAAGTAGTTAGATTAAAAGCAAACCCTTCGAAAATGAGATAGAAACATGCTTCTATTATTCAAGCTGAGGTAATTTCTTACCAAAGTGAAAATGAGAAGCAAAAGTATCAAGGGAACGCTGATCTCAACACAAGTGCCGGCTTGCGGAAATCCATAGCTAAAGAATGCTAATCCTACTGCAGCTACAGTTGGGGCAACCACAATTGGATTGATAAATCTGAAAATAGAGTTTAAGAATTCAGATCCTTAGAAGAAAATGTGATATCAGTGAGGTCTACTAAACCAAGATACTGTGTTTTTTCGAGTTACCTAAGAAGAAGAGACATGAGACCACTGAATCCCAATATGCATTGGAATAGTGAACCAACAATTATAGCCCCCTGTAGTTCTCTCATTGTGTCCCGAAATTTCTGCGCGGAATTGAAACACCAGATTACAGCAAAATTTATAAGAAATGACAAAAATCCTCCTTTTTGATATCAAACTTACATGCTCGGTGAGGTTCCTGAACTCCTCAGAGTTGATGACAACCAAAACCGGGGCCAAGTAAACAAAGGAGCTTCCTTGAACCAACGGAAGCCGAGTACCGAAATAAGAGTGAAGTATAGTTGTAACTCCAGTAAGAAGCAGCATTGTTGAAATCACTGCGGCAGTATCTTTCTATCATAAAAAAAAAGTCAATTACAAATCACAAACAAAACAAAGAAGTTTCCCCACAAGTATCCATGGAAGCAGAACAAGAAGCTTACATCGGAACCATCCATGGCTGGTACAATGACCAGAGGAATAAACACAAGTGAACCAACAAGTGACAGATAGTGTTGCAGACCGTAATAGATAAGTGGAACTGCATTTCAATTCAACAAAAAAGATTCTTCCTATATCATATATTTGAAAAGAATCTTACTTTACTTACAAGAAGTAACACAAAATGTAACCGTTAAAGAAGCTGAGATTGAAAAACTAACCAAATCCAGGATTATCTCTAAGACCAAACTTCATCACAATAGGTTTAGGCCATTGTTCATCTTCTGATGGTTCTCCACCACCTGGATAATAAAACCCATTTTCCAAATCTTTATAGAATTTTTCCGTCTCCGACGTTGCCTCATTCTGGTCTAGTCTCCTCTCTTCTTCCTCTCTAGACCCGGACTCAGAACCGGGCGCAGATCCGGTTACGTGTTCGATTTCGGGTCTATTTCGTCCCAAAATCCGGTCGAACTCGGTTTTATGAGATGACCCAGGGATTGTTTGATCTCTACCTTTTTGCAAATCAAAATCAGAGCTTTCACCAAACTTGGTACGAGTACTCGTGCTGGTTTCACCGGAGTAATCGGAGACAAAACCAGTTTTTTTGGCCCAAGATCTTAAGTCTCTCGGATTCAAATCCTTTCTAGGTAAAAAGGGTTCTACTCTCTTCATGAAAGCACCGAACTTTCTCTCGCCATTACCACCACCACCAATTCCTTTACCCTTATTACCAGTATCCGGATCCAACCCGGACCCGGAAGCCATTGTTTCGAAAATACTCAAAGATTAAGAGAGACTAGAAGCTTGTGAAGTGAACTGAGCTTTCTTAAGTTCATTTTCCAGCTTCTTCTTACTTACCTTTTCTGCTAACTTTTGGCTCTGAAGTGAGAAACAGAACGTAACGTTACTTCTCTTTCTCGCTCATGTCGACATCAGCGGTTTTGTCTCTACCTCTATTATATGACTAATTTACCCTTCTCATGTATGAAAATATTCATGATTAAAGCTAATAGAAAAGTTTGCTTTAGGACTAAGTATTCAACAGTAGCTGCTTAATGATAATTTACTACTTTTGACGGTGGATGCTTTCAACTTCCATTATTCCGAAATATGGAACCCCTGAATCCCGAGTCTCCTGACCCATCGATGTGTACAAAAACAGATATTATTGTTCTTATATCAAACTTATACCTTTTTGTTCCTACATTTTTTCCCCTGCTCTGTTTCTTTAAAGAAATCTTGAAATCATAAGTAGATCCAAAGCTTCTTACTTATTAGTTATTACTAAGAATCTGAACATGCTTCCCCAATTTCACAATATATATAAGGGATTCGTATACAAAGGCAGTAGTGTTTATATACAAAAAAAAAAGATCAGTGGTAGTTAATATTACAAACAATCTTCAATCACTTCTATCTCAGTCTTCAGGAGGTTATGATACAGGACAAGATATATACAAGAGTATATATACATCACTCTTTTTTTTCGTATTTACAAGACTTTACATGAATTTCCATTTCACACCATCAATTTGATCATCTTGATATGAACCTTTAGCGTACTGTTTCTTCCACCAATCCCTTATTCCTTTCTTTCCAGGATCAATGTAATTTGTTCCCCACCCTCTTTTCTTTAGATTTTGACTGTTTTCTGAATGTAACCAATCTTACTATGAACCCTGAAGGCTAAAGCTGCTTCTTCTCCAATAGCTTTTCCAATCCCACATTTTTTTTTCTTTTTCTTTTTCTTCCTTTTATACCAGAATCAATGTAAGCAAATACCCATCATATTAATCTAAACCATAAAACTCCTTGTGCCTTTTTTTTTGTTCTCTCTTTTTCTTTTCCCTTTTTTCTCCTTTTTTTTTTTTGAGTTCTCAGGATTAATGTAGTAACCAAAATGATTCTTCAGAGCGAACTCGAGAAACTAAAACTACTACTAACTAACTACAAGAGAAAGAGACCTGGTCAAAGGTTCTGCAGAGATGAAAGCCATTGCTCCATGTAATTCTTCCCATCTGCACATTTGATAAGAAGAATATCAAACTTAATCAGAAAAGATTGACCTTTGGATTAGAATAAAAATGTTGAAACATCAAACTTCAAAGACTGTGGATCATTCATTGCACATGGCGATCAGATATCAAAAGAAACCTCTAAGGGAGAAACTATGGTAGTTATCTAAATTAATCAAAACCGCTAAAAGCCAGGCTACATATGTCATTCTCATAATTCTAGGCAAATTTATAAAGATCCAGAGCAAGTAAGATCAAACACCAAACACAAGCATTATCGAAACCAAGAACACAAACTAGGGGTGAACATCACAATTCATACCAGGAGGCAAACCGCTGGGGAGATTCTTGACAGCACTCAAGAGCTGGTTATTACTAGAGCCTTCGACAACAGCTTTGTAACAAGGAACCAGCACTAAGAAGCCACCATCATCTGCTTCATCATCACTTTGGAAATCAGGTCCATGTGGCTCAGTCCATCCAACAGACCATTCAGGTCCATTACCAGCAACTGCTACAGATTCTGAGCCAGACGAACCAAAGCTCTCAAGTTCAAGATCCTTTCTTTTATTAACTCTTCCTTTAGCTCGAGTTATATTCGTAGGAAACTTAAGAGCTTCAGTTTCTTTCTCTTTTCTACCTCCTAACAACCACCATGGCCAACTACTAGGGATCGGTCTCTTCATCATTTCAAGAACTGGATTGTTTTTTTTCCAGAAATTCCACCATTAATCTGGTGAAAGATCACAGAAACAAACAACTGAAAACCCTTTTGCTTATAAATGAACCTCAAATGAATTAGAACAAATCAATAAACAGTTTAAAGAATGAACAAACAAAATCAAAAAGCTCAAGATCTAAGCTTAAATCTTAGCTTTCACCATTGAAACCCGGAGAAACAAAGAATGCTTCACCAGGAATCGGAAAGAAATCAACCCAAGAATTTGACAATGAAATCAACTAGAAATTGAAGACACTCAAAATCGGTGAAATTACACGAATAAAATGTTAATGGATCAGACAAGAGAAACCCTAAAAAACCCAAAAATTATCGATCGTCTCCTTGGAACATCATCATCATCTATCTTACCCCCACCCCGACCAAACTCGTCCCTTCTACTCAAGAGCTAGTCGTCTTCCTCTGCAATTTATAATGCTCTTTCGATTTCTCCAATCTTTTGGATTTAGTTAGATCCAACGGCCACAAATTCATGATCAGTCTCTCCCAATCATTAAACTACAATAATATTTGATTGATTGATGGCGTTTCACAAAATATAAAAACATTTTAATTAATATAATTTAAGCAATACAAAAAAAAGGAAGAAGGAGAAGAGTTCTTATCTACCGTTGATTCATTGACAAGTGGCTCCATACAACCGTACAATATTGATGATGTGTTATATTTTATCCAATCGTTTTGCGTGTGTATGAGGCTTTGGTTATGGACACGTGGCGTACTCATCTGCCTTTGGTTCCTTTTGACTTAAAAACTCGACGAGGAGCATCTTATGATTTAGAGATAAGACTTTAATACTTTTTAATGAATGTTCTAGAAATTTGATGTTAGTATTTTTGTTTTGTTTAGTCGTTAAGATTAGTTCGCACACAAATTTGATTTGGCTTGTAATAACGTGAGAACTAATCTTATCAAACTGAATATAGTTTAACTGGTCCAGGGAATCTATTGATGTATATACTACCCGTACCGTAGTCTATGTTATCATCTTATAAGATTCGGAATAATGCATTTTTTTTATATGAAAGAATCGTGTGCATATTTCAATACAACAAACAAACAAAACTAAGATGTTTATAATTCGTTGACAAATAACTCATGTGTTAATTGTTATACAAAGAACTTGAAACAAAAATAGGTTTTGCTTTTGTAGGACATATTCTCTCAATACATAACGTTGACGTATGTATAGGAATAAAATACATGTGCACGTAAACGTAACGATCCTTCACAAGTTTATTAATAAAACGTGGAAGTTGCAGTAAACATCATCTTGCACAAGAATTTTTCTCAATGACGTAGTACCCATAAAATCAAAAAAAAAAAAAAATCCGATATATTTTTTGTTTGTTTGTAACATCTATTTTATTAGATTGTAAATGGATAATACAATTACATAGTGTGATTTTTATACACTAAATAATGAGTGAATAAAATATGAATTAACCATCAAAAATAAATAAAAAAGGTTGGTATTAATATTATAAATAGAAATGGGCCAAGGGATTTGTAAAGGCCCATTAAAGTGAACGGAAGTTAATTGACGGCGTTAACTTCGATATCCGTTTGCATTATTTAAAATTTAAAATGCTACCCCTTTATTCTCCAACGGCTCCTTTGATCGTCTCAGTTCGTTCCTTCTTCTCTCCTCCCATTTTCTCGCATTCTCTCTCATCCTGAAGAAATTGAACAGACCGATCGATTTCTTGATGAAATCTCTGGTTTGAAGATTAAGTGTTTCCGAATCAGGTACTTGATTTTTAGATTGTTTCGCTGACGTTGAGTGTCTATCAATTAGGGTTTGATTTCTCTGCTGTTCGAGATGATAACTGGTTTTTTAGGTTCTAATATATTTGATTAGCCACAGTGTTTACGAGGATCTGACAAGTTTTGGCTATTTCTTGCTTCCTCTAGATCTGTAAAATCAAAGATTTTAGGGCTATTTTTATGTTTGGAAATTCGATTCTGCGTCATTGTTGTTCATTTGGTATGCAGGTAACTGTGTGAAAGTATCGTGCTTGCTTGAACGTAGTTTAAAAATGGAGAAGGTTTATGAAGAGCTTGATGAAGTGAAAGCCGCCAATGAGAAGCTTAGGATGGACTACAGAAACAAAACGGAGCTTCTTGACAATCTAAAAAAGCTCCAGAACAAACAAATAGTTGAGATTCGAGAGGCGAGAATAGTAAATGAGAAGCAGGGTTTTGAAATTGAGGAGAAAACAAGAGAAATTTCTGAGTTGAAGCGAGCGAACGAGGATCTACAACGTTGTCTGAGAGAAAAAGATTCTGTTCTCAAGCGTGTGAATGATGCTAATGATAAGCTTAGAGCTAACGGGGAAGATAAGTACCGGGAATTTGAAGAGGAGAAACGGAAGATGATGTCTGCTTTGGATGAAGCTACTCAGAAGAACATTGATCTGGAGCAGAAAAACAATGTCTATAGGGCTGAGATTGAGGGACTCAAAGGGCTTTTAGCTGCAGCAGAGAAGAAGAGGATTGAAGTTGAGAAAACTGTTAAAGCTATGAAAGAAATGAAAGTAAGAGATGATATAGTGATTAAAATGGAAGAGGAGAAGACTCAAGTAGAAGAGAAACTGAAATGGAAGAAGGAGCAGTTTAAGCATCTTGAGGAAGCATATGAGAAGCTCAAAAATCTGTTCAAGGATAGCAAGAAAGAGTGGGAGGATGAAAAATCAACACTTTTGGAAGAAATCTCCTCTCTTCAGACCAAACTAGATTCACTCACTAGAATCTCAGAGGATCTTCAGAAGAAGTTGCATATGTGTAACTCTGCGCTGACACAAGAAGAGACCAGGAAAAAACATCTTGAAATCCAAGTTTCTGAATTCAAAGTCAGATACGAAGATGCTTTTGCAGAGTACCAAGACGCAAGAACACAACTTGATGATTTGGCTCGCAAAAGAGATGAGGAAGTTGCAGAGTTGAGACAGACCTTGAGTATGAAACAGTCATATTTGAAGGAAATGAAGTACGAGAATGGAAAACTAGAACAAGAAAACCAGGAGTTGCTGGGTTCGTTAAAAGAACTCCAGGAAGCAACAATTCAGGGATCAGGAAATTCTGCACTATCAAAGCTGAGAAACAAGTTTCGGAACTTGGAAAGCATTCACAAAAACTGTTCAGCTAATTTAAGAAGTAAAGAAGCTGAATGGAGATCTCAACTGGCAAAGATGGCAGAAGAGATAGATGATTATAAGTTGCAGTTGCAAAGCAAGGAGGTAGCTCTCACAGATGTCGAGTTGGAACTTGAAAACTGCCACTCTTCTGCAGCTAAAATGAGACTACAATACGAAGAGATCTCGGTTATGTTTTTAGTGCTAAGTAGAACAGTCTCTGAGGCTCAGTCAGGGCTTGCAAATTTTAAGGATGAACAAATCAAGGATGAGAAAAGAGAAGAAAAGAGCTATTCCCTATTGATGGAGCAGCTAGATCAAAAGAACGTTGCGCTGGCCAAGGCACATCTAGAGATAGAAGAAAAACAGGAAAGGGTTGTATGCTTACTGAAAAGAATAGAAATGCTGGATCTTTTCGAAGATCAGAATATTCAGATGCAGAAAGAGGTAGAGAGGTACAAAGAAATGGTTGAAGAATCCTCTAGATTCCAAACTCATATGAAAGAAAAACTAAAAGAGGCTGAAAATGACTATGAAGAGAAACTTCTACAAGTCTGTGATGCACTGGACAACACAAACTCAGACCTCGTGGCAGAACGTGAGAAGGTGGTGGCTTTAACTAGGCAGATTGAGTCCTTTGGTTCTGTGAAAGAGAAGAATGTAGTAATGGAAAACGAAATTCAGAAGTATAAGGAGATGCTGGAGGAATCAGAAAAGTGTCGGGTGCTTTTAGTGGAGCAGATTTCGCAGCTTGAGAGTGATTCCAAGGAGAATATTAGAGAACTCTGCAGCAAGGTGGACATTGCATATGCCAGGTTGGCAGAAGAGCTTGAGAAGACAGCCTCATTGGTTAGAAAAATTGAGGCCACTGATCTAAACGAAGAGCATAGGCAACAAGAGCTCGATAATTACAAGGAAATGCTTGAGGAGTCTACCAAAAGTCAACTTCGTTTGCAAGAAAAAGTTGTAGAGGTGGAAAACAACTCGAAAAGGAAACTTGCTGACGCTTCTGAGGCTCTAGACACAGCAAACTCTGAATTGTCTGACAAAACCTCTGAAGTGTACCAGATTGAGTTCCAATTGTGGGTCTGGAAAGCTATTGCTAAAAAGCTAAAAGCTGAACTCGAGCAAAACCAGAACCTGCGCAAAAGAGTAGAAGCTTCTCTTCTTGAACAGGTTGGAGTTGGAGAAGCCATGAGGCAAGAGAGGAATGAGCTGATGCATAAACTAAAGGCTATCAGCTCTGCAAGATCGTCTGATTCAGAGAAAGAAACCTTTATTAGGGATAAAGACGAGTTGTTGAAAAATCTACAGAGAGAGGTAGAGTTGTTGGAACAAGAATCCCTTAGAAGGGAGCTTGAGGATGCTGTTATTGCGCATATAATTGCTGAAAGGGAATTGCAGAAAGAGAGAGAGATTTTTGCAGGTGCTTTACAACAGAAAGATCGGGACTTATGCGAGGTGAAGCATGAATTAGAGTGTTCATTAAAGTCTGTATCTTTGCTACTAGAGCAGGAGCAAAACGAGGTTAGCATGCTTCACAAAGCATGGGAGAAACTCGCTGCTACGCAGATTCTTACCACGGTAGAAACTGAATCAAAAAAGACGATGATCGTAGAGCTTGAAGGGGAAATCTTTAGTCTCAGCAAGAAACTCAAAACATCGGATGAATATGTGTCTTGTTTTAGACAAGAAACAACCAAGTTAGGAGCTGAACTGGAAACTAAGCAGAGAGAGTTGAAAGAAGTAACCACACAAATGCAGGTAAAGCTAAAAACCTCAGAAGCGGAAAAGACAGAGCTAGTTAAGGAAGTTGCGAGTTTGACGTCAGAAAGACGAAATCTTTTGAGTATTATCGGCGAACTGGAGGATGGAATGTTGAAGCTGTGTGATGGAGACACGAAGCTGATGAAAACTCTGGAGAGAGTTACACAATGTTGTGATGGATTTGGTAAAGAGAACAGCAATGGTGAAACTATTGGTTCTCCAAGATTGGCAATGAAGCATGAAGATGCTTTAATTGAAGACAGGTCACCATTTAGACAACTTAACCATTAGTTTAATTGATCCAGTTCCACATAAGAGAGAGAGAAAGAGAGAGGATATTTTTTTCTTTTAGAAAACTTTGTTTGTAGTGTTGATGTATCTTGAAGCTTTCAACGAAACCCTTTTCCTAGAACAGAGGTTTTGCTCAAGTAATAAACAAACTTGTAAGGCTTTGTTTGCTAATCCTAATTATTTTCACAAATCCAAAGCAAAACTCATGTAAAGATGAATTATCTCAAATTAATCAGATATTGTTGCTTCTTGCGATCAGAATTGAATGCCAAAACAGTTAATAACCCAAAAATGAATTTTGACACTTTTTTTTGGTGAGAAAGTAATTTATTTGTTGGCTTGAATTAACAAGAATCCGTATGAGTCGAGTTAAGTTAACATGGTCATTTTAATGAAATATTACTGGTTGATTAGGACAAGTTTTCGATTCACTTAGCTGTACTATTGGCTGTGTTAGAGATTCTAAGGTGATACTTTAACATATACTTTCTATGTTTCAATTTAAGTGTAGTTTAAAGATTTTACACACTTATTAAAAAATAAATTAATTTTTTTTGTTTTACACCTAATTAATATGTTTAACAATTTTTCATTAGTTAAAACATTTAAATAATAAGGATAAAAGTAGAAATTTTAAAAAACATTTGCATTGAAAATTTAAAACAACACTTCAATTGAAACAAATTTTAAAATCTAAAACTATAAATAATACAAAACGTACAACTTTAAGAAGAAAGTATAGACACCCAAAAGCGACATAAATTACTCGTTGACTATTTTAGATTTACAGATCAATAACAAAACTATATAAAACAAAATAGATAATATTAATGCATTAATAAAAATAGATGTTTAAAACTAAAACATTATCTTTATTTTCAGTACTTTTTCGAATAAAGTATTTCATCTCATTAAGAGATAGACATTTATTTCGAAAAGAAAAGATTTTATGATCACTATGCTGACACATCATCTATTTCAAATAATATTTTTCCGAAATAATTTTTACATTAGTATATTAAATAAAAAACAAATAGTCAAAATTTACCCTTCATCGTTTAGTAACAAAATTATACAAATGCACACCCATGTAAAGTATAGAACTAGGCAACAATTTAAAGATAGATAAATCATATGTATTGTTCACAGAAATATTAAGGCTTATAAACTATATTAACCTACAATTTAATTTTATTATTTAATATATATGAGTATTATCAGAAGTCTCAATTAAGTTAAATATACTTGACTACGCAATATATAGAAAGATACTTTAAGAAATAGAAGATTACAGTCAACGACGTTCCAAACGGTAATTAAACATATAGATACATATTTTTAAAAAGATATAGAAATTATATTCAACGCTATTCGCGTGTATAAGCCAAAAGATATATAGAAAAAAAAAAACATGCAGTGAATCTTATCCCAAACACATGAAAATACATGTTTGATTGGTCATAGTTGTAAGAATAGATTTGTTGCATTACTTATCCTATCAAAAACGTTAAAGCACACTTTAAAGTTTAAACATAAATTCAATATAAAACCATGCATAGTGTTACTCTGCAAAGAAGTTGCATCAGTAAACCATCATTTCTCGTCTAAAATACCAAATTAAACACCTCCTCCCTCTCTCTCCCTGGGTGCTAGTTCGTGTTGTCATGTCGTCCGGAGAAGGTCCTTTGCAGAACCGCACAGCAACCGAAGATGAACCGATCGAGACGTGCCATAAACTTCTCAAATCAGGTGACTTTCTTGGCGTTAGGTCTATCGTTGACGTGAATCAGTCAGAAATCCGTAAACGGCATAATCTGTTTGAGCAAGCCAGAGCCATCTGCGACGTTCTCATCGCTGCAGAGAACCGGCTTCCAAACGGTTTAATGGATTGTTATGGCATGATTCGGGTGAACCGATTCGGACCGGTTTTATCGGAGGACTTTGAGAAATTGATGAAGCTTCTTGATAAGACGCAAAACCATTTCCCATATTGCCAAGAAGCTGCTGATAAAGCCTGTCTAGCTTGGTCTTTGCTGTCCGAGCCTCTCATCAAGGCGCATTACGATTTCGTTATCTCCGCATACTACAAGAACCGTGAAACCCAAGGAAATGGCCGTGGCGTAGAAGAGGGTAACAATGGAAAACGAAAGATGATGGACTCGCATGACTCAATGTACTGGAAAGGGTTTCCTGATTCCTTTATCCCCAAGGAAGTACACAATCTTGGTCCTGGAGCTGACGCTGAGGACAATGACGACGACTTCCCAGAGGTTAGAACATCGAAACTGTGCATAATTGATGGAAAGAGATGGAAATTAATACCACCCAAGAAGAAGAAGAAAACTAATTAAGGACAACGTGTTTAGTTTGTTCATATCACTTTTCTTGATATCGTTTGTATTCAGTCATTTGCTTCTTTTAATTAGTTCAGATTTTCATGTGTGAAATCTCAATCATTATTATTATCTCCTCTTGCTTATTAGTTATTACAATATATTCTCGTGCTTATTTCTCATTAATGACCCATTTATTATTTATGGATTACCTTTTGGTATCTTCTCCATATCTTTCTTCTTATTACATGTTTTCTAGTCTTTTATATACCATACAACAAGATTATGCAACACTAATTCCCTCCATTGTTCTACGTACGTACGTCTCCTTCTCTCCGGTGTCGCCATGGTTTTACTTCACCATGTAAGCCTCTCTCTGTTGTTACTTCTCTCATCAATCCAAAATTCATCTTTTCTGTTTTCTTCCTCCTCTGAATCAATCCTTTGTTTATTTCCCTTCCTGTGTTGTGTGTGTTTATTGCAGTTAGAGCAAGGGATGCATCCAATTTCACGGTGTTACAATCCAACCGCGTATTCAACTACAATGGGAAGAAATTTCTTCGCAGGTGCAGCCACAAGCAGCAAGCTTTTCTCCAGAGGTTTCTCTGTCACAAAGCCAAAATCGAAAACCGAGTCTAAAGAAGCCGCTGCAAAGAAACATAGTGACGCAGAGAGAAGAAGACGGCTTAGAATTAACTGCCAATTTGCTACTCTCCGCACTATTCTTCCAAACTTGGTCAAAGTAAGTTTAGCTCCGCATCCAATCCACCAACTAAAGACATATAATATGTTTCCCAGAGAGCTAACACTTTTTCATTATGTTTGATGAAACTAAGCAGCAGGATAAAGCATCTTTGCTTGGAGAGACTGTCAGGTACTTCAATGAATTGAAAAAGATTGTTCAGGACATACCAACCACACCATCTTTAGAAGACAGCTTGAGACTGGGTCACTGTAATAACAACAAAGACTTGGCAAGAGTCGTGTTCAGTTGTAGCGACAGACAAGGGCTAATGTCGGAGGTTGCAGAGTCTATCAAAGCAGCGAAAACAAAGGCGGTGAGAGTTGAGATCATGACAGTAGGCGGAAGAACCAAGTGTGCCTTGTTTGTTCAAGGTGTAATTGGGAATGAAGGATTGGTAAAGCTCAAGAAATCGTTGAAACCTGTAGTAAATGGTAAGGCATCATCAGAGGCGAAAAACAACAACAATGGTGGATCGTTGTTGACTCAGCAGCAATGAGTATTTGTTTATATACTTGTATACATCTAGTCGATTAGAGAAGGTAGATGTAAAGGTATAAAAACCCATGTGTTATTGAAATTGGGTGGATACTTACAAAGTCTATATGAATCAAAGTGCTGCAACTCTTTCTTGGGATTGCATCAGATATCTGCAAATAAAGCACAATTATCTTTTTTCTTACCCAATTGTTCCTTTTTGATATGAAGTCCCATGGTTGCTTCTAGTAGATAGCTTTCTTCTCGGAAAAAAAGATTTGGTTTAATAAGTTGAACCAACAAATAACTCTTCAAAGTTTCCCCACCTACTTCTCATCAAACTTTAATGAAAACCTTTCTTATAAATAGAGGGTTTCAGCACAAGTCTCTTCCTCACTCAAACCAACAAGAACTAGTCAAAGCACAATAGAGCAGTAGTAGCACCATGGTTCCCTTCAAGAACTCCTTTGTAACATCTCTAATCATTGCGCTTACATTCACAAGCTTCTTCACTGGCCTATCTGCTCATCGTCACCTTCTCCAATCAACACCAGCGACTCAGCCTCCCGCTTTAACAGTCCCACCTCTGCCCAAAACCACTATGCCACCGCTTCCTTCTCTACCAACTCCACCACAACAAACCCTGCCACAGCCACAACCGACTCTACCACTGCCCACCGGGTTGCCACCAATGCCGAGCACACAAATACCTTCATTGCCCAACCCGGTGCAGCCCACAATCCCTAACATTCCACAGTTCAACTTCCCTATTCCCAGCAACATTCCCTTTAACTTTCCTTTCAACATTCCTTTCCTTACTCCACCACCATCAAAGTAAAAGAAGTGACAAGCTAGCTCTTTTAGCTGTCACAGGTTACTATCCTTCTGTTGATACAGCTTTGTATCACACACTTTACTTTGTGTCAGCTTGTTTACACATATATGTACTCTTACTTACTCTTTTGTTGTTGTTTGGTGTCGTCGTCCTCTTTGTTGTTGCTTCCATGAGTCGATTCCTTTTGTAATATACAACTTTTTCTAATGAGCGATTTAGTGTCTCCCTTCTGTTATTTTCTTTTTGGCTTGGCCTCTGCAACTCATCAACAGACTGAACTAGTAGGCTATATATACCATCAAACGTAAAATATTCTGAAACAGCTTATATCGCACAAGGCACTCTCATTCTATTGCTTAAAAAGAATCTGCTTCATTTTTCACGATATATTGTAGAGATTATTACATGAAAATGCTTTACCTAACTACAAATTTGCTCAAGTTTTGTAAAAGACAAGGTCTCGTCTACAGTTTGATTTGATAGCATCCTCTAATTTATCAACCTGGTCAAATTCAACCTTGAAAGAAACCATGGCAGTACCATCTTTACCAGTATCATAATCTTCCTTGATGTCTTCAGCCTGACACGATTGCAGCTATGACACATATATGGACAAAAAGATCCATGAGCATAGATTGACGCACTCAATCTTAAGAAGTTGAAATTCATAGCCAAAATCTCACCTGATTATAAAGAACACCTAAAAGATCAAATGTCACCTCCACTCCCATTTGAACCTGGCAGAAGAAACAAAAAGGAAACGTCAATGATGAAGTTGATCAGGAAGACGAAAAAAAAAAAAAAAAAAAAGACTTTTACTTTGGACTTGACAAGGCAAGTAGGAGCAGTTTTCAAGCAATCAGATGTAACACCACCATATGCTCTAACAAGACCTCCAGTTCCAAGTTTGATTCCCCCAAAATACCTAATGACAACAACCATAACTCTGTCCAATCCAGAAGACAAAATTGCAGACTGAATCGGCTTCCCTGCTGTGCCTGATGGTTCACCATCATCGCTACATCGATGGTGCTGATCAATCTTATAAGCCCAGCAATTGTGAGTAGCGCGAGGATCACGGACCTGAGAGAGGAACAATTGAGCGGATTGCTCGGTGGAGATAGGACCAGCGATGGCGATGAACTTGCTCTTCTTGATCTCTTTCTCCACGGATACGATTTCTTTGATGGTCGTGAATGATGAAGCTGAACTGGAACTCGCAGCCATCGAGCTCTTCCCGGATGCAGCAACTATGGCCGGGATTCGCCGGCGGAGAACGACGGCGACGGTGGTTGCAGCTGCTACCGGTACGCCCACCCGCATCTCATTTGTTGCCTTTTTGCCTTCGATCGGTCCCTCTTATAAAGGCCCAGGCCCAGGACCAGGCCCAGGACCAGGCCCAGGCCCAGGCCTAGCCTCAGGACCCAAAACTAATACATTAAGCGTGAGAAAGCTTACGTTAGACTCAAGTTAGGTCGAATATGTTACAAGTTGTAAGAAATACGTGCCATCAACTCATCTTCATTTTAATGTTTTGACCAATAAAATATTTATTAAATATATTATTAATAAAAAATAAAATAAAAATATAATTTTATTGTTTTTTAATTTGGTAAAAAACTTAAAACAACATATAATTTAAAATAAAATATATATATATATATATATATATAACGGTAAACGGTGTCGTATCCCCTCACTTTAATATATTTTAAAGTAGTTACAAGTCACAAGCTATATATGGAAAGTGAAAACAAAACGTCGAAACTAACAATTATTTCATCATATATTCAATATTTGATATTGATTAATTAGTCCAACCATCATTTCGGGAAACATGAAAGTTGAAATTCAATTGCATTCAAAATTTGCATCTGCAAAATTTATCCTTCCTTTGATATGGGCCACAAAAAGAATCTCGTGCCTTTTGTGATTTAGTAGTTGAAATCAACATGGTGATTATTGCAATGACTATGAAGCTAACAAGTAACAAGTCTTACACTTTTAGCCATTTTCTTGTCTTTTTAATATCTTTTTCGTTTCTGTTTTAAGATATAAACAATAGTAGTCCCCGTAATAAAATGCTTAGAATACAGAAACCTTGACCAAATATTTCTCTCATTCCGTTGCAACTTTTAGTATATAAGAAAAAATTAGTTTGCAGAAGTATTTTTTCAAAATACAACATCAAAGATAGTTGATCGGGTCATCAAAGATTCAATGTCGGCATGCTCGACTCTTTAAATTTATGGACCGTGAACTGGAAAAATAAAAATGGGCCCTTGTTTTTTAGAGAAAAAAAAAATTTTGACCCTTAACTTTAATAGATTTAGTTCAAAAAATTAGATGAACAACTGTGCGAACGTACTCCCTCCACATATATGGCCGAACTCACGAGTCACACCAAGTAGAGATAATAAGATGAAATTATTTTATAATCTTAGGCACGTGCCAAACTAGAGAAGAAAATACACATACATAACATCAAACTTACTTGGAACATTTCTAAACTTCTAATCATCAAAAGATTCTCTTTCAACACTGCCAAAATAATACCCAAAGAGGTATATTACTGTTTTCTTATAAACCAGTGGGAAAAAAAACCGTGTGGGGAACAATTTCTAAAAGCCAAAACAAAAGAGCAACTATTCTCACTCACTATCAGACCCAAGAACCTGCTTTTTTATTTCACTAACCTTGGTCTTGAGTTCTTCTCTGTTCCTCTGCAAATTAAGTCAATAGTTTTTTAAAAAACGACATGAATTAAGTTTTAAACTCAATTGATTAAGCCTATTTTTGCTTACCTTAAATAGCAGGTAACGGGTAGTGAACCAGAGAGTGTATCCAAGACCAACCACTTCCATTAGCTTAGGAAACTGTAACATCATATATGAAAAGTTACTTCAAATATATTAAATAGCGTTTGTTTCGGGTTCAAGAGTACTAACCAGAGGGATTGCTTCGAGTGAACTGACGATTGCAGAAGTTAAGTAGAGAGCAACTATCGCACCACTCCCATAGAGCAAGATCGAATATGTGTTGTCTGAGTCCAGCTACATAAACAAATCACAACAACAATCACTTATTAGATTTCTGATATCCATGTTCATGATTAAACTTTTATAAGAATATTGTTATATCGCTGATTTTGTTAAGCACAAAAAAAATACTTTGAGACTACCTACATAGTCCTAAGCATTTAGATAATGCTTTTTAATTATCATCATAGCAACCGCCATTTGACACACAAATTAAAAACATCAGGCTTAAAGAACTACCATAAATGAAATGAATTGCTTTCACTATCTAGTCTAGTAAATGGTGATACAACAAGACAATTCTATGCATAACCATTAACCAGTGCTAACATTCCGTGAAGTAAATCACAACATGGTAACTATCTCAAGATAATGCTAATTATACCTTAATATCGTTTAAGAACTCTAGGGCTTGAGTTTGCTCGTCTTCAGAGGACTCAACTTGAGCTTCACTAGTCGAGTTTTTCTCTTCGACTGCAACTACTAATCCATCACGATCATCCACACCAAACTCATTGACTCCAGTTGATGTTTCTTCAGAAACTGTTTCTCCTGGAAACTTTCTACTACAACGCAACGTGCCTAGCCAATGGAAACACAAGATAACATCAGTGAAAAGGGGGAAAATAAACAAACTTAACCATGAAAATTACTTAAGAAATCAAACTATTTTGATGAAACGCAAACAATCAAGAATTACCAACGCGAATCGATTAGGGTTTGGAAACTACTAATTAGAAAATTAAACTCTGAAAACAATCCAATTCAAAGCTAAAATTCGAAATGATAACGTGAATTACTTATCAACGCGGATCAACTAGGGTTTTGAAAAATCCAATTACGGAGTACACGAAACATGAAAGCAATGAGCGAATCACATAGCACGAAGCAAAAACAGGAACCTAGGGTTTCTCGGTTCTCGTACGGGATTGAAGACTGAGAGATGCAACGTTTCGCTGGAGAGGAAGTGAGATTCTATGAACAGCGTTTCCCGCCATAAGTCCATGGCGGTTGATGCTCGAAGGGAGATGAGTGATGGTAGAGCAGCTGGCGCAGAGCTCCATTTTCGTACGGACGGACGAAAGTCACTTCAACATCAGATCTCTGTGGTTTTTATAAACAAGGCTTTTAGGGTTTTAGCTATTGGGCCACTTAATAGTTAATACATGTCGTGGGTCGGTCCAAATATATAAAAACTTCAAAAAAGTCTTGTTATAAAGTAATTTGGTTTGGCAAAAAAAAAAAACTAATTTGGTATACCTTAGGGCCAATTTTATTATTAAGATTTATGATATAAACAAATCTTTTTTAAAAAAACTAGTAAGTTTTAACAACCATCCATTTTTGCAAAATTACTTTTGAGTGTATCAACTGTTCAAACTTCGTAAGCTAATTGGCAAGACGATGAAGAACTACTCTTTTCGTTTCCTAGAGATAGATGTATAAAAATATGTTCACATATTACAAATATAATTAACAAAACCTGATATATCTTTTAACTCTATATAATAGGACCAAGATAATAGATGTCATCTAAATCTTGTATTGAAAATACAAAACATTTTCTTTATCTTATGAAATAATATTTTTCTCCATAACATTCATTTTTATGAAACGGAAAAATATTATTTAATAACCATAACAACTGCAAATTTTCAGCAATCGCACCTGATTAAACTAACAATAGTTACAACTTACAACTGTAATTGCACTAGTAAACCATAGTGACTTCAATGTTCCAACCAAACTATAGAACTAAGAAGATACACTAAAGAATAGTAAGCCTAGAAATTTGTGTTAATAATATATTTCCCCTTGAATTTTTTTATTTTTTTATTTTAATTACAAGTTGAAAGAAAAAAAGAAGGGAAACTGCAACAAAGAAAGAAAGAAAGAAAAGCTTTTTTTTTTTTCTTTAGTGTAATAATCTCATCACAGGCCGCTGGTCTTCTACTCTCTATACCCTAAAGGTCACTGAGACACATAGAGACACCTCCTCAACATCTCTCTCTTCGTGCAATGTAAACCGCATCTCATTGAGACACTACTCCTGATAAATCTCCCAATCTTGATGACTCTTGTCGTCTCTTAGGTTTTTCAGTTTCACTTTACTGAGGAAAAAACAAAATTAAACCCCTCCTTCATGGCGGAGGAGAATCTCGTCTGTGAAGAAACCAGCGACGATGTTGATACTGCTGGCTTTCTCGATTATAACAATGAAATCTTACGTAAAGACTTAAACTTTATCCGGAACCGATCAATTCCGATGATGGGACATGATGATGATGATGATGATATTGGTATCGGACTGATGGTTGATAAAGAGTCTGACTTTACACCCGGAATTGACTATCTTAAGAGATTACGTTCTGCAGATTTCGAGTTTCGTGTTAGAAGCGAAGCTATGGATTGGATTTGGAAGGTTCGAATTTTAATTAAATTTGCTTGTAACTTTGTGTTATTGAGATTGATCTCTAAGATTTTGATCTAATTAGAGAGAGCTTTTGGTCTTCTTCTTTTATTTTTTGGCTTTTAATTAATGATCAAGTTGATATCAGTTTCATTATTGTTTGTTGTTATTGAAACAGGCTTGTGCTCATCACCATTTTGGACCTCTCTGCATTTACCTATCCATGAATTACTTAGATCGGTTCTTGACATCCTCTGAATTGCCAGTAAGTTAGTTATAAACTTTTAACTTCACAATGCTTGATCGGAATTGGTTTTTTGGATAATCGACAGCTAAATACTGATTGGGTTTAACCCTTGCTTAGAAAGACAAGGCTTGGGCTGTGCAACTGCTTGCTGTGTCTTGCTTGTCATTAGCAGCCAAAATGGAAGAAATATTTGTGCCTCAACGTGTTGATTTACAGGTGCCAACACAAGTTCTTAAGCTTATTGCGAATGAAACCGTAACCGCAGGTAAAGTCGTAAAGAGTTAGTCTTGATAAGTTCCTTGTGGTTGTGATGAGCAGGTGGAAGATCCCAAGTTTGTTTTTGAGGCTAAAACAATAAATAGGATGGAACTTTTGGTACTCAACACATTGCATTGGAGAATGCAAGTTATAACTCCATTCTCCTTCATAGATTATTTCGTCTGCAAGATCAAAGATCACCCTTCAGATAATTATATATATAGATCATCACAACTCATATTGAACACCACCAAAGGTGAGTTTTTTTAAAAACTAAAAGAGCATTTTATTTTCTTCTCTTCGACTTTGCGACTAATTCACTTTGATCAGAATGGTTAATGGGTTTATGTATTGAATGCAGAAGTTGATTTCTTAGACTTCAAGCCTTCTGAGATAGCTGCGGCAGTAGCAATTGCCATTTCCTTTTCAGGAAAAGCGGAAGCGGTTCACGACGAGAAAGCTTTATCTAGTCTCATACATGTAAAACAGGTATGGTCTAAACATATAAGCTCCAGACACTCGTTATGATTGGAACTTTACCTTTTAGATGACATCCAAACCTGTAAACCCAATCCGGTGACTTGTTGGGGAAAACCGAAAACCATTCTGCATAGCTGAGATTCAATATCGACGAAAAGATGAATATTTCGTACCGGGTCAGTAACTCGAAAGTGTCTTGAAGCAATGGATATTTTGTATTTACTTTCGCAGGAGAGAGTCACTAAATGTTTAAAGATGATGCGAGATCTGTCTGATAAGAATAGTCTGGGGTTCGCTACATTAGCACTGCAGGAACGGTCAGTGCGGGTGCCGGAGAGTCCCAATGGAGTGTTAGAAGCAATATGCTTGAGCAGCTATAAGAGTGATGACATAACAAGTGGGTCATGTACAAATTCTCCACACAATAGTCCAGACAACACCACCAACAGCAATAACAACAAGAGGAGGAAACTACATTAAGAGTGAGGGAGAAAGAAAAAATAGACTCGTAAAATTGAATTACATCTCCAATCTATTAGAGCCAATGACATCTTAAAATTCTTCTCCTTTTAAAGTTTCTCATCTTCAGTCAGAGATTTCGTGAGATGAGAGTTTTTCCGTGAGCATAATAATAAATTATAAAGAAATTGGAAAGAAAAATCAATGAAATTCAATTATTGAAGATGGTCACTGAGGTTCTTTTAGTTTCATGTTTGAGGTATTGCCTGAGGTCAAAACCGTTTAATGTCTTTCGTTGAATATTATTATATCTCATAAGAAACAATAAGATTCTATGGAGAGTGTTGTTTTCTTTAGTAAGATTTATGTCATGAGACACAAACAAGATGCTCAATAAACTTGACTATAATTGCGATAAAATTATTAGCGAGTTACTTAATGCAATTTGCGACAATATTGTGTCTTTTTGCAGACAAAGAAAAATAATAAATGTTTTTATCAGGTGAATCTTCTTCTTAATATATCAGGGAGATAGATCCTACTTAAAAGCAACCCATAGCAGCCTTGTAAGTAAAGCACTATTTCTCACCAACATATTATAAGGACATGAGTTTCAGTTTAATCAACTAAAGCTAAATTCCTGGACTTCCAATTAGAGATATTCTTCAGAGGTTGTTTAGTTAACGGTCACTTAAAAGTTAAAACCCTACAAGGTTACAATTAACAACTTATTTGGACCACCAAACTATTTAGTACCGGAGCCCGCAAGGGACCCCATCAAGACAATGTCAATGTCAAAACGACGTTGTTTTATAACCCCATTTGTGAATCTAGTGAAGAAACTAGACAACATAGAGGGAATCGTGAAGCCATGGACCACCAAGACTATAGCCGACAAAATGTAAGTAAAATATATACATATATAATTGCGTGTAATGTGGTAACCTTCAAAGCAGTTAGCTACTGATTGTTTACAAGTATTATTGTAGGAGGAGAGGAGACTCTTATTGTCGAAAGAAGAAGAGAGGATTCGGAATGAGATTGAAACAGAAATCGAAAGAAATTTGGAAGGAGAAATCAAGGATGGGATCTACAATCTCGCACTCAAGCTGCGTCGACTGTATGAACAAAGACGGGAAAGAGAAGAGTCGTCCAATGTTTCCACAAGAAAGAGCAAGAGAGTATTGGAGGTGAACATAAGTATAAAGATGGAAGGAGATACCAAGATAGAGATCACAGAGAGGAAGAAGGAAGTAGACAACAAAACGACGAAAAAACCAGCGAATTTGGACAAGAGGAAGAGGTTTGCAGCAGCTAGTGAAGATAAAACAGGAAAGGAAAAGATGAAGAATCGAACCAGGGCTCACGAACTCAGATGGAAATGGTAAAGAAATTGATTGGCCTGGATCTGTGCCTATTTGCTGGTATCTATGTTTGAAGTTTTTATTTTTCTGCAAACCCTATTTAAAACACGTATGAAATAAGAGTTATGCTTGCCTTTCACATAGCGCAATGGAGATGGTAAGAGTAACAACAAAATAATCTTTTCTACTACAACCATGTACTAAAGTCACAAAAGCATCAAAATTAACATAATAACGTTATATCCTAGAACCCAATTAGTTTTTTATTAGCAATAATATAATTAGGAGAACATTTAGCAAAGTAATGATATTGGTGTATTATAACATTGTAACTGATTAAGATTGAGGATCAAATAATTTAGTTTGCATCAAAAAAAGGGCTATTGTGATCAAGAATGCATCAGGGTATATCACACTGACTGTAAGGCACCGGCTTGCACTGTATCTCGTAGAGATGTAACAGCGCCTTCATAGTTCAAGAAACCCATGAACCAAAACTCATGGTCATCGACCGAGATTACCTGGATATACTTTTCTGCGGAATTGACAACGCTTGTCGACGGGTTAACCGATTTAAGCTGATGTAATGGGATTACTACCTGTTTAACAAGAAGAAGATATAAGTAATAATGATAAGTGTTATCATAGTCTGCGCAAAGAAAGTAGTCATAGAATCTAACGTTCTTCAGCTTAACGATA
Source organism: Crucihimalaya himalaica (assembly GCA_004349715.1). Lineage (NCBI taxonomy): Eukaryota > Viridiplantae > Streptophyta > Magnoliopsida > Brassicales > Brassicaceae > Crucihimalaya > Crucihimalaya himalaica. The sequence goes on along the minus strand of SMJT01000006.1, from coordinate 132,563 downwards.
AGTTTATACTATCATCTATGAGGTTGCTTTCTAGTCGCTATTAATCTTGATGGATCATAATGAGGAAGTGTGGATGCCACATAGTTACCGAACACAAAAACTTTCATAACTACAATATTCTGCAAATTTAGAAGATTACCTTATAATAGCTCCATTCAGTTTGGCCAGCATTTTTATAGGAGAGAGGGTTATCGCTGCAGTAGGCAAGTTTAGCAGAAGATATGTAAAGAACACCCATGACTGGACCAGCTGAGGTTGACAAGTAGCATGCATATGAGTTTTGCAGCTGCTCCTCTGGAACTGTTTCAAAGGTTTGCCGGAAGATTTTCTCATAGCCTCCTTCTGCCAGAACCTTTGTACTCTGTGCAATTCTTCCCATTGCAGCATCCGCAAAACTCGGAGCAGTTTTCACTGATTATAATGATACCAAGATTTAATAGTTAGACAGACCAACCATACATAATCACATCAAAGCACAGAAGATATAACTTAGTGCATACATAAACAAGATAAACTAAAAAGATGATACATATCACGTCTCAAACTCCATTGCTCAAACTCATTAAGAACCTTTAACTGGAGTGATACTAAACCTACAATGTAGCATAAAAGTCACCCAAATCTATCCACAGTTTCAGCTCATAATTCCACCCAAACCTATAAATTCTCAGGGCTAACGATGCAACCATATAAGATCAGAAACTCACAGTGTTGCCACGTGTTCCCGGCAAGGCTCTCCGCCTTCATTGCTGCTTCTCCAACCTTCCTCCCCCATCTCCCAAGCACACCTTTCACAGATTCCATCGTTTCTGATCCGATTTCAAAGAGATTTTACAACGGTTACACATCTCATAGGCACAGACCAAAAAGATACAGATACCGTTTAAAAAGAGTACCTTTCAACGAGGCATCCGAAGTTTCAGCCGGAGCACGAGCGACGTATGGATTAGATCCCACGGCGGAAGACGACGATACGGCCTTCTGATCCGGTGCCGGAGATTCAGAAACCAATTCGGGATTCCAATGGACCGACTTCCTCGATCCGGAAGCTGTTCGAGTAGGCGCTTGATCGCCTTTCGTCTCGATTTTAACCTGTAGCGTAGATTCATTAGATAAAGCTATCACAGAACTCGCATCCTCTGCTCCATGATCCACTGGTTTCAGATCAGCAATATGCGGAGGCTTCGGATTCTGATCATTGATTGGAACCTCCGATTTCACTGTCTCCTCTTTCGTCGGTTGCTCCATTCTCCGATTTCGCAAGTATGGTATCGTGTTTTTTTTTTCACCAGAAAAAAAAAATGGTCTTTTATTTGGGATGTGGGGTAGACTTTTAATTTATTAATTAAAATTGTAGTATTTTTCGCTACAAAAACTCCCAAAAAAATGTTTTACTATTGGATTTATATTAAAAAAAAGACATTTTGATAGTGGTTGTGAATGTTTTTAGGAAGACTTATAGAATTAAAATCATTGGCTGAAATTTGATTTAAAAAAAAAAAAAAGTTTGTTCTTAAAGAAAATAACAAACAGAAGCCATGGAGAGAAAAAAAATAAAATAATATAAACAATATTATAAGTCTCGTATAATTCAAATGAAGCGAAATTTGCATATTGCATATCATTCAAAACGGTACAAATTCTACATAACATTTTTTTATGATAAGTTATCTAGGAATTTGGGATGGTTTTGGTGGTTATATATGTTAGCTTTAGAATTTCGATTTAAATTTTGGTTTAGGATGAAGGTTCTTCTCTCGTGGGATCCAACCAAACTTCCCCCGATTTTAAAAATTATTAATAGAATATAATTGAAAAAATATTGATCTTATAATATAAACATATTGTAAATGTCATAATCATTCACATATAATAGGTTGCTTGTCCGCCCCGTCGTTAACCTTAGTGGGAACCAAGTATGGCGCGTGGGCTTTGACTCTTAACAAAAACAAAAACAAAAATATCTCAAGTTAAATTGTTTGGTTTGGCACCAAATGTCATTTTCTTAATTCGATGTAAACTCTGCTAATTGCATTGCTACAAAATAGACGGTAAACCAATAAATGAAGTTATCTAGCTAGTAGCTGTTGCTAGTACTTGATAGCTAAGTACCAATTTTATTACGACATTTGAAATTATTCTTTATTCTTAACATGACATATCTTAACCCTATTAGAACTAGGTCTAGTCTCATTGAAATTTATTCTTTTGAGATTCGATCGTAAATTCAACAATCAATGTGAAAGTTATGGTATTGAACTCTCTATACCTTGATAATCCTCTTGTATACGATTCTTCGAGAAAACTTCAAATTCAAGAGACTTGGTAAAAGACTACTAATTCTGATATTCTAAATCAATAAAGAAATAAAGAGATGTGTATCTATGTGCTCGCATGTTTTAAAGAGTCCAAGATATAAAATAAATATACATCTTCTTATTAGCTATATATATTAAGAAGCCTTGTTTCCTTTAGGTCTCCACCACCAAACAAAGACAAAAAGAGTTTTCTCAGGTTTCTTCTATCTCTCTCGTCAAACAACGAAAGATATTGAAACAGAGAGAAATGGCTCTTAAGACATTGCAAGCTTTGATCTTTCTTGGTGTATTTGCCACCTCATGTCTCGCTCAAGCTCCGGCTCCGGCGCCCATCACGTTTCTCCCCCCGGTAGAGTCTCCTCCTCCGGTTATCACACCAACTGCGCAGCCACCGTCTCCGTTTGCTTCACCACCTATTCCAGTCAACGAACCAACTCCGGTCCCAACAACTCCACCCACCGTCTCACCACCGACCATGTCGCCCACAACTTCCCCTGTCGCTTCTCCTCCGAAACCACATGGTTTGGCTCCAGGCCCATCAGGTCCAACACCAGCTCCTGCTCCGGGTCCTAAACCAGACGCACCGGCAGCTGACTCAGCATTGACTAACAAAGCTTTCCTTGTGAGCACGGTCATTGCAGGAGCCTTGTACGCCGTCGTTTTGGCTTAAAAATGAACCTTGAGCATTACGTTATCTCTATCTCCCTCTCCTTTGGTTTTTCTTATCATGATGTTGTTTGAGAGATCTCTCTGTTTCCCTTAATACATTTCTTCGTATTGTCTTCGACTTTGTTCTTGTTTTCTTTTTGGGTTCTTTTTGACATTTGTATAGCTCTGATTGGGCCAGGGGATTAACCTCAGGGAAGAGCTTCTGATTGTAATTTTCTTCATTAACTTTTTTTTTATTTTAATAAAAAAACTTTTTTAATCTAGTTGTTAATTTAGTATTTATTCTTTTGTCACCGAAGATTGTCTTTTAAAATTCACAAGACATCTGACCAAAAAACAAAACAAAAAATTCACGAGAAGATCGACCCTAAGTCGTCCACTCAACATAATGTTTGACTAGAAACCGGGTAGTTAAACCGATCAACATTCGAAAATCTACCTGAAGAAAACCCAACAGCATCACTTACAATTAACCGATCGGTAAACCGAGCCGATTCGTATCCTTTTTCTCTCTTCCCAAACCCAATAATCGATTTCTCAATCTGCCCATAATTAACTTCTAAATTACCAATGATACCCTTGACCTCAAGAACCAAACCCCAGAACCCATCGATCCAACCTCTCTTCCAATTCCAATGGCAGATTTCAGACAACCTCTCTTTACAACTTTCGAGCCGCTTCAAAACACATACAAGCTCGATCGTATCTCCGAAGCTTAAAGTGTTAGACCGCTTTTTAAACTCATTGAATCTCGTGCAAATCTCGTTGATCGAAGACACGTAGTCTTCTCCAACCAAATGAGTGATTTTGTCGGCGAGAGATTTGCCACCGGAGAAGGGTAGATCCGGGATTTTACATGCTTCTTCTAGTAGACCAACGAGCGCATCGATCTCACGAAGCAAATCAGAATTGGTAAGAGACGAAACCAGTTCTTCGTATTCTTCTTCGTGAACCGTGTTCGATGTTGAAGAAATGAAAAATCCCATGATTCGTGAAGTTGATAAAAGATGCTCGAGATATAAAGCGTACCTAAGAAATCAAAATCAAAAACATATAAAAATCTAAACTTTTATATTTTTTATTGATTTTTAACTTACCATCGGACCCAAGAAGAAAGCTCCCACATCATAGAAGATTTCTCATCTCTAAACCCCGAAAGTTTCAGATAATTACGGCCACCGGAAACCGGAAAAACAGAGACCTGATCTTGGAGAATGAATCGGCCGTGTTTAGCGATATGATGAACGATGATCAAAGATTTGAGAGCTACGCAAGCATCTCCGGTGGTGTGAAGACGGTCCATGATGGATTCGACAGCTGAAGCGGCGGTGGCTCGTGAGCCATTACCAGCGGAGAGAATAACGGCGAGGTGACGATTTCCTGGCGGTGTTGAAGGGTCGTGTGTAGTGGCACGGAGGACAGAGAGATGGAAAGAGAGAGTTTTGCTTTTAGCGTTTGATGAGACTAAAGCAGCTTTGCTTTGAGAAGCTTTATCTTTGATTTTACCTATGAGATCTGCAAAACTTGTGATTCTTCCCATCGGATAAAACTTTGATGATGATGAATCGATGATCTACAAAAGAAAGATAGATGTTTTTTTTCTTTGTTTGTCGGCCTTTTGCTGTTCTTTTATTTTGCTGGATTAATAAGGAGATAATATATATAGTATATAGTTTTTTAGGTCAAGAATTTTCATTCTATGTAACCAACTACCAACATGGGTCAAATAATCAATACTGTATATGGAGAATCACTTAATCGTCGATTGCCTTCTTTCTTTTTTGGTTTTCAATCTTTTTCAAACCACTTTGGCACTTTCCATATTCAATTATTTTTTAATGGAATATAATCGCTCGAATCTTCTTATTCACCAAATTCATATAAAGGGTAACCAGCGGTAACGTATATCAAATTTTGGGAATTATCAAAGCTTCACCTGATCGATGCATGCATGTTTTCATCATATTATGAAACTTATGAAAACATCAATGCCTGTTGCGCTAAACCCTCTCGTTACTAACCAATGTAAATGACATTTAATTAAAACATATATTCGTTAATAATATTTGAATCAAAACACTCTTAAAAGTTTAAATACTTGTTTAGCGAGCTGTTAAACAAGCTTCTTAGACCTTTCTGTATACAACAAACCAAAGTGAAATTTAACTCGATAACAAGGCTGACGGCAAAACATAACGTCGATTCATTTCAACGGTTCGCCGTTAGATCTCTGTGATCTAACGGACCCCGAGTTTGACTTTGAAATGAACAAAGTCAAACCCCATCGATCCGGCCAGTTGACCCGATCTAATATCCCACCCGACCCGGCTGTGTAACTGCCTTCCGCCGTCAAATCAACGTCAAAGCTTCTCGTTCGTTTCAGCCTACGTCCTTTCTCCGCCATTATTCGCCTCTTCACATCATCCGGCAACCGCAAAGTAAACCTCTCAGCGTCGTCACTGAGTCGACCCATCGAATGACCCGTCGAATTCGATCTCGGAAACTTTCCGGCGATTTCAAAACTCAGCCGTCGATGGTGGCTCGTCGCTGCCTCAACGGTCTCAATGTCAAGCACGACATGATCGCTTATCGCCGCGCCACCAGATATCGGAACACCGTCGTCTTCTTCGCCGGGTTTTTCCGATTTCTCCGTGAGATTCGATCTGCAAACAGGGCAAGTTGCGTGCGAGTAAAGCCAAGCGTCGATACAATCGACATGGAACAAATGGTTACAAATCGGAAGCAATCGCACTGTTTCACGATCTTCTATTTCGTTGAGGCAAATCGCACATTCCAAATCATTGGATCCGATCTTCGATTCTTTGACGGAGGAGTAAGCGAAAACAGGGAAGCTTTCGACGATGGCGTCGTCAAGTCCGCCTCGCCGTGAACAGCCGTCGTTAGCGCCGCGGCGGAAGTATCTAGTGAGGTTTTCGGGATTACGGAGAGTGCAAATGCGGATATAGACGGAGAGAAATCCGACGAGGAAGAAGAGGGTGACGAGAACGGCGACTACGGTGGTCTTCGACGGGGTTTGACCCGGTTGCAACTCAGGTGGATCCGGTGAGAGTGATTGAGCATTGGCTTTGCTCTGTAGGATGAATGCCACGTGGAAAATAATCCAATGGTGAGAATTAAAACTATGGACACGTGTCATCGTTCATTCGATACGAAGCCGGAGTAAGAATGAATAGTAACCGTCAGAAGGAATTAACGGCTGAGATTTTATCCACGTGAAAGTTGATATCTGCTTGTAAATGCAAATGTTTACTAGTAAGCTTTGTTATTTTTAAGGTTAGGGACGAAGCTTGGGTTTACATATATACTTAGAGAGGAGAAGCAAAGAGTTGTCTCGAATAAACTTCAAAAGCGTAAACTTAAAATATTTTGACTTTTAGATTAGCTTAAACAGGGTTTTTTTAAAAGGATGCAAAAATTCGTCAAATGGGTTGGGGTAGAGATATTTTAGATATATTCGTTACAATAATATTTTAATAGTCATTTTGGTTCTCCACTTGTTTAAATGAAAAGGTCTTATTCGCTAATCTGTGTGCTTCGTTATATATGTCAATCATGTTTATCCACTTGTTCGTTGCATATACACAAATCCCTTGTCTCTTCGATAGGGTCAAATTATTCAATTCTTATAGGTCAGAATGTTTCATCATGCATACAATTGCCTTTTCCTTGATTTCAGACAAGAAATTAAAAACACAAACACAAACACAGAAAAACAACATGAGAGAATAACTGGTGTGTATGGCTTTGGCAATAAAAGAAAAGAAAGATAGATTATTCATGGCCACACCAACAATACGAGTGATCGATCGTAACAACAGCTAATATCAGATTCGGCAAGATGTGTACAAGTTGATGATTCAATAAGTCATTGTTTTTGTTCTTCTAATATTTTACATTTTATTGTTTTTAACTAATTTTTTTAAGGTTAACTTACCACAATTAATTGGCAGATCCACTAATACACCACATTTCTCTATGGGTTACCACAAACTTGATAAGGATAAATGAGAATTACAGAATCTCGATACTTGAACTTAAAATATTTCAAAGAGACATGTATGACTGAATTTTAAAATCTCTTTCGTTCTTTTTTTCATCAATATATTTTCAGTGTGTTTAGAGTTTATTATTCAAAGTGCATGTGCTGGGTGGGGGCATCATGATCCAAATTCAATTTATACATATATTATATTTTCAAGCTAATCCAGTAGCTGTGCAGCATATACATATTAAATTGTAACATGTAGGAAACGTGTACGGAACTCGACCTATTTAACTTAACCTGCTAACAAGACCAAAAAATAAACATAAATCAAAATCTATATGATATACAATAAACGGATCAGGCCTATAAGAACAAATACAGTTTTGTGGTCCATTATCTGAGACTAAATCACAATGTAGAGGCCTACCTTGCCATCTGTTTATTCCTAAGTTCTATAACATTATTTCATTTTATCCCATTTAGATAATGTTTCATAAAACTGATCTCAAATGAAACGAGTCTAATCTTTCTTGAAAATCTAATAAGTGAAGGACCCAAAGCCTTTTATAGAAACATTTCATTAAACTTTTCTATAATAAATCTTCGTTTTACATATGCTATAGTTTTCTATTTATCACCATACCATTTTAAACTTTCCTGTATGTTTTTTTCTTGTTAGTTGTTTTGAAAATAAAATGAGATTTGTATTCACAAAATTTACAAGTGGATTAAAATATTATCTCGCTGTATTAATTCATTTGTTATTTTGACGGTGTCGATTGAGCCCATAGTTTTTGGACAGTTCAATGAACCAAACCCAAATTGTCAGTCTTTGTTCCCCCAACCACAAAGCCTTTTCCCACTCTTCTGCGTTGCCAACAATAACATATTAATACTAATATTTTAATATACAGTATAATATATATATATATATATATATATATATATATATCTCAAATCAAAATATGGGATTAAATATGCCATCAGTAGAATATTATATCTTATCCAAACGAATTTTAGTTTGATCAGAAATACTACATTTGATTTCATTCATCAAGAAACAACTCATAGTTTATCATTTTGTCATCAAATCTTCTGTGGCGTATCTTATGACGTTTTTCAGAGGATGTTGTAATTTTAAAATCTATTTTTTAAATGCATCTTTCTTACGTATATACTTTTCGCTGTTTATTAATTTCTCTAACTTTATAATTATTAAAATTAGAAACACCCTAAATAGGGTAGGGTTAAGCCTTTTAACAAAAAACAGTAATAATAATAAATAGGGTTAAGCATTATGTGAAACCCATACGATGACGTATCACAGATTCCGCTTCAGAGCCGAGCTGAGCCATATAGCTTTAGATCAAACTTAACCTTAGTTACATTTTAACCCTTTATCTTGAAGTCTTAACCCAAGTTTGGTTTATTTAAAGAAAAGGAAAGTGTGAAACCAAATTGATCATATGGAAAAGAAAAAAGAAAAAAAAAACATTGCTCTCTCCCTCTCCTCCCTTGCTTCCTCTGTAAATAGATTAAAAGCTTCTCTCTTTTGGACCTTCTCAATTCATATCTCTTTGTTTCTCTAATTTGCTCCTTTGAAGTCTCTTCTTTCCGTTTATGTGTTCAACTAAAGAATCTCAATTATGTTTACAACATTGTTGTAACGAAACTTAAAACTCCAGAGGAAGTGAAATAGATTTGAACTTTTCCTTTTGGTGCCATCATGAAGAGACTAAGCAGCTCAGATTCAATGTGTGGTCTAATCTCCACTTCTACAGGTTCTTTAGCAATTTTTGTTCTTTTTCTTTTTTTCAGACAGAACCCATGTGTGATCCTTTTTTCACTTTATAGCAAATCATCACGATTTCTACTGATTCTTTTATTGACAAGACTCATTTGGTTTTACAAAACAGATGAACAGAGTCCAAGAGGGTACGGAAGTAATTACCAATCTATGCTTGAAGGTTACGAGGAAGATGCTACACTGATCGAGGAATATTCCGGCAACCACCACCACATGGGTCTATCGGAAAAGAAGAGAAGATTAAGAGTTGACCAAGTCAAAGCTCTTGAGAAAAATTTCGAGCTTGAGAACAAACTCGAACCTGAGAGGAAAACGAAACTAGCGCAAGAGCTTGGACTTCAACCTCGTCAAGTAGCGGTTTGGTTTCAGAACCGTCGTGCACGGTGGAAAACAAAACAACTTGAGAAAGATTACGGCGTTCTTAAGAGCCAGTACGATTCTCTCCGCCACAATTTCGATTCTCTCCGCCGTGACAACGATTCTCTTCTCCAAGAGGTAACTAAAATTCAAACTTTTAGAGATCGAAATCACAAAAGTTGAAATTTTGGAGACCAATATGCAATAAGATTTGATTTTTTTGTAATTTGTGATTGCAGATTAGTAAAATCAAAGCTAAGATAAACGGAGAAGAAGATAATAACAACAACAACAACAAAGCTACGATGGAGAGTGTTAAGGAAGAAGAAGTTTCATTGCCGGAGAATATTCACAAGACGGATTCGATTCCTTCGTCTCCGCCACAGTTTCTAGAACATTCAACTGGTTTTAACTACCGGCGAAGCTTCACCGACCTCCGTGACCTTCTACCGAATTCCACCGTCGTCGACGCTGGATCTTCCGATAGCTGCGATTCAAGCGCCGTTCTGAACGACGAAACAAGTCCAGATAACGAAAGATTGACGCGGCCGGCGACGGTTACCGGCGGGAGTTTCTTAAAGTTTGTGAAAATGGAGCAAGCGGAGGATCACGACGATTTTCTAAGCGGTGAAGAAGCTTGTGGTTTCTTCTCCGATGAACAACCACCGTCACTTCATTGGTACTCTGCTTCGGATCATTGGACTTGAGCATCGTTGATCCGAAGGAGATTGAATGATCGAATTGTGCTCTGTTTTGCCCTCCGTGGGAAAACAGAACAGAGGGGCAAAAGTGGAATAATCGATAAATAAGGATTAAGGAGGAGCGATTGATTAAATTTACTCACGTTTCCATGGCTCTTCGTGTAATTAACGAGAAATAGGAATCAATGGGGACATTCTAACGAAAGCAATAAAACTTTTTGACTCCTCAAGTCCAAATTATTTTTATTCCAGATTCAATCAAGATTTTCAAAAATCAGCTTTTCTTTTGGTCAAATCTCCAACCATTCAAGATCTTTGTATAAGTTTTTGTTCGAATTTAAAGTGTAATATTGATGTAGTTTAAATTTTTCAAAAATGGGTGAAATGGTATATCATTGTAAGCTCGATGATGATATGATATGGAAAAAAAAAAGTGAATTTATGACAAAAAAAAAAGGGAAGAAGGAAATTGAAAAAAGGAGGAAAGAAAAGACGTGAAGTTAATTTTCAACGTAGCAGCAACATTTCTCCCTATAGGCTTAAATCTTTGAGATTGGTCGGGTTGTGAGAAAATGCTATCATCATCAATCATCAAGGTGCTTTTGTTACCATGATTGTGCGTACGTACACGTTTAAGTGGAAGCATGGGACATCGTTTTTAGTGAACGATGAAAATCATTCTGACACTGTCAGAAGTAGAAGCTTTTACCATTGTCACGGATCGTATCTGAAATTGAGGCATTCAAATCACGATATGACGCCATAAAAAAAACAATTATATATGATCCTTTACCATTTCTTTATCCTCTTACAATATTAATACTTGCTCCAATTGTTTTAAATTATTTAGTTTATATACTATGCGGGTTATGGATATGTTTACGCTAAAACAAACGACAATGATCGAAAGTCTCAAACAAGTGCAATCGTTGCAATCAATGTAAAGAATATGTACATATCACAATGATCATGGTTTATTACATGATTTAAGAATGAAGACAATTAACTCATTTGTTTTGTTTATATTAGCTAGGATAACATGATGAAACGTTAATTTTGTAAGCTGATTTAATAGATCAAATTTATGCATTAATTTGTAATATAAAACCGTTAAATGTAATTGTATACCAAACTCTTCTAGAAAGTAGGTAAATCTTAATCAAATGATCTTAAAACAATTAAATTCCATTGGAAAAAATACGGTTCTATACATAGCACACTGGAAATAAAATAAATTATGATAATTCATAAGAAAAAAAAAAGTAAATTAACTTTAGTTGTAATATATATATATATATATATGTTTTATTTTTTTCTTTATACTACTACCAAATGGCTTAGACAAGTAAGGGACCTACATTGTAATTTCCTTATTTTCTTTATACGACGCTGCAAAACAGGGCCCGCCCACATTCCCATGTGATTGTGGGGCCACAGAAAGAAGATGTCGTTTTCGTCGTTTGCCTTTTGTCACAATCGCCGAAAATTATAAAAAGAAAAACGAATAAATATTTTATTTATAATAATGAGAAAAGTCGCTTGAGGAGGATAGACACGTGTCTCTTTCTTAGCCCTCCGATTCGCAACATCTCACAGCCCTTTATTTGGCCACTCATATCTCGACACGTAGCACGACTTAAGATGGGAGGGTCGGTTTGGTTCACCGGTCGGTACAAGGGTTGTGATGTTTTTAGAATTTGTCGGTTTAGAATCAAACTTTAGTGTGCTACTTAAAGCTTTGTAGATGTACACTGGTGATGTCTATTTCACCTCTCAAAACTCAATGTACACTATTAACATCTGCACATTTTTTTGATTAGTTGATGCCTAAACCTCTATAATTATTATAATTAACCTGGTTGTACTAATTTTTAAGTTTAAACTTCTAGGCGGTGAACATTTGTGTTGTATGTTTCACTTTCTCTTAACACAGATAATAATGGTTTTATGAATCTTTTCAAATCCTTTATTTATATTTTACACGCAATAAATAAAGCATCTAAACTTTTTGTATACTTGAAATCATTAACGCTTTTGTTGGTGGTTCGTATCATGCCTAATATAAAAACTATATAACGTGAACAAAATATTAATACGAAATACATTATATATATATATATATATATATAATACAAATGAAGGGGAATGAAAAAATCCTAAAATTAGTAACTAGCAAACACAAAATCGTTGAGGAAAGGGTTCTTTTGAGTGTAATCGACACCAAATCGTTTCGAAGAGAGACAATATAAAGCAAAATGACATTCAAATAGTTGTAATTTTTTTTATTCAACACATTCGTAGTTCATAATCTGATTAAAACATTTTCTTCTTACGAAAGCTAAAATACAGGCGTATGTGTAGTATAATCATGAACATTATTTGCTACAGGATTAACTGGACTTAACAAAAAATTTCTATATGAAAAAAGAGGTTGCAACAAAAGAATTGATCATGTAACATAACGTAGCTGCTACAAAGACTTGTAGTGTCCCTTTTTAAACCATAGATTACTTCTTTTTTTTTAATTCTATTGCGTATGAAGACAATCGAGCTTTATTTTATTTCAAGAATATAATAAAATGATATTTTAATTAAAATCTATTGCTATATTAAAAGCATATAATCGTATTTTTAATTCTCGATAGGTTATGTTTTTCAACACTCTCGTGTATCCCGGGGCCCCCTTGTAGAAATTCAAATATGCTTTGATGGTGAGAGGCTTAGTTTTTTTTAACAAATATAAATAAAGTTTAATAAACGCGCAAATGGGTTTAAACAATGGAAAATAATTTGTCACTAATTACAAGATGTGGTCATTTAGAAAGGTCCCTCTCAAGTCTTTAATTCTGGAAATTCTTATAATACTCTTAACTTTGGAAATATTTAATTAGTTGATGTGATCATCAAAATAATAACCTAATACTCCATAGAGGAGGGTAATTATAATAATATGATGAAACTTTAGTGAGAGATCACACTTTCGTACACCATCATTGATTTCGTTTATTTCTAGGTTTTCGGGAAAAAAATAGATTTACAACTAGTCAGTGGTAAACAAATCACTACCACTAGTGTGATAGAAATTAACAATATAGACAAATGTTAATACAGAATGGGGATAAAATTACAAATGAATATAGTAATTAGAAAAAAAGGATTCGAATACGATTAGTAAAACTCATTGTAGGAGACAGCTTATATACGGCTCGCGCCGGCTTAAGCGAGAGAGAGCTATAGGCTTTTCTCAAAACGACGACACTTTTGTCTTGTCACGCGTCAGTTAATCAGTGGTCCTAACTCCTAAACGATAGTTTGAGTCAGCAATGGTGGAGCCTACTTCTTCATTTTTTTTTTTTTTTTAAAATTAAAAGTCAAATTATTCGGCGTTATATGTTTAAAAGGAAAAACTTTGTTCCCAGTAAAAGAAAAAAACAAAAAAACATTACTATGACCGAACTTTTGTAATTCGTCTTTCTATGACTGTTATTGGGACAGACAAAACGTAAAGAGTTATCGCAAGCTCAAGTAAATGACTATTAGCAAAAGAAATCGTAAGTTTATGTAGTTTCTAAAGCTTTTTTATGATCAAAATAAAATTTGGGAGAGTGTGATGTGTAAGGAAATCCAAAACGTTGGCTATAAAAGTATCTTATAATCATTCAAAATCACTACAAAGTAGAATTGAATGAAGTATTCCCATAATATAGCTTTAAAAAAACACATTTTGATCAGATTTAGTTACAAGCAGAATATGAAACATCAACCTTATATTTGAGTGCAGTTACCAGTTAGCATTCACCGATTCAGCAAGTTTGTTCCTCTATATAGTCAAAAGGAATGATCAGAGTGGATATTGTTAATACGTTTGACATTTAATAAAGCGGCCCAATTGTTATTTTTATTATTAGGCTGTTCGGCCCAAAGAAGGACCCAATATGATAAAAAGAGAAAGGAAAGCAAACACATTATTACTTTTTCTTTTACATTCACCAAACTTGTTAGCTTAATAGGTGATTAAAAGGCAAACTATTTTAACTTTTAGGAAAAATTAAAAAATAACTACTTTAATGATAACAAAACTTTACTCTTTTTTTTTTTTTGTTTTTCGCTTCATCACTAAGTACCTTCTTTTTATCTGGTAATGCAAAAGCTTTCTAATCCACTTTGTGCCCAACACACAAACAAATCTGTTGACATTATAAAAGAACAATCTTTACTTCTTTCTTTTGCCCTTTTTTTCTTCTTCTACTTTGACACTAATAGGTTCATGCACTGATTTGGAGTCACATTTTCCTTTTCTCTTTATGTTTTTTTTTCTCTATCTTTTCTCTCTCTTACATAATAGTATATATATAAACGAAAGTTCAATTAATTATGAATTTAGCATACGCTAAATGTTTATTTTGTTGTCACGACTAGTCAGTCAATCGAGCTGAATTTTCGAATATTCATAACAAACAAACATATTAAGCTTTAATATTCTCTGAGTTATTCGGGAGACGGGGATGTTGAACGTTCCAACATATAAGACAAATAATCCTTAGTTTTGAATCGAGACTTCAAAATAATTACTCATATTTTATGATTTTTTTTTTCTTCTTGTAGTTTATGTTTGTTTTTTAGTCCAAAGGAATGTATTCATGTGACAGGTCACGATAGAAATTAAATATAAAACATGTCCCAAATAGAGGTACGTTTTCTAGCTAGCAACTAACGTTTCCCACCTAATAAAGCTTTTAGCTATACAAAAGGGCGACGTACCATTTGATCTACGAAAGCAAATGAAATTAGTTTAGACTTTTTATATGTATTTATTTTATTTCATGTATCAAACAAGAATAAGACCAAATTTATAGAATATAAATAAATGAAAATAGAGTTCAGACAACTAACATCTAACTACTCCTATAATAAGTTAATGGAAATGTGCCCCACCGGGATTTTAATTTGCAGATGTAAAGACAAAATATGTATATGACAATTTCGTTTTTTTTTTTTTTTAAATATCTATACAGGCTATACTTATATCCTCTTTCTCTTGTTTTCATATTAACGAGTATTTTAATTGATGCTATCATATTACAAATCAAACTCGAGCACTAAAAGATCGATTTCAGTATCGTTTTAATGTTCTCAACTAGACCGGAATAAACAACGAGCATTGGCGACGCAACATGTCACGTCGGTCCACCTCTAAAGTAAATTTTAGTAGATGTGATGATTACACCATTAGATGGATTTAGAACATAATCGGAAAAGCAAAAAGACCACTAATCAGTGAGAAAGTCAACTATGTTTTGTAAGAAACACCACTAAATTTTTTTCCCCCTTAGGATTCCTCGGTTTAACTCATATATCCACATTTAATATAATCATTGTTAAAGGAATCATATATACGAAAAGGGTTTCGCGTCTCACTGTACGTCGACAAAAATCATGTGCAAGTTGTTTATTGCTCCCATCATTAATTTCTTATACCAAATTGTTAATTTAATGTACAAAACTAACCAAAAAAAACGAGCATTTAAATTGTTCTATATTTAGAATTCGTTTATGGATGAGTTAGTTCTTCGTGGGGAGTAAACAAGTAAGCAATATATCGTCCAAGTATATGTACGTACGTTACGGACATGTGCTAAACTATACATTTATCATCATCATGTATAGATGCCAGCTCGTTTCACGATGATTACACAACACATTACGATTCTGCAAAATTCTTTCGTGGGTTCGTGCTCACATGCGTTTTTGCTAATAACGAAGCATATTCTATATAATAAATACTATTAATACACAGCTAAGTAACAATGTATACATTGCTACATGTCAATTTGAATTGAAAAACCAAACAATGATACTTGCTGTCACACATTTGCAATGTAATTGAGAATATTTGTACTGATCATCCTACAAAAGATTAAAATAAAAACCACAATTTCATTGTAATTGATAAATATAAAATTAGAAAAGAAATGGTAAACGCACAATCTCTTAATGATTTTCTCTCAAAATTATAGGTACGCCGTACGACTTAGACAACAATTATAAACTATTATTAATTGTAAAAAAAATATTTATTAATCCCAAGAATTCATTTTTCCCCCTTCAACTGCTTTTAGAAAGGTGATCAACAACTAAAAGAGGAAAATACTGTAATAAAATAAACTTGAAGTTGGAAATGATAAAATAAACGAAATAAATAAACTGTGACAAAAACAAAATTAAATTAAATAAAACGAAATAAAAATCATATTTATCTCTCTCTCTCTCTCTCACCGTCGTTCCCATTGATTAGTCTTTCTCTCTCTTCTCTCTCTTCAGAGCCGATGATAAACGACGGCGGTTTTCACCGGAACTGACGGAAATTAGCTGCACATGGCGGGTGAAGATGTTTCGAGCAATTTCCGAGCTTTGGTGGAGAACGCTGACCGGAAATTCGCCAGAGTTCGCGATCTCCCGGCGTTTGGAAGAGCACAGAGTCACTACTTCCACAAGGTTTTCAAAGCTTATATGAAACTATGGAATTATCAGCAATCGTACAGGGCGAAGCTTGTTGATTCCGGATTAAACCGATGGGAAATCGGCGAGATCGCGAGCCGGATTGGTCAGCTTTACTTTAGTCAGTACATGAGGACTAGTGAAGCTAGGTTTCTTCTTGAGGCTTATGTGTTCTATGAAGCTATTTTGAGGAGGAGGTACTTTGAAGAAGCTCATGGGAAAGATCTTGGTGCTCGATTTAAGGAGTTACGCTTTTATGCGAGGTTTTTGCTTGTTTCGTTGATTGTGGATCGGAAAGATATGGTTTTGCACTTAGCTGAGAAGCTTAGGGTTTTGGTTCATGACAGCAAATCTAATTTCAGGGTAATTTTGATTTAATTTCGATCTGCCCGTTTGATCCATTTGGGTAAGTTAGCATTAGACTGGTGAAAGTCTCTCTTTTTATTCACTTGGGATGTTCTTTGTGCAGGAGACAAACTTTAAGGAGTGGAGGCTAGTTGTGCAAGAAATCACTCGATTTATAAAATCTGATACAGACTTAACTTATGTCAGGCCTCTACGTTACTGTGCAATGCTTGATTCTTATCCAGCTTCTCAAACATATCTAGCTCGGTTCCACGCAAAGAAATTGTTCAAGTTTCGTGATGCTCTCTTGGCAAGCTATCACCGTAATGAGGTGAACAACCAGTATTTGTTTCTATGGAACCTAATTTTTCCTTTCTGTTGCATTCATTTTAATTATTATGACTTGGTTTCTCAGGTGAAATATGCTGAAGTCACGTTGGATACGTATAGAATGATGCAGTGTTTAGAATGGGAACCCAGTGGATCTTTTTACCAAAAAAGGCCTGTTGAAACGAAGGAGAATGGTTTTGTAATTGATCACACTTTAACTTCTGGGCTTATAGATGTGAACTTGGCTGCTGATATGGCTGATCCATCATTACCTCCTAATCCTAGGAAAGCAATTCTATATCGTCCCACAGTATCCCACTTGCTAGCGGTGAGTTTTATGTGTACCACATAGAAAATATGCAGGACTTCTTGATTTTGCCTTTATTGTCCATTCATTATGTTTAACTTTTTACTGGTTATATATCTGCAGGTCTTGGCAATGATTTGCGATGAGCTCTCTCCAGAGAGCGTGATGCTGATATATTTGTCAGCTTCGGGTTAGTTTTCTTCCTGTTGTCACTGGAAATATGAAGGTTGGTAATTTTTTATGATGTTGTATCAATGATATTTGTTATTATTATCCAGGTGGTCCTGCTCGCGAAAATGTTACGCAACCAGAGAACTCTGTTGGTTCAAGCAGAAAATCAAAAAGCAAGCTGCTTGCTCGAGCCTCCCAAGAACAGAAAAGTTACAAGTCAGAACCACATAGCAATGGAAAAATGTTGTCTAATGATTATTATGAGGATCATCTCTGGTTAGGTCCTAGAGGAGGCTCTGGTAAGTCGTTTTCTTCGGATCAATATTTTAGTATGTCTCGAAAGAGCAGACTTTTCTCATTCACTGTCTCGTTCTTGTTCAGGTTCAAACAACCTTTATCCTGGTGATCTAATCCCTTTTACACGGAAACCGCTTTTCTTGATCATTGATAGTAACACTAGCCGTGGATTCAAGGCAGGTTTGTCATAACTTAGTGTATCATTTTCTCTGGAGAGTCTAGTAGTTTCTCTCAAGTCACTGTGCGATATTTGCTGATGGATTGTTATAAAATAAACAAACCCCAGGTTTTGAGTGGCGCAGAGAGAGGCGAGCCTGTTGCTATGCTTCTTTCTCCTCTAAAGCCATCATTCGAGAGCCCATCTACTGATGATATGGACACACTAAACGGAAGTCAGTTTACCTTTTTCTTAACAGCTCCTCTACAAGCATTCAGTCAAATGCTGGGCCTCTCAAACTCAAATCCCGACCCTGTAAGCACTTGAGATTTGAAATACCGTAAATGAACCAAATTTTTAATGTGGCATGCCTCTTTACTATTTTTGATCACAATATCAGGAAGTTTATGATGAAGCAGAGAGCATAATTTCTGCTTCCTTCTCCGAGTGGGAAACAATTCTCTTGACTTCCAAAGTCTTGAATCTCGTCTGGGCACAGGTCTTGCCCGATCCATTCTTGAGACGGCTGATTCTCAGGTGAGTTTTTCTCAAAGTTTTCGGAATCAAATCCTCACAAAGCATGGACTCTTCTCAAATGTCGTATTCTTATTGTGTAGATTCATATTCTGCCGGTCTGTACTCTCTTCCTTCAGCCGCACAGAGGATGATGACCCATATTTACCTCAATGCCACCCGAACCTCCCAGAGCTGCTCTCAGCGGTATCTAAACCGGTGCAGTCCTCAGTACAACGACTAGCTGATCACTTGGGTGTAGCCAAATCTTTCCACTTCAACAACACATAATATTAGAAAAGCCCGTGAGCCTAGGTTGTTTGTTCGCTTTTTTTCTTTAATCTATAGAAAAGTCTGTATTTTTTTTTAGGGTATAAAGAAAAGAGAATAGTAATTTGGGGATTTAATTTATTTTGATTTGATGATTCTTTAGTTTTGGTCCTTTGTAAAAGATTAGAACAAGGTAATAATCAGTAGTCTCTTCTTTAGGATGGTTTGCTTTGTGTACAAGGAGAGATTAACAGTATATGTGCATTGCGTCAAAGAAAGTGTGGTGACATTGTTCCTTCGCATTCCCATAATTCTTTATTTAAATTGGTAATGATTAAGAAGAACGAATTAAAGATTGAAGCTTTACCCAAAATTATGAAAGATGCCAGATTGAATCGTAGCCGTCAAATACTAAAACGCCAAGTCCGAAGGTGTCTCTATGAGATTGAATCGTAGCCATTGAGTCCAATTTTGCTGTCTTTCTAGTTCTACGACCTCTCGCAAGTGGAGGAGAGGAGGAAGCAACATGGAGATTTCGAGTTCGAGGTGAGTTTGCAGAGATTTGGATAATTCAATAGTATATCAATTGCTTCATCTGGGTATTAACTTCGTGTTTGGTTTTAGTTCGATTAAAGGAATATTCATGGCGAGAATTAGAGTTGTAATTGCCTCTCATCATCATCCTCAACGATTTGGACAATTTCAATTCGACTATGATAGATTTTGATCTTGCGCTCCAATTGATTAGTTTGATAGGTTTAAATCTTGATTCTCTTTGACCTCTGTTTTCAATTGCAGATGCACTTAATCTCGAGAAATTCAGATAGATCCTTGATTTGAAGACCATACACAATCCAGGATGTTAACAGTGAGAGCTTTTGTGCCTATAACATTAAAGCCTCGATTTTCATACAACATTTCGCATCACCATATCCATTTCTGCAAATCCCCATTAAATTTCAGAACATATGCTCAAAATGGTGGCAACGACGAGTCTTCTGGTGGTGGAAACAGACCGGTTAGTAGCGATGATGGTAATGGTTCCAAGAAAGACCAATTTGCTGGTTTCAGTTTCAAGTGGGGCGAGCTGTTGAATCCGGATCAAGATAACTTTGTGGCTGTTGGATTAGCCGGAGTTTTGACTTGGGCTAGCCTTCAAGTCTTATCACAGCTTTTCTTCATCTCTTTCGCCATTCTAGTCGCTGCTCTCAAGTATTCATTTATCGCTGCACTACTCATTTTCATTCTCGTCACTCTCCTCTAGCTTCTGTATTGTTTAATGGTTGATAGATAGCTCTTCATAGTCGTCATGTACCATTGAAACAACGTTTCAGATTGATTGCACTTTGACCACTAGTACAGAGACATGAATGTACACTTGAGCTTCTTGGTATAAAAGTATGAAGTTCAGGTTTGAATTCGAACTGTGGTTTTACCTGTTCATATATTTAACGTTTAAACTCTCTTCTTAAAACACCGTAGAATGTCTCAAGAACCAGTTCAAATCTCAAAGTTAACACCTTTTATGATCCAACTCGAACAAATGCATTGATATCTCAAAATTCTTCCAAAGTCATCACACAGAATCAAAAGCAACGACGACAATCAACCAAAGTTATTTCATTTAGACTTTATTAAGCTTACGATCCATAACATATCTCTTTTTATCATCAAGCCCCCCTAAAAAATATAAGATTAAAAAGACACTATTTTTTAGAAGATTTCTTCTTCGAGCTAACAACAACAACTTGTGGTTTAGGATGCTTCTCAGCTTCATTAGGATCTAACCACTTAAGAGGATGACGATTGAAGCAAGGCCAGTTAGGTATAGTGATCAGACTCGTGAGGACAACACCTCCGGCGTAGATCAACATCATCGTCCTAAACGACGCCGTTGCATAACCAACAACAAACGCCACAACCGCCGCGATCAGAAGCAAGATCTGCATTAACTGCTCCGACAATTTCTGTCCTTGCCAATCCATCTCTGGAGAAGAACAAAATAACATTTAGATCCTTCAAATCTTACAGATCGATCTCAACTGAAAACAAACAAACGCGGACCCAAATGAAAACTAATAAATTCGAATCTTACAGATCGATCTCGTCAGAGAATACATACCTGAATAATGGGGACGATTTCAATCTCTCTAAAAATCTGGTTTCTTCTCGACGAAAGTGGGATTTGGGGAAGAAGAAGAAGACAAATCCAAAATCGGTTTACTACTAAACCGAAAAGTTTGATTAATGTAACTAACTTAATGTACCGTTCGTAACGCACTCATCGGATTTTGTAATAAATGGGCCTTATCTGTAAGTCCATTAATTTAACTGTCGGCCTATTTTAAATCCGAACGGTTCATTTCCACGATCCCCGACGTTTTGTATTCATCCAATCGCAATCGAGTATATTGCACTGGCGATCCTCGTCAAACCTGTAATGCTAGATCTAGACCGTTGACTGCATTCAAGAAAGCACATGTTGTAGTATTTTAGCTCGTACGATTAGAAAACATGAGAAACACATTGATGAGCGATAATAACCGTCCGATCATAAATCTGCCTTGCCATCGTTGCCTATAAATTAATATCAAGAGTCGTACACGCGTGTAGATTGTCATAGTTAACTTTTTCGAGATCAGAGCTCAAATTTGAATTCGGAGAATCTAGAGAGATTTCTGAGGTACGATTCTTCGATTTTCTTTGATTTTCCCGGAAATTTTCTTTCGTTTGATCGTTAAACTGCTGTAATCGTTCGATAGCTGGAATGAATCTTCTAGATATAGGTTTTTGGTTGGAGATGAATCGATTCGCTAGATTTGGGTATTAGATTGTTTCTTTGGCTGGAATCATCAGCTTGCTCTGTAATTTTCGATAGTTTTCACCGGTGTAAATGGAATATTCAATCGGCAGCTTGTTAATTAGGGTTTCGGTTTTCTTGATTATGCGATTGTAATTGGGGATTTTTCTTTGGTTTTGATCATACGATACATTCCTGCAATTGAAATACTACGTTTCTAAATTTTGCTAATTTAATGAATAGATGGCTCGTACTAAGCAAACAGCTCGTAAGTCTACTGGAGGAAAGGCCCCTAGGAAGCAGCTTGCTACAAAGGTAAGACTTAGTCTCTCATATGTGATCTGAGTAGCTTGATGGATACATTTCTGGGTTTCTTCTAACTGGATTTATCAACTTCAGGCTGCACGTAAGTCTGCACCAACCACTGGAGGAGTCAAGAAGCCCCATCGTTACCGTCCTGGAACTGTTGCACTTCGGTATGCAACCTGTTTTTTCAGAAATATAATTGGGTTTTTTCTTTAATAAAATCTAAATTGACAACTCTCTGTTTCTTGTTCTTGATTAACAGTGAAATCCGTAAGTACCAGAAGAGTACTGAGTTGCTGATCAGGAAGCTCCCATTTCAGAGGCTTGTTCGTGAGATTGCCCAGGATTTCAAGGTAATGTGGTGCTTATTTTTCGAAATTGAATCTGTAAAAAAATAAGTATTGGATCTTCGTCATGTTTATCGGCTAATCTTGTGTGCTTATTTTGTTTCAATGATTGCAGACTGATCTACGTTTCCAGAGCCATGCTGTGCTTGCACTACAAGAGGCTGCAGAAGCATACCTTGTGGGTCTCTTTGAGGACACTAACCTATGCGCCATTCATGCCAAGCGTGTCACCATAATGCCGAAGGACATTCAACTCGCACGCAGGATCAGAGGAGAACGTGCTTAAGTGTGATGGGGAAGTTTGTCGGATTATGTGAATGTGGGGTTTTCTAAATAGATAGTTGGAATTAGATAATGGCTTTAAAAGCTTTTGGTTGTAGGAGACTTGAATACAATGGTGGTTGGTTTTTTTTTCTCTATTTCTTGTCTAGTCGGTTTTATGATTTGTGTGGTGTTCTTAGCTCTACGTTTTGTGGTGTGTATTGCTTTCTTCTTTGGCAGTATTAAACACCTTTTGCTGTTGATTTTAATATCTCAGACATATTGATATGTTAAATTTTCTGACTTTTGTTTCATCTTCTTCTGTTAGATTGATAATGATTGAATTTTACTCGCTTTGTATTCAATGTATTGAAGTATCACTTTGTATTCACTTTCAAAACCTTTGGTATTCTTGAAATTGGTAATCCGCGTGACACTAAAAAACTTAAATCGTAGCCGTTGGGTTGAGTTGAGAAAACACAATGTGCAAACGTTTTAACCGTCGATGAAGGATGTAAGAAAGCACAAAGGAGCGTATCGTGATAACCCTTTCGTAGGTATATTATAAATAACCCATTAAACCACATTGTGGCCACAAACAACCACTACTTCAATCATCCGCTATTACTGCTTTGTGACGAAAGACCAAAAAAAAAAAACAAAACAAAAGTCAGCTCAAGCGAAGAAGAGGTACGATTTGGGATTAGGGTATTAGCTCGTGCCTTAAGATAAACATGTGAAGATCGGGTCTGGTCGTTTGGTTGAATGATCAACACTTAATCGTTCGTTTCTTTCTTGCTCTGTGTTACTGATCTGTCTGTATGCGGCTGTGAATGCGTAGTTCTGTTTTGGAGATTAGGGTTTTAATGTCAAATTTTTCCACTTTGACAATATCTGGCTTGATAAACGATTCATCATTATTAGGGTTTTGAATGACGACGTTTTAGTATCCCAATTTCTTCATCAATTAAATATGGATAATGAAAATCCCCTATTGACTGCTTATATCTTGTTAATGAGCAGATGGCTCGTACCAAGCAAACCGCTCGTAAGTCCACTGGAGGAAAAGCTCCAAGGAAGCAACTTGCTACTAAGGTTTTTGTTCTTTGTTGTCTCTTTTTGTGTATCTGTGCTCAAATTGTGATTTTGTTGTGAAATTGAGTTTCGATCTTCTTCTATAATCAACTCAGGCTGCTCGTAAATCTGCACCAACCACTGGTGGAGTCAAGAAACCACATCGTTACCGTCCTGGAACCGTCGCTCTACGGTTTGTTCACCTTCTCTTTTTGATGTGGTTCTTCAGATTGTCTTTTGAATTATGTAACATTGTGTGTTAAAGTTGTCCATCTTTTTATCTTTTGGGTGTTTAGTGAAATCCGTAAGTACCAGAAGAGTACTGAGTTGCTGATCAGGAAGCTCCCATTCCAGAGGCTAGTCCGTGAAATTGCTCAAGATTTCAAGACTGATTTGCGTTTCCAGAGCCATGCAGTGTTAGCTCTCCAGGAAGCTGCAGAAGCATATCTTGTTGGTCTCTTTGAAGACACTAACCTCTGCGCCATTCACGCCAAGCGTGTCACCATTATGCCTAAGGATATTCAGTTGGCTCGTCGTATCAGAGGTGAACGCGCTTAAGCCTTCCGATCACGGTTAACTTCGCTATGCGGATTTGATTCAAGATTGGTCAACTGTTTTTTTTTTTTTTAATTTCTTTTTAATGGAAGCAAGCTCCTCTCAGTTGCTGTGTTCTTTCTTAATTTCGGGTATGTAGTAGAAAATAGTAGTAACAAGTCTGCAATCTAAGAATGTTGTGTTCTTTAAGCTTATGTGTGTTGCAAACTCTTTTAACTCTTTGTTAAATTATTATGTTTTCTTAACTCGTTTGTCACCATTGCTTTCTCTTCAAAGGTTTTAATGGCTGATTTTTTTCTACAATTATGGATTTGTAAAACATTAATAATAATAATACCAGATGATAAAATTGACGGCCCTCAATTAAAACATCCCTAAAAAAAGGAAATTAAGTTCCTAAAGCATTGAACCAAATTTTCTTTATTTGACCATTAGATTTTTTCTTTTTTCTCAACTTTCAAAACCCATTAACCAAAACTTCCTCTTTTCTGAGAAATTCTGAATAAAAACATTCATCATCAATGGGAGAAGTAGATGAGAAACCGTCCATTGATGTAGCTTCTCCGAGGTATTCATCTAACAAAGTTGCGGATATCGATACAGAGCTTTACAAGATGAAAGCTTCGCTTGAGAGCAGAGAAAACGAAGTCGTTTCTTTAAAAGCCGAGTTATTGAAGAAAGATACGTTGATGAAGAACCTTGAAGCCGAGGTGGAGAATGGTAAAGAATTACAGAAACAACTTCTTGATTCGTTTGAAGAGAAATCAAGAGAGTTAGAGGAAACCAAGGCTTTGGTAGAAGAATCCAAGGTAGAGATCGCTTCTTTGAAAGAGAGGATAGATAGGTCTTACAATAGCCAAGATTCGAGCGAGGAAGAAGAAGATGATAGTTCTGTTCAGGATTTTGATATCGAGTCTATGAAGATTGAGATGGAATCGACCAAAGAGTCTCTCGAGCAGGCTCATGAGGCTGCAGAAGCTTCTTCTTTGAAGATATCTGATTTGTTAGAAGAGATGAAATCGGTTAAGAACGAGCTTAGATCAGCAACAGATGCAGAGATGACGAGCAAGAAAGCTATGGATGATTTAGCGTTGGCTTTGAAGGAGGTAGCTACTGATTGTAGCCAAACGAAGGAGAAGCTTGTGATTGCGGAAACAGAGCTCGAGGCTTCAAGGTTAGAGTCTCAGCAATGGAAGGAGAAACACGAGGAAGTGAGGAAAGAAGCTGAATTACTCAAGAACACGAGTGAGAGACTAAGGATTGAAGCAGAGGAATCTCTTTTGGCTTGGAATGGGAAAGAATCTGTTTTTGTGAGTTGCATAAAGAGAGGAGAAGATGAGAAGAATTCACTTCTTGATGAGAACAATAGATTGCTCGAAGCTCTTGTTGCTGCTGAGAATCTGAGCAAGAAGGCTAAAGAAGAGAATCATAAGGTTAGAGATATACTTAAACAAGCCATTAACGAAGCTAATGTTGCGAAAGAAGCAGCCGGGATAGCTAGAGCTGAAAATTCCAATTTGAAAGATGCCTTGTTGGATAAGGAAGATGAACTGCAATTTGCTATGAAGGAGATCGAAAGAGTGAAGGTTAATGAAGCTGTGGCTAATGACAGTGTTAAGAAGTTGAAGAAGCTGTTGTCTGAAATAGAGGTAGCTATGGAGGAAGAGAAACACAGAAGCTTGAGCAGACAAGAGTCGATGCAGAAGGATGTAGAAGTTGTTGAGAAGAAGATTGAGGAGAAGGAGAAGAAGGAAGAGAAGAAAGAGAACAAGAAGGAGAAGAAAGAGAGCAAGAAGGAGAAGAAAGAACATAGCGAGAAGAAGGAAGAGAAGGAGAAGAAAGAGCAGACACATCAGAACATCGATAAGAAGATGATTGGAAAAACTTGTAGTTTCAGTATCATGAAGCTCGCTCATCACAATCACAACCACAAGCACAACAAAGAGACAACAGTAGAGGAAGAGACAAAAGCCTCAAACGCAAACGGTGGGTATCATCAAGATAATAGCGATGAAAGTGGTGATGGAAACTCTCCAGGATCAGATTCTTATCTATTCAAAGGTTCGATCTTTGATGTAGCAGAGACGCCACATGCGCGAGTGCATCACAAAAGGAGATCTTCGTGTACGTTTTTGGAAGAAGTAGAGACGATGAATCCAGAGGATTTGGAGAATTTGGATGGGAATCATTTAGAAGAAGGAGAGTTAAACGACAAAGGAGCAGTAGCAAGGAAGAAGAAGGCATTTATACGTAGATTTGGTGATCTTCTCGTTAGGAGGAAAAGCTTGAGTTTCTCACACAAGAAAGAATCTTCCACTGATTCACAAGATAAGCAGCAGCAACCACAGACTCCGACGTCTCCGTCTCCGCCACTACCGCCGACATCTCCGGAGCACTGAAGAGCATTGTTTTCATATATTTTTGTGTGTTTGTGATACGCCATTGTTGTGTTTTCTTCTACAGCTTGAGTTTTGCAGGAATTTTTATTGTACATAAACAAATGTTTTGATTTGTTGTAATAAAGATTTGATCATTTTAATCGGTGCAGTGTGCAGTGTTATGTCCTCCTTCAAATGTTGACATTCTGGTCGAACCGGTTGATACGGTTTGGTTTGTTTTGGTATTTAGAATTCCCGGTTTGAGGAAATTAAATACTGTAGGAGACGCAAATCGAATTATTTTTATTTCTCGTTAGAATGCCTTACTCGGCCTAACAAGGCTTTAATTTCACTATTTATATGGGCCGACGTATTTGTAAGAGAATCTGTTTCGAATTTTCTTTTTCTTATAAGGCAAACTCAGACAATGTGGTAAAGGTGTCATAATATTTTTCTTTTTTCTTTCGAAATTAAAAGGTATCATAGTTACAACTTACAGTAGAAAGATTTTAATACACAAGAAAAGAATTCCAGTTTATTCGAATATATAAAGTGAAATTCAATTCCATTATTTAATTTTCAATTTCTATTGTTAGAAAGAAATAAGTTTTTATTATATATTTGCCAATTTTACTCTCAAATTCTCTAGTGCGGATTCTTTTTACTGCCTTTCTTTTTTTATCAAACGTTGTGTAAAGTATTTGCCTTATATTTTGTGGATCTAGTTTCATTTTCTATTTATGCTAATAAAATTGACATCCTTTTCGCATTTAACCAAAAGCGAAATGTAATGCTTATTGTGGGAAAAGGGTATGCAAGATTCCAACAAATCAAGAAAAAGTAATAATATAATATTAAAATATGAATTGATATATGGAAAATCATAAAGTCTTTCAAATGCGTAATAGCTTTCTAATTATAGCAACCAAATGTGGGGACAACTCTGTTATCACCCAACCACTCAACGGTGATGGGCTTTTATAAACATCACGGCCCAATCTTCACCTTCCACGTAACCATACGCCTGACGCATAAACACCACTTCCACTTGGCAATGTAGTTTTGTCACTTGCTTTGTATTCCCACGTGTACGGATATTAGTGTGCCCACGTAAACCATTGTTTTGGTTTATTAATTCTGCTATTCGCTTTCTCAAGGCGTTGACTTCTTGACCTTTATATCTGTCTTCCGTAAGATTGTGATGTATTTCATCTTGAAAGATATATAGCTAAATAACATCTCAAGTCTTAACAAAATAATATATTATAATAAAGTATGTATACAATATAATAACACTATGCTGGCTAACTTTCCTTGAGTATCACAAGAGATCATTTATAGGATTTGTTAAGCTTATCTGAATAAGAGATATCCGTTTGGATCATCATGAATATAGTATTCGATTACACACGCATTCTATATGTGCATATACAACATCGATAAAAAAAAATTGAAACATTATGGGGGTGAGTACTACAAACGGATTTTGTTATTTTATATATAGTTAAGAGTTATGATTAATTTGAGAAATGCAAGACGCTTAAGCAATTTGTTTATAGACCTTAAACGGATTTTGTTTAAGCAATGGTTTTTAGCTCATGATAATTAAGCCGTTGACCTCCTAATCCGGTCGACATTTTTTTATTTTCTGTATAGAATAAGCTAATTATTAATTTATTTATAGTATTAAATTATTTTATGAGTTTGTTTTTTTTTATTGGGTTGCGGAAAAGGATCGCGAATCTAAAAGGTGGGCCATTCTATTTTCGCGAGCTAAGAAAATTAGGTATTTATAATTTATTTATATTTAAAACAGGTAAGTTTGGTAGAATACTTCAATTTAAAAAAGAGAATATATACTAAAAATGGGTAATCGCATATACTCAATCAGGTATTAACTTTTCAATCTCTTTGATAGAGAGTAGAGATGTAATAAAATTATATATTGTGAATGTATCAGACAATAAACTATATTTGCTCGGGAAGAACGTACAAATAATAAATAGCGACGAAGAGACAACTGAA
Organism: Crucihimalaya himalaica; assembly: GCA_004349715.1. Taxonomy (NCBI): domain Eukaryota; kingdom Viridiplantae; phylum Streptophyta; class Magnoliopsida; order Brassicales; family Brassicaceae; genus Crucihimalaya; species Crucihimalaya himalaica. Next base: position 104,071 of record SMJT01000006.1, on the reverse strand, counting down.
ATGAACGGCTTGCGAGTTACCCACCTTGTGTCCTGTCCTTGTTATTCATTTTCTTAAAAGAGATGCCACGTGTCCAATGGGCCTATTTCGACAATATTATTGACGGCCCAATAGTCTCGTGGGCCCATAAAGGTAGTTGGTGCTGACTGTATATATGTATGTTTGTATATAAATATGCTATAAACGACTGAAGAACCATAAAGCTTAAATTCTCTCTCGCATCTCGCTTTTAATAACCTCGAAAGAATAATAAAGAGAGGAAGCAAAAAAACAATATATTCTGTCTTTTCTGTTCTTCAATGGAGAGATATGACATCTTAAGAGATCTTGGCTCCGGTAACTTTGGAGTTGCTAAGCTTGTCAGAGAGAAAGCCAACGGAAAGTTTTACGCCGTTAAATACATCGAGAGAGGCCTTAAGGTTTGTTTTAACCTTCCCCTATATATTTATTTCTTCTTTTTTTATCACACAAGATTGATATAAAACTGTTCTCTTGATTTTTGTTCTGCTTTTAGAAATCATTTTATTATATATTATGTAATGGGTTTTTATACAGATTGATGAACATGTTCAGAGAGAGATCATAAACCACAGAGACTTGAAGCATCCTAATATCATCCGATTCAAAGAGGTATCTATGTATATGATCATAACCATGACCATGACCATAACCATGATTAATCGGGTCTGAATTTCAGTTTCATACAAATCAACTTAGTAGAGAACACACAGAAACCAACAAAACAAAAGAAAAATATAAACAAACTCAGCCAATATGTGATAATAAGCTAGTGAATATTTATGGTTATAGTGTACAAAATATTGCCAGAACGTGGTATTAATATATATATATATATATATATATATATTTTTTTTTTTTCAACTGCAACATAGAATTGGCGTGCAAGTAGACTTTGGATCATCTAAATTCCGACCCCCATGGTTAAAATAAAATTAGAGATTTCTGATCATGTAATTTATGCGTAACATTTCATGTGGGTAGACTTTGGACCTCTTCTCAGAGGATATATTAAATTGCTTTTAATAAATAATAATGTCCCATTCTCCAACGGTCCAAATTCGAGTTTCATATGACACCGTATGTATATATATATATATAAATAGTCACGGCGTTGAAAATTCTTCAATTACAAGTACAAGATTTATATAAAAATAGAAACAATCGGTAGGTCGTCTCGATCTTGAGGAAAATAAAATAAATATGTGTCTGTGTTGGATTTTGTCTATTTTGCAGGTTTTTGTAACACCAACACATCTTGCCATAGTAATGGAGTATGCAGCTGGCGGTGAACTTTTTGAAAGAATTTGCAATGCCGGTAGATTCAGCGAAGACGAAGTATAACTTAATTAGTTCATCATTAGCGATAATTTAATAATAATCTCCTGGTTAATATTTGATTAACTTTTGCTCATTATTATTTTAGGCAAGATATTATTTCAAACAACTTATCTCGGGAGTTAGCTATTGTCACGCTATGGTACGTATTAACTACGTTTTCTTATATGAATGACCTCCAGTAGTTATATAATATATGTATTTGGAACTTTTTGTTAGTGAATTTTATTTTTATTGCAGCAAATATGTCATAGAGACCTGAAGCTTGAGAATACTCTCTTAGATGGGAGCCCGTCGTCGCAGCTCAAAATATGCGATTTTGGGTACTCGAAGGTAATATAATGTTACACATTTAATTCAAGTAGTCTCCATTGTTAAAAAAGATTATGGATTTTAACAGATTTTTATTTTATTTTATTTTTATCTTAAACGTAAATGTAGTCATCAGTTTTACACTCTCAGCCAAAATCCACCGTGGGAACGCCGGCTTACGTTGCCCCGGAGGTCTTGTCCCGGAAAGAATATAATGGAAAGGTACATATTAAATAACTAAACCCTTAAAATAATAGATTGATTAAATAAATTAATAACATCAACTTGTTTGATAAAGAAGTCATAATTAATATAACATTTGATTTAAAAATATGTAGATTGCAGATGTGTGGTCGTGTGGGGTGACCTTGTATGTAATGTTAGTTGGTGCTTATCCTTTTGAAGATCCCGAAGATCCAAGAAACATTAGAAAAACCATTCAGGTACAGAAAGATTAAAACTAAATCATACGTTCTTTCCACTAATTCAAATATTATAATCTTTTTAGTCAATAATTTTAATTTTACAATATATAAACTGAAGAAATAATAATTAATGTTAGCAATTAATATATACCTAATTACAGAGGATATTAAGTGTACATTACACCATACCGGACTACGTCAGGATTTCCTCCGAGTGCAAGCATCTCTTATCTCGTATCTTCGTGGCTGACCCTGATAAGGTATTTATATAATACCCTAACCAGTTATGTAAATTACCATACCGGTTCAGATTGGTTTAACAACTCTTTCATATCGATTACATATTTTGCAATTTGAAACCATGATAGAGAATAACTGTACCGGAAATCGAAAAGCATCCGTGGTTCTTGAAGGATCCTCTGGCTGTGCCGCAGGAGGAGAATTGTGATAATGGAGTGGAAGATGAAGAAGAAGAAGGAGAAGAGAAGTGTCGACAAAGTGTTGAAGAGATAGTGAAAATAATAGAGGAAGCAAGAAAGGGAGTGAATGGTATGAATAATAATGGTGGATTAGGGTTAATAGATGGGAGCATGGATCTTGATGATATTGATGATGCTGATATTTATGATGATGTTGATGATGATGCCGGGAGAAATGGTGATTTTGTATGTGCTCTGTGATTTCGTATACATACAGACATGCATGTGTGTGTATGTGCATGCATATATCTTATATGTATGCAGCTTGAGAATATCCGGTGATCTTGTGTTACATATTTGTGTAATTAAGTGGAAATAATTCACCCCTAATTAATCAAGTTAAATAAAGTATAAGATTTGTGGGTCATTTTAATTAGTTTATGTATATTTATTACATTACTTTTCTTTATTATTCTTTTTGTTTAATATGCCCCATCCCTTTTCTTTAATTAATTGGAATCCAAAGATATCATGTATGTATGTTAAATAACTGTTTAGTATATTCTTCATCTCAATCGTTGAGATGACTTTAGCTTTAGGTGTGTAGGGCTCCATTAAACATAGACGCACACATTTTTGTTCCCGTAAGGCACTCATGTTTATGTTCATTGCTCTGTTGAGTATATTAAGAGATCTTTCGATTAACAAGTCTACAATTTAACCTAAGCTCCCCAGGTTTCGTAGACAGCAAGTCACCCATCTTCACCATCCCTTCCGCAAAAGCTTTGAAAAACTCTGTTTCGTTCTCACTAAACAATTTCACATATTCTCTGGTTTCCGGCGAAGTGAACAACGTCTGATCAGTAGAAACCCTTTCCTAGAAACCAAGTCTTCAAAGTATTGATTATCAAAGACTTTAGCAGTTGCGTCCATACAGCTCGTAACGTTTTCGTCTCCTCCCATGGGACACAATTTGGTCAATTTCTCTCTGTAAATCGGTTCGAAAGACGGGTCGGATTTTCCTGAACCGGAATAGTTATAGAGTCTAGGTGTGACCGAGAAACACCGAGCTTCCCCGATAGAGTGTGATCCAGATAGAGCCACCATATCTTTTGTAGAACGATTAAATCTTTGGAAGAGATCAATCAAAGATGCGGCGGTTGAATCATTTGGACTTGGCATTGTGTCGTCTGAATCTTTTTGACTTGCGCTTAAGCTGTCTTTTCTCCCTAGCTTTACTTCCTAGTCCGGTCCACCTGTCTGATATCAAAGTACCAAAAACATTAAGGTGTGTTTAATGCGGATCCAATATTGAACTAAAACGATCCCTACAAAACTAATAAAACCATAACCAAAAACCAACTTACTAGGGCAACTGCGTCACGAGAAGCCATGATGATAATGTCGGCACAAGAAACAGTGGAAGGACATGCCTTTTCTAATGCTTCTTTGATGTTGTCTACGACATTAAACGATCTCAAAGAGCCTATGTTAGAAAGTGAGAGTTTTTCTCCCAACAATGTTGGTGTGTCATCGAGCAATACAGAACCATCACATCCCTACAAACACACAAAACAATAGGTTGGTTATATGATTCTAACAGGTTATTTATTTCATAACTTGATCTATTAAAATGTGGTTAATTAGTGAATTTATTTACATTAACAAAGCAATCATGAAACTGCAAACGCATGATGGAGGCAACACTTCGAGCTTCTTTCAACATAGCTTTTCTCATCTCTTCCCTCACGATTGATTCAGCTTTTGGGCATGTCTTGCCGTAGAATCCTGGCTGGAGAGTTTCTCCGGCCACCGCCGTAAAAAGAAGCAGGCACAAGAACAGATTTGGAACTAGACTCATAATTTCTTTTCCTTTAATTCGAATTAAAGATTCAAACTAAATGTAATATCTTGTTTGATCTCTATCTTTATATATAAACACATTCCTCGAATTGCTAGATTTATTATTCCGTTACTAGTTATTTATTTCTTTATGTGTATTGATATTTTTTACTTTGACTACTATAGTCATAGGTCAAAGCACATACTGACTCTTCTAGGTAATTAAATTCGTTTCCTATTCATTCTCAAATCTTATCTTACATGGAATAACAACAACATTTTCTATATTCAAAAGAAGATATAAGTATAGCTCATGTCCGAAAATTTAAGATTTTTTTTCTAACCTAATTTACCTTTAAATCTAACAAATACGCTGTTTTAGAAAAATGGCCAATAATTAAAAAAAAAAAAAGATAAACCCAAATTTTATAATAGCCAATAATTCTGAAGGTTGATGAACTCTAACCAGTTCAAATAAAAGAAAAAGCTCATAGGAACAACATTTTTTTTGTTACTCAAGAATAATAGATTATTGAACAGAGCAAACCATACATGGACTATTGAAATCCTACAACAGATAAAGATTACGGAAATATTTTAGGCCCACAAAGCCCATCAGGGAACCGTCCACGCAAGAAGAAACATTTACTTTTATCTTGACTCCAGCGAAATCCACGTGTCGTCAATTGAGTAATAAAAAGTTTATAAGCACGCGTGACGCGCCTAGTCTTGCGCGTATGATTGATTTCAAACATATTTTTCCATTACATTTTTTTTTTATGTAATAAAATCTATTAAACCCATAAAACCCAAACGCCGACGAAAACAAAAAACTCGGCGACGGGAACAACAAAAATGGGAAGAGGGAGACGACACAGAGGTACTTCGAAGAGAAATCAAATCGAAAATAGTAAAGAGAATAATGTTCAAAAACCTCTCAAATCCGATGCTTCCTACTTCCAAAAGCCCATCTGGTCAAATCTTGATTTCGAGGAGTATTACAAGGTACATAGAATTAATGGCTTCCATAGATCTCAAATCTTGCTTCTAAACAACATTGTATTGTCTTGTTGTGGTTTGTAAGGAGCAAAGAATAGTGAAAGCAGAAGAGTGGGATTCGTTTATGGAGATTCTTCGTAAGCCATTGCCTGCTGCTTTCAGAGTTAATTCCAAGTATGTATGTGCTTTGTTTATTTGCATTCTTGAATCGTTTAATTGCTAAGTGTCATATTTCAAAGTAAAAGTGTTTGACTAAGTGTTATATTACTTCAGTGGTCAATTTTGCGATGATATTCGATCAAAGTTGGAGAATGATTTCATGAGATCTCTTCAGGCTGAGGTGAATTTATGACTCTTGTTTTTGTATTGTCTCATTGAAAGTCTATTACTTAGGCTATTATTTTGTGTTCTCAAATGTTGGATTTTTTTTTCCTTACTTAGGCTATAGAGAGTGGTGAATTGGAGGCTATCAAGCCTTTGCCTTGGTACCCTAAGAATCTTGCTTGGCATTCTAATTTTTCGCGCAAGGAGATTAGGAAAAACCAGACACTTGAGAGGTACATTTTCAAAAATATATAAATTGGTGATACTTTGTTTCTCATGCCAGTTGCTTCAAAACATGTATTCAATCCCACTCGCTTACTTGTTCGAGTTTGTGCTCTCTTCTAGTTATTTAGACTTTTTTTATTGGGGTCTTATTCAGGTTTCATGAGTTTCTAAAGTTAGAAACTGAAGTTGGGAACATGACCAGGCAAGAATCAGTTAGCATGGTATGGTAGTGTAACATTCTTTAATCTCATTCATCGGTACATTTTATATTTTTGTGGTTGATATTATGCTCACTCAGGTTCCACCTCTCTTCCTTGATGTACATCCAGATCATTTTGTACTCGACAGTGAGTGATTTTTATTCGACTTTGTTTGAGATGGCTAAGGACTTGAAGAGTAATGGTTAGCTGATTCACTTGTCTTTCTCTTCTTCTCTTTTTGTCTGAACAGTGTGTGCTGCACCTGGTTCCAAGACATTTCAGCTGCTTGAAATAATACATGAATCATCAGAACCAAGATCTTTACCTAATGGAATGGTTAGTTATACTCTATCATCTTCAGTCATTTTGGTTGATAGATAATTTTTGGTTTCTAATTGTTTTGGTTGAATCAGGTGGTGGCGAATGATGTTGATTATAAAAGATCTAACCTTCTTATTCACCAAACGAAAAGAACGTGTACGACCAACTTGATGGTCACTAACAATGAAGGTCAACATTTCCCTAACTGCAACACCAAGAGAACCTTGTCCAAAGAAGGATCTGAGATAAATATTCATCCCATTGACCAGCTGCTCTTTGATCGTGTCCTATGCGATGTCCCATGTAGCGGTGATGGTACTCTGCGCAAGGCTCCAGACATATGGCGAAGATGGTTTGTTGACATTTGTGAGCTTCCAAATTGACATTAGTTGATTCCAATTGCTTCAAGATTCTTACTTGTGTTCCTCGGTTTCTGCACAGGAATTCTGGATCTGGCAATGGACTTCATAGCCTACAGGTTGTGCTTGCCATGAGAGGTAAGCTTCTTTCCTAAGAAGGTTTGATTAGCAGAATCTTATATTTTGATTTTATCTGCATTGTCTGGTTGTTTCAGGTTTATCTCTGTTAAAAGTTGGTGGGAGAATGATATACTCAACCTGCTCAATGAACCCAATCGAAGATGAAGCTGTTGTTGCTGAAGTAATCTATTAGTTTCTTTCTTCTTTCGCCATCAACCCATTTTCTTTTGGATGCTGATATATTGTTAGTATTCTTCAGATTCTGAGGAGGTGTGGATGCTCTGTTGAGCTTGTAGACGTCTCAGATAAGCTTCCTGAACTTATTAGAAGACCAGGTCTTAAGAAATGGAAGGTACAAAACTACCTATTGCTTTGAAGTAAGGACAAATAGTAATGAAGTTTTAATCTTGCATTGTATCTGTGTGGTTTTAGGTGCATGATAGAGGTGGCTGGTATAGATCTTACAAAGATGTTCCAAAGTCACAGAGAGACGGAGTTCTTAAGAGCATGTTTCCTTCTGGTAAAAGTGATAAAGACTCAACTGGTGGCGGAAACAGCTACGAAGAAATGACTTCTATCTCTTGTGATGAATCAGCCGAGGAAGTTTGTGATCTTCCCCTTGAATGTTGTATGAGAATACTGCCTCATGATCAAAACACTGGGGGATTTTTCATTGCGGTCCTTCACAAAGTTTCACCTTTACCAGGTGAATTTGAAGAACTTTCTGTTGCATAACCTCTCTAGCTGATTCTTTAATACTATTCGCGGATCATTTCTTGCAGAATTTGAGGAGAAAATAAATCAGAGAAGGAATTTCTCTACTAGAAACAACATTAACTCATCTGAGAAGTCTTCGTATGAAGCAGTATCTGACACTGTGGTTACTAAACCAGAAGAGGGCGCAGAGGAAATAGTTTTAGAAGCAGCAGGTTCTGAGAATGGCTTTAAGCAGCCTGGGAAGGAAAACACCAGTGAAGAAGGCATCATAGAATTGGCTCAAAAACTTGATGATTTGGGAGGCAAGAGAGAAGTACCATCCATGCAAGGGAAGTGGAAAGGCCTTTACCCTGTTGTTTTCTTGAGAGATGAAACAGTGATCAACGGGATCAAGACATTTTACGGCATCAAAGATGAAACGTTTCCGCTGTATGGCCATCTCGTGACTAGAAACAGCGACATAAGCAGCCACGGAAACGTGAAAAGGATATACTATGTTTCGAAAGCAGTTAAGGATGTTCTTGAGCTTAATTTTGCAGTTGGGAAGCCCCTCAAGATCTCCTCTGTTGGCCTCCAGATGTTTGTAAGTACAATATAGTTTCATCTCTCTCTCTCTCGCGATCAAATACGAAATAGCTGAGGCGGGATTTTATTAACTTTTTAACCGACCAAAAACACAGGAGAAACAATCGGCAAAAGAATGTGAAGCCAACTGTTGCTCATTCCGAATAACGTCAGAGGGATTGCCTGTGATCCTTCCGTACATGACCAAGCAAATACTTTATGCAACAATGGCGGATTTCAAGAATCTCCTGCAACACAAAACAATCAAGTTTCTAGATTTCATCCATCCACAGATTGGTGAGAAAGCAGCAGAAATAGCCTTGGGATCTTGCGTTATGGTTCTCGTTGATGGTGTGTATCGATACCCTAAGTTTTTGATAAGATACTATGGTAGGTCATGTGGGATATAAATTTAACAGTTTTTGCTTCCTACAGATACTCAGCTCGGGTCAAAACCAGTCAAAGTGAATTCATCAACAATAGCCATTGGATGCTGGAAGGGCAAAGCTAGCTTCACCGTTATGGCTACAGCACTCGATTGTCACCAACTTATCCAGAGACTTTCAGATAGAAGTAATGAACTAGAAAATGCTGAAAATTGTTTCAAGACTGCTGAGACAGCTTGAAGTTGACATAACTCTCAAAGACTGTTGTTTCACATTTCAATCAAAAGCTTTTGTTCAAATATTTTTTTCTATCGGTGTCCAATTGCACACCAATGTTTAATGAACCAGTAAACAAGCCAGATCCCAAAAGAATATACAATGAAAGTAGGATTCTCTATCACCAGAATTCAGGAGGAAAAAATGGATCTTGCTTGTAACGAGACAGATCAAGAAGAACTACAACACGTGCTGGTCTTAGCGGGGATTTCCTGTCCAGAACCTGGGATGACAATCTTCTTACCAGCCAAGGAACCCGGGTTATTAGACTCGCCTTGATTCTCGATAGACGCAAGATTCTTCTTGTTCACCGTATTGTATATCTCTGTCATTAGAGTGTTGAAGGAGTTTTCGACATTTGTTGAGTTTAAAGCAGAGGTCTCGAGGAAAAAGAGTCCTTCCTTCTCAGCAAACTCTTTTGCGTCTTCTGTGGGAACAGCTCTTTGATCTTCTAGATCAGACTTGTTTCCAATAAGGATGATGACAATGTTCTTATCGGCGTGTGCCCTCAGTTCTTCAAGCCAACGAGGGATATGCTCAAAGGTTTCACGTTTAGTCATGTCATAAACCAGCATTGCACCAACTGCTCCTCTGTAGTACGCGCTTGTAACGGCTCTGTATCTGCTTAGTGCAACAAAAGCAAAGTCATTACATCACAAACCAAAGATCAATCCCAAAATCTTCTGCTCTAAAAATAGAAATGATCCAAGAATTGTACAATTAGCTCCACCGAACTTTATCTGTATCCTTCAAAATGTCGAATCTAAACGAGTAAAGCTGATTAAAATTGAGATGTAGGATGATTCCTGCCTTATTGTTCGATCGGATCAAACACAATAGCATAAGTTCGATGACGTAAGTTCAGGATCTGGTCAAGGCTGATCCATGAGTTTTCTTAATTAGCGTAAATTCATGAGATGTACAAAAGAGTGAAGAAAATCTAAACACATCTTCTAGTCAAACCAAGTCGCTTTGAGTAAATATTTATAGATCCAGTGTAAAATCATTCCAGAAACCACTAAAATCCTAGTTCAAATTCATGATTTAGATTCCGAAACGCAGAGAATCTAAGAAATCGTACCTTTCCTGACCAGCGGTGTCCCAGATCTGAGCCTTAATGCTCTTTTGTTCGATAACGAGCGTACGAGTTTGGAACTCGACGCCGATGGTGGCTTTAGAATCCATACTGAATTCGTCTCTAGCGAATCGAGCAAGTAGCTGTGATTTACCTACAGCCGAATCTCCGATTAGAACAACTTTGAAAACGTAATCCACTTTTCCCGATGCGCCACCGTATCCGCCTCCTCCGGCCATTTTGACGGAGAACTATTGAAACGACTCTCTCAGGGTAGAGAGATCGAGAAAAGTTAGAAGCGTGGCTACAGTTTTGGGCTGTAGCTGTTAACTGGTGAGAGCGACGGAGGAATCGTAGAGAGAATTAAAAAACTAATTATTGATTGATTAATCATTGATTTAAATCGTTGGGTTAAAGAGTGATCAAGTGTGTGAGAGTCTTTTAATAATGAGAGTGAGACGAGTGGAGATCATGACACGTGAAATTTAGAGAAGTGTAAGAACACGTGGTCGAAATCGAAAAGATGTCTGGGGATTATGGTTGTGGTGGAGCACCGGAATAGAGTAAAGAGATATGTAGGAGATCAGATTTGGATTAAGTGAGCGGGACACGATATTGATTAGTGGGTCCCGAATGCGTCGGCGTCGGATTGTTTGTTTAATTCCGCTCGTATCTAACTTTTTTTATTAAACATAAAAACGTTTAAAAACAAAGACAGAAATAAGTAAACTTCAAAATGGCCCATGCAGGTTTCGAACCTGCGACCTTCGCGTTATTAGCACGACGCTCTAACCAACTGAGCTAATGGGCCAGTTTGGTACACTATTTTCTAAAGATTTATTCAATCCTACTAGACAAAGATCTATCAATAGTACTAATTAGAACGAGTTTCATGTTTGTGTAGATAGGTAAAGACTAAAGAGAAATTTACACTAGTAAGTCATACGGTTTAACATTAAGTTAACATAAAGAACAAAAGACATGACATGGCCTAGACACGGTTTAACATTAAGTTACCATAAAGGAACATGGTTCGAACAGGTTTACTCCTAGAGAGGCTTTTGGGCTTTTAACTTAAGTCATAAAGACACCAACTCAGAGAAGAAAGAGAAAAGAGTTTTTGGAATCAAGAAGTGTATATAAAGGAAAAAATCGCACTCAAGACACACGCTGGCTACCCGTTCTTCTCTTCCTGAGCCGTTCAGCAACAATGAAGGCCAGTTCAAGAGACTGTGACGCGTTGAGCCTTGGGTCACAGTGTGTGTGGTAGCGAGAACTGAGGTCATCGTAGGTCACAGTGCGGGACCCTCCAATGCATTCTGTCACGTTCTGACCTGTCATCTCGAGATGGATACCGCCCGCGTGGCTTCCTTCTTGCTCGTGCACATCAAGGAATGCTCGGACTTCAGCCTGTAGAAAATGACAGGACATTTTAATCACTGTTATGGCAAATTTATGTTATGCTGATGAGAGGTTTAGCTTATAAAGTGTGCTGTACCAGGATTGAGTCAAAGGCACGTGTTTTAAGACCGCAAGGTGCTTTGATGGTGTTTCCATGCATTGGATCGCAAACCCATGTCACAATCTGGCCTGATCTGCGGACTGCTCTGATTAGGTGGGGAAGCTTAACTCTCATGTTCTCGGCACCCATTCTCACAATTACAGTGATCCTTCCAGGCTTGTTGTTAGGATTCAGGATTTCTACTAGCTTGACCAGCTCATTAGGATCCATTTTGTTGCTCACCTGCATCAAGTGTTTTAGATATTCAGTTAATTCCGCTTAAAATCCAAAGCCAATAGCTCTGATTATTCAGTGGGCAACTCAAATCAACTATCACTTACAAAAAAGGCAATTGTCTGATTTGCAAGATTATAAGAAAAACAAGAGCCATGGGACCAAGCATAAAACTCATATGCTACTCTGTTTTGCTATATCATATACCAAAAGTGATATCTACCTAATCCTTAGTTTAAGTATTTCAGTAGCAAGCTGCATATTATCGCTCTACCTATGCGTTGAAGTATATATATTCTATGAAAAATACAAGTACCTTAATGCCCAGAGGATTAGCAATCCCCCTGAGAAACTCGACATGAGCACCATCCAATTGTCTGGTACGCTCCCCGCACCACACCATGTGTGCAGAGCAATCATAGTAGAGACCAGACGTTGAGTCCAACCTTGTGAGCGATTGTTCGTAAGGCAGAAGCAAGCACTCGTGGGATGTGTAGAAATCAGTTGTAGTCATGAGTGGATGATCCGTGCCAAGTCCACATGCAGACATGAACCCCAAGGCCTCATCAACCCTGTTAGCTAATTCCTGATACCTGTACATCAAAACAGAGGTAAACAGAAAACCTTTAACGCCTAGCCGAGTTACACGACCTAAGATAGTTGCTATCACCATCACTAGTTCATCCAGAAAACTTTGCTTTTACATTCTCTTCAAACCATATTCAAAGTACTTTCTTAAGATTAACATCACCAAGTAAAGGCAGTCTTCAATGAATTGAAAAATTAAAGACACAAGGCTAAGAATTGAATTGATGAGTAGAGCAAATATAGTGTACCTGTCAGCTTGCTCACTTTGTTCAACAAAATCAAGGTTCCACTGTGTAACTCTTTGAATTGCAGCATAGCCTCCAGTGGCAAAGGCTCTAAGAAGGTTCAAAGTAGCTGCAGATTGTGTGTAAGCCCGAATCATCCTATTAGGATCAGGAATTCTAGACTTCTCATCAAAAGTGTCACCATTGATGTTGTCTCCCTTGTAGCTAGGTAATTTAACTCCATCCTTCTCCTCAAATGGATCAGATCTAGGCTTAGCAAATTGACCAGCCATTCTCCCAACCTAAACAAAAATCAGACACAGGAAAATTATCAAATTCCGCTGGAAAAACAAGATTCAATACTCATCGGAGGCAAAGGAGAAGAAGATCTGACCTTAATGACCGGAACTTGGCCGCCGAATGTAAGAACAATACTCATCTGAAGCAGAACCCTAAAGGTATCTCTGATATTAGTAGCATTAAACTCCTTGAAACTCTCAGCACAATCACCTCCTTGGAGAAGAAAAGCTTTACCAACAGCAGCATCGGCCAATCTCTCTTCGAGATTCCTAGCTTCTCCGGCGAAGACAATGGGAGGAAACGCCTCAATCGTCTTAAGCACAGACTCAAGCTCGTTAGCGTCAGGGTAATCAGGAAGTTGCAGAGCTTTCTTCAATTTCCAGCTCTCCGGAGTCCATTTCAATGCACCAGACGACGGAGAAACGGAGTCCTTAACTGAAACGGCGTTTCTAGACGGGTCCGCGGCGTGAACAGCCGTAACGAGATGAACGGGCTTAGGCTTGGAGTAGACGGTGGGATGAAATGTGAAGGAAGATTGACGGTTGCTTTGACGGTGAGAAAGACGAGCGTCGCCGCCACCGTAGATAGATCTGGTGGAGAGAGAGGAGGCGTTAGAAAGAGCCATCAAATATTTGTCTTCTCTTCTCTCTCTCTGTTTCTGACTCTCTCTGGATTTGGTTTGAAGAGAGAGAGAATGAGAATGGAGGCGGTTTGATGTGAGGAGAGAGAAGAAATTGTGAAAGGAGATGAATTTATAGGTGGAGGGTTGGTTTAGACTTTTCATAGTTTTTGCAGACAATACCAAAGAGGGTTGTTGGGGGAAAATTTGGGATTTGAAGCCGTCGAGGGGTATTTGCGTAAATTTTATTCAGGCTTTGAAGACGTTGAAGCTTTATTTTCTCTCTTTTGCACCGCTAACTAAATAAACGTTTTTCATGTCAAAATATAGTTGTCCCAAAAAAAAAAATTATTAGACATGATTATTTTGTTGTATATTGACGTAAGAATATTCATTTTGGTTGAACCGATCAATAAAAAAGGGTAGACTACATATTTACAAACTTCTGGTTGTAAATAGTTTTTTAAAAATATATATATTTTACGCATTAAAAAGCTCAAACAAAAGAAAATGATTGAAACAACATCAGGAATTCCAATATATATGTTTGTTAAACCTATGACACGTATATATATTTGTTTTGTTAGGTGGCTCAATAAAAGATTCATAATTTAAGACACTTGACAAAGGAGAAAAAGAGAAAGAAAAAAAGAAACAAAATTAAGAAGTGAAGACCAGAAATTTGGTAAATGACAGAAATAGGGCTTCACCAACCAAATCCACCACCACTCATCAAGTTGCATATGATCTAAAAGATTAATTTTTGTTAATCACCTAACACACCGAATCCTTTATAAGATATCTAGATTCATGGACCACGACGCCCAATCAATCTTTTGTCACCATCTTATACTAACTTCCTTATATATATTTGAAACAGAAGAATTAAAAAAAAAAAAAAAGAGTAATAGATAGAAATTCGAATATAAACCATACCAAAATCATTACAATAAATTTGAGGAATTGAATGGATCATAGATTTGAATACTATTTTTTTTCTCTTTTAAAATCTGTCTTTATTGGATAAGCTTTATATATCTGTTTAAAATTAAAATATTATTTTGACTGAGTATAAGTTGAAAACCCTATACTATTCAACTCATAATTTGAAAAAGTAACTTTAATTTTTAGTTCTGATTTCAAGTTGATTGAGATAATTCTCTAAGGTGATCACAAGCCATTACGTGTAACTGTGTAAGGATATGGTGGTGAATATTCATTATTCATTCATATGGAACAAAAAAAAAAAGAGCCGTAAAAGTTAGTTAATGACCGTTAATTTGCAAAGAAGATTAGCTTTATAGAAACTATAGCCACATATTTTTTTTCGTTTTATCTCACAACAAGTCACAAAGTCCGTCTCTGCAACCACATACACACATAGAGACAGAGTAAGAGATTCATCAATGGCGGTTTATTGCAAGCACTCGGCGATGCTCCTCTCTCCATCCACCGCCGGTTCATCCTCCGTTTGTTCTCCTTCTTCCTCGTCGCTCATCGGCTTTCCGCGTTTCCAAACGCTGCGTTTCAAATCCAGAAGCGTTTATTCGAAATCTAGAGTTTCTCCTGTCTCGGCATTGTTGCCGTCACGGTCTCTCGAAGCTCTGATTTTCGATTGCGACGGTGTGATTCTCGAGTCGGAGAATCTACACCGTCAAGCTTACAACGACGCTTTCTCATATTTCGATGTTCGATGTCCTCCTTCTTCCTCTGAGTCTCTTAATTGGAGCCTCGAGTTCTACGATAAGTTTCAGAATCTAGTCGGTGGTGGTAAACCCAAAATGCGTTGGTATTTCAAAGAAAATGGATGGCCAACATCCACCATTTTCGATTCACCGCCTCAGAATGACGATGATCGAGCCAAGTTAATCGATACTCTTCAGGTCACTCGCTAGATCTCTTGCCATAACAAAACTATATATTTTGATGATGTAATATAGAAAGATAGGTTTGTTTATGTTTCAGGATTGGAAAACTGAGAGGTACAAAGAAATCATAAAATCAGGAAGTGTAAGTAGCGACATTCAAATCTTAGTTGTTGGATTATTCTGAGAGAAGCTAAATCTCTTTGCTTTTTTTGCTCCTTTCAGGTAGAACCAAGACCTGGTGTAATAAGACTAATGGATGAAGCAAAAGCTGCTGTAATAAGATCTTCTTTCTAACCTGTTTGTAAATGTCTGAATTGGATCTTTAGCTCTTTATGAATAGGTTCTTGAAATACTACAGGGGAAAAAACTAGCTGTTTGTTCTGCAGCTACAAAGAGTTCAGTTATATTATGTCTCGAGAATCTTATCGACATCGTGAGTTGTTTTCCTATCGCCAATCTCTTATCGTCCGTGCTTCTTTCGAGTTTCTCTTTATCGGTTATATTTATGTCTTTTAGGAGCGGTTCCAAGGACTCGATTGCTTCCTTGCAGGTGATTTCATCACATTCAAGAGTTTCATCACTTACTTGGCATTCATGTGTTAAAACACTTTTCTAAAGTTTGAATCCATTTGGTTGTATATTTCGCTTCGCAGGGGATGATGTTAAGGAGAAAAAACCCGATCCTTCGATATATATTACAGCTGCCGAGGTAATATCAAGAAACCAAAACTTTATATAAAACTTAACAAGAAGTAGCCAAGTTTCACAAATTCTGGAGTTTGTTGATTGCAGAAGCTAGGTGTTTCAGTGAAAGACTGTTTGGTCATAGAGGACAGTGTGATTGGTCTGCAGGTAAAAATCTAATCTTTTGCTCGTCTTCCCTGTTCTTACACCTCGAAACATCCTAAACTTGGTTCTTGAAACACTCTTCAAATGGCTTTTGAATTTCAACCAATAGGCTGCCACAAAAGCAGGGATGTCATGTGTGATCACATACACTTCTTCAACCTCTGATCAGGTCTGGTCAACAACATCTTCATCTTCTTCCCTCTCCACTTCTTTCTTCTCTATTCTCTTTTACTTGGTTTAAAGACACTTTAAAACTTGGGTTTCAGGATTTCAAAGATGCTATTGCTGTATACCCTGATCTCAGTAATGTGAAGTAAGTAGGATCATACATCAAACTAAAGTTTCTCACAAGAATTTTGCCAACAGGTTCTCACTTTTCCTCGTACCCATTAGCTAACTTATGGTGTTTCCTTGTTGTCTGTAGATTGAAAGACCTGGAAACTCTGCTTCACACCATTGTTACTGCAGCTTAAGACATTTGTCTCCTTTTTATTTTTGCCTCTTCTTCTGCAACTGTACATTGGTTTTTTGTCCAATAAATTTTCATTTCATAATTATAAAAATATCCAAATGTATAAATAGCAGTACAATACAACCAAGACCTACCCTGAATCCTGATAACTCCATAAAAATTGATTTAAAAGTAAAACACAAAAATTGAAGAGGAACAACCAAAGAAAGAGTTCTTCAATTTTCCTCTCACCTAATTTTGCTTATCTTCTCCGTCATTAGAAGAACCATTAGAAAGCTGACAAGCAGAGAATGATGGATGATTCTATATAACACCACATTTCATTAATATTGTGTGTTGGTTTATCTCCTGCTATTTGCTACCTTGTTCTTGCTCATATCAGCAAGCTCCTCAACAAGTTTCTTCTCTTCTTTACTCAATCTCTTAGGAATCTCAACTTGCACTCTCACTAATTGGTCACCTCTCATCTTACTCTTATTCAACACCGGAACTCCTTTTTTCGCCATTACCAACGTCGTGCTCGGTTGTGTCCCCGCTGGTACTTTCAAATCCACCTCTCCATCCACTGTTGGAACCTTCAAAGTCGTCCCCAATATGGCATCTACATACGATATCTTGCACGTATAAAGTATATTTGTGTCATCACGTTTCAAAACCGGATCCGGAATCACCTCAATAACCGCAAAGAGATCTCCTGGTGATCCACCTCTCTTTCCCGCATTCCCTTCTCCCCTCACTCTTAACCTACTTCCAGAGTCCACACCCGCAGGAACTTTAAGACTAATCCTCTTTGTCCTTCTCACACGTCCATCTCCTGAGCATGCGCCACATGGTTTAGAAATCTCTCCAGTTCCGTTACACGGAGAGCAAGTCATGACTTGTTGGAATACACCGAGTGGTGTCCTCGTCGATGCTACCACCTGTCCTTGCCCGCCGCATGTTTTGCATTTGGTCGGTTTGGTTCCCGGTTTTGCACCTGAACCATTGCAAGTCCCACAGCTCTCTAACCGAGATATCTCTATCTCTTTCTCAACACCAAAAACCGCTTCTTTGAAATTCAAAATTAGTGAGTAATACTCGTCTTCACCGTCGATAGCTCTGCTTCTTGAACCTCTACTACCCATTCCACCTCCCATTCCACCCATTCCTTCGAATAATGACTCGAACAGATCAAATGGATTACTATAATCCTGCAAAATTAAATTAAAATCAGGAATTTAAGATCAGATTCTAATCATCAGAATGTTGATTCATATGTCTTAGAAAAGAATATATATTTACCCCCATGCCTCCCATTCCAGCGCCTTTAACTCCTGCCTCGCCATATCTGTCGTAAAGAGATCTTTTTTCATCATCTGATAAGATCTGCAAGAAAAGAAAAAAAAAACAATGTTTAGGCTCTTCAAGTATCAGCACAATCATTAAAAAAGAGAGCTTAACACAGTGAAAGAAGAATATGGACTTCACCTCATATGCATTACTTATTTCTTTAAATTTATCTTCTGCCCCAGCATCCCTGTAATCAATCAAAGGGTAAACAGAATGTTGACGACTGAAATGTTTAGAAGCAGTTTCATAATTCTTCATCCTCTGAGTCTATGTTGTCATAATTTTGAAGGTTGGAGGTTACAAGTTCTTATGGGGAAACAGTAAACTTGACCAACTATTCTCTTGACTTGGCGTTTCTCAAACATAGTAATCGAATCTCAACAAGAAACACACCAATCTTGATGCAGAAAGGGAATAAGTAAAGTTTTTCACTTACTTGTTGACATCTGGATGGTAACTCCTAGCAAGCTTCCGATAAGCTGAAAATAGGTGTAGAGTAGAACAATTTCCTTGTCAAACTATCGAAAAGCTGAACACATTAAGCTCAAAGAGAATCATCAATAAGAGCTACACATCAGTGTTGCATTTTTCTGATTAGGGAACTGAGTGAAATGGAATCACATACCACTTTTAATCTCAGCTTTGGTTGCATTTTTCGAGACTCCAAGGACAGAATAGAAATCCTAGAAATTGAACACAAAATTTCATGATGCATATTGCAAATGAAGAAAAATCTTCATTCAACATCTAAAGAAAGGGTATGTAAACATACAGTATCGGCTCTAACAGTGAAGCGAGCTCCTCTACGAGAATGTGTATTCCGAGATACTCCCGTCAATGACAAGAAGGGTAAGGAGCCTTGTGAGAACATACTCGACCTTGAAGCTCCCAAACAATTTATTTGGCTGATGCAGCTGCAAAAGGTTATCAAAAGAAAAACAATTCGATTAGCCTTTCAAATATATAACTCTACAAAGCCGTAAAATACTAACTTTGACAACAATTATACTCTTAAGACAATAGCAAGATGGGTCAATCTCGACAAATCAAATATCTTTAATCAAGCCATTGGTTAAAGTAAATTCGTACTTGTCTTGGTGAGACTCCAATCTGCTTGGATAATAAGCTTTAACAGCAAACTGAGGACGAAGAATCCCCCATTGAGCAACACATGAACTTCCAAATTGTGAAAGAGCCATAACACTCCCTGCAACACAACAAGTAGATTCAGCTAACAAAAACCCAATTATCTTCAACAAACAAACCAAAAGATGAAAGCTTTGAAAAGCTAACAAGATTATGCAATTTTCATGAAATTTGGACCCGAGAACAGATGCCAGACAAAAGAGTTCAACTTTCACCGCAGATTAGGTTACAAAACATACGAGTTCTTCAACCACTAAGCAAAAAAAGACACACAGCTTTCTGGAGAAATTCGAGGGAAAAATCTAAAAACACGAGCTTTGAGCCACCTTGCTGCAATGTTTATTTAATCTTCGCGGATGATAAAAATCAGCACAAGTGTATGAAACAGTGCAATAAAAATCATAAAATGACATTGGTTGGATGATTCTAATGGAAGAAGAGAAGCTGAATCATACCGTAATCGAATGGTGACGACGGGAGAGTTGAGCGAGCGAGAGATAGATAAGAAATGGAAACGAGTAGACTCTAATGAAATGAGAGAAGAGTACTCACCCTCCCAACTTTAGCCCTTAAATTATTACTATTACAAAAGAAAATATTATATTTAAATTCGTTATTTTCTTCTTAATACCACTATTAAAATAAAACCCACCGGAGAGGGAGGTGGGTCACCTGCATGCATTTGGAGAAAGAGAAACAATATCATTTTTATTTATTCGGTTTAATTACGAGATCAAATCATCTAATTAAATAAAATTGATAACCTTATGATTTACTATGATATGAAAAAAAAAACTAGGCAAACTTCATCAAAAATTATCATTACTTTCTTGAGATAAAAGTATTCTTGATTCCAACTAGAAGCAATGTCTTTAACAGTAAAGATACTAAAATAGTAATCACATTAAGGGACAAGCTAAACATGATTAATTATGCCTTCTAACAACAACAGTTTTCACAAGTAACATCACTTGTTGATTTGATCTGGGGATATCAAGTTTGCTAACATGAGTCTCTTAGCTTTGTCATTTGGAGGAATCATCATAGCGTCAGTGCAAAGAAAAGATTTCATGTGTTTGTACATCTCTTTTGGTTTCTCTTCATTAATCGCATGTCCTGTCTTCTTTAGTAACACCAATTGTGCTCTGTTTTCCTCTAAATATCTGGAAACAATGAAAGTCTCATTAATCATAATTAAGAAAAATGATGATAAATCTTTTTAAAAACAATTATGATAAAATTAACCTTTTCAATCTATGAGCTAATTCCACTGGAAAAACTTGATCTTCCTCTCCCCATATCATCAATGTCGGCTACAGAGAGATTAAACCAAGATTCAAACAATGATAATATTAAGCTGCATTTACAGATCATTACGAACAGAGAGAGACCTGTGTTATCTTTGGAAGATTGGAGAAACTTCTACCCTTATGCAGAGCTTCCACAAGTTCTTTCCTTTCTTGAAGATAATCTCTACACATCACCTTGCAACAAATCCTCACAACATCAGACTACAAATACCCTAAACCCTTTTATAATATCGAACCAATCAAACAAAGAAAACTACTATCAGTCTAGTGATGAACATCAAAGTTTGATGCTTTTGAAACTAAACTAAGAACTCGACACAAACATTTGTCTGGAAACCGAAACTCAAAAGTATGTGAAAGAGTCGGCCATTTATGACATTCACAAGCATCAATCATGGTAGAAAATTAGAAAAAGTGAAGACTTTACATGAATGTAGTCCA
The DNA here is from genome assembly GCA_004349715.1 of Crucihimalaya himalaica. Classification (NCBI taxonomy): domain Eukaryota; kingdom Viridiplantae; phylum Streptophyta; class Magnoliopsida; order Brassicales; family Brassicaceae; genus Crucihimalaya; species Crucihimalaya himalaica. Next base: position 83,270 of record SMJT01000006.1, on the reverse strand, counting down.
TGGCAAAGCAAGAAGGGATCCAAATCGGCGGTTTGTAGAAAGATAACTGGAGAAGCCGCCGGAGCATCGAAGGAGACTGAGGAAACAAAACAGCCGCCGCCTCCTCCGGGCTCTTCACTTTAAACATCCCATCCTCCACGTCTTTCTCCTCCAGAGCAACCCCGGCGCATATTAGCACAACTCGATCTATCCTCTCCTTAAACTGCGCCGCCAACGAGTAAGCCACGAACCCGCCGTAGCTGAGCCCAGCTACGGTCATGGTCCTAACACCGTAACCATCCATCGCCTTCATGACGCAACTCGCCTGGAAAACCTCTGACCGGTCGGGCCTAGTGGTGTACGAGTCGCCAAAGAAGATGAGGTCCGGTACGTAGACGTTGAACCGGGGGATAAACCGGTCGATGAACCGGTCCCACTGCCACATAGCGTTAGCTCCGATCCCGTGGAGGAGGAGGAGCGTGGGCTTGTTGTCGATGTGAGTCTGTGGGATCCAACAATGGACGACGGTGCCGTCGCCAAGATCGGAGGTAGATGATCGGAGACCAGCACGAGAGAAGCTGTATTGGTAACATTTGTTACGAGAAGAGACGTAGCTGAAGCAACTCGCCATTGATTCTCTTCTTCTTGCATAGACACAGAGACCAAAAGTGACTATGAAAAAAAACAAAAAAAGAAGTAATTAATAATTAAATTAAAAAAATTAGAATAAAATCCATAGTGACTTAGTGACTACGTGACTTGTTTTGATTTGTTAGAGCATTTCCAACCATGTTTTTTAAAAATAATACTCCTTCCGTTTCTGTCATTTTAAAGTTTTATTTTTGTTTTACAAAAAGTGTTTTTTTTTATTTCCAATGCAGATGTTTGGTAAATTTTACAGTTTTGTCCCTACTATTTTAATGTATTGACCAATGAAAAAAATCGTATAAGAATTAATAGAAGGTAAAACAGATAATTTAATGGTTTTCTTAATCTGTGTGCAATAACCTTAAACGACACTCTTTGTGAAACAGAGAGACTAATAAATTTGAAAAAGTTAAGAAATGAAGAGAAAGGTTTCTTTTTTTCTATGATGTTTTTGGTCATCGGAGTATTGAACAACAGCTATTAACCATTACTCCTTCTGTTTTAATTTAAATGTAGTTTAAGGATTTTACACACTTATTAAGAAAAACATTCAAATCTTTTGTTTTACCCCTAATTAATATGTTTTATAATTTTTCATTGGTCAAAACATTTAAACAATAGGGATAAAACTGTAAATTTTTAAAAACATTTGCATTGAAAACCTAAAACAATACTTAAATTGAAACAAATTTTAAAACCTAAAACTACAAATAAAATGAAACAGAGAGAGTATATAATTACAGTATATTTATTATTTATAAATTCTGTTATTTTTGTTTTTCTCCTTAATAATTAATACTAGTACAAATTCCGATCTATTGGTTTTGTAATAATGTATCAATTTCCAAAAAAAAACTCTTGGCATTATCATTGTTTTATACACCAAGTTCCAAAGATTATTAGACTACACTATGTCCAGCTCTCTTGCCAACTCCGCTTTCTCTCATCATCTCTCGTGCCCTTTCAGCTTGTTCCCACTTACCCGCAGCACTGTACATGTTCGCAAGCATTATATAATATCCATCGTTCTGCGGATCACTAGCAACCGCACGTTCTGCCATTCGAATTCCCATCTCAAACTCCTCATAAGTCATGCATGAGCTCAACAAAGTTCCCCATATGACCCCGTCTGGTAAGAATGGCATAGACATCACTGTGGTTTCAGCTTCCTGGAAATTACCAGACCGGGAAAGAAGATCCACAAGGCAAGTGTAATGCTTTAAGTTGGGTTTCACATCGTACTGATGCATCTTGAGAAAAAGGTTTCTGCCTTGTTCAACTAAACCAGCGTGCCTGCAAGCTGACAGAAGGGCGAGAAATGTAGGTCCGGTTGGTTTAACATCAGACTCTTCCATTTGATCAAAAAGTTCTATTGCCGATTCAACATGTCCGTGCATTCCATAAGCTGAGATCATCACATTCCAACAAACGGCATCCTTCTGATTTGCAGCATCAAACAGTTCTCGTGACTTATCAAGGTGGCCGCATTTCCCGTACATGTCAATCAGAGCAGTTGAAAGAGAATGATTCATCTCGTGCTCGGTTTCAGTGATGTACCGATGAATCATCTGTCCTCTGTCCACAGAGCCAGTATTGGCACAAGCCATAAGCAGAGTCACCAAAGTTATAGAGCTGGGTTTGAAATTCTCAGAAATCATTCTATCAAACAACGCAATGGCTTTTTCAGATTGCTCACAATGAACATAAGACGCAATCATTGCGTTCCAAGTGACAATGTTTGTATCTGCTTCACAAAACATCCTCCAAGCAACAGTCAAATCTCCCATCTTTCCATACAAATCAATTAGAGAATTGACCACTGAAATGGTAAGATCCAAGCTAGTTTTGACAGCATAGCAATGCAACGACTTCCCCAGTAGCACCGCTCCTATGTGGGAACATGAAGATATGACAGTGGCTGCACTAGCAGAGTCAATTTCAATTCCAAGATTCTGTATATTTCTAAATAACTCGATACTTTTTAAGTCACATTTCATTTTACCATAGGCTTTAAGCATTGTAGTCCAAGCTTCTTTGTTTCCTTTTTCAGGTATCCTACAGAAAACCTTCTCAGCCGCTGACAGAAGCTCGAATTTGCAGTACATCGACAACAACGAATTGCAAACTGTACTGTCTAAAGAAAAACAATGTCTTATGACAAACCCGTGAAAGGCTTTACCTTGAGCGACAAGCATCATCTTACCTAGCTCATTAATCAAACAACTAATGACAACACCATCTGGCTGTATTCCCTTTTTCTGCATCTCCCAGAACATATCAAAACTTTCTACCATGTTACCCGATCTCGCTAGTGAAGCTATAATCGACGTCCATGAAAACATATCTTCTTCATCCCCAAGTTCTCGGAAAGAAAGATAAGACTCAGTTGGATTCCCAGATTTCGAATACAATGAAAAAATCGAAGACTGGACAATGTAGGAAGAAGCTAAACCATTTTTCACAGTGAATCCATGAAGACACCTTCCTTCCTTTAAAGCTCCCAAGTATGCACAAGCTTGGAATCCACATTCCAGTGTTTTGGGATTCGGCTTTTCCACATCAGAAACAACATTATGCATCTTGCAAAGATAATCTAAACCTCTCTCGCTCTCTCCGTTCTGCACATGCCCAGATATAATCGCAGTCCAAGCAACAACATCTCTCTCAGGCATTTCGTCGAACACAAGACACGCATCTTCTAAAAACCCACACTTAGCATAAAAATAAACAAAGGAAGCTCCCACTGCACAGTTCCGTTCAAAACCTCCATGTTTCAAAACCAACCCATGAACGAAACTCCCAACATGAAACCACAAAAGCTCCGCACAAGCAGAAACAACCATGGGAACAGTAAAATGATCAGGGGATTGGCCAGAGAAGAGCATTGCGAAGAAGAAACACAAGGATCGAGCATAATCCCCATTGGAGAAATGTGCTTTGATAACAGAATTCCAAAGAAACACATCTCTTGGACTAACCCAATCGAAGACTCTGGAAGACAAATTAGGTTTCCCGTAAGAAGCGTAAGATGAAATAAGCTTCGACGCGACGAAGATATTGTCCGAGTATCCTCCGGTGATGAGAAGAGCGTTGTGTTTACGCAGAGACTCTAAGCTCAAGCTCTGATCGCAGAGAATCACACTAATATGACGATCGATGTAGCTTCTTGAGGAAGAAGAAGAAGAAGAAGAGATCGTTCGTAGAGTAACAACAAAATTGGGTTTGAAGAGACGACAGGCTCGTTTCAACATTGACAACTTGCAATATTCTCTAATTCTAAGAGCACTTCCAACAACAGCATTTTCTAATATAAATAACCATTTTGTATATCCAAACAGAGCATTTTTTATATTGTAACATTTTTTTTTTTTAATTTATTAACAAGAAAGTCATAAAAGCAGAAACTAATTCATACTCAGTGAGTGAAGATGGTCACTGTTTCAGATTCGCTCTCCTATTGTCCCCCAGACGAAGACCCAATCTCCACCGGTGATTTAGGCTGAGGTATTGCCTCTGCTTCCCTTCCGAGCATCAAACCCACCGACGACATCGTTGGCCTGTCCTCTGGTAGTTCTTGAACACAGAGCAAGCCGATTTGTACGCATCGCAAAACTTGATGTGATAGAATTACTGGCGACGTTGACTCTTTGATGACCGGATCAACTATCTCTAGCCCTTTCCCTTGGCTCCAATGATTCCATATCTGCCATGTCAAGAAAGCTTGTGGTAAGAGTGCTTTTGTAATCCTCAAGAAAGAAAGAAAGAAAGAAAATATAAAAAGCTTACGTAGCTGAGAAGAGTGCTTCCATCGTTCAGATTAAGGAAATCTATATTCCTCTTGCCACTGACAATCTCAAGAAGCAAGACGCCGAAGCTAAAGACATCCGATTTTACTGAGAATACCCCGTCGTTCCTGTATTCAGGTGCTATGTAACCTCTTCTTGACAAAAGATTAAACGGTTAAATATCTCATCTTTGTGTTTTCAAATAGAACGAGGATGTATATACTAATATGTATCATTTCTCACAATGTTCCAGCCACCGTCGTCGCATGAGCTTCAGTCTCATCCCCTCCAAGGATCTTTGCATTCCCGAAGTCCGAGATCTTTGGAGTCATGTCTTTGTCCAGCAAAATGTTGCTCGGTTTCAGATCTAAGTGAATGATCCTAAACCGAGAATCTTGGTGAAGATATACAAGCCCTCGAACGATACCATTGGTAAGGTCGAGTCTCTTCTCCCAATTTAGAACAAGATAAAGAAAACAAGTAATACATAAAGACTATATATCACTAGCACCTGCAACTGCTTTTGCTTGCTTTTTTCTTCTCATCCAGAAACAAACGATGATGGAACTTATAAGAACCAATAAGCAACCTCCAACAATTGATCCAATGATTGCTTTTTTATTCACCCCTGAACAAACGACTCTTATCAAAATTTATCCCAAGTTATAGAATAGTAAAAAAGAAAAAGAAAAAAACAGATCTTGGATCGGAACTAACCGAGGTCAGCAGTCGCCAGCTTAACATAAAGATCCTGACCCTCGGTGTTGTAACTCCGAATATCAATTAAGTCAGCTGTCCACATCACACAACCGCCATTTCGCATGTCTGTATTCGTAAAGGCCTTTAGAGCACCCTCATCAGGTAAAAAACTCTATTAGGTATCTAAAAAATATTTAATTGATACTTCTAATATATTTTAGCTATAGAATTAAATTAAAACTTTTAAAAATATATAAGCAATTATAATTGAACATGTGGCTAGAGAGTTTCTTAATAAAAAACTGGGCTAGAAGTGATAAAGGAGAACGAGGATTCATTTTGTAAATAGGGGAATCAATATAGAAGATTTAACTAGCCTGGTTGTGTGGGTTCTTGTCTTTTAAACAAGTAACGGGACGGGTTAAGTAACCCGCAATAAAGTAAAATTCTGCCGGATACTTGAAATATCAAGTACTTGAATTTAGCGGATCAAGTACAAATATACAATACTCCATCCCTTTCATAAAAAAATATTGTTTTAAGGATTATTTACTTGTTACAATATAAACGTTATTTTAGATTTTCAATGTAAATTTTAGTACAAAATATCTAATTTAACCTCAAGTTTATAGAAGATTACTAAAAATCAATTTGAATTTAACAGCATAAAAAAGTTTTATTTGTTTTCTTAATTTATGTGAAAAATGTCAAATTAACATTTATTATAAAACAGGAGGAGTATAAAATATTTGAACACGGATGGTTGAATATCAAGTATATGTATATCTAAAATAGTGAGTACTTGAACCGTGCCTGCCCCAATTTATAAGAGGGACCGAACTCATGAGAAAACAAAAGCGACATGGATGAAAAGGCAACAAGTAGATACAATGCAACCACCACCGAGAATTTCGTGCTCCAGCTTCATCGAAGAAACCGATCGTGGTATTTATTACTAATTTTTTATCAATCAATTTTTCTCTGTACGCACTTGATTTATCTTACAATAAAAACCTAAAACGTTTACGAGTTTTTCATAAATGTGAATGTTATAATTTCATTCAAAAAACAAGCTTGGTGCTTAGAGCTCTCTTATCTATTATGATTCACCAACAGGTTCGTGCCTGACGACGACAGCCATTTGAAAGCCTCCGCTTTGGCCCCAACTTTTTTTTGTTCAGTAGTATAACAAGAGGCCCCTACTTTTTATGTTTTTTTTTAAAAGACCCTAAATTTTGTTTTTTGCTTTAAGCCCCTAAATTCTCAGGCACGACCCTGTTCACCAATCATCACCTATAGTTTTAAAATGTTTTCGTATTTTGTCACATATCAAAAACTCAAATTCCCTTTTATCTATAATTCTACATGCATGTTAGAGTCTACAAACATTAAATTATGTTCTCTCATTATATTATTTAAGATGAGATGAATGTGAAATTCGAATTAGATGAGATTAAAAAATATGGATTACCAATATTAAATGCGTCTACAAACTGCATCTCTGAGGTTTACATCCTCAAAATAGGAGGTACACTCCATAGTTTTATTTTAGGAAAACATGTAAAATAAAGCAATTACTTAAATATAAATAACTGAACTTATTAATTACTTTCATATAAACTTATTAATAAACCACGTAGAAGCTACTTAGAGATTACATTGATCCAGTTTTTTAGATTTGTCGTCCACACTGGTTTTCCAGATCGATCATCGAGGAGGGTGAGGTTCGTATTTGGAGAGAGGATTGTCTCTGTTCGCAACCCATAGCTCTGACTCTGAACATTTCACGGGATGACACAATTGTGTTGTTCCTTTCTCTAAGCCTTATTGATACTATAATCGTCAAAGAAAAACCATAAATTGACATGGCCAGAACATAAACCAGTACGAGAAATCAGAAAACTATGACTCCTCATCACAACTATTTTGTTATTTCTTTTTCTCTTTCTTTCTTAATTAATAATTTCTTTAATTAAAAGACAATTAAATTAGCATACAAAAATAACTAAATGAGGTTTGTCTTGTTATCATATACAGTGCTACTGATTTAAATTCGACAAATTTTGCTCTTATTTCAACTCAACAAATAAAATTACATGGTTTTAATATTTAACATGAGCACTACTTGTTGAAACAATAAAAGCTCTCACCACTTCTACTCTTCTAATGCCTTAACTAGAAGAATGCCTAAAATTAACCCAACAAAAAATGAGTGCATTAGAAGTTTTTACGTTTAAAATATATTATTAATTATTAATTAGTTTAAAATATATTATTAAAAAATGGCTAAAAGTGTAAGACTTGTTAGCTTCATCGTATTTGCAATGATCACCATGTTGATTTCAACTACTATATCAGCATCAGATTGGTGGTACGTACCTCCAAGTACGATGTGTGGCCCAAAAATAAGCAAGAAGGCAACCTCTTCGATATGCCGTGGACATAATGGTGAGAAAGCATGCCAAAAAGTTTGCTCAGCTGACGATTATCCTTATGCAAAATGTGTAGATACCGCCAAAGGAGGAAGGCAATGCACCTGCGGCATATGCTATTATTAATGAATCTAAACTTGTTCGTTTTCGTAAATGATGGTTCGACTAATTAATCAATATCAAATATTTAATAAATGATGAAATAATTGTTGGTTTCCATTTTTTTGTTTTTTTTTTTCCATATATAGTTTGTGACTTGTAACTGTTTTAAAATAAATTAAAGTGGCAGACACAGTTTTACTGTTTTATACTCCCTCTATTTCAAATTATAAGATTTTTGAAATTCTAAATGGACCAACGGGCTCGTTTCAACATTAGCATTTAGATATATTCTCTACTTCTAATTCTAATGGTTCTTTTATAAAAATAATAACCATTTTTATATAGAAAACCAAAACAGAGCATTGTAACTATTATTATATTAGCAGAAAATAATTAAGAAGTGATTTATTAATCTTTTTAAGGAAGGAAATTACCATTAGCGACACATGTCTTAGTTATTATGTTGTAAAAGTTTTATCGAAAATAACAAAAGAAGAGGTAAGGAGACACAACTCGAGTGTCCCCAAAAGAACCAAGACCAAACATGCCAATTTCTTCACAAATTGACCAATTATCTTTTGGTAACCGGAACTGACCAAACTTGGTTGGCCGTTATACGATTACGATTATATAAAAATTTCATTAAATATATATATACGGCGTCGTCCCATCTTCACTTCACCGTCGGGTAGAGACGCTCCGACAATCTCAGCTCACCGACCATAACCAGTGGTTTAGCCAGAAACATATCATGACTAGACTCCATCAGCTCGACACGTGTCTTATTCTCCGGTAGCTTCCAAGTGAAACCTTGAAGGAGTCTCGCGAGCATCATCGTCGTCAATGCCGTTCCTAGCGCCGGAGCAGCACAACCTCTTTTCCCGGTACTAAACGAGATAAACCGAAGGTCGTTCTCGATCAAAGTAACTTCGGAGCATTCGTTGAGATGTCTCTCCGGTTTAAAGCTAAGTGGGTCGGCCCAAACTTTCGGGTTACGGCCCAGCCCATATCGGCTTAGAAGGACTTGACTTCCTTTAGGGATGTGATATCCGGCGACGGTTGTGTCGGAAAGTGCCACGTGTGGGAGGTTAAAGGCGGCGACGGGATGGAGACGGAAAGCTTCACGGAGGATAGCTTTGACGTAGTTTAGTTTTGAGATGTCAGATTCTTGAACTAGTCTTTCTTTCCCGACGACTCTGTCGATTTCTTCCATTGCTTTATGGAGAATCTCCGGCTTGTTCACCATCTCCGCCATGGCCCATTCCACGGCGTTTGATGGATTGTCTGGCGCCGCCATTACAAGCTCCTATTGATCATAAACAAACAACTTTTTTATTAATTTGGGATCTTTTCGTACATTTTTTTTTCATAAACAAAACTGTTATTTTTATATTAATTGTTACGATTGAAACATATTATATATATAGCCCTATCATATATATATATATGATAAGACATGTAAGGAACGTGATTGTTACCTTAATGGTGGGTTTGATTTCATCGGCGGTAAGCAATGGGTTGCCTTCTTCGTCCTTGATAGAGATGAAAATATCAAGAAAATCTTCGATCTGACTTCTCTTTCCTTCTCTCCACATCTTGATCCTCTCGTCGATGATTGGATCATGATACTTGTCCATAATGGCACTTGATTCTCTCATAATCTTCTCGTGACCGTTAAGATCAAGTCCAGTGAGCATCGGTAGATAATCAGAGATACAAAAAGCGAACGTAAACCCTAATGCTTCAAACATAGCTTCCATATGCTCTACATCTTCTACGGTCGGTCCACCGTCAGGTGCAGTGTTCTTAGAGAACGTTCTTGTCCCGAACATAAGCTTCTTGATTGCATTTCCACAGTAATGCCTAGTCATGAACCGGAAATCGACAGAGCCCGAGTTCTTAACCATATTGTATACCCAAGCGGTTAAATGATCGTTTTCTTCTGATCTCTTCTGATGGAGCCACCTGTGTCTCGCCGGACAAACGAGTTCCGTCATCACAACTTTCCTCATTTTCTTGAACTGGTCACCAAAGGGAGTGATCACGCAGGTTTTGTAGCCGTTGGAGAGGATCTTCTGAGCGTAAGTTAAAGGTCTTGAGGCGAAGAGGGCGTCTTGCTGCTTGAGTATCTCACGTGCTATCACAGGGGACGTGACGGTAATCACGTGAGTGTTTCCTAACCTCACGCAGGCTATCTCAGTGTTGAGCTGCTTCATGATGCTGTGGAGCCACCGGAAAACGGGACGGCTCTTTAGCATCGTGGGAATCATTCCGATGATCGGCCATCCGGTGGGGCCCGGCGGGAGAGACGGTTTCTTTGTATTGGGATCCGTCATCAATTTCTTGAGTATCATCACTAAGATTATAGCCACAAAGGCTTGAAGTGTTGTGAGGAGATACAAGGTGCTAAACGACGATGTTTCGGTTGTAGTGGAAGTGAGAACCGAAGAGTTTGAGGTAAAAGTGTTCATGTTTGTGTATAGACAAGAAGAGGACTCAAAGAGATTGTTGCGTCTCTTGTTTTCGCTGCATGGATAAGAGAGAGCTTCACCTTCCTATTTATATAGTAATTTTACTAGTCAAAAGACCATAGTACCCTCATGCGTGGAAAGGACTATAGGAAGGAGTGAGGAAAATGTCGGAGGGTGTGTGGGTCGGGTCCATCTTGAGTACCACCACCATTGTTGAACATTATTACTATTCTAACGTTTCAAAATATCTATATATAATTACAGATATATATCATTGTTTATTAATTTCCTTTTTCGATGGGAGTTTTAAAAAGTTTTGTTGGTGGCCTGCCAAAATTCCTCGTGTTATACATGGACTGGCGTTATTATGAAAGAAAAATATATGGATGAGAAAACGAACATACAAATTTTAAAGAAATATGCAAAATAGTGGAGAAATGTTTATTCCCTATCAATTATTTTTATCAGAAAAAAGTTGGATACCCTTGTATAAGTGAAATTGATTATTTTTTCCGTATTATATATAAGCTAGATTGATTTTAAATTAATAAAATAAGCAATATCTAGGGAATCTGTTTTGGGTAGAGTTCACCTGCCAAAAACCCTCGTGGAAATTGAATAAGATGTGGGAAGATTCAAAGTTACTGACTGACTACTACCATGTATATAGTCAACAATATGATTCGTGGCTTGGGTTTCCATGTTGCGACGCCGTTTCAGTTCAGGGGTGTTGTTGCTGATATGACCGAGACGAAGTCTTCAGTCAACTCTTATTTTTTCATAATTAAACCAAATATAACAGGATTCTCTGGTGGTCGATTAAAAAGGAGAAGTTACACGTAAAATTTTATTTTACACATGCAAAAAATGCTGAAGATTTATTTTGTATTTACAGTAAAAAACTTGATGATTCATATATAATATCTTTGGTTTATATATTTTATTGTCTTTTGGAGGTCCATCGCACGATCGAACTCGTTCAAAATTAACCATGTTTTCTTCTTCTTCTTCGTTAAGGCAATTAATCAATCGTTTTGGCTTATTATTTATACACGCATGCATCAAACCATGGTGGTTTCCTATTTTGTATAGAGGTCGGTCTCTTGACGCAAAGTTAATAATCTCAAGGTGGTACGTACGTATAAGATCAAATAACATAAACGAAAGGCGTTTTTTTTTTTAATCAGGGTTCGTTGTCCAAAATTATTGGATAGGAAATTTTTTTTCTGGTATTTTGGGGTTATTCTTCCTTTTATTTGTATATATATACTTTTTTTACATATTTTATATAAATGGTGGATAAATGATTGATCATAATACTTTTTTTTTGAAAAATGAAACTAGGGTACGTTAAAAACTACATAACGGGATTGGTTTGTACGTATACTTTGCAATATATAGCAACTGAGGCAATATCAACTTTACAAAAGTTAGTAACTTTATATTCCTATTAGGTCTTTTGGTAACCTTACGAACCTATGTAATCGAGACAGTACAGGTGGTCTATATACATATATATATATATATATATATATACTAATCCTCTGCGTCTCTCATAGGTTCTCGTAAACAATACGAGTAATTGAAGCAAATTAATTTCCAATTACGTAGTTAATCGCTAAATAAATTCTGTATCAAGGAAAAAAATTATGTGCATGTATGTTCAGCTGAAATCGTTTCTTATGTATTTGACACGTAAAACCATATATAAAACTATGATTACTTACTCATTTAGGCAATATGAATGTTCATGACTATTAGTGGAACGCCCGTAATCTTTAGATTTTAAAAATAACATGAGCATGAAAAAAAGACAATTTCTAATAGACCCGTTATCATGCATATGAAGATGTTGAATTTATTAATTTATAGTTTTTTAGCATGACCAGTTCAAGAAAATTCAATAATGCATGTAGGTCATGTTCAACATATTGAATCTATGATATATTGTAAAACAAGAATATTTCCAAGAATTACGAACATTTTGGTAATTTAACAGGTCAAGTTCGGTATTCAAAGCTAAATTATTGACTATTCATATTTTAAATACTATGACTCATATAATGGAAAAGATTTTAATACTCTTCGAGTCTCGAGCATGACCACTTGACGAAATCTTTTGTTGTAGTATATTTTTCACGACTTTGAAGTCTTAAGTACAGCTTCATTGGGAATTTTTATCAAAAAATAAAATTTTTAAAAAACCTTAAATTAAGAGGAATTGGTGTACTTGGAAATACTTTGGACCCTAGCACGATTTTTCTAGGGATTGCTAGCTATAATTATTTCCACAATTATTTCTTTGGGATTTTTCAATTCTAAATTTCGATATAATACTTCATTTCTGAATTATGTTTGGATGTGGAAGTCTTACAGTAAACCCAAAATATCATTCGGAAGTGCCACCATACCCACTTTGACGAGTATAGCTAATTTAAAGTCAGTTTTTTTTTTCTTTCAAATTGTATACAATATGATAATTTATGTAAATGTATTTTTTTATCAAAGCGATGGGAAAAAAGTTACTGAATCACGTGGTCATGTCCCTGCCAACCAAGGTAGTTGTTTTTGTATACATATGCATGAATTAAATAAAAACGTGCTCCATCCGCCAAATCTCACCTGTCACATTTCACAATTGCATGATACTTTTTGTTTGTTTTTTTTTATTCTTTTTGATATTTGATTAAAAGTTACAAATTTAAATTAAAGTACTGGTAGATTGGTTCGTATCTGATTGTTTGGTATAGTTGTAATGTTAATTATATGATATAACCTATCAACTATTTAAACAAGAAAAAAAAAGATAATTTTTTTTGCTTCAACAGAATTTTTTTTATCAACAACCAAATATACATATTCTACATGAAAAGTATATGAGATAGTCAAAGACCATCGTTTTTGGTATATATATATATATATATAGACACACAAGGTGTTAACTTGGATGTTAGTTCATTAGATATCATACAAAAGGTCGAATCATATTAGATGAGCCTTCAAACAGATTCACTCTCTTTACGAATAGCTGCTGTATAACAACACCGCTGAGTCCATAAATCATATGTTATATATAATTGCAGTTTCAGCTGAGCACTGATAAGTAACAGAATCCACATTCCTCCTCTATGTAGTTGAGACTCCATTCTCCAAGCTCGGTAATCTCTATTAGGATCGAAAAAGCAACATCAATTGGTGCTTATGGCCTTGCAAACATTCATCTACACCATTTAGATGGAATATAATTACTGTCTGTCTCTCCTCTAACTACTAAAGGCAGGCCGGGTCAAAAAATTAGCAAAACTATGGCCTTTCAAGTATTGATCGATCGAGCGACAAATTTTGTACCGTACTCATCTATCTTGAGTGAATGCTTGGTCGCCTCTTGAATTTTGGATTTTCTCTTCACAACTTTTGCCGGGTGCTAGGCCTCTTCAATTCTGGTCTGGCTTAACTATCATTCATCTATATTGTTGGACTTTTGAAACAAAATACAAATTATCGTCATGAATAGATTACGTTTTCAATTGATCATATTCACAGACCCGGGGACTTTATTTTGCACACTAGGTGATCTAAAAATTGTACGTGTTTACCAAAAAATAAAGTAGTTATTTGTATCTATAAAAAATAATATAAATTAAGTATGGATTACGATATTACAATTAAACATGAACTAATTAAGCTTGTCTTGTGGACCAACGGGTTTAGTCCATTAATTATATACAACGAAATGCATTTTATTGATACAAATTATACAACACAATCGATATCATTGGAGCAAATTAAACTCTTTACTTACTAACTAAATGATAATTAGCAAAACTCAAAATATATTCCCTTCCTTAATTTGGCTTCAGAGGTTTAACAGTACAATTCAAGAACAAATGATAGTGTGACGAAGCTAGACGACATCGTATCAGGTCTCAAGCTTCTGATCGAACCAGGGAGAGCAATCCTTAATTTAGCCATATACATAAAAATATTGTGTTCTCTTCTTTGTATTTTTTCCGACTTTGACTTAGCCCTCAAGGTAGCCTTTGTTTTGCAGGTAAGAGATGATGTTCTCAGCCATCTGAGGTGGCGAACACGAATCATCGTCCCCTGTGTGTTTCAGCACTACCTGCAAGAAATTACATAGACATACATAAATACTTTAATACAAATTTACGTTCCAAAATCTTCAGTTACATTAAATTATTGAATATATATACGTGACGAACCTCGCAATTCAGTGGTGCCTCGTAAGGGTCGTCGATTCCAGTGAAGCCTGGATAAAGAAAAACTCAACAGTTATATATCTTTTTAATACTAGTAATGTTGCTTTTTGAAAACTTGGATGTGTATACTGTCAAAGAAGAACAACAAGTTTATAAAGATTTTCTCTGTTATTCTTAACTAGAGTTTAACCTAATTAGGGTACAAACAAATAAGATACAAAAGACTAAAATGTACATATGCAGACTGCGTAATTAACACAAACTCTGTCTAACATATACCTTTGATTTTTCCGGCACGTGCAAGTTTGTACAACCCCTTAGGATCTCTTGACTCGCATACATGAAGAGGAACGTCCATGAACACCTAAAACAATGTAAATTATCAATATACTGGTAGTCTCTTCTCTATTGCAAAAATTAAAATGTGCAAGTCAAATCATCGGATCGGATTAAGTAAAACGGTACCTCAATGAAATCGCCCTCAGGTAACAACGACCGGCACGCGTCTCTGTCTCTGCGGTACGGAGAAATCAAACTTGCTATACAAATGACGCCAGCGTCAGCAAACAACTTAGCCACCTCACCTGATATGTAATCAAAGATCATCATAAGGTTTTTACAGTATAACCATATCACGTTAAAAAACTGATTTAATATATAGGTTAGTAAACACGTCATTATAACACACATTGAATAGTGGTATGTAATGATTCATATCGCCAATTAAACATTTTTTTTTTTTGGGTAAGAGAAGGAAAAAAAATAAATGTAACGTACCGACTCTTCTTATGTTTTCGGTACGGTCCTCTGCTTTGAAAGTGAGGTCTCGGTTAAGGCCGTGACGGACATTGTCGCCGTCGAGAGTGTAAGTAAATTTGCCTCTTTCAAACAAAGATTTACTTAGTGCACAAGCAACAGTGCTTTTACCAGAACCGCTAAGACCAGTGATCCAAATGACACAACCCTTTTGTTGAAGAAGTTGTTGTCGGTCGCATCTGCAGATTGAACTCTCGTGCCATACGATGTTCTCTGCCTTGTCTTTTCCGTTAACTCTTCCCTCTTTAAGATTCGTTTCTGCCCAAACAGAGAGTAAACAAGGTTGGATATTTTCAGAAAAAAAAAAAAGACAATTTGTGGAGAAGCTGACCATTTGTCTCTTACAGGTTTGGCGATATTTATGCAAAACAAAGAAATACATGAAAAAATGTTTTTTTTTTTTTTTTTAAATGTGAACGATCTGTTATATGACGAAGCAGAGAGACAGAGAAAGATGGAGAACCTGAAAGGGCGGGAAAATCGGCGGTTAGGGAAGCTTGAGCAGAGACGTTAACGGCGGAGATTGGATGAAAAGAAGCAGAATTCGCTACAAATTTTCGGTTCTCCGCCGGCAGCTTGAGGAAACCGTCACTTGGAGGTCGTCGCTGAGAATCGCCGCCGAGACCTGGAAGAGAACAGAAAATTGACGGTCGCGATGCTCTGATAGCTAATCCTTCCATTGAAATTTGCAGAGCCCAGACGGACGAAACAAAACAAAACAAATAACTCTGTAGATATAAATTTTATGCGTAAGAAAGAAGGATTTATTTGAAAATATATAGAGAGGCGGGAACAGAGGAAGAACACACAAAGGTGTGTGACAAGGAAAGAGTAAGGGTTGGTACCAACTATATGGTCTTATGTTTTTCCACAATTAACACATGACCATTTTCCATCTTTATAACCCTTATTTTTAGTATCTTCCCAGATTAATTAACATAATATACACTACAAAGATTTACTCATCAGAACATGTTACTTGTATTGATAAAGAACCAAAAAAAAAAAAAAAAAAAATTACTAATATTTTATTTTTTATAGGAATATTTCACTTAAAATATAGAGTGGTTTTGGTATGTGTGCATGGGTCACTGTTGGAGGCCAATCTTTTGGGAAAATGATTGTATGATTTCTTCCATCTACCAACCTACCAATGCCCATTCGGAGACCCATGTGATTTACAAGCTATATACTATAATACTAATTTTATTATTCTGCATCATCTTTTTCCCCTACTTATTATGCTTATTAATATGTTATCTGTTTGTTCCAATAAATATGCTTGACTGTATACATGAAGAGAATAATAGAGTTCAAATAATACCATATTCAACACTACACTTTCCTACTGCGGTACTTGTTTGAACTTCAATGATTTGTATCAAGGAAGGAAAAGGAATTTAGCAAGTTGTTCTGACCAGTGTCAGACAGTCAAAGTAGGCGGTTCCCTCTTTGTTATGGGGCTTTACATTTATATTGGGCCTTGTAGCCCAACTGTGCTAGGCTTTGGGACAGACTCGGCTCAACAATGGCTGTAACAATTTGAGAAGACTATCAAATTAAAGTCTCTGTTCATGATTTTACTTTCCAACTCCAAAACTTCTCAGAAAATTTTGGGTTATTTTACAATTTTGTTCTACACCTTAGCATTGGCTTTTCTCTAAACTCAAGATCAAAAAGGGTTTTGCGGGAAGTGCATAAAAATCAAACCTTGAATCAAACAATATGTAAAAGCTGGCTCTTTTGGTTCTTCATCACCATGATGGAAAAAGAAAAGCAACATTTAAGGCTCGAGCCATGGAAATGGAACATACCACAATCATATTCAAATACAGAGACTTGTTTTAAAAAGTGCTTCTTTGGTATAATAAATGTCCAAGCTTGAGTTAATTGGTACCTGATCAAGAATCTCCATCACCGGAAATGGAAACCGAAGAAACCCTTTCTTCTTCCGGCAAAACTGACCAATTCGGCGACTGTACAGCTCTCAGCCACCGGAAATCATCCACATTGGCCCAGTTCTTAGTCTCCTCCTCCAAACCCGCCGTCTTCAAATCTTCCTCAATCCCTGGATAATCCAAACAGTAAGGAGCAAATCTGACACCATTACTGTCTTCAATTATGGGACGACTCCTCACTCTCAAGTAGAAATCACTCTTCCTAGCGCAATGGATTCTGATCTGATGCGAGGCCAAAACAAGAACACAATCTTCTACGTCGTCGATCAGAATCGAACCAATCACTGGACCTGTGTAGACATTACAGTTCTTCAACCGGTGAAGAAACAGAGCATTAACAGTTCCTGTTAATTTAACTTGACATGAATCGAGATCCGACAATGTGAATTCTCCGATCGACGAGCCTTTGAAACTTTTCACCAGAGTCTCTCCGTGTTTGTTCCTCAACCCCGGAGAATCGCGTACGGGGAGATTCGGAGGTGAAACGACGTCGGATTTTTGGATCTCCGGGAGTTTTGGTTCGGGCTTTTTGGTCGTTGATTTGCTCTTGAACGAGAACTTCTTCTTCGGGATTAACTCGGCGGAGAGATTCTCGAGACTCTGTTTGAGATCAGATACAAATTTCAGAGAGGATCGAACCTCGTAGGAAGGAAGGAAATAGGAGTTCTCAGCGAGAAGCTTCTCGAGATTGTTAATCGATAAGGAAATGTCAGCAAGATCCGATTTAAGCTTTGACGAATCCGTAGAGGAGGAGGAGGAGGAAACGAGTCGTGACTCAGCGATTCGGGACTCGATGGATCGCTTGGAATCGGAGAATTTAGCGAGAAACGAGGAAGTCGATTCGAGAGTGGAGGAGGAGGAGGCGGAGGAAGAGTCAGGTGAATCGGATTTTCGAGCTTGGTGACGAGCAGAGAGGCGTTCAAGCATGTCATGGTGCTTCTTCTGCAATGCCGGATCTAGGGTTTCGGTAGCGAAGCTCGGATCGTCGTCTTCCATATCGTCCCTACGCAATTGTGTGTGTGATTGTGACGGCGTTTTTACAGAAGACCAAGGATAACCTAAACGTCGTCGTTCCAATCAAATGACATATGATAATAAAAATAGTGATATTGCAATTTTGTCCTAAATGATGTAAAGTGTGCTGACGTAAACCCCAGGTTATCTGTAAATTACAGGATAGCCCCAAAATCAAGAGTAGAATCATAATCAAACGTAGTTTCTAACTACGATAAGTTCCAACGTTTTGAGTTATGAGAAAGAAAGAGGGTTTTCGGTTTCTTGTAAAAAGCACAAGTCATCTCACCAATGAAATTGTGACATATCTGCAAGCAAAAATTATGTTTAAAATTTTTATATCTTCGATCGTAAATGTTTTCATCTCAATATATTTATATTATAGTTTTTGGTGTTTGGATTTTGTAAAAATAAAAATCAAAATCAAAAAGTAGAAAATTGTCACGTCAAGAATTTGTTTAGAAAAAGTTAAACGCTTAAATAAAATAGTTTTTAGATTGTCGATCAAAATTGTTAAAATCTTCCAAAAACTAGATTTCCTATTTTTAATGAGAACAACTTTTCATAATCTTGAATAGATAAAACACGAGATTTTCAAAAATAAAAAAACAAAAAGCCATTACATATACATTGACCAAACTATGTAAAATATTTCATAAATATAGTAACAATTTTTATATAAGATACACATCGTAAAAATGCTAAAACTGTATATAGTCTCCGTGTATCTCATTTATCACTCCATGTAAATTTTACATTTTTTTGAACTATAAGTACGAAAAAATATTTTTAACAATCCGCACGTTTATTTGTATATATATTTTAATATTTTTAAAAACTAAATGATAAATTTTTTAGTTAAGTAGATTCATTAAGATTAAAAAGGTAATCAACTATTTTGAAAATGAATAAGAACATTTTTATTTTTAACTTTTAGATTTAAAGGAGTCAATTGACTCTCTTACCAATAAATTGCCTCCGCTCCTGTGTAATACTGGGTTTAATACTTATATTTTATAAATATAAATAAAAAGTTTATCTAATATGTTATATATTCATTATTTTCACCTTTTGATAGCTCAAATATATATTCACACAATAACATGTATTGCATGCACTATGGTAATGAAAAACAAGAAAAAATTATTGATTCAAAAATTTTAAATATCCTTTTTTTATTCAGAATTCTTATTTAGTGAACATAAAACGTAAAATACGACATTAAAAACGGTTTAATTGTTTAAAGATTTGTTTCTTTGGTGGTTTGCAACAACAACTCGTCTCGGTTCTAAAAGATGCACAAGTCCAATCTGGATAACCTTTCGATATGCAAAGTTGTTGGCAATTGTCAGTGCATGGTCCAAAACAATCAGCGTCAACGGTGAATGCATTTGTTTGTACTACAAAATAAGTAAGTTTAGTTAGAAATAAATATAATGCGTAAACCCCAAAAATAAATATACATTTAATGTCAAAATTTAGAAAAACAAGCTTTAACATAATCAAGAAAGTATTTTGAATAATCGAGAATATTGATAATGAGAAAATTTGATTAACCTGTAAAGACCAACAACAAAATTATAGCGATGGTACTAGCAACTTGTACAGATCTGATGGCCATATTTTTCTCTGAATTTTGAAAGTAACGTGTTGTAAATATTTTCTTATGTTTTGAAATTGATGATTTTGTTGAGATCTAATAGGTCTTTATATAGTTAATTGGTGATAGAAATTCCTAAGTAAAATAAAATGGATATGTTGAACCAAATTATTCCTTTTGAAATTTTAACTATAAATGATTTCTTGAAAAATTGACTATAATCTATTACCTATATATGTAAATTATAATTTGGCATAAAGCAGATTTGGTTTAAAATGTGCTTTTAATAATATAAGACTTTGACTACCTATAAGGAAAAATTAAACTAGTCTTGGTCAAAATAATAACTTGACTATATAAGTAAAAATGAAATATAAGATAGATTGGAATATTGTAATAAAATATCTTAATTAAGGTCTATTCTAAAGTATACCATATCTTTTTTCCTTAAAAAAATCATAAATCAATAAAAAAATTTAATATATAATTAAGCTATGATATTTATGCGATAAAGAGAAATTGTTTTATGATATTTAATTATATGTGATATGAAAGATAAATATTTGTATAGTATATATATTTTTGAATTCTTATAGCACATAATAAAGTGAAAAGAAACACAAAGCCTAAATCTTTTTTTTAGAAATTAAATTCCATTTTCGTAAAGCTAACAACTTTGGGGGTGTAAAATGCAATATTGACTCAATGTGTTTGACATTAATCTCTCTCCTTCTCATCCCCTACGTATTTACATCTTCCTTCGTTGCTTCGCTTTAAACAAAACAAAATAAAAAGCTAAAGATATCGATCCTCTTCTTCTCTTCGCACTAAGAGGCAGGCTCCTTGGAAATCCGAATTTATCCGATCGAATCGAACAATCGCAGAGGCTAATCCTAAAAAGTATACTCTTTTTGAGAGAATCTCCGAGTCAAATCGGACGAGTCAGGATCAGAAAAAACGGTGATACGGAAGCTAGTTCTAGGGCTAATGGGCGCCGCGGGCTCCAAACTCGAGAAAGCTCTCGGCGACCAGTTCCCCGAAGGAGAACGCTACTTCGGATTCGAGAATTTCGGCAATACTTGTTACTGCAACAGCGTTTTGCAGGTCCACTTTCTCTATCTCTCTCTTATCTTTATCCTTTTACTTTTTATCTCGAATTCGATGTGTGTGACTCGTGTTTCCTTGGACGATTTCTTCTTATGGGTTTGTTGAATCAGTGTGTGTGTGAATCCTCATATATGAACGATTTGTCTAACTAGAATTGTATCAGGGTTTGATATTACTACGCCAAATTCGTTACAAAAGGTGCATTGAGATTTCTCGAATTATTATCTCTTTCGAATTGGAGTGTGTAGATACTCAAACAGGTTAATACGTTTGTGAATCCTGCGAATCTATGCTTAGGAAGGGTGTTAGGGTGTGTAGTGAGAGCATTTAGAGCTTGTTAAAGTACTCGTGTAATTACAAATGTGTATACACTCAATTGATTTTTCGATATCTCTGTGTGCTATGTATGTAAATGAGTTCTCTTGACTGGAGAAAGGCTTTTGCTGATTAATACTATCATTGGCTAGTGATCTCTATTAGAATAGTTAATGTGCTGAATCTCTATCCCTTGTGCAGGCTCTTTATTTCTGTGTTCCCTTTCGTGAACAATTGCTCGAATACTATACTTGTAATAAAAGTGTAGCCGATGCTGAAGAGAATCTTATGACCTGCCTGGCAGACTTATTTACGCAGGTATTTATGATATCTGGCTGTCTTTTTCTTGAGAGTTTATTTTTTCCTTTCCCTTTCATGGTAGTCGTCACTTCAGTCGGTCTTAACTCAATTGACCATCTTTCCTTCGCTGATAATATTTCTCTTGTGCAAGCTTGGTTTACTTGAATATCACATTATAAATGGATTAAGTCACTTATTAAAAGGGACAAGTCAATGTTGTAGGCATCACAGGAACTCGATACGATAGTGTCTTTTGTTAGGTATTTACGATAATTTAAAAGTGCTTGATGTAGGGCTTAGCATGCCATATCCTATCATCATCTATTTGACTATCATAAGTTGACTCGTTGTAATTCATTTCTGCGGGAAACAAAACCGTCATCATAAGTTGACTCGTTGTAATTCATTCTGTAGATAAGTTCCCAGAAGAAGAAAACAGGTGTTATTGCGCCTAAGCGATTTGTACAGAGGTTGAAGAAACAGAATGAGTCGTTCCGGAGTTATATGCACCAGGTGATCTCTGAAAATTTCTTCATCTTTTAGAGCGTTATTTTACTGCAGATGTGAGAAAAGCAATATGCATATCTGATTGAACTGGCCATACTACTCTCATGTAGGATGCACATGAATTCTTGAATTATTTGCTGAATGAAGTTGTTGACATACTGGAGAAAGAGGCAAAAGCTACAAAAACTGGACATGAAACCTCATCATCATCATCTCCCGAAAAGATTGCAAATGGACTGAAAGCTCCTCAGGCAAATGGTGTTGTGCACAAAGGGCCTATAGTTACTTGGGTGCACAATATTTTTCAGGTCAGTTATTTTCAAGGAAAAGGTTCATGTTCACTTCTAAGGTTTGTCTATGTAGTACATTTTTGGCTAAATAGAAATTCCGGATAATGTACACAGGGGATACTTACCAACGAGACAAGGTGTCTGCGATGTGAAACAGTGACAGCAAGAGACGAAACATTCCTAGACCTAAGCCTTGATATCGAACAGAATAGTTCGATTACTAGCTGTTTGAAAAACTTTAGCTCCACAGAGACTCTTCACGCTGAAGACAAATTTTTCTGTGACAAATGCTGCAGGTAAAATGTTGGTTCTTAGTCTCACCCCATTGTTTTTAAAGTTTTTCTTCAGCGTTGCTTAAATAGCTGCAATTAAACATTAGTCTTTGAGCTCCCGTTTTCCTTCTCTGCATGATTTATTACGTGCAATGGGAATTTCTTAGTGCTGACCAAAGCACTATTCTTTTATGTTTGTTATTGCAGCTTACAAGAAGCACAAAAGAGGATGAAGATCAAGAAGCCACCACACATCTTAGTCATCCATCTAAAACGATTCAAATACATCGAACAGCTAAACCGCTACAAGAAGCTCTCTTATCGAGTTGTCTTCCCTTTGGAGCTAAAACTGAGCAACACGGTGGAACCATATGCAGATGTGGAGTACTCTCTCTTTGCAGTGGTGGTTCATGTCGGAAGTGGACCCAACCATGGTCATTACGTCAGCCTTGTGAAAAGCCATAACCATTGGCTCTTCTTTGATGATGAGAATGTTGAGATGATTGAAGAATCAGCTGTTCAGACATTCTTTGGGTCGTCTCAGGAGTATTCGAACAATACTGATCATGGTTACATCTTGTTCTATGAGAGCCTTGGACCGACCAAGTAAGAGCTGAGAAAGCAGAAAAGGGGGCTTTCTTCGTGTTTTTTTTTCTCTTAACTATTAGTAATGGTATATGCTTGTCTTAAAAGTCGACTCAATTGACAGTAACTTTTTTTTTTTGGTTTTCTTTCTGTGTCTCTCCCAAAGATATTTGGTGAGTTTAAAATTGGAAAACTTTTAATTATACTTTGAAAGGCCATGTACAGTTTACGGCAAATAACTCATTCTCTTTTGTATCTTATTTTTTTCAATCAAAGGAAAAGGCAAGGAAGAAGGTTACAATATTTTGAATTACATTGGGTACTTTTATTTTATGGTCTCGAATCTTGTCTAATGTTTTGGATTAATGTGGTCTTGAATTCACAACAAAACAGAATGCCAAACTGTGGTTATATATGATGGAATCTAAAGCCTGTTACGGCCCATTTAGAAAAATTGGGCTGATAAGGAAATAAGGCCCCGCGATAATTACTTTTGTCGTGAGAATAATATAAAGTTATATAAACAAACAAACAAGTAAATAAATAGTCCTACAAAAAAGAGACAAAACTCAAAAGAGAAAGGTCACGGGAGAAGTTGACGAAGAAGATACAGACAGAGGCTTGGATCACCCGTGAGCCTATGTGCTTTTTCTCAAACATAAATGTTTTCATTTTAGTGATTCTACATATTCAAGAAGTTATTAAGCATACTACTTCCAAACCTATGACATATTTCTTTTAGCCACAAATAAATTAAAAAAAAAACTGATAGTGTATATATTTTTATGTACTTAACAAGAGTCAATCATTTTCTTAAAGCTGGCAATGGCAAGGGGAATTAAATGCATACGACATTTGAGTTTCAGCATATATATATATATTTTTTAAAAAGAAGTGCATGGGTGGATTTTATATATGGTTGGGTAAATGTCTCTTTATTCTTATATATTCTCCTTGTTTTATAAAGAGTGTTTTAAAAAAACAATTTTTTTTTTATTAATTAATTATACGAATTTTTTTATTGATAATAACTTAAAATAGTACGGACAAAACTGAAAAATTTACTAAACATTTACATTAAAAATACAAAACGATATTTTTTATAAAAAAATATAAAACTTTAATACAACACTCTTTATAAAATATGGAAGAAGTACCCGTTATCATATTATTTGCTAAAAAAAAATGATTGTTTTG
Organism: Crucihimalaya himalaica; assembly: GCA_004349715.1. Lineage (NCBI taxonomy): Eukaryota > Viridiplantae > Streptophyta > Magnoliopsida > Brassicales > Brassicaceae > Crucihimalaya > Crucihimalaya himalaica. Next base: position 58,973 of record SMJT01000006.1, on the reverse strand, counting down.
TGCATTACAAAGAGGTAGTAGACAGCTCATAGATAGTAAACTGTAATTATGACTGATAGTAGTAGGGGATAGGAGAGAAAAAAGAGTACAGACATGCATTTATTTGTCAGTAAATGTGATTATGTTGATGAGATCCCATATGGTAGTGGGTAGTGTATAAGTAATAAGTAAAAAATATTAAGTAGTAATAATATTAACATGATCGAGGAGGAAAGAAAAAGTAAAAGGGTAATATGGGAATTAAAAAAATGAGAAAGAGGATTTGTCGTTATCATAAGTTTGTAATATTGATGTGGCAATCAGATGAAGAAGCCTTTCACAGGCAAATCGCGCCGGGCCCGGGGAAGAGCGTCTTCTTCAATCTCTCTCTCTCTCTCTCTATTTCTGAATCTGCCGTTAAGCAGAAGCTTCAGATACAAAACACTCTCTACATGCATTGTTGTACACAATAACAAGTCTTCAAGCTTCGTCTTCCCCTTTTGAGTATCGCTTTTTATTTCCTCCGTCGCTTCACCATTCTCTCTCTGCAATGGGTGATTTCTTCGATGAGGTTTGTTAGATTACTCCTTATTGGGTTTTTGCTTTTTTTTTTGAAATCGAATCTTCGATTTGGAATGTTGAGAAGAAGATGAGACTGCTGGTTCTTCAGATTCGATTCTGGAAGTGGTTTTTTTTTATTCCAAACTTGATTCAATATTCCTGCATTTGGCCATTTTTTTTTTTTTTCTTTTAGATGGATCATGAGAGAAGACTATTTTAGGAGTTTTACTAATCATGGAACTGTTTAGTGTAGTCGTCACTTACTTAGGAGAAGAGAAATAGTGAATGATCGATCAAATACTCATGTTTTTTAAATTATGTCTCCAAATCCAAGTGAGTAATCAAGTTGTACACTGTTACTATCTGCTATCTTTTGATGGTTTTTGGTCAAGTCTTTGTGATCATTTTGTTCCATTTTTCTATGGTGTGATTTTTACACAAGAATCTGAATATATCTACAGGGGAAGCAGCAATTCGGAACTGTTGCAGATGGCAATGCACCACCAGTCAAATATCCAAGCTTCAAGCCACCTAAGTTGAGTTTCAGCGATGCTGGCAAACATAGCGCCCTTGGTAAATGCTAGAGGATTACGTAGTTCAAATTCATTTTCATGATAGATTTTAGAAACTTGCTAATTAGTAAAATAACCCTTCTGCTTTTGCGATGCAGATGTTTTCCCACTTCTTGTCAAGGAGGCTGCTTTCCCTTTGAAAGAAGACCGTGGCATCGATACTTCATTGGTGAGTTCTTTTTTAGGTTACAAGTCCTTAATGGAATGAACTCAAGCCATTTGACTCTTGCTCTGAAACTAGGATTTTCTTAGAGTAGAACATGATGATAGTATTTGGTTGCGTTTTTTTTTTTTTCTCAGTTCCATTACACTTTGAATGAGGGTTGATATGTTAATCAGTAGATCATTCGTACATCTGATAACTAAATAGATGTTCAGAAGTAGCATTGTGGGTGTTCTATGATAAGGTGTGCTAAGTCCTCCAAACTCTGCCATATTTGTATAGGTCCAAGACATGTGTACTATCTCAGTCTTACCTGATGAAGGAAATACAATCCCACAATGTACCTCGCAGTTTACTCTCTTGAGCTTCGTCAAGGCTCTGCTACCGTCTAAAAATCAGATGTTGATCGATGCACAGCTGAACTGTCAGAAAACGCAGAACCGCATCAATGTGCTACTGGGAGGCACCGACTCCTACCAATCATGTGTTGTGGACATAAACGTCGAGAAAGGAAATGGTGGTGAGACGGTTACATCCCATGACGAAGTTGTTGGAAGCGTAAAATCTGAGAGTGTAAACGTTCTTTAACAACAACATATACTACTTTGCTTGGTCCATATCGAAAAGATGATATCCAAATGTCTTGACCTTTATGATATTTTTCACAGCATATGCAAAAGGTACTACAGAGGCAAGCAAGCTTGAGCACTGGTAAGATAACAATATTTCATTGAAGTTGCATAATTTAAGTTTTGTCAGTTGTGTTTAAGCACTAAATCATGAAAATTTCTGTTGCAGATAAAGCTATCTCCGAGCGATGCCATGATGCACCAACAAACAGGTGGAGAAGATACAAGCGTGCCGCATCATTTGATTCAAGAAAAATCGTCATCCTATTCTCCATCTTGTAAGTATATACCTCTACGTGTACTTAATGCGTATAAATATAAACTTAGGATGCATTCACTATTAACTTTAAATGTCTTGGATTGCAGATCAAGTGTGGGAACATTGATATTGATCTACTTGACATTGAGAGTGAAGCAAAACGGAGACAACAACAGCTTCAATCACATGTAAACTGTAACATCTCTTTTGGCCTCTTGCTCTCCTTGGTTGTCTCTGTATTGAATCTCTTTCTTAAAACTCGTCCTTTGTTCCAAGTTTCATAATGTTGATAGTAACAATTCCTCTGTGCGTTACACTTGCAAATGCTCAAGGCCTGATACACGTGTAACTAAATGAGAGGTTAAAATAGTAAAACAAGAGATCAGAGAAGAATCAACAGGGGGTAGCATAGTGATCATCGTTACTCGTAAGTACAGAATTTATACCAGAACAACAACAGCTTTTATGATTCGTCAAAGATCATATTCAACAAATATGAAATCTTCAAAAGAACAAGTAAAATAATTAACAAATTAGTGTTAATTAGGTGAGTACCCCTGCGTTTGTTTCATTCACTTTTGCTTTAGTTTTTTTGTTCACATATAATAGTGTTTTGTTTTCGAAAGACGTGAGATTTAGAATACGATGTGGTCACTCCTTCGGTCCCTTTGGTGGTGATCATAATAAGGTCTTGTATTCTGCTTCTGTCAATGTCGATACTGATCAACTACAGAACAAGGCAAAGCTTCACTTATGTAAATAGTTTGATCCAACTGACGGAGGAGAAGATTAGTTCCGTTATTTTATCAGCACACTTAATCCTTTTTCTCTTTGATTTGTTTTATATTCTGCGTCTGTTAATGTCTGATAAAATGAAAATCACAAAACTATCTTGATCCCTTTTGTTTGCTTCACACCTTTCTTAAATGGAGAATGTATTTTGAATCAACAGGAACAACCTCCTCCTCCACCTCCTCCTCCTTGTTGCCCACCTTGTGATGAATTTGAAGTGGTCTTTAGATTCACATCAACCATGTCCTCTGATTTTGTCACCGATGAATATGTGTCCACCCCCGGTAAAGCTGCAGCAATCTTCCGAAACAAAGCCTGCGCACGTAATAATCATTCGTGTTTGTGAGAGAAATCAGACAACTAAAAAACACTCACCCACGTCCCTAATTCTAGTTGCTCTATACCTTGATGTTGAAATTTTCTTTAGCGCTGGTCTCTATGAACATCACTCCATACTCTTTACCCTTATCTTCCCCTTCACTGATTGATACTTGCCTGTTTTCATTATATCATGAACGATACATAAGAGAGAGAGAATTATATATAACCCATCGAATCGAAGCTGATGTTGCTTATTGTTTTTTTTTTTATTACCTTTTATCAACAAGATCAGTTTTGTTTCCAACAAGAACAATAATAACATCGCCTTGACCTCTTTCTCTGTGTACATCCTCGATCCATTTCGACGTATTCAGAAACGTTTGCCTATCTGCAACACACAAGTATTTGAACACATAAGACACAAATGGTGAATCAAAGAATCAATACAGAAAGAAAAGCTGACTCACTGGAAACATCATACACAACAATGGCAACAGAAGAATCTCTGATGTAACTTGGGATTAGACTCCTGAATCTCTCTTGTCCAGCAGTATCCCTGTAATCAACAAAACCCATTTGTTTGAGCACATAACACCACCTTTGTTCTTCCAAATCAACAGGTTGGGTTTCTTTTGTTCTCACCAAAGCTGCAAACGAACTGTTCGATCTTCGAGGTACATTGTTTTCGAAAGAAAATCGATCCCAATGGTAGGCTGCAGAGAGAGAGAGAGAGAGAGAGAGCACAATAAAGGCATAGTGACTAAATCAACACGTAATTAACAAAGCAAAGAAGCAAGCATCGATGAGTCGACCGTGATCATAAATAAATTCAAAGACCACAACAACAAGAAAACAGATAGGTAGAGATGATATTTCCAACCACCGTAAAGATGATCGAATCAGATCTCAAACAAAGAAAATGAATCTGTGTTCATTATATAATACCTGGTAAGTGGTATCGAATTTGTCATACATGAAACGAGTGATGATGCTGGTTTTTCCGACAGATTGATCACCTAAGAAGACCAACTTAAACTTGGCCAAAGGTGAGACAGCCGCCATGTTCGGTGCTCAGAACAAGAAAAAGTGATTCAACAAAGAAAGATCCCAAGATTCAGAGTTTCGTTCTTCTTTCTTAGGTCTCGAACAAGGAGAGCACGACGACGACCACGACTCGGTCGCACACACAGCCTTCGCAGATCGCCACGTGTAAGAAATATTCAACGATTTCCGCGGGGGACTTCATATAATGAGCGCGTGTTGATTTTACTCGCCTGGCGTGCGCTTGTGTTTTCTCTCTAATACGTTTTGTGTTAAAAAAAGATAGATATGTTTTCTATAATTTCTAGATATTATAACAATACTTTAATGTAATTTTCTATAAAACTAATAGCTAATTTTGATATATTTAAATTAAAATTATCTGCTTAATGTTTTCCAAATAAAAATAAAAATTGCATGTCTTCTTTATCTCTTTTTTTGGGGCAAATATAGTTATGTTCCGGTGTGATTTTAAGAAAAACTGCAATTTGTAGATTCCTACTGGGGAGACTCCTAAAAATTACTACTAAACACCAAAAGCTACTAGTCCACAAATTGGTGTGGGATTTGGATTTGGATTTGGATGATCGGAGATGACAAAAATGACTAAGGTACTCAATTAATCAAACGTTTTCGCATCTGCTAATGTGATTGAACATTTGAACATACACACAAATCCACAGAGAATAAGAGGTTTCCTCAAACTTAAAAAAGACACCATCGCCATAGTAATCATTCTTGTAGATTTGTAATCACAACAAAGCTTTAAATCTCATATGGCTAATGTGTTCCATAATCATCAAATGGCCAATGTGTTCCATAATCATCAAATGGCTAATGTGTTCCATAATCATCATATCACGTAAAATAACCATTTCTCTCGACTAAGAGCTTATGATTCAGATTTATTATTACCCAAATCTCAGAAACATTAAGACCTTTAAAGGATTCAGATTCTCGATTCACAATCCTCAACCAACACAAACCCAAAAAATTCGATAATCCTTTAGCAAAAGAAACACAAACCCAGATCATAATCTGCTCATAAACCCTAATTAGGATTCTTAATTAACAAAAAAAAAACCCTACTTACCAACAAATCTCATGTTGCTCCATGGAAACTTCGCCGTCCCTGTCTCCGCCGTCGCACCAGCCCTCGTCGGAGAATTAGCCCTTTCACCGCCACGACGACCTTTACCTTTACCATAACCACCGATTTCCCTCTTCTCCTTCCGATCAAGCCAATGACTCTTCTTATCATCTTCTTCCTCAACAAAGCTAGATCCTTTCACTTTACTCTTCCTATCTTCCTCAATAAACTTCACCGGAAACAAATCCCTAGAAATCGACAATGGGCTACGTAGCGTGACGTAAGCCTTCTTGTAATCAGCTTTCGCTATCAACAAACCTCCACGCTTCTTCTTCTTCCCATCCATGTTCAGTGTATTCACCTTCTCCACATCGAATCCGTACAGTGATTCCAGGACTCGCTTGATCTCGATCTTCGACGCTGAAGGGATCGTTTTCAACGCGAACTCATGAATGTTCGTCAGCTTTGCAGGCATCAGAAGCTTAATCGGAAGATTCGCGAAATGAACCACTCGTCCTCCCAATCTACTCCCCATTTCTCTACAAATTCTGAGCTTTTTTTTAGGTCAAGTATGAAAATACATAGGGGGTTTTGTTTGTTCTTCCCTTAAATGGGCCTTAAATGGGCCGAATGAGCCTAATAGGTAATTTTATTTTGTCATTTCAGTCTCAAAATCATCATTACAAGTGAGAGTGAGCAACAGAGATGTGAGTTTAGCCAGTTACACGGTACAAACAACAACATTACTTGCACTACTCATTTACAAAAATCGAATCTCACTTGAAATTCATTTTCTCATAATCTTCATCATGATCATGACCACCTAGAAATACCAGGCTCCATTGTTTTGCTGAGGGCTAGAATCTCATCATACTTTGAGCCATACACAAATCCCCATAGCTGCAAGAATCAATCAATGGTGTGTTTGTTTGTTTCAGTAAAAAGGTTGTGAATCTTTTCCTTTTTAATATGAGAGGGATAAAGTTAAGTACCTCCACTTCCTTCACGTCAAAGTCCTGAGAGTTTGCGAGACAAGAGTTCCCGTATGTCTCTGAGTAAGCACTTGATCCGCTTAGCCTATAAGAACACGATGAATCACATGGATTTGAGGAAAAATGGTTTCTTGTTCGTAGCAATATGATGGAAATGGTAACCGGATTTTTAAGAGTTTTGGTAGGAAATCTTACAACTCACTGTCTAGATAGAGAGCAAACCGTCCACCACCGCCCAGCGCTAGATATTCCTTGGAGCATAGAGTAAAGAACCGATTTGCACCTGATCCATAATAACAAGTCAATATGGAAACAACTCCAAGAAGTTCTATGTATCTAAGCAATGCATGATAATACCTGTGGGACGGTATATAGTGGGTTGCCCTGACTTATTCGTGAATACAAATGTACTGTTGGTTCCCTGACAAAAAATAGAGTTCCGGGATCAAATTAAGCCTAAGCCTGAGTTCAAGAACCTTGCGACTAAAGAATAAATAACCATCACAAAGAATGTGAATTATAGAGAAATGAAAGAAAACTTGATAGATGGAATCTATAAATAATTGGATCTTTAGCACCACACCTGATACTTTTTATCAGTTGGAATCAAAGGTGCCTCGACAAGACCACCAAAAACCGAACCTTTTCTGTCTCCGACAACCTGAAACAAGGGCGGTTTCCATAGAGCTTCGTAGAAAAATCACACGTTTACCAAATGAAACCAATATTTTGAATTAGACACTGAATTTCATTTACCAGTAAACTGAGACCAGGCCAGAGGAGGCTTTTCCTGTACAGTGTGGACAGTGATATACCATGCCTCCATGTACTAGAAAATTGCAACAAAATGATCACACACATCAATAAATATATGAAATAACCATTCTTAAATTTATAATCAGCTCCAAATGCTTTGAATGGGTTCCCTCACCTATAAAGCAATATCCATTTCCTCCCTTGAACAAGCGCAGGAAGTGAAGTATATAAGGAACGTCTTGACTGGTCCGATAAAAGCAAAGAGGGCTCTGAAACTTCAGGTGTAATTGCTTGCACTATTTTTGCTTCTTCTTTGACATTATCATTCTGCATCGGCTTCATCTCCAAGCCATCATATTCAGTCTCTACATCATCTGGTTTCACATCAGAATTTCCCTTTCGTTCCTTGGCCCCCGGAAACTTAACAGCCTGGTAAAAATTCCTCAAATGCTGTTTATACTTAGACAACAAGCTCTTCTTTGCACCACCACTAGTAGTCTCCTTCATTTTACTTATAGGATTCACCGAAGATGATGATGTATCGCTTGTTTCTGCCTCAGAATCTTCTTCTTCTTCTTCTTCTTCTTCTTCTTCTTCTTCTTCTTCTTCTTCTTCGCCTTCCCCTTCTTCGTCTTGATCCTGATCGTTCTTTTTGTCTTTGGGATCTGAAGATAACAGTGAACCAAGGAATGCAGAGAAAGAAGAAGTGTCAGGCTCGTCTACCAAATCCTTAGGCTGCTCTTCAGTGATAGACTCTAGTTGATTTCTCCTAGACTCCTCTTCCTCATCCTAATTAAGAAAAAAAAATGAAGATTAACCAGAGCTCAGTAAATGATCACACAAATTGATAGTTTCACCTAGAAGCACTCAATCTTCAAGCAACTAAGCATCAACGCAGAAACCCATTAAAGTAAATTCCCAGAAGCAATGATAAAGAACAAAGATAGACTCTAATGCCAAACCACTAGAAGCCTTTTTTAGAATACGTCAGATTGGGTCAACACAAAAACACAAAAAGATGAAAACTTTGATACCGTAAGAGGACGAGCAGAGGAGGGTTTATCAGAGATCGGATTAAGAAGACCAGCGGTGAGATCGGTGACGAAGTGCACTGCTTTGCTTCTGAAAGATCTGTGTTTGCCCATTTTTTATGTCTTCGTCTTCCGTATTTAAACTAATCCTATTTTTAGTGAAATTCAAAACTTCCAGATTACACAAGATCCTTTCTGACAAATCTACACCACAAATTGAGTCAGCTTCATCTCCATCGGTTATAAGGCAAGGCTGTGATCATTCACCTAAAACGCCATACTTAGAAAATTGGAAACAACAAGTTCTAAAGAAGAAGACCATCTCTCTCTCTTTTCTTTTCCTTTGTCTATCTTATCCAATTAGTCTTTAATTTTCTTGAGAGCTAAACTTTTATGGCGAGGGTTTTGGAAATGAAAACGTTTTTGAGACAGCTTAACTAAAAAAGACGATCATATTCGGTGAGAGAAGGTGACGAGCCAAGTAGAAAAGTAGACTTCACGCTTTTTTGTTTATTTTTAGTTATATACTTTGTAGAAGGTCATTATTCATAAAAGACTCCATGGCCCAATGAATAAGGCGCTGGTCTACGAAACCAGAGATTCTGGGTTCGATCCCCAGTGGAGTCGTTTCTCCTTTTATTTACTTTTTGTTTGTCCAATCCAAACGACGACGTATTGACCATACTTGCTTTTTTAAGTCAAGAAGGGTAAAATTGTCACAACAAGTTAAGAACTTCAAGTACTAGAAACAACACCAAAAGTCTTAAAACGATCCGTACAAATAGCTGAAGACTCTAAGAAACTAAATTCTAAAGAACCTGAAACGTGAGAGCTGAGCATATCCCGATAGCCCCCAGTCTTAGACCAATGAAATGCTGCTTTCGCCGCCGGGAGGCTTCCTCACACCGCCAAAGTAGTCTCGGGACTCTGACTTCCCGTCTGCGAAAATATTGTTTCCACTCATTTCCCGGAGTTTAGCTGAGCTTAACTGCTTATCTGCAGTACCAGGTGATTCATCCCCTTTGAAAATGCCGTTGCCCGTGAGTTCCTGAAACTTCTGGTTATGTATCTTCTTTGATGTCTTCACAACAGGTTCTTCACTGAATAGTATGTTGCTTTGTCCTCCTGCAGGCTGTTGGAAATTTAAGAAAAAACAATCTCAATCGAAAAGAAAATAAATTGATTTGGGCACCAAGTTTCAGATTCTTTTCAAAGCACTGCCACTTACATTGGAAACTTTAACAGAAGTACGTAAGTTCCTTGGTGCAGGCTCCCCCATGTCTCTGTTTCCTCTAGCTTCTTGTTGTGCAGCAGCTAAAGATCGAGGCTGAATCTCCGGTGGAGGTCCAAAGATGTCATGACCGCTGATCTCTTCGATCTTAGCACTTGATATCTGCTTGTTGCTCTTTAGGTCTGCCTCGGTGAGCAAGTTTCCGCTCAGCTCTCTTTGCTTTGCAACCTCGGTTAAAGTGGTAGGTTTCTTCGGGGAAACATTCCCGTCAGCGCTAAAAGATATCTGACTCATTCCATTCAGAGTTTGCTGCAAGATTCAGTGTACAACACAACTACCATTTTCAAAATAGACTTTTCAAAATCTGTTGAAAGATAAAACAAGACAAGTTACCTGATAGTAACGGAGTCCAGTCTTTGGATCAGTAGCATCAGATTCAGACCCGACTTTTGCCTTATCAGTAAATATGCCACTACCAGTCATCTCTTTTAACTTGTATCCTGAGCAATTCTTCCTGTAGAAAAAAGCGTAAAATCTCCTTATAGACCGGTAAAGAAACAACCTTTACATGTAATTGTGAAGCCGCTTGATGAAACAATCTTTAAAGAAACAAAGATTTCACTTTCTGAATTAAAAATATCAAAGAAGAGACCAGGATCTCTTAATTAGATCATGAACAGTAGTAGTTTGACATGTAATGGTGGGGCTTGATGAACAAAGAATGTAATAAAATATATAAGATTTATACACTCAGAAAAGCCAAAAGCCTTGACCAATCCCTTTCATAAGTTCATCATTCAAATGATATCACTAAGACAAAGAACTGACTTCATACAATAGAAACATTTTGTGAAAAAAAGGCAATAGCTTTCAAGAGCAAGATAAAGCTTTTTAAAAACCTCTTGTTTCAGCTGTAATAGAAAGATCAAATCCAGGTACTAGATCTGGTAATGTAATGGAGGTCAAAATAAAGATTTGCATGAGAAAAATGGATCTTTTTTTACAGCTTATTGAGGGACTGAGCTTCCTCATCAGTGATCTGACCGCCGCCGAGAACCTTGCTGATTCCATCGGACGGCTGAAAAACGAAAGAAGGAAGAAGAAAACCTTGAGCAGCTTTTAATAGAAAGATTATAGAAAGAAAAAAAAAAGTGACGACATTAACGGACCTGGTGAGAACGTGCGGCGGAAGCGGTTGAATGCTCAGGAGGAGGGGTTTCCGACCAAGAAAGTAGATCGGCGGTGGAAGTGTGAGGGTTTCTCACCGGTGTGTTTCTCTCCATTTTTCTCTTTCCTCTGATTCAATGGGAGAGTGAGAAATGGTTTCTTGAAACTCTTCAATGGAAAGATATTTTGTTTTTCTCTTCTTTTTTATATATTTTAAATCAGAAAATGATAAATAAATAAAAAGAGATGAGTTTTTAAAAATATATACTGTAAATCTAGAGAGATTAGATTAGCGTATAAATCTTTGCAAGTTTAAGAGCAGAAATAGAGTTTTATTTAAACTTTTTTTTCAGGATTCTATGGAGGCATCAAATGGATTAATTCCACTTTCCAGCAGAAATAAATACCAAAACCTTTAATAAACATAAAGCAAATCCTAGATCTTTGTGAAGCGAGTCTAATAAAAAAATCTGTTATCATTCAAATCAACTTTTTAAAAAAATTGTAATTTTTAATTCATTTTTATTGTTTTGCGGCATTTTGTATATTAATTTCCATTGTTCAGCCTTTTGTATATTAATCTTGAACCATTCCAAACTCAGTTGGAACACATCTTGGCAACAAAATAACCGAGTAAAAGATTCAATCACTTCAATTTCTTTTTTTATTAAAAGATTAGAAAAACAAAACGATAAAGTAATCCCAACAAAGGAAATTGAATAGAACTGTACATTATTTGAGTGATCACTATATTCTTTGTTTCTTCAAGCTAAAACCATAATTCATAGGAGAACTAAAAATGCTCCAAAAATTCAATCACCTACCTTTTTTTATATATCTAGAATCGAACCTCCAAATCTAACGAAAGTAGTAACATCAACGCATTCTCTTCCAGGAGGAGGAATCGAGAAACCTGCATTGTCTAATGGCTTTAACTTTATTACTTTTTTAAAATTTTTTTTTTTTTTTTTATGTAGACCTTTCCTACTCCATTGATTGTTTTGCTGAGTTTACTCTGTTGTCTGTTCGATCGAACGGAGCTCCCAGTTTCCTTCTCCATCAATCAGCCTTAGCTCCAAGGAATGGAATCGGATCAGAGCCGGTCGCTGCGGTTGATGAGAAAATTGATGAGATTTTGGTAAGAGTTCTGATATGGTTTCATGGTAACGAGTGCATGGATAAAAAAACTTACTTGTGATGAGGTTATGAAAGTGACTCCCATGTCTCTTGCAACCCTATAGAGCTGTTCCTCAACATCAACACTCGTAGCGCTGCAAATCAAAGAGCATATATATAATGAGAAGGGAAGATGATTGTAAGAGTACTGGGAGACTGCAGGAGAAGACTATTCATTTACTTGGTGCATTCATCAAGGACTCCAAACTTCGGTCTGTGAAAGAATAAACGTGCCTACAATACAAAACAACTCAGATCCTTCACATGAATCATAAAACTATATACGTCTGTTGTTGCTCTACAAGAGACTTACCATGCCTAGTCTCTGTTGCTCTCCAAGAGATAATATGTCTTCCCAATTGGTAGTAGCATCCCAACCACCTACATCTCTTTCCAAAAGATAAACTAACCGAACATTCTCCAGAATGGTTTTCAAATGAGCATCCAGAATGTTTCCAGCTTCTGTTGAGCTCTCTCCTGTTACTTACACCAATATCCCGCACATATGAGAGATACGAAGATCAAATAACTTCTACTTCAATTCTTGTAGGGTGGTAACAGATAGATCATTTGATTTGAAAACCAAATAGACCTTTTGAAGTAAATGAATTTTTGGACTTACCATTGGTGTACAACTTTGCTGCCCTTTTCTCTGCTTGTTCTTTAGATAGAGGGTATATAATTTGATCTCTCAGTGTCCCTAAACATGTATAAGGTCGCTGCGGGACAAAAAATATGCCATTCCCTGACCCAAGTTCTTTGATATCCAATGATGGTTTGGCAAGTTTTCCACATACAGTGGGCCAGAGATCTCTAAGGACTCTAAAAACTGAAGTCTTTCCACTACCATTTGGACCTGAAAATTTTGCTACTGTTAGCTCGGGCCTCATACAATAAATTCAATGATGGAGATTATTTCACCAACCTGTGACGAGCAAGCTTTTCCCTGAAATTATTTCGCATGACAACTTGCTAGCCATCAATTTCTGAGCAGGGGTAATGATATCCACCTCCGAAAAGGAAAGTAGATCTTGAGAATCCAAACGACTTGTGTGATTTTCTGAGGTAACACCTGAAATAGTAGGACAAAACGAATATTATCAACTCAAGTACAGACCTTGTCTATAAGCCTAATAATTCCTACCAATATGTGAACACATCCAGCGGAAAGAGTTAAGAAAATATCACAATCTGAATTATGACTACATATACATAAAACACCAAGATTTTGTATCGTGTTGCCAAAGTATGAACCTATATACGCCGTAGTACCTGACTGAGAAGCATCCAAAAACTCATCGAGCTCAAAAATTCTGTTAATACCACCAGAGAGCTCAAGGAACTTCTTGTGTAGTTCAAGAATATCGCCAAAAGCCATAAAGCTTTGGGAGACAACAGAAGCTAGATACCGCAATGCATGTGCCAATTCACCTGGTATCAAAAGCATCATGCAAGAAAGCGTTATATAGAGAACATGTAAATACTTAATTGGCTCACGTTAATCAAGGAAGTGATTAACTAGACAAGTACTGCTGGGAAAAAAGTGGTGACTGATTTTTGTTGTACAATGAAATATAACATAACTTCACCTTGAGTGGAGACAAGTGCTCTGTCTCCCTTGTGTTCTAGGGCATACAATAAACTCAATCCCCACGTCACATTATTGGGAAGTTGCTTTGTCACAAAATCGTCAAGTATGCCGTACAACCATTTCTTCCTCAAGAGCATGAGAGAGTGGTCCAGTAGGGCCCTGAATTTTGTGTCAACCATCTGCTCCACGCACACAAGTGAAACAACAATTGACATGAAAAGGCCATCATCACATAAATTGATAAAACATCTCCAAGTTCACTTCTTGAAGCTTTGGTTCACAAATAAATATCCCAAAATCCAACAGCTATAGCTAGGGATGTTACGCCACTTACAGCCTTTTCTCGAGCTCCACCTCCAAAGAATGCAATAGATTCAGCATGAGTGTTCAGCCTCTCGTGCATAAACCTACATAAGCAGGAAGAAGTTGGTCCAGATAGTCGCTATAACACAATCATCTGCAAATTGAACGGAGCATAAAAAACATACCTAAACTTCCCCTCAAGCTGCTGTTCTTCACCGGCTAGATCACCAAAATCGGGAGCAACACGTCTAAGAAAACCCAAACCAAGTAACATATATGCGTAAAGTATGGCAACTCCTCTCTGACCAGTCAATAGCTTCATCCTCCACGTGAACCTTCAATTTTTTTCGCATGATTATATTTAAACCAAGAACCATGAAACAAATATTAGAAATCAATCCAACAAAGTGTACGTACCAGAGAATGTCAACCGATGGCTTTACCATTCCAGTAAGAAGTCCAGACAAGTCAGTGGTCAACTTTTCCAGGTCACGAGTGAGTCTCTGGTCCGCATCAATACTATTGCCTGACATGTGGAAAACCTAAATAGATATGAACCCAATTAGGACAAGTTGCACTAAAAAACACAAGTTCATAGTCATCATTCACAATGCATGAATAGGGCATATTTGCATAAAATCTCTGAGCATTTTAGATTTGAATTGACCTTGTAAAACGCATTATTTCTCAAATAATTCCGTAGCAGATGTTGAGTCAAACGAATCCTCCACCCTAAAGCTAGCCTTTGTGTTAGATGCCTGAAGAATGTGACAAAAAAGTTAGGTGAAAACTGAAACCATATCAGCTAGAGTTTCATAGATGTAATGTAACTAATAATCTTACGTAAATTAATTCCATAACTTGCTTTTTTTATTAACAGACAAGAAATGAAAAACCAACACAATGAGGTTTTCATCGAGCAATTTAGTAAGTCGTGACAAGGGGATAATAGCAGGTGGGACTTCGAAACATTAAAACATGCATAAAAAGGAAAGATTACCTTAATGAAGGAGCAATGATAGAAGATGCACCACTTTGGAGAACACTCAAACCAATCAAACGAACAAAGGCTGCCTTATCTTGCTCCAAGACATACTTCACAGTGGTCCCTGCAAAATTCATGGTTGGTAAGGAGCCATATCAATAAAACTGATCAGGTAACAATACGGAGTATGTTTACCATTCAAAGAGGCTATTCGGTCAGAGATCAGTGTTCTTGAGACGACAAGACAAGCAACAGCAAGCAGTTGGGCTCCTTGTTTGTCAAATATAGTGGGTATCTGAAATGTAACAATAAGTGGTCAGCTATTTTGAGAAGTATAATATCAATCAATATCAGCATTAACGCGGGACAAATAATTTAGCCAAGAAAATTGGCAAAGGTATTTTCAATAAAATTCAAACTAGTAACTCTAGCTCACCAATACGTTTAACATTGCAGCTACTCTTGATGGTATAGCCCTGTGGGATGTTTGAGGCTGAGGAAAACAAGGCAACACTACACTTTTATCTACAACAGGTGATTTTGCAATTAACTGTGTCATGTATGACTGAGCCTTTGAATTAGTAGTAGCAGATTCCTACATAGCATCAGGTAACCACGTTAGAACCATCATCAACAAAAATTATAATAAACAAAAAAGAAATTCATAAGCTGCTGAGACCTTTCTAGCTGCAGCAAACGCTCGTTGAACAACCATCGCATCATTTTGCCGATCTGTATCTGAACTTTTCGCTGAATCAATTTCAGCATCCGTCAGAAGGGCAGAGTCATCCCTGAAGGTTTAGTCCTTTTAATAAGTAAATACAAAAAAAACTTTCATAATCCTCGCAAACATGGTTAAGAAACAATTCCAACCTCTTGTAGTGAACACTCCATCCCCCTTCACCGTCTAATGACAGAACAACATCATGGAATGCAACAAGCGCTGGACGATGGGAGATTGTTATGCAAGAAGTTCCCATAGCTCGAACCTTAGCAGCAAAGCGTTCTTCCATATCAGTTGTCACAGCACTTGTGCATTCATCTAGAATTGCAAATTTGGGTTTGTGGTAGAATAGTCTGGCCATCCCCAATCTCTGTTGCTCTCCAAGAGATAATTCATCACCCCAATTAACCTCTTTTTCAGGTTGGTAGCGATCCAATAAATATTCTAGATCAACCTACAAGCAAAAGTCCACAAAAATAAGCAAAACATGACAAAAAACGAACTTAAACCCCCCCCCCCCCCCCAAAACCATCCTACTATAGAATAGAGAAACAAGGATACCAACATTTTCCAATAGCTCCACCATTCCAGTCTCAGTGAGCGGTTCAGTCTCTTGGTCAGAAGTAAGAGGATATATTAACTGGTCACGAAGTGTTCCTACTGCCATATAGGGCCGCTGCGGCACGTAGAATATCTCCTTGTTAAGATCAGAACCAACTCCTGGCTTCACAATATGTCCAGACACGAGGGGCCATAGACCTCCTAATACTCGGAATAGGGAACTTTTGCCACTTCCATTAGGACCTACAATACATATTGTTGAACAAGTAATGATAACATCAGGCAAGCAGAAATCAACATTGCAATGCATAACTAAAATAACAAAAAAAATGATAACCAGGAAGCCAAAAATAGTCCAGTAAATCAACCCCAGAAGATGACGAGTTGCCACCATTCCACTAACACCATAGTCGTTGAATGGTTTGTCTATAGCTAGGCATATCAAATCTAATTTTGACAATGTTTATATTGCTATCCCTTCCAGCATACAAGAAAAACTACTTCTTTCAGAATTCACATTCCCATTTTTATTCCTTCACAAGGACAACAAGGGATGCTGTGATTATCATATTTGCTACGCATCTCAAGGATCATAGGAACAATATAGTAATGGCATACGTTTTACTGTGCAAAAAAAAAAAAGGAAACCATGAAAAGGAAAATTGATAGTCACACTATGTTCTAGATATAAAGCGTTCACCTGTAATCAGAAGATTAGACCCTTGCTCAACTCGAAGGGTGAGATCCTCCACCAAAACATTTCCGGTTGGAGTAACAACCTAAAGTGTGTTAAGTAACATTAAGAACACAACATTTTGGAAAGGGGTTATAGTAACATGGATCTGTTCCAACTACCTTGACACCAGAAAACTCAACATAATTAGCTTCACTTAGGTAATTTCTGCTTCTATTTCTCTGGAAAGATGATTTATCATCACCACTGAGTTCTCTTGAGACAGCCATCAACTCATGGATTCGGTCAGCATAACCACTGTTGGAAGCAACAAAGTTTCAACAATTAGAATCAGCTACACAATGTTCACCATATAAGTGTCTGGCAAGACATCCAACATAAAGCATTACCTGAGTCGGTTGAGCCGCCTGGAACTTATCGAAAGTGTTCCCAACGCCTGAAAGAGAGATATAATGACACTGGTGTGATATCTTATATTGCTTAGCATCTCGGCTCTTCCTAAGGTCGAGTCATCAGGTCTTAGATTCCCAGAGAAGAATGGTTCGATAATCAGAATAACTGCAACTGTGGCACCAAGATACTTCAGCAGAAAATCTTGGATCATACCAAACCACCAGTGATCATGAAGCACGACACTCATATGGCTAACAAGATTCTTGAACTTTTGTTGTATATGAGATTCTTCCCTGGTTTCCCCACCATAGAATGCTATGCTTTCTGAATGAGTCCTTAAGCGTGAATGAAGTTTTCGGTACTCCCCTTCCAACTGCTGTTCCTTGGACATCAATTTCCCAAAAGAAGGAGAAAAGTTCCTTATCGCCGTCCCAGCCCCCAGTACATAGGCCTACACAACAATTATACAGGTTAGTTCATATATACCAGCTTGAAAGAATTGTGTGAATGTGGATACAAGGCAAAGCAGCATAAATGGCCCAACACAAGGTCAATCTTGCAAACATGTAAGATTAAACAAGAATCACCAGTATCCAGAAGATGTATTTTGGACTAGCATATGAACACAGGCGCCATGCATACAAAACTCCATCAGTAACCGCCGTCAAATCATCCTGTATAAGTTCGCTTAACTCTGAGGAGAATCTTGGTACATCGCTGGCAATTCGTTGCTCAGGGTGCGTAATCCGACCATCCACGTGTGATATCTTGTAATATACCATATTCTGAAAACAACAATAACGCCTGATTAAAGTGATATCCAGCTGTCTCAACTATACTCATATGCTCACTAGTCAAAAACACACTATCTAAAGAAATGGTAAATAATTGAGTGGCAGAAGAGACGGCAGTTGCTACCTCAAAATAATGGGAATGGATAAGCTTCGTTAATATCTTTCTGAATCGCAAACTCAAGGCCCCAGTTATGTACTTTGATGTAGAGTGCATCGTCGATAGCATGAAACACAACATAATATTCTCGGAGATGAGTCGTAGAAACAGTGGCGCACGCCTTAAGAAAGCAGCACGGAAAAGGAAACCTTGCACTTTTGCCAATCTATTGGTCAAAGCAGTTCTGAAAACCTGAAAGTTATAAAATAATAGAGATTGGAAAGAGTACTAGTCTTGCACAAGTAAGAAAAATAATCAGCCTTTTCCCGACTTTTGGCTGTGAGGTTAGGTTGGTGTTTCTTTCAGCTAAAAAATTGAAGGACACTCGGAATTCTATTTAAATGAAGCAATCGTTCTCAGTTAGGCATTCCCATGAATATAAAAATATCTACAGGGCTTTGCAACAGCACGAGATCAAACAATTTTATTAAATAACCAGACAGAAAAATTCTATATGACTTGGGCAAAAACGTAAAACAAAAGCATAAACGTATTAAGAGGAAATGCATACCACTGTGGCCACTAGTGCCAAAAGATCCCTGGCACCCATTTTTCCCATCTGAGACAGAAGAATAGCAGTCAGAACCTGAAGAGACTTTAATCCTCCCCCTTTCTTCTTTTTCGTGGTTATCTTTGCATTTTTATCTTTTCCTGTCAGTTTTTCCAATGCCTCATCATCATCACTCTGACCATTGCAATGACGCGAAGACTCAGGCCTTCGGGAGCTGACCCTTGAATTCAGGTAAACAGCAGCTCCACCAGCAGCAACAATCCCAGCCGCAAGCAGTATAGATTTCCTATAGAATTCGACAGAAGACGAGAGAAGCAACAAATGAGATAATATACACACGGCAAAAGGTGACACGCGAAGAGGCAAAACAATAAACATCTATATAAAGACAATTAAAAGCAGAGAAACCATTACCGTCTTGACGCTACAAGACCCCGACCCCGCTCAGTTAACTGCAATAGCTGGAGTGAAGGCATGGCTGGAAGTGAATTGTTTCCAACCAACGATTATCAGAACCAAAACTGGGTTCTTCTTGATAACAAGTGTACAAAACACCTGAAATGATACCAAACTCCAAGGTTATGAAAATTAGAACAACCAAAATATAACAAATGTTTAACAAATCTAAAGCAAAGAAAATGATAATATTGGTGGGGGAAAAAAAAGAAAAAAGTTGAAGTTGTAACCATTGAAACTAATGCAATAAATGGTAAAGGAAATGTGATTTAGATTCGAACAGTATAAGCCAAAAGTAGAATCAAGAAGAAAGAATAATGAAAATGATTCCTGTATAGTAGTAAGATGCGTAATTAGAATCCCAAACAAAGACAAAAACTGTTTAAGAACCCAGCAAAGTCGATCCTGAGTACGAAAAAAAAGAAAAAAAAAACTGGTTTCGCGAATCATTCCCACATAATTCTATCGAGCCACAAAACAAAATAAACCGATGAAAAGCAAGAGATTCTTCATTCCCGATAAATTCAAATAGCTTAGACAATTAAACAAAGCTGAAGAACAAATAACAACACAAGTCACGATCGAGATCAATTATACAATTAAAACAAAGCTGAAAACTAATTTACCTCAGCATGAGAGATTCAACCAATTCGAATGTCTCAGGGAGTAGATAGAAACTAAATCGATCTCCCTCCTTCGTAATTCAACCTAAAAGAAAAAAACTCGAAAAATCGGAAACCGTAACAACACCCACTAGCTCAAACTCAACACCATGTGAATCTCAACTGCGAAAGAGTTAATTCGGACTCCGTCACCAACGGCAACGAGACGTACCAGTCCACCGTAACGAAACTCCCCAAATCGAGAGATAGAGAGAGAGAGAGAGAGAGCAGAAACTTGGGAAGAGTAGAAGATGATGACGCTGATTTTACACGTGCGGAGATGAATAACTCGTGCCGTTTTTATTTTGTTCTATTTTTTATTTAAGTTTTGAAATATAAGTTTTTTTATTCGATTTCGTTACGAAGACTACAAGATATCTTTTTTTTTACATTGGTGACTTCAGATATAAATAACTTTAACGATTTAACTTATTTTTCTACATTTACTCAGGTAATTCTAGCCACCCATTTTTCATTTTCATTTTTAGAATTATATTTGAACGTTGTACTAAAAAAATCATGTACACAGATTTTTTTCCTAAAATATTATAATTTATAGAGCTGTCGAATCCTATGGAGTATGGACCTTCTTACATTGGTAAAATATTATAATTTATAGTATATGAGAGACAAATTAAGAAGAAAATCTTGGTTGCTATGTTTGGAAAAAATAGTATGGAATGCAACGATTATAGAAGGACATGTGAGATTTGCACAAATTCTTGAATCATCAGATATGTGAAATAAATGGTAAAAGATTGTTCAATAAAGAGTTTGGTTTTATAAGTTTAAAGATAAATTTTATGATAAGAAAAGATGTTTTATGAAATGAGTGAGAAAGGTGCAAATTGTACACCGCATGATTGAAGCACACAAATCAATGTGTGATGTGTCTTCCTTTCTTTTTTCAGATAAATGTTTACATCATCATCCACCTTGCATCTTTCTTTGATGGCAAAAACATACACAAATGTGAACGGATGAGAGTGATTTACGAAACCAACGGGCCATAAATTGTTATGAAACCCAATACAATATGTTGTGGGCCTTTTTGGTTCGCACGGGTCTTTTAACTGGTTAATTTGGTGAATCATCATCGTACATGATGATCAAAACGTATTGAACAAGTGCAGGAGTCTCTGAGTGACACTATTGGCGAATAAATAGGCTGGTGTCCAAGCGAAAGCAAGAATTTGAGAAGATGTTTATAACTTTTAATTACAAAACGTATTTCATCTTGATTCTTTTGTATGTTATTTCTATGATGTTAAAAAGACAAAAAAATAGATCCAAAGTTGGAACTCTATTTATAGTTTAATTCAAATTTTTAAGTTGGTCCTCGATTATTCAGTTTTGAACTTTGAACAAACAAAAAAGAAACTGTATATATAACACGTCATAAAGTTGAAACACCATTCCGGCACAAAATGAGGCGAGGTGATGGGCTTAAGAAATGAGTGGCCCAGACAACACGTTTAGACACAACAAAAGCTCATTTTTTCTCAACCGCCTGTGTCCACCGACACAAGTCATGCATAAAAACAGCACCCAGTTCCGTCGGTAACTCCACTAATTACCGAAATACCCCTTCTCACGAAAGTCGTCGACTCTACGATTCCGCGGACCCCACCTTATTTAATTTTGACTTCTGATGTTTATTTTTTTACTTAATTTTCCCCATTATCAATACAAACATTTTTTTAGATTTGAAACAGTAACTTGCGAATTGCGAAATAACTACAATGTAGTGCACTTCACATAATAACAAAAACATATATATACAATATAGTTTGTTAGTATTGGAAATGTCTGGCGTACAAAACGGACATCGTTCAGAACCTTAATTATTTTTGCCGTCCACGACATATTTATATATTTGTTCGTAGTTTTAGAATCGGTTTGTATTAAATTTCACGATTTTAACCAGGAAAATAAAAAGTGATTGTAATGAATTATGAAATTTTATTTCACATTATTGATTTACTATAAATACAATTTGTAAAGAAGTAAAAAAGTTTCCAACCATCCACCAGTAATTGTCTTTCTATTGCAGTTTTTAGCTAAAATTTTCCGAAACTAACGATAATAAAAAGACAAAAGAGAAATAAAATAAGAAAATTTCAATTTTTCTTCCCTTCGTCACCGCCTTCTTCCAAGTACTCTTTCTTCCTCCTCTCAGCACTAGACAACAGACAAATCAAAAGAAAACACGTGGCATAAACACCGTGGATCTTCCAGTTCGTCTTTGGAGGCTGACGAAGCACCACCCTATGAAACACCGCCACGTAATAATGCAAACCCACTGCAAAACCAACAAATGTTTGGGCCAGACCCAATACTTTAAGGCCCAAACCACAATCCGTAGAGAAGACGAGAACGAGGTACATGAGAAGAAGCAGGAGGTAGAAGACGTAGCCTAGGGTTTGCAGGATCTGCAAGCAAACGTAGGTGGAGCTCGATGTTGCGTAGAGGAACTTGAGTGGTTCGATTCCAGTGACGAGTGATGAGAGGCATAGGATTGAGAAGTAGATCGAGAGGTAGATTTGGATGAAGATTAGGATTTTCTGGAGTGAGAAATAAGCTTTGAATCTGTTGAAAATAAGGGAGACTAAGAGTAGAGGGACGAGGATGAACACGAAGGAGACTACGGAAGCTATTGTCGGTGCGTATTTGTTGCCGAAATAGGGTTTGAAGTTTTTGGTGATCTCTTTGTTGGCTTTGTTGATGTAGTTTTTGGATGTGGTTGAGATTCGTTCTAGGTCTGGGATCAAGGATCTTTGGAATTTAGTTGGTAGATCTCTGAACTCGCTGACGAAATCTTCGTCTTCTTCGTCGTCCAGCCAGAATGGTTTGATTTCTTTCTCAATTGGTTTTGATTTGGTCACGGGTTTTGAGGATTTCTCAGAGGATGGTGTTTTCTTCTCTGAAGGAGGTGAAGAAAGTTTGGAACTTGGGGATTTGGTGGTGGTTTTGTTTTTGGATGAGCTTGATTTGGACAGATCTGCTGATTTCTTGATCGAAGAAGTAATGGGTTTTGTGGAATTTGTGGGTTTTGTTCCGGAAGTAAGCTTCTTGAGCTCGGAGCCGGTCTTGGCCGTGGTAAAAGAAGATTTGGTGGAGTTAAGTTTGTGAGACGTACCCATGGAGGTCTTGGCAAGTTTAGTTTGGTTCTTGGTGGAAGAAGAAGATAATGAGATGGGTTTAATGAGCTTGGTTTGATTCTTCTTAGTACCAGATGTTGATGACGATAATGAAACAGAACTAGTAAGCTTCTTCTTCTTTGGAGGAGGAAGATTGGGTTCATCGTCATCACCACCTGATTCCAGATCTTTCACCAACAATCTCCTCACTCGAAAATGAGGATCTAAGGGTTGTGTTTGTTGTAGCTCATCGTGAACAGAAGTTTCTGATGAGGCAAAGAAAGAAGAACAAGAGAAGAGGAAGAGAATGAAATAGAGCAACAAGAGTACCTTTCTAAAACACAAGTACTTGAGTGGAGACATTTTACTTTACTCTGAAACCTAGGAATCCCCTCACTGTTTCAGACAGATCTTGCGAAGATAGATCGCAAGCTTGTCAATATATAGGAAAATAAAGAGAGAAGAGAGAGGAAAGAGAGAGGAAAGAGAGAGAGAGAAGCATTAGTGACAGTGTGCATATGTGTTTATATATGAGTGTTTGTGTGTGTGTGAACGATAAGAGAGAAGATGGAGACCAGAGAATTTACTAATTCAGTGCCTTTGATAATATCAATGTACATTACTGTTTAACCTCACCGTCATGTTGCAGATTCTCTGCTACTTGTCTAATTTTTTATATAATTTTGCTGTATATATGTGTTGTTCGCATTTGGTAATAAGTAAAAAAGAAAATTAATTGTTTGAAAATTTTATTGTGCGTGAGTAAAAACAACAGCAATCATTTGCGAGATCTCAAACTAGAACAGTCGCTTTCTTATAAATGAATAGAGAAGAGACATTTTTGTGCATGGTATAACCAAATATTCATACACTTAAAAATTATAACAAAAGGAATTTAATCATAACTACTCCCACAACTCCTATCTGATTTTTATTTAATGGTGATTCCACTGTCAAGAGTCTATTTTCCACTTATAAAAATATCACATTTGATTTCTGGATTAATATCGGATCTAACTTTGATGTGTAGCTATGACAAAATTATATATTGAATATAGATTCAGTCTAAAGGAATCTTGGTTTGTTTAAAATCTACTTATTTGTTTGTAAAGAAATGACGATATTTACAAATTAAACCCAAAAAAATGAAGAAAAATAATAAATACAAACATGAAAAGAAAATAAAGAAAAAGGATGAGAATTTAATGCAAAAGTGAGAAAGTTGAGAGATCACTCACATGGAGGACCAAAAAACGACACTTCTTTTAAAAAAAAAATATGTTTCTTCTCAACGCGCTTTCATTTTATTTTTGCTCATGTACTTAGGCTTAGCAAATATATATATGGATCCTCCTGTAATTTAATTATTATAAGTTCATCAAGAACGGACTAGTTGCAATTTCCTTAATAATTGACTAGTCGTAAGTTTGTAAACTATAGACTCCTTCAATGTTTAATATATACTCCTTAGTGATAGATGGTCACATGGAACGTATTTATAAGGTTGATTTGAGTTTTTAAAAATAAGATAGACGCTATTAATTACCCAATATATTCTATTTCAAAATTTGATAAATATACTATATAGCCATTCGAAAATTATTACTATAACAAAACAATATAAGCAAATTTCTTTTCTTATAATTAACATTTTGAGCAGAAAATGATCTCTGACTATTCATATACCGATCATCTAATTTAAGACATATAAAATTATACTAACATACAACTAAAACTCCAAATTTCAGGATATTATAACACGTAAATCTTTAAACAACTATGACAAACACGCTTTACAAAAAAAACAATTAAAATATATAATGAATCGCTGTCTATTTGTTTGTGTACTTAACACTTACTCGCCCATCTTGTCCCAAGTCAACGATCAACGACTTTTGACTCATCCACTTTTTGACTAATGAGTTTAGTAAAAAAGTGAAAGTCATGAAAAAGTAATAGTGGGATAGAAACTGACAAATTTAATTAGGAATTTTGTACAAATTACAGAAGAAATAATAAACTATGAAAGAAATGTAATTAATCGATAGGTAAACTAGTTTTTATCGGAAAATGTAATAGTATTAGTAAATGTATTTGGTTGAGTCTTTGATCTAAAATACAGTGTGTACCAAAAACCCGGAACAAATCCCAAAATGTGAATGTGGACTTTGGACTAGAGAGAGGGGTTGGATAATAATTGACTTTCTCTTGGCACACTCTATTACGTACCTATAATCATGTACTGCGAATAAATATTATTTTTTTGTACCACTCTTATATAGTTTATAAATAGCCTGACATTTAAATAACTGGTACTCTGCATGACATTAATTTTTTTTGTCCGCTAAATCGCTGGATCCTATGTAAATAAGTGGCAGAAATATCTATATGCGCGTATATATTTTCTAAAATTAAGTTTACTTGTGAATTAAATAAATCATTTATCTACGAGAAACGAAAAAATATTGTAAATGGCTTTTGTCGAAATGCTAAATGTAATACTCTTTTTTCTCTTTTTCTTCATTTGCTCAAATGACCATGTGCTAAGCATGTGCCCGAAACTGACATGGGCTTAAATTGGGTCCATTAGTAAAAGCACACTTAAAAACCCCTTGGTTAAATTTTGGGACCAAACCATTGCTAAATTTTGCGACACATAATCATAGGAAAATGTCCACTTCTTTTGCTTAAAAACAAAACTGTACATTAAATAAAATGTTAGTTTGTCTTCAATGAATAAACAATATTTTGAATTTGATAAAATATATATAATCAGCGTTTAGTCTGACCACATCCCATTATAGAAGAAGGTAAATTAGAAACTCTATGAATCCCAGACTCGAACACAATCCTCATTCCCATGAAAAAATGCGACTCAATGTGGCAGTGAAACGACCAAACGCCTGGATTATCCGCTCTGAAACGCAACGCTGTCCAGCCAAACGGGTGTACCGCAACCGTGTTTTTCATTATCGGGTCGACCCGATTATACCTTTTTGGATCCTCCGACTCATTAAACTTTCCTTCTCCGTATCCCAGCACCCAAAAATCGTGACCGTGTAAATGCCACGGGTGCGTTTCGCTGTTGTTTGCGTTCATTGTATTCGCGTTTTGTAAAATCACGTCCACCGTTGAATTGAACCTCAATCGATAGATTCCATCGCTCGTCGTCGCGTTAGCGTTTAAAGGTTTTGCGAATATGTCGTAATTCCGAGAATCGTAACTCTCCGGCGGCGTGAAACGCCAGTCAAACGCGTCGGTCAGATTCTGCTTTAACGCGATTAGGTATGGCGTCTTAGGGTGGTGATAGGAAACGTTGTTGACCGACCAACGTCTGTATCCGTTGACTTCGTTTTGTGTATTAAGAAGCACGATGACTTTGTCGGGATTCTCCGGCGGCGCGTGAATGAATCGTACACGCGCTTTGATTGCTAGGCTTTGTGCAAGGCGGGCGCGCGTGTCGTCCCATTTTGGTAGGAGATTGGAGGTTTCCGGCGTCGGAGGACGACGTCGTGGGTGATTCGGGTAGTAATTGAGCACCGCGGTTGCCTGTGAAGTGTTCGCCGGACGGCTGACTATGCTTGTGGTGATCCAATAGTTCCGTCTAGGGTTTTGATCTGCCTTGAGAAGTACGGAATAAGTTTCCCCGGAGTATATGAAGAGATTCTTCACCATGAATGGTTGGACGTAGTGTCCGTCGGTTTCAACCACCGTCAAGTTGTGTCCCTGTCGTTTAAAATTCAGTCATCTTCCGTTAAAAAAAGTAGGAGAAACAAAACAAATGGTTGCTTGCGTCAAAAGCAAGTACCTCGATTTGGAAACTGAGGGCTGAGAGAGACGTCAGGCTACCAATTCGAAGCCTGTATGTCTTCCCAGGGATAACCGTAAGGACAAAACGCGGACAACCAACGTTTGAGGCGTTACAGACTCCAGAGACTAAGCTTGGAGGAGTGGTTAGGTCATTCGAGCAGTTGAATCTTCCTCTTCCTTGAATCAGAAGCGACTGATAAAATTATCCAAACCAGAATCATCAAATAATATAATTTAAGATTGATCAATCATCGAATAAATAATAATGAACAAAGAATTTTTACCTCTGGCTCACCGACCCACTTGAAGGGTATGGAGGCTAAACCGGTGGCTTTCTCCGACATGCTTTTGTGATACAAATCTGTTAACAAAACGTTCCGGTCATAATCATAGGTAAACGGTTCGGGCTCTGTGACCGGAGGAGAAACTTGAATCATTCCGATTAATCCAGATTCTCTCTGCATCCCATAGTGTGAATGATACATGTATGTACCAGGCTAAAAACAAATTATAAAAACAGAACACATAATAAATACATAAAAGAAATATTGACACTTTAATGTGAATTTATAATTAATTCTTTACCCTATCAACGACGAATTG
This sequence comes from Crucihimalaya himalaica, assembly GCA_004349715.1. NCBI lineage: Eukaryota > Viridiplantae > Streptophyta > Magnoliopsida > Brassicales > Brassicaceae > Crucihimalaya > Crucihimalaya himalaica. The sequence continues at coordinate 31,829 of SMJT01000006.1, read as the reverse complement.
GTAAGTGAAGACTTCACCAGGAAGAATTGGACACTGAGTAACACCTTCTACTCCGTCGAACCATGGAGTCCCAATCTGAAACATAAATCAATCTTTGCAGTCATTCATCGAGTACTTTGATATGTTTCTTTGGAACATAAAAACTCTTTTTTACGTACCTGTCGGATTCCATGCCAATGGACAGCGACGTTTTCAGTCATGAAACTATTCTTGAGTTCAACAACTATGGTGTCACCTTGTTTAGCTTTAATGGTGGGACCTGGAAACTTACCATTGATTGTGATTACTAGCTTCTGGACACAATCCGGTGACCTGAAATCGTACTTCACTTCCCATTTGAATCGCTGGATCTTTCCCTGACCGAAGACGGAAGAAGAAAACAGGGCAATGAAACAGAGGACCATAATATTGAAGATATGAACTGTGTCTGGTGCTCTCTTCGGTCTCATCATTTTTTATAATCGTGTCTCCAAGAATCAAAGAAGATAAAGAAGGTGTTATGTCAGTGGAACTTTTTTCAACAAAACACTAACTGATTTGGAAAAAAGATGAAACAAAGATCGAGATTCTTTGTGTGGTATGATCAATTCATGTGTGTACATATATAAAAATACACAATGATAGGTCACTGCATGTCATGTGTTTACAGATAAATCATTTGCCTTTTGGAGAAACATTGGAGAGAAAACGCGTTTTACCTTTCTACGATTTCATGATAATTTCAAATAATACATCCGACTTTATTAACAAAGTAAATTGTATGATATATGATTCTTCAATCGGAACCTTCATATGAAATATCTTTTTCCTCTTATGTGCAAAATTTAGAAGTTGGAACCTTTGATTGTCTGAACTTTAAAGCCTAAACTATTGATATAAAAAGATAGGTAAATATTGCTTTTGCTCATTGCTGGATGAAATCACTAGTTTAATAACATGTTACGCTTTGTACTATTCGGTCACTCATTTATAAAAGAACAAAAAATCTCGAATTTGAAATTGAATAATTAACATGTTCATATCCCTTATCCCCAAAAATTATGGGTCCAATCAGCTAATTAAAAAGACTTAGATTACATTCCACATAAACCTTTGGTCAAGTCTAATTAGCCTAGGGTCAATGGTAAAGAATCAAGAAAAATATCTTGAACCAAGTCAGGAGCTTAATACTTGGGTCGTTACAAATAAGAATCTACGTAATTATCAATGACGTAACATGGTTTTTATTACCATTTCTCCACCATTTAACATATATATATAAATAAATAAATAAGTCACGTCAAAAAAAAAAAGAAATCGATATTGACAAATCAATACATGACGAGACGCTTGCTCTTCTCTCTTCTCTGTCTTTAACAATATCATCAGAAATGTGGATCCAATATTGTGGACGAGGATTGCATGGCAGTTAACAGCAAAAAATCAGTTATCGTAGATAAATTATCATGGATAAGTAATCAGGTTTTGATTAAAAGTGTCAAATGTGATTATGCTTCTATGTAATCTTTCATATTTATTTGATTGTTTGCATCTAAGAAAATCTGCATTGCAACTCTTTGTGAAAGACTCTTTCACTTATAAAAGAAATAATAAGTATTTTTCATTGTAAAAATCAATGTTCGGATCATTTTTCTTGATTTACCTATTGCTACGTGAAAACATTGCAAATAATACCAATGATACTTTAACAAAAATATAATTATTTAGATTATATATAATTAGGTTTACTTTTATTTGGATAAGATTTATTTATTTTTAATAATATTTTTTTTTTTTTAAATAGACATAAAATAAATTAATGTTATTTTGGAATTTTTTACTGATTTTTTAATTTTGGCAGGTGTCGAAATCTTGAATCGATGGATATAACACGTGTCACTATCTCGTGAATTAGTAACTTTGAAAATTCTATTTTATATAATAAGATTTTCGTTGCGATCCGTCCGCGAGAATAACTGGCTTTCCACAATTACAACTAAAAACACCCTCAATAAAAGTTTTTTATAAGAGATTTAAAGATTAAAAATTATTAAAAATTAAACAAAGAGGAAATAGAAATAAAAGAAGTTCTTATTTAGGAACCCCAACAAAAAAATTAAAATATTCTCCTTCACATAGCATTTTTTATTAGTTCAATTTATTTTTCTAATTTAAAATATAATTATTTAATTAAATTAAAATATAAAAAATATTAATATTATTTTTGTTAGATGGTCGTGACCATTGTGAATACTCTAAGGAATCCCAACAATTAATACTTGGGATGAGTATTGTATCTCTGTTCGATATTATTATCAGTTTATTAGTTATAGATTTTTTTTTTCAAAATATAATCTTGCTTTATTGAAAAATCGCAAAGACGAAACCAGGTTGCTTAATTATTTTCGAAAGCTCTTCAACAATGTTCACGGAGTCATCTCCAGCAATGGATCCGGATTTACCCGAATCCGAGACCCGACCCGAATTCAATCCCTCCTCTACTGATTCCGGCACCGTACAAACCGCCATGGACTCGGACGCCGTCGAAGCTAGACCTGAAGGGACGACTTTCGAATCAGCCTCATCAGAAGCCACATCCGTCGCCGATCTACCACCGGAACGATTCAATTCGCTCGAAGAATTAACACACGATCTCGGCTCGCTTCACGAGCTTTCGACCCGTGGCTCATGGCAAGCGATCCTCGAGAAGATAGCTCAAGCCAGAGCTCTCTTTCTCCTCACAAAGCCTCACGAGCATCTCACTTATCTCACTTACCAAGTTATGGCTCTAGCGAAGCTTCGTCGCTCCGATGAAGCTGCACATGAGCTTAATTCTTTGCACGATTTCGACGGGACGCATTACAGGTACGAATCGTTCCCTGAGATCTACCCAAATCGGAGAGGATCTATGGTTCCTTTCTCTTTACGATGGCTCTACGCTTTGATCCCGACTAAGCTTGGTAATCGTCAGGAAGGGTTAGATCGGCTATACGTTTTGCTTGATTTTGTTCGAGATCGAATTAGAGAGAAAGAATCTCAGAATTTAGATGCTTCTGTGGAGTTGTGGAAGAAAAGAGAGACTTTTGTGATGAATTGCTTGCTAGGGTTTCATTTAGGTCACAAGGAATTTGGGATATCTTTGGATTTGATGAAGGAATTGATAAATCGTGATCCGTTAGACCCGGTTCTGATTTCGAAACTAGGTTCTGTTCAAATGCAGTTTGGTGATATAGAAGGTGCTAAAACTACGTTTGATCGGGTCGAGAAGATGTTGAATGAAGGAAAGAGCAATGGGTTATTGAATGCAACACAATTCAAGAATCTTGTGGGTAGGAATAAGGCTTTGGTTCATGTTGTATCAAAGGACTATGTTTCTGCTGTGAGGGAGTATGACGAATGCATTGAAAGAGATAACTCGGATATCATCGCTGTCAACAATAAGGCTCTTTGTTTGATGTATTTGAGAGATCTATCGGATGCGATTAAGGTGATGGAGAATGCTTTGGAGAGGGTACCAACCGCGGCTTTGAACGAGAGCTTGGTGGTGAACTTGTGTAGTATGTATGAGTTGGCTTATGTTAATCACACTGATGTCAAGCGGACATTGAACAGTTGGATTGCACGTGTTGCTCCCGATGACTTTGATTCTTCTTGTACTAGAGTTTGAGGTATTGTATATGTTCTCCCAATCTTATATTTCCCTTTTCTAGGCTTTGACACGTCAAAAAACTGATTGGTAATGTTATGATTAGTTGATTAGAATTGAGAAGTCGTAAGAATCATGAAGAGAACTAGTTAGGTAAATAAGAAAGACAATGTTCTCTAGCCCTATGCATATTCATAATCCATGTGAATCAAATATGAGAAGTATGCTGTATATGTTGGTTTATATATATCACCGAGAGAAAAAAAAAAAAAAGCAATTTGCTTCAGAGTTGATGCCGTGTTCTCCCTAGTCCATGAAACAATATATATATCGAGGTATTCAAATTGATCATTTAGTAATCAAAATTGCAGGTTTTCATCCAAGCAAAGGTAATTAGCTAAAGCGTTTCTGTATTCAATGATGAAACAAATCAAGGATGTTGATCTTGCTGGGTTTGGCCTCAGTTGTTGCAATTACCGGCTTAATTCGTTGTAGTATTCTGTTGTGTAAGCTAGCAAATGGTTTGTTGCCCCCAAACACTTGGTAACCTTCCTGCATTCGTTTTTGTCATATTCATCTTCTTACGACAATTTTTGTAATACTTGCTGTTAATCACTAATGACGAATGTTTGTTCTTTCAACTCTTCCTATGCAACAGAGAGTTTGGGTAATCGAGTATTGAATGCCATGTATTTTGAGTATTCCGGGTTGAATAGAGATCATATCAGGACCGGACTGAGAGAAATTCTCCTTTTCACTTCCTTGTGATGCGATCATGTATGTATTTGCAGGCGATTGATTATGTAAGCTACCTATCTTCAAAACAAATAAAGAATATCAAAGGAATCAATTCTCTTACACCATCGAACTCTTTCATGTAACAACCCTTTTTTATTGGTTTGGATAAAGGAAAAGTAAAGATTCTTACTTACCCTACAGAGCTAAATTTTCTCCACGAAGCTAAATAATCCCCAAAGTAACCCTCCAACACAAACCTACGCTTAACTTGTATCACGAGTTAACCCAAACCCCAAATATCCACAATATATATATACACATACCCACTCATTTGATTTAGAAATCGAAGATAAACCAAAGTCTGATATGGAGGTCCAAACATTTCCCAACGAAATCGTCTTCTTCGATCTTGAAACAACCGTACCGAACAAAGTGGGACAACATTTTCACATTCTAGAGTTCGGTGCGATCATTGTATGTCCAAGAAAACTCGAGGAGCTGGAGAGCTTCACAACGCTTATACAACCTAAAGACTTGTCAGTGGTCTCAATAAGGTCGTCTAGGTCAGATGGGATCACGAGGGCTAAGGTTATGAACGCACCGGGTTTCGAAGATGTGGCTGAGAAGATCTATGGTTTGTTGAACGGTCGAATTTGGGCAGGTCATAACATTAGAAGATTCGATTGCGTTAGGATCAAAGAAGCTTTCGCTGAGATTGGTGAAGTGGCGCCTGAACCGTCAGGGATCATTGATTCTTTGGGTTTATTAAGTGACAAGTTTGGCAAAAGAGCTGGTAACATGAAGGTACCATTATCCAAGATTCTTTGTAAATAATATATATGGCCTGTGTTAAAAAGTGATTAGAAATCTAGGGTTCAAAAAAAGTGAATTTACATCTGTTTAAATTACTAAATTCATTAAATTAGAATAACCAAAACTAAAATTTTGAGGTGGAACTATATGATTAGATTAAATATTTCCCCTACCAGTTATACATATTGTTTTTTGGTTTTCTACATCTTTTTGTTTACAACTACAAATTCTGAAACTTCTTTTCTCATATATTAATAAAATTTTAAAAATTGCATAAAATTTCAATAACACATCAGTTTATTTAAATAACAAATGGACTTTGAGTATGTAACATGTATTGAATTTTTGAAAATTAAATATGTGTATTAAACAAGTTTAAGTTATATTATGTTGTAGATGGCAAGTCTGGCAACCTATTTTGGTCTTGGAGTGCAAAAGCACAGGTACATAATCATACGTTTGTGTGTGTTCTTAATGTTACCTTTTTATTGAGGTAAAATAACACACATATGTCTACAATTGCAGAAGTCTCGATGATGTTCGAATGAATTTAGAGGTCCTCAAGCACTGTGCAACAGTGCTTTTCTTGGTATGTCGTGTTCTCATAATTATTTTTCCCTTAAATGTATGTATTTCTCATTGTTTCAAAAATATATTAAAAATACTAATTCATGTATATAAATAATACAGGAATCTACACTTCCCAATCAATTGGAAGGAAAATGGCAAGGTTCTTCAAAGATCATGACAAGAAGTCGAAGTAATTACCAAATAGCCCAAAGGTCAATGCCTTACTCGAAGGGTAGTCTTGGAAAGGTAATAGTATTTTTTTTTTCTTTTTGTTTCCTCTTCTAAGTATAAAGAATTCAAATTGAGGTTTTATTTTATTTTAATTTTATATGTTCTTGTATGAAACAATACAGATGACACAGAATGTGAAAAGTCTGTTAAGCAAAGCTCAAGGCAATCCAACTCTCCAAAGCTTGATCAACCATTCTCATTCTTTGCTTAGATGATTATTGCATCCCTCCTAAATATTATTTTCTATATTTATAATTTAAATCTAATTGTATATACTGCACATATGATCATACCAACAAATTCAATAGAAATGTATTTATATTTTGTCTATATCAGTATTGCTATGTGAATTTGAACCCCCACATTTATGGAAAATTGTAAAAAGTGCTTAACAAATATTAAATACTCATGATAACGGCTAGAAATCACAAGTACTGTATCTGATGGACATAAAACCACACGACTAGTATCTTTTGTTTTGTAGTAATACCAATTTTATAATCTTAATCTTTATACTAAATGATCTTTTCGACTCCATATTGGACTTTCTGCTCCGTTTAAATTGGAAAATGTTTGTTCGTTACTAGTATGAAACAAACTAAAGAGAAAATATGAAAAAGATAAAATCATATTAAATTAAATTAGTTAACGGTTAACGATTACCAATGCGATAAAGAAAAAGTTATTTAACGGTTAATATGAATTTATTTTTTCCCATATGTTTTTTAGTTCCGTTTAAATTGGAAACAGTTTGTTCGTTACTAAAGAAAACATTATATATATATATATATATATATATATATATATATTAACCGTTAAATAATTTTTTGTGGTCGTATTATCTATGGTTTATCTTTACTTCAACGTAACAGTGTTTTTAACAATTATATTTAGTTTTTTTGTGAAATTAATTTTGGATAAGCTCATGATCATAACTTAAAATTAAGTATTATTGAATGAAATAGTTGGACATGTGTGAATTCAATTCCTAAAGTATTTACGATTTACTGTATGACTTTAAATTCAACAAACAAAATTTAATAAAAACATATTCGGTAATTATTATTATTTTATTAGATGATTATATCTTCATAAATAGAACGAGAAACTTCCTACACATCAACATCATGTGTGTAAAATGATGTAAAAAAATTGAAAGTGAAATAAAGAGAAGTATGTGGTGTGGAGGAATATAGACAAAGAGATTTACAAAGGGAAACATATTATCGTTCCACAAACGTACGTATGGCCACAACCATGCCTATCAAACTTTTTCAAAGCCATTCCAAGGATATGTATGTCCAAAGCATCTTTTGTATTATTATTTTTTGTATCATCCTCCATTGATTGAAACTAGATCATTAGTTTTTGGATTCAATTTTTGAAACTTCTTATATCGACCAGAGCGCTATATCTTTATGTATTTTAAATTAATGGTGTAGTACTCGTTTCGTATGATCGCTCACACTCACGCTAGTCAATCCCAAACCTCAATTTTGGCTTTGTTTAAAAGGACAACCCACGTTGGTTCCTCTGCTTCTTCGGTTGCTTAGTTATTTTATTTTTATCATGCCACTTTTATGCAAGTTGTTTAAATATTATCAGCAAAATCTTACCACTTTTTCTAATAGTTAATGTAAGTAAATAAAAGCGAAAATTTTGTCGAGTAGTCTAATATAAATAGAATAAAATCAAATAATTTGCATGAGATCTATGATTTTAAAAATCAGTTTACTGACGAGTATCATGTGATGGTTATAGAAGACCTTAATACCACTACTAATCTGGTGTTATAATCTAGTGTTACTTAGAAAAGATATAACAATAATTTACAAATTTATTAAATGTTTATATCTTTTCAATTTGTGTCAAAATGTTCAAAGGTGCTAACTCTTTCTGAAAGAGAAATTATATAATTCAAAACAATATCACATACACATTAATGTAATTTATTGATATTATAATTAAAAAGTGGGTAGTGATTAGATAGTAAAGTAATGTGTAATATTTTATTTAAATATACAGTTAAGTTATTAAGTGAACAGTAAAAAGAAATGATGTGGTGACAACATGAAAGACACGTGAACCAAACTAGTGGAAAAAGTGTGATGGTAATTTTTTAAAAATTATGTTTTAGACTAAAATTTTGTTTCATATAGATTAATTTTGTAGTATGAATTTAAACTTCAATGTAAATATAACTGATATTTTTCTTATGATACATTGCCCAATCATAATTAGTGTATTAAGAATAAATTTCTAAGACATGGAAGACACGTGAACCAAAGGAGTAGAAAAAGTGTGAAGGTTGTTTTATAGTATAATCACTGTTGTTGACAAAAATTTTGTTTTCTATAGATTAATTTTTTATCCGTTATCAATGTAAATAAAATGGTATTTTCTATCATAATTATTTATGTCTGGTTATGATACCTTACTCAAATAATTAAGGTATTTTAATTTTCTTGTAGATGTGATTTGTGTTATTTTATTAAAACTGTGTACAAAGGCAAATTAATAATTCACATCAACAAAAATAGGTACCTTGAAATCATCGGCATTTTTGACTAATTAATTTATGCAAGTGCCAATTAAAAACATAAATAAACGTTAATTATAAATGGTAATTCACGTGTCAAACCCAGTCAACAAGATTCCATGGGACCCACATAAACGGTGACAAAAAAGGTCTTTAAACGGTCGGACTTTATGTTTCAAACGACCGTTAATGTCGATGTTAACTATATTACGCTTAACGTGATTTCTACCCTAACCACGTGTTACGCTAAATGTGGTGCGTGTTGTTCACTCTCTAGCTTCCGTAACTGACAAAACAACATCGTTTATTAACAATAACGGAACTAATGGTCCCATACTTGACGAAACGCTGTCGTTTCTAGAAACAGAGAGTAACGGAACTAACTAACGTTTCACCTTATTCTCGAGTACCTTCAACCAAAATGGGACAAGACTTTACCATCACAAAAACAACGCCACGTGTATGGACCAGGGTTCTGACGTGTCACATTTTTTCTCCCCGCGACTTTCACGTGTGGCTCACTGTGAACGACCAAAAGCTCACATGCATTGGGTAATAAGGACCATCAACCAATCAAACGACGTCACGTTTCTCTCTCCCTCACCGTCTCCTCTATATATACTTCCCACTTAGATAAGTACCTTAACCCACACAAAAGAGTTCCAAACCAAGAAATTTTTATCTTCTGAGATTATCTGAGAATTTTTCTCGGGAAAGATGTTTATTGAGAGCTTTAAAGTTGAGAGCCCGAACGTGAAGTACACTGAGAATGAGATTCACTCGGTGTATGATTACGAGACGACGGAGGTTGTTCATGAGAACATCAATGGCACTTACCAATGGATTGTGAAGCCAAAGACTGTCAAATACGAATTCAAAACCGATACTCGTGTCCCCAAATTAGGGTAGTAAAAACAACATTACTCTTTACAAAGTTTCGATTTTTAACATTAGAATTCCTCGGTTTCTCCGTCGTTGATGAATCAATTTTGATTTTGTTTTTTTTTCTTGAAGGGTTATGCTTGTGGGTTTGGGAGGGAACAATGGATCAACTCTCGCCGCTGGTGTGATTGCGAATAAAGAGTGAGTCTTTTTTTTTTATCGAATCCTTGTAATGATATTTGATTTTGTTTTTAATCGGATGATTGAATAAATAAACAGAGGAATCTCGTGGGCAACCAAGGACAAAGTGCAACAAGCGAATTACTTCGGGTCACTAACTCAAGCATCATCGATTCGTGTTGGATCTTTTAACGGTGAAGAGATCTATGCTCCTTTCAAGAGTCTTCTTCCAATGGTCCGTTTTATATGATTGGCTTTTAAAACAAATCTTATGACACTTTCTCTTGTTGTGTGTTTTTAATTTGGGGATTGTTGTTGCAAAACAGGTGAATCCGGATGATGTTGTGTTTGGAGGATGGGACATAAGTGATATGAACTTAGCAGATGCCATGGCTAGAGCCAAGGTTCTTGATATCGACTTGCAGAAACAGCTTAGGCCTTACATGGAGAACATTGTGCCACTCCCTGGGATCTATGATCCTGATTTCATCGCTGCCAATCAAGGCTCACGTGCTAACAACGTGATCAAAGGTACCAAGAAGGAACAAGTCGACCACATCATCAAGGACATGAGGTAACTGTCGTAGTGACTAAACAGAGTTTTTCTTATTTGTTGAATCGAGTCTCCTCTGTTTTCTTGATTTTTATATTGTTCTGTGTGATGTTGAATCTTAGGGAGTTTAAGGAGAAGAATAAGGTGGATAAGGTTGTGGTTCTCTGGACGGCTAACACAGAGCGTTATAGCAATGTGGTCGTTGGGTTAAACGACACAATGGAGAATCTCATGCAGTCTGTGGATAGGGATGAGGCCGAGATCTCTCCTTCAACGCTTTATGCGATTGCTTGTGTTCTTGAAGGCATCCCGTTCATCAATGGAAGCCCTCAGAACACCTTTGTTCCAGGTTTCATATACTTGAAGTTTTAGTCATCGATCAATCAAAATTGGGAATCATTACTGTATTTGACTGATTTTCTTGGGGGATTTGTTGTAGGTCTTATTGATTTGGCGATTAGGAACAATGTTTTGATCGGTGGAGATGATTTCAAGAGTGGTCAAACCAAGATGAAATCTGTCTTGGTTGATTTCCTCGTTGGTGCAGGGATTAAGGTTTGTTTAACTTGTATATCAAGTCACTCTTTCTTGTTACTGAAGAAATTTGTCAAAAGATTTTTGTTTCGTTGGTTGTGTGTTTTTGTTTATAGCCTACTTCAATCGTGAGCTACAATCACTTGGGGAACAACGATGGAATGAACCTCTCAGCTCCACAGACATTCCGATCTAAGGAGATCTCGAAAAGCAATGTCGTGGACGATATGGTTGCTAGCAACGGTATCCTCTTTGAGCCTGGGGAACACCCGGACCATGTTGTTGTCATCAAGGTAAAAGCTAGTAACCGAAGAGACAGTCGAAACTTGTTTCCGTCGAGAAATCTTCCAATGTCCATTGATCCCATTTGTGTCTTTGGCTTGCAGTATGTACCGTATGTTGCGGACAGTAAGCGAGCGATGGACGAGTATACATCAGAGATATTCATGGGAGGGAAGAACACAATCGTGATGCACAATACCTGCGAGGACTCTCTCTTAGCTGCTCCAATCATCTTGGATCTTGTTCTCCTCGCGGAGCTCAGCACCAGGATCCAGTTCAAATCCGAGGGAGAGGTTTGTGAGTTATTTGGGTTTTCTTTTTCCATTAAGCCGAGTTTTGACTTTCTGATTCTTTCTTTTGGCAGGGGAAGTTTCATTCTTTTCATCCTGTTGCCACCATACTCAGCTACCTCACCAAGGCACCGCTTGTGCCACCGGGAACGCCGGTGGTTAACGCGCTGTCGAAGCAGCGGGCTATGCTGGAGAACATTCTAAGGGCGTGCGTTGGGCTGGCCCCGGAAAATAACATGATCTTGGAATACAAGTGAACAAGAAGAAGCGATTAAGACCTTTAAATAGTCCATAATTTAAGTCTTTAATTCGTGTCTTTGTTTGGTTTTTATGTTTAAAATTATGAAATGCACGTGTTTCTGAGAGATCAAAGAGCTTTTAGTTTGATCTCTGTTCTGTAGGGTGTGAAGTAACTTGTATTAGTAATCCGAATGGGTTGGTATATTTTGCAAGTGTTTCTCGGTTGGACCATAATTTCAGTATCGCTTTGATTCTGTTTCATATGTGTGTAAACATTTTATATTTTAAGATCATTTCATCGTAGTCGAGAAAATTCGATCTAATTTAGTAGATGATGGCAAGCACAAATTTGAAAACGTAATCGTCGTTTTCACAATAATTCTATCTTAAATATACTTATATTCAAGTGTATAATTTGGAGGAATACATAAACTGTTTGGACCGATTCTTGATTCAGAAACCATTGAAAATAAGTTTAAATATTACCATAGCATCATCAATGACCTCAATGAGTTTTTTTTTTTTCAATTTTATTTATCACAATAAGAGATTGATGGCCCAAACCCCAAATAATTCAAATTAATTATATATGTGGGAGGACTAACTTAATTAAAGAATAAATATACCAAATGAATCTAGTTATTTTCCTTCAATTATATATTTATTGGTAATTAAGTAATCAATAATTAGTAATGGAGACAAAATATGTGACTCCGGAAACTCCAACAACTAAGCCTTGAAGTTTGGAGTTCAGAAGACGGGTGAAGAAAAACCAAATTATATAAATAATCTATAGACTAATTATAAACCTAATCCTATTCCTATCTACTGATACGTGATAACTATCCATTTTCATAAACCATTTATATACAGTATCTTCAATTATTGAGCATCGTGACATACAGTATATAACTTAGCTTTAATTTAATAAGTACTATTGTTTTAGAAGTATTTTTCTGTCTTAATTTTTTTTAAAGAATCGAAATCAGTTTTAGATATATTAAATAGAAAAAACATTTTAACAATCAAAAATCAGTTTTAGATATATTAGATATAAGTCTTTCATTTTCAGTATGTAAAAATATTTTATTATTACATCTTTTGATTTTCCTTCTGTTATATAGTAGTAAAATAGCAAATGGTTATTAGGTCATCACTAAGCTCTGATCGGTGTGACGAGTGTTCGCATTATTAATCATCAGACGCTTTCGTCGTCACGAGACAGTGACCTCCAATTTAAATCCATTATTTAAAGTTTAAACCTTTTTTAAAAAAAAAAAAATTTCCACCAATTATTTCTTGACAAAACTATTATATCACAAGAAAGTTCATAATGTCCCATTGGAATTATTCACACTGTCACTATTCATGTACTAGCTATGAAATACCGCAAAGGATGTGACTTTTAGAACATATTTTATACTTTTGATAATTAATATCTTAATTACCGTGAGCTGCCTATGGTGTTGAGATTTATTAGTTTATATGTAATAATTAAAACGAGGTTCGTGGTGCGCTTACTTCAACCTTCACTAGCTCTTAATTAGTATAAAATTTCTCGTTCTTTTTTAGCTAAATTAGTTAATATTACAAAAATAGTAATAAAAAAAAAGCGTATCCTCAATCTAAATAAACCCAGATTTAAAAAAAGAGACAAGGAAGTGTGAAACTAAAACAATGTGCAGGACATGAAAGATAGTTTCATTTCGATGAGGATTAAATTTTACATAATGATACTAATTAATGATTAACAACAGCAATCACAAGGTTAAAACACACACAAACTTAAGAGTAATAGCAAATTTGAGCTATGCATATTTTTATTTTGATGGTGATAGTACGACGCGGTTTCTTGTTTTGCCTTCGTCGTGTTCCATTTGCTGTTCTCTGCATTCTATGCTACAAAACGCTGCGTCCCCTCTACAATTTATTCACGTGAATACATAAATACAACTTCGTGTTCGTGATACATTAGAAAAAGATAAATAAATCAATGAATTCGTAATATTAGATAGACGCTATTAAAAAATAATATTTCATAATTTGGTGGTAGTTTGTGTTTATTTTTAAGAGTAACTGGTTCATTTTTTTTTATTTCTTGGAGTAAATTGAAATGTAATAATTATTTGCACAAAAAAAAAATGCATGCAGTTTGTTTTAAATAATCTTTTAAAAAAAATTAATGTTGAGATCTGGACACACAGTAATAAAAGTATATGTAGAAGAAATAAAATTGATGAAATAGTTTTTCAAAGTTTAAAACCGGTTTTACTTTAGCAATGAAAAATCGTTAACAGAGAACCTCTCTCTCTTTTTGTAGTGTATATATTTAGTAGTCAAAGGTTTAAAAATGAAAAAATAATCAAGAATAAGGTAACTAATAAATGTAAACATACTTGTACATGTAAATATCACGACCCGGAGCTAAACGGCGTTTGCAAAATCCACAGTTTCCAAGAAAAGACGACGATGGTGATGATCTTCCACCGTCTTTTCTCTCGTTCCTTGGGTGATTCACCGGCGATAACATCCCCAAGAACCGCCGGTCGTAATGATCTCCGGCGTCTACCACCGTCATAGCCACGTCAGAGTCGTGACCGGCGGTCTGATCATCATCAACCTCGGCGGCAATCCTCGTTATGCTTGTTGTTCTCTGCATTTGAGGCCGTGGTCGATTCCCAATCAACATATTATTGTTTCTATAAAGAAAAGAAAAACTCTTTTTATTTATTTTTTCTCTATATGAATTTAGATGGTTGCTTGGAGAGGGGAATTGTGTGTTACCATGCCACTCAGTTTAAATATAGACGCAATCATATGGTGTATTCGATTATTAAATTCATGCCTACGTATTTACTCTCGTAAAGCTTAATTTTATATGATATGATTAAGGATTCAATTATTATGATTCCTCAGGGTAATTTCAGATCCTCCGTAGCTATATTTTATCTTCGACTAGAAGAAATTAAACCATAATTAATCAGGTATATACAAATTTATTGTCTTACTCTATTACATGATATACTCTACTAATATATAAAGAAAGACAAAGAAAAGAGTATCATTAAAATAATAAAGAAATACCATATATGACTCAAATGATTTTGACAGTCTTATAGAAGTAAACAGATGCCAGTTCAACATAGAAAAGATAGTGCACTCAATAACCCAATTCAAGATATTACGGAAAGCTATTTTCACTAGAGAGAAGCTTGACAGGATCAGGGTGATCGAAATAAATTCAATATCCCAGTTTTCTAAACAATATAACAAAATCAGTGACATTGGATCCCAATCAATGTAAGATTCATAAATGGGTGGTTTTTAGAAACATACAATCTAAATCAATTCTCATAAGCCAGAACCATTGATCCTAAAAGATGATATAACAAAATGAAAGCATTGTTTAAACTTTCGCCAACAACTTTTAAATTAGTATACCAATAATGTATAAATATAAGATAGTATATATGTACTTAAATTTTTTTGAGATATTGTTAGTTATGTATCGATATCCAAAATTTTATATTAGACCACTGAATCTCTTCCACTATTTGTCCCTGCGGTAAGTTTTGTCCTCAACCCCTTTTAACATTAGCTAAGTTTTATCATCAACTCCTTTTACAATAAGTTTCTCTGCGCAAGTTTAAATTTTTTTATTTTTTTTTAAATATATTTTAAAACTACAGTAATAATATGCTGTAAAATAAAAAGCAAAACACATTAATTTCTACTTCCGAGTATAGTTCTTGACGAATCATGAATCTGACTGACTAAATCAAGAATCAGAAGCATATAATCAAACTAAAAACGAAAACTCGTAAAACTATCAAATGTTCTCAGGTCTAGACGAATCTATTAACTATCTTGATAAATGTTCTGCAGCTTCTCTCAAACTACGTGTAATACGGTAGCCACAGTTGACGCCACCAACGGTACGGGATCTCAAGCCACCGTTGTTGTCAACCGCACCTGAGATTAGGCCGCCGTAGCCAACATTGATCTATAAAGAAGAGAGAAATCGGTATCAAAAAACTCATAAGAATTATATAGATAGAAGCAAAAACACAGAGAAAGATCAAAAGAGAGACGTACCTCATTGGCGCCACCGCCACCGTCGTGAAAACGGAAACCACGACCACGATCACCCTATTGAAGAGAAAGTAATCGTACGTAACCCTAATGAAGAAATATATTATCAAGAACCCATTCATGATCCATATATTTTACCTCCAATCTGTTAACTAGGAGACTTTTAATTGTTAGCCAATGTATCAAAATTCAAAATTGTGTACATTTTGTACAACTTCATCAAAATTTAACCATACAAATTTTTTACCAACAACAATGTATAAACAGAACACCTCTACTCTAGTAAAGCTTTAGCAAATGATAGAGAATACCAACAAATTTCATCTCACATCCAATCAATTCTCCTCTCTCTTATGTTAATTCAATCTCACAGCTTGTTCACATATAAAACATAAAATAAAAATTCACATCCTAAATAAACACATTTCTCTTTTTGATGCTTTATTGTACATTAACTCAACAATCAAAAATGCAAAACATATTCATTCCAACTTTCAAGAAAAGTTTTGATATAAACGGCTAAGAAAATGTCTATACACACACGGTAAACCTGGCTATGAATCAATATCGAGAAACTTGTAGCGAAGAACGAAGAAACTATCCATGTTGGCAAAGGAAACCAATCAATTTGGCGGTCTTTCTCAAGAAACTCACTCCCTCGTTTCCGACTAAGTTGTCTTCCCTAGTCGAGGATTTCATCTTCAAAACATATCTTGGTATCTTCATTCATGGTATCACGCATTGAGATTTTGCATCCTCTCTCTTAAACATGTCATGCCTTCGGTGAACCAAAACATAAAAAGTGAAAATCTTTGGCTACTCCTCAAATCACTCCTCGGTTTATATAAGTGTCGAGGAGTTCACGCCACCGCCGCCGCTAACGCCACCGCGGAAGCCACCAACAACCTAATGAAGAAGAAAGAAATTGTCACCCTAATAAAGGAGAAAGAAATCGAAACTAGTTTACGATTCTACTTTGTTAACGAGAATATTGATTTGACTTATTTCTTAAGAAACTCACTCATGTTTATGGATGAGTTCTCTTCTCCGGTCGTCTATTTCATCTTCCAAAAACATAATGGTTTCTTCGTCCATGCTATTTAGTCATTCCATATGATTTTTCTCTTCAACTTTTACTTTCAAAGTGAAAGCAGGGACGGACCTATGTTATTAGTTATGGGGTAACTGCATTCAGCAAAATATATAAAAAATATAGTTAAAATATATACAAAAATATAGTTAAAGTGGCACAATAGTTAAAGATGAATATGTTAGATGTCAAATGTTCAAACATTATTTTTACAATATTATGCACTCAGTAAAATATTTTCCTGGATTGGCCAACTACAGAGATTTTCCATCCCTTTTTTTTGAACCTTCCCATGTCAGGTGAACCGAAAAGAAATAGTTGAATCGAAGAACTTGGCTAATCCTCAAATCACTCTCGGATTATATAAGTAATATTTTCTATCGGGTCTAAATATTTCTTCTTGGCCATTATATACAATATCCCTTATTTTAAACAAAAAAAATTATGGAAAAAGAAAATTGAAGTTTCGCGTGGCCCAATTAGGTTAAAGTGACTAGTTGACCAAAAAAAAAAAGGTTAAAGTGACTTAACCGAAATTATTTGTAACTTAAGCGTTTTTTTTTGTCTCCTTAGTCCACTAGTCATAGACTATTTTATCTAATTTAATTATAAAGTTTGAAACCAATCTTGATGAAGATGAGTAGAGATGACTTGGGAGGTTTTAACGGTTTTCCAAATTCAACCAATTGATTATGAGGTTTTAAAAACTAAGTTAATGATTTAAATTCTAGGAAACAAGATTATTGTATTGTGTAAATCGAAAACCACAAAAAAAAACTAAATAGAACTATCAAACCGGAATAGATACGTTAGCTGTGACTTGGTTTTCCCTCCCTCTCTTTCCCTGCTCGGTCCTTTCACAACCATAAGTTCATAAACAAATAAATAAAATCCTAAAATAAAAGTAACGAGATTAGCATAACTTTCGTTCTTAAGTAACTGGACTTCTAATCCAATTACGGAAGTTAATAAATGATAAGAAAACAAAAATATTCAAAGTGTGTAGCTTTCATGTTCATATTCAATAAAGATTAACAAAGATTTTGTAGTATCTAGAGAGAATCTGAAAATTTTCGCTATGATTTTCTCACTGCTTTAACTTTTTTTTTATTTCTAGCTCAGCTTTTGGAGTAATGATATATGTATTGAAATGAACTAAAATCTCTGCACTTTTTTTCATTACCACAACTACAAGTAATATTTTATTTTCTTCTCGTAAAACGATGCAACCAAGACAAAATTTCTCCACACCCCTCTCTCTCTCTCTTTCTTAAGATTTGTCTGATCGAAGCTCCTTTATCAGGCTTCTCCTTCAATAAGCATTTTGGATTCTTCTTCCTTATAATTCATTAAGTGATTCCCCAACTACTTCCTTTTCGCGTGGTGAAAGCTACGGCTCACTCTGTTCTTCTTAATTCTCACAACCTCCATTAAAGGAAAAACAAAAAAACCTCAAGACTTGTCATTTTTTTCTACTAAATCAATCTCCTTTATTTTGTCTTTTCAAATGGGTTCTTTAGTTTGTTTTGTTTTGTAACCACTCTGAGAGATTTCAGGGTAGAACTAATCCAAAGTTTCGATTTTTATTATTTACATTGTCACTTTGAAGAAATGGGTCATTCGATTTTGGAGAAAATGGGATGTTCAAACTCGAAAACATCGATGAAGAAGAAGAAGAATGAGCCGCTTCTGCTTTGTAAAGAAAGGAAGAGATTTGTCAAACAAGCTATGGATTCAAGATGTGCTTTAGCAGCCGCACACGTGTCATACATCCGTTCACTCCGTAACATCGGAGCTTGTCTCCGTCAATACGCGGAGGCGGAGACGCTCGATGAATCATCTCCGTCATTAACCGCCACCGAGCCTGAGAAATCCCCTTCTCATAACTCCTCTTACCCTGACGACTCGGGTGACTCGCCACTGAGTCATAACTCGAATCCAAACCCTAACCCTAAACCCCTGTTGAATCTAAGCTACATGAAGACGGAGACGGCTAATTCTACAGTGACTTTCACGATTAACCCTTTGAGCGACGATCTAGAGGAGACAATGCCGGCTTTTTCTCCTCCTCCGCCGCGTCCTCGCCGGCCGGAGACGTCTTCTTGGGACTATTTTGATACTTGTGACGATTTTGATAACTTTAGATTTGAAGGGTTAAGTGAACAAACCGAGATTGGTTGTGATACAGCAGTTATAGGATTAGAGAAGTTTAGTCACGGGAATCTAGCAAAATGTGGCTCAGAGACCTTGCAAGGCTCGAGTTTAAAACCAGAGCAGAGGAAACAGAGTTGTGAGGATGATGATAATGAAGCTCGAAATGGTGAAAGAGAAGATCCATCAGAGTTTATCACACATAGAGCTAAAGACTTTGTGTCCAGTATGAAAGATATAGAGCATAAGTTCTTTAGAGCTTCTGAATCTGGAAAAGAAGTTTCAAGAATGCTTGAAGCTAACAAAATCAGAGTCGGATTTGCAGATATGACAGGTCTGAGGTCTGTTTTCATTGTGTAAATGGATGTTGATTTGAAAACTGAAAATGAAGCTTGATTCGTGAGTGTTTGTGTTTTTGATGTTGTATTGTTAACCAGGAAAGGGAAATTCAATAGCGTTTCTTGCAGCTTTGAAGCGAGCTTGTTGTAAAGGGAAGAGTTCTTCACCAGTTTCTCAAGGTCCGGTTTTTGGTTTGCTTTATCATTAATCTGTCTTTGTTATTCATTTTAGTGTCTCAATTAAAGCTTTAATGTAGAGCCATTGAGTCATCAAGTTACTAAAGTCATTGTGTGGAAGAGAACATCGTCTTCAAGATCCTCGACATCTAGAAATCCTTTGATCCAGACATCAAAAGAAGATCATGATGATGAGAGTGGAAGTGATTTCATCGAAGAGTTTTGTATGATCTCAGGAAGTCACTCTTCTTCGCTTGATCGATTATACGCATGGGAGAGAAAACTATATGATGAAGTCAAGGTAAAATATCTGAGGTCATGACTCTATGTCGGTTGGTGTTGTGCTCAATGAAGCCCACATCTCATTTGTTTTTTGTTTTTCCTGCAGGCGAGTGAGATGATTAGGAAAGAGTATGATCGAAAATGCGAGCAGTTAAGGAACCAATTCACAAAGGATCACAGCGCTAAATCGATGGATAAAACAAGAGCAGCTGCTAAAGATCTTCATTCAAGAATCAGAGTCGCGATTCAGTCTGTTGACTCGATTTCAAAGCGGATTGAGAGAATCAGAGACGATGAGCTCCAGCCACAGCTCTTAGAGTTTCTTCAAGCGTATAGTAACTAATAACCAAAAGTCTCGTAACTTTTTTGATTCAGACTTAATGATTGATCTTTGTGAAATATTTTCTTCTCTCTTCAGGTTGATAAGAATGTGGAAAGCGATGCTTGAATGTCATCATTCACAGTACATTACCATTTCATTGGCTTACCATTGTCGAAATTCCTCCAAAACAGCGCCAGAAAGTGCCTTTAAGAGACAGATTTTGTCAGAACTTATAGAAGAAACAGAGTGTTTTGGTCTAAGCTTTGTAGATTTGGTTAACAGTATGACTTCTTATGTGGAAGCTCTCAATGGTTGGCTTCACAATTGTGTCTTGCTCCCTCAAGAACGTTCTACAAGAAACCGAAGACCATGGTCCCCACGTCGTGTCCTGGCCCCTCCGATATTCGTGCTGTGTCGGGACTGGTCTGCTGGGATCAAATCTCTGCCGTCTGATGAACTCAGTGGGTCAATCAAGGGATTCTCATTGGATATGGAGATGTTAGGCGAAGAAAAAGGTGGTTCGGTGTTGGTTTCGGATTTGTCAAGTATGCATTCGAGTTTGGCGCAGCTTCTAGAGAGATTGAAAAAGTTTTCGGAAGCTTCTTTGAAAATGTATGAAGATGTAAAGGTGAAAAGTGAAGCAGCTAGAGTTGCTTACACTAATAACTCTTAACTGTGGTGAACCAATAAGGTATTGAAAAATTTGGAAGAGGGGTATTGTAAATATGATGAAACAATCTTCAGTCATTTTTTTCCTAATCGCGTACGATAATATATTAATTTTCCCCAAGAGTAAATGCTATCGACGGATTTTTACGATTTTTCAAATACCAGTTATCTACGATAAACCAAATCTGTATACTCTCCGGTTCATGGTCGGACCGATTCCACTATCCGGTCCGGTTTTCAAAACCATGAAAAAAGAAACAAAAGAATAAAACGAAGATTTTAAATTTTGATTTTTTTTTGAATAATCTACATTTTTTAATTTGCATATATGTAAAAATGAAGATTTTAAATCTTGATTTTTCTGTAATGAAATATTAAACAAATTTTGCATTCAAATTTAGTTTAATTTATAGTTGAATTTTTACCTTTCATGTTTATTGAAACTGTAAATAGTTATAAAACTATTATAATTATTCGTAAGACAAACAAATATAAATAAAATTCTTCTTTTACCCAATATTTATAGAACTCGTTTTGTTCATGAAAGATCACGTGTTAATTCTACAAATACTTGTCAGTTTTTTAATGATAAAAAAATACATACATGTGAACTATTCCAGTCCCTTTCCTTCTTTTTATTTCCTTCCGAAAAAAGTTTATGATAAATTTCCCTTGGGTGCATGCATCTTTATTGAGTCACTATGAGATTTCAAATACACTAGTTAGTTTTAGTTATTGAAAAAAAGTTTATTTAGTTTATTTAGATAAGGTAATATCGTGGTTTTAAAAGAATGTAGTCACAAATTTGGGTCACGGTCAGGGAATATAGCTTTATTTTGATCTTATCTTGACCTCCAATTGTGGAGGAAGAGTTGACATTTGCTAAAGTCAACTAGCTTCGTTGAATTGAAAATAATATCCAAAGCTATATAATAATTACTCAGTGTGTCGTGTATGTTAAGTGACCACTAAATCACCATGATCTCGTCGATATATAATCATAAATTACATATTTAATTTATATGCACTTCGTGGGTTGACTTGGATATTAAATATAATTTCCAAGAGAAATTTAGGTTTTCCAGCGATGCGAATAATGATTATATGGTTTCTTCGTATTATATGTAATGATAATCAATTACATATTCAACCAATAAAAATCCGAATATAACAAACTTCAATTGTAAACTTGCATGTCTGTTTAGATATATTATAGTTTTAATTTTTTTTCAAAACTGTGTTATCGTTCACGATTGGTAATAATAACTGTATATCCAATAGATGCACACTTAAGTATATATTTGTTAAAATAACTAATTTGGTGAGCTTTCAGGCTATGTGTGTTTATGGTTTTAGATTTAAGATAACTACACAGTGAATGAAGAAAAGTGAAAGAAACAACAGATCGAGAACTGCTTTATAAATTATTGTTATTACAAAATCTATATCTCAAAAATGTGAGAAAACTATATCATTCAAGGTTGGGCCGTTTACTAGATAAAATTCATAACACATTCTTACAATTTAAAGTGAATTGTTAAGGTCTAAGAGCTGCCTTGGGTGGGTGGAAAAGCATAATCAACATGTGAAAACTTAGGTTATAATAATCTATGAAATACATATTTCAATGACTATTGTAATTATTCTTTTTGTGAGGAATTACGTGTCGCTGCCCATAGATTAACGATCAGCACTTGAAAAGAAAATGTAGAAAGTGAAGAATGTAACGAATACTTTACAAGACGTGTAATCGAGTTTATCTCAAAAAACTTTAGAATAATTCCAAATCTAACGTTAAGATTTTTATTTACCAATAGATTAACAACGATGAGATCAAAAGTAGTTTCTAAAGATATGTTCTTTAGCTTCTGTCAGCTGTCAGATCCTACGTGTGAACACGCCAGAGTGGGTCCCACATAGTTTCTTGTTGTCCAATTAAAATGGCTTTTCCGCGTAATAATATCGGTTAGAAGAATCTTATTTTATTTGATACTAAATAAGTGAATAAAATTACGTGGAAGTCTACTCATATAACTATTTTGAATTTAACCAGTAAATGCCTAATTTTTACATTTAATGGTATTTTTTGGGAGTAAACGTGGAGGCTAAACTATCTTACAAGTAAGCAAGTGGTGTTCTTTATCCGTGTAAAGCTTTCTACGTCACCTAACTTTCCATTTTCAATTATTTATAGTTTAAATCTGTCAAATTATATTTTCATTAGAATATCTTCTTTTCAAAGTTGATATTAGTAAATGAAAACAAAATTACTGTGTGAAATGAGAATGAATTAAAGCTTGCATTTTTTATTAATTGCAATCTCTAAAATCTTCACTTAAACTGTGATACAAAAATCTGACTTAATTATATAGAAATTGAAGGGGGCTATATTTTTTAAGACCCCCGTCGAACAAAATACGTTACACATTTCCAAGATTCTTATCCAAAAAATATCTAACTCATTTTATTTAATAGTAAGACAAAACATATTGTTACCAATTTTAAAAATAGAAAAAAAATCATTTACAATTGCTATACTTTCTACAAATTCAAACAAAATTGATAATTTCACATAACATATCTAAGAATATTAAAGATTTAAATCGTCACAAAGGAACTTAAAAGAGAAAAAAGGTGAAGAAGATCCAATAGCTTCCTTGTGACGCAAACTTTAACCGCCTTTGAGTTCTCACCTCTTTCCACTCTCCTCCAATAGCTTTCTTGACTTTATCCCACTTTTTTTTTCTTGCTTACAAACTAACCCCTTAGGTTTTTAATTTCACATATTCCCCACTTTTACATTTTATCTATACTTGCCACATATAGTTGAAGAGTTCTACTTCTGTGCGGTATACTCTTAATCAAATTGTCTGAAATGGACCACATAAGGAATTTGGAATATTAATTAGTATGACCACCAATATTCACATATTAGATTTCGCTGCAATTTCTTCTTTTGTTTGCATGAATATATATAGTACTTTAAGTTATGATTCCATGCTTTTTTCCCTTGTAATTCACATGAGTAAAGTATAAACTATTTTATATAAAAAAAAAAGTTATATTTTGGCACAAGATAATAAGTGGTAAGTAGGCAAACTGGCCTTTCAACTTACCGTAGAATCAACAATATCACTTTTGGCTCTTACGATTTTTGAAATTATTGCTGAATATATTCTATATCGGCGAGTTCATTGAGAATAGCTCCAAAACTCGAGTCAAAAGATCATACATATGGGAGTTAAAGAAAAAAAACTTTTTTCTTGGCAAACACAATTAGAAAGTAAAATAGATATCGAAACTGTTGCGAGCTAATATGATTATGATTTTTCTTTTGAAACTTTGGGCTGTGATTTTTCTAATCGAT
The DNA here is from genome assembly GCA_004349715.1 of Crucihimalaya himalaica. Taxonomy (NCBI): domain Eukaryota; kingdom Viridiplantae; phylum Streptophyta; class Magnoliopsida; order Brassicales; family Brassicaceae; genus Crucihimalaya; species Crucihimalaya himalaica. Next base: position 7,864 of record SMJT01000006.1, on the reverse strand, counting down.
TGAAAACAGAACTGGACACAACCATTTACTTACAATTTTTTTGTTGTTGTTAAAGGGTTTAATTTACTTACAATTTTTTGTAACCATGATTGATGATTCTCTTATCACACACACCATAAAGTCGTATTTTATATCCAAAATATTCCCTGGGAACGGCTTAGATCCAAAGAATATGTGAACGTCGTTTTCCTATTGTCTAAGCCTCCATGGAATAAAAAAAAACTTTTTATTTTTTTATCAAGCTGACGAGAAACAAACTGTAAGCATCTAACAAAAGTATATATTAAATTAAAAATTCTGGTGAACTAATTTTATTATGAATTCAATGGGCGGCTTAACTTCTAGGGTTATAAACTTAACTTTTCGGGTTATATAAGCAAACAACTTCCGACTTCGCATCAAGCGAAACCAAGAGCGACAAATATTAAATTTAGAGAGAGAGAGAGAGAGAGAGATCAAAAAAATAAAAAATTTATATAAATCCTCATTTCAACCCCCGGAGTTTTCTTTTATCTATTTCTCCCACTTCTCCGTACAATCTCTTCCTTCTTCTTGTTCTTTCACAGATTTTGATTTTGCTTCAATAACTTAAGAGGGTGTGTTTTTAATCCCTCTTTGTTCCTTTTTCTTTCGATCTCTCCAAATTTCTATCCTTTTAAGAAGATCCATGGCAGCCATAGATATGTTCAACAGCAACACAGATCTCTCAGATCCTTTCAAAGAAGAGCTCATGACAGCACTTCAACCCTTCAACAACATTGTTTCTTCTCCTTCTCCGTTCTCAAACACAATCTTCGGTTTCAATCAAACCACTCCTCTCGGTCTGAACCAGCTCACACCTTACCAAATCCACCAGATCCAAAACCAGCTTAACCAGAGACGTAACACCATCTCCCCAAATCTCGCCCCAAAGCCAGTCCCAATGAAGAACATGACCACTCAGAAACTCTATAGAGGAGTTAGACAAAGGCACTGGGGTAAATGGGTCGCTGAGATCCGTCTACCCAAGAACCGGACCCGACTCTGGCTTGGAACTTTCGACACAGCTGAAGAAGCTGCCATGGCTTATGATCTTGCTGCTTACAAGCTACGAGGCGAATTCGCTAGGCTTAATTTCCCACAATTCAGACACGAGGATGGATACTACGGAGGAGACAGCTGCTTCAATCCTCTCCATTCCTCTGTTGACGCAAAGCTCCAAGCGATTTGTCAGAGCTTGGGAAAAACAGAGGATGATCATCTCCCCTGTTCTGAAACAGAGCTTTTCCCGCCAAAAACAGAGTATCAAGAAAGTGAATATGGGTTCTTGAGATCCGTCGAGAATTCGTTTTCCGATGAGTTTCAGGTGGAATATTCTTCGCCCGAATCGTGTATTACCACTACGTTCTTGGACTTTTCGGATTCTGGGTTTGATGAGATTGGGAGTTTTGGGCTGGAGAAGTTTCCTTCTGTGGAGATCGATTGGGATGCCATTAGCAAATTGTCCGAATCTTAAAGAAACACAAGACTTTTGTTTTTCTTTTCTTTTAGGAGCTTTGTCTTTCAATTTCAGTGTCTGATGATGTCTCATATTAAGTTAGTTAATCTCTGCAACTGAAATTTTTTACAGTTGAGGAGAGAATCGTCTAGGGTTTCTCTGTTGAAATCTTCCTCCATGGTTTTGGTCTGACTGGTTTATGTTTTCTTTTTTCTTTCAAAAACCTTTGTCATTGACCAATCGGAGAAGTTTCTGTGTATCATCTCATCTTTAAATTTTCTGATAAATGTAAATTATTAGTCTTTTTGTTTGTTTTGGACATTAGAAAATAACCTGTTTTTAATTTTATATATATATATATATTTCTTGTAAAAATAATGAGATATAATTCAAAAGGAGACATGATGGGAACAAATTTTAAGGATCGAAAAGAAAAACTAAATATGTTTTCATACGTATGGTTCAACAACAAAGCAAAATTTGAAATTCTATCTCTGCCGAGGAAACTCCAAAAAAAAAAAATTAAATCAAATACGAATAATTATAGAACTTAATTCCGGCGATGATTTAAATGGATCTATTGTGGACAATATAGGGCCATAGAGCGGTCCCTTGTTGACATATGGGAAAACATAAGCCACAAAGTTCGATGCTTTAAGGTAAAGAATCTTACAAGAACCAACAAATGTGGCAAAGATCAAAACTTATGTATACCTACCTTAAAGTATATTAGGTAATGTATTTTTTATGTAATTATTTAAGAGTTTTGTTAACAATTTTTAACTTAATGAGAGAGAGAAATTTAGTTTTTTTTTTTGTGGAAATTAGTAATTATTTAAGAATTTTTTACGATTTTTAATTAAATTAAATTGGTTTTGTGGTTATTATTGTACTCTTAATTAATTTATTTAAAAACGTTAAAGACAAATGTCACTTTAATGTAAAATTTTCAAATTTTAAGGCTAGTTTTTATTTTGTACTTTCAGTTAATAGTATTGAATATTTTAAATACTGCAGTATATAATATACTCAAAAAATTAGACAAATCAGCCTTATCCAATATTCCGACCCTTTTCTTTCAGCACGTAAAGACAGTGTTCATACTTCCAAAAAATGAAATGGATGTTTGTGGAATCATTTTAACTAACAGTTTTTGGAACATTTAATTGTTTAAAATCAAAGTTCTTATAGGACTAGATGTCTAGCTCTAATAGAACAATTAGATCTATCTATATCAACCATAACATTTTGTTTTGTGTTCAGTGGTTAACAAAACTCAGATATATCTGCAGAAAAGGTTAACTCACCACAAAAGTCATATATGTAGTGTACGTCTGTACCTAATGGTCCTAGTTCTTTGTCTACATTTCCAACTCTTGATTATTGATTACAGGCCTTTTAAGTCCATATTGGGCCGAAAAGAATTGGCACTACACAGTTTAGTAAGATCTCGAATCGGAGTTGATGCTGCGTTGAGCACACTTGCAAATTCACTTCTGATTCGATTTAAAAACCAAGCCTGATAAGCTTTCAGAGAATAGTAACCGAAGGAAAATATGCAAAAGAAAAGATTCATGGAAAAAGAGTTCGATCGGCCCATGAGATAGTCGAGTTGAGTTTAGCAATTTATTTTTGGTTGGTCATCTCTAAATCATAAATCAATATCTGGGATTGGCAAACCAAACCGGTAAGAGAAACCTACAAAATAAAGAATTACATCTTGAGTTTTGGCGTTACGTGTAAAATAATTATTGGACAAACAAAAATATAAGAAAAAAGTATATAATTCTTCGTAAAAATTATCTATTCATCGAGTAAAGTGGGGATAATTAAATGTCATTCGGATGGCTGCAAATTTTAGCAGCACTTGTCAACTAAATTTAGGACTGTTGTTGTAAATTAAAACTCGAATATAAGATTTTTTTTTTTTCAGTTGGATAACTTAGGAAAAAAAATCAAAATTTGTTAATCAATATATTAGTTGTACGTACTATTTCTGTTAAAATAATTGTATTTCTTTTATCCATGCTGTCCCTTTACGTGAACATTAATTAACTCATAGCGAGTAGGTAATGAAAGATAATATACAGCTTAGATCGAAAATGATTAAAAATATCATACTTTTTCCAATTGTGTGAGTATATATTAATATATAATAATATAAGTGTTTGTGATGTAGATTTAGAGATATCAGAGAGGTATTTACACTAATATACACGTCAAACTTTAGATATAAGTGTTTATAATATGTGTATATAAGAAAATAAGTGTTCATAATATATATATATATGATGGAGAAGGGCACGTGCTTGGTCGAATAAGGAAAAGAGAAAATTAGAGGATACATCCTTCAACTTGATGTATCAAATTAGATAAAGATTAATGTTTTTCCATATATATTTAATCATAAAAGAACAAAAATGAGAGGGCTTAAGGTTAATATTAATGCAAGACACGTCGAAAGTGAAAAACTCCAACGCGAAGCTTACAATGATCCATTCTAATTCTTTACAAATGTCACAATCGATCCAACTTGCTTCCGTTCAGATCCGTCGAGCGATTCCAAATTATACACACGATCTAGAAAAGTTTATCTTTTCATCGTACTAGTATAGTTTAATTGATCATTTTCTAAAGCAAAAATATCTACATCACTACGACGTGCACCGAGTGTAATAGTTAAGTATATGCTAATATGCATCTCTAGTGATTGAAAATATACTATTGAAGACTTGAAGTCAATATGACAATGGCGTACGTGTTTTTTCAATTTATTTTATTTACGCATTTAACAAGATTATGGAATTCAAAGTCGCATATATAGACATATAAATTAGAAACTACGACAATTTAACTAGATACATGTGGAGTCATGTGGAGTCACATTTATCACCAGGTTATTTCATTTACTGGTTTTTCAAAATTAATTAACAGTATATTGAACTTCAAATCGCATGAAAATAAGCTGCGATGATTAGTATTAATATATATATATATATATATATATATATATATATATATTTGCACTTCAGAGACGTTAAAGGAAGATCATATCAATATCATAGCTTTAATTATCGAAAAAGTGTCGGTCCATTAAAGGCTTGAAGGCCATGAAGATATAAAGAGAAGCCACCCACATTGTGGATTGGCGACTCTTGGAGATTATAAAGAGTAACCTAAGACATTCTACTTTTAAAACACTCATATTTATATATCGATGATTTTAAAGTTAGAACGTGCTTCTTTTTTCTTTTTAAAGATGATTTTTCTGTACTACAAATTTATAGTCTCCAAATATTTCCGAAATGTTCTCCGATAAACCTTCATTTAACTCTGGTTTCTTTTATGTGGCGATGGTTCAAATTGATAAGTCATATTGGAATTATGAAAACTTTTCATTAAACGACATTTTTTCTGCATTTGTTTACACACATAATTTTACATAAACCTATTTACATTAGTGAACCATTCTGAGTTTCTACCACTATTTTGATGTGGGTATATGTTACACATTAGGTTCTTGTCTATGGAACATCTACAAATTTATATTTTTAGATATATGAGCTATTTATAATTTTAAATTAAATCAAACATTTTCATGTAGCTTAATAGCTTCTGCTTTATTATATATATAAATCGTGGAAAAGTTATCAATGATTGGGCGCATTTTGGCCTGAAATCATATATATCATTACACTAAGATTAAAACCTAACATCTAGTTAGTCGTGGCATATAGTATCTATGTGATTTTAATATTCTTTTTAGATATGAGATTTTAATATTCTTCATATCACATAATAAATTATACTGTATTGTTTATTTTAGATTCATGTAATAATTAGGCGTGGATCAACTCTAGAAAAGGAAAACGATTAAAAAAAGGGTAAAAGTAATCAGTATCAACTTCGAGGAATTGGTTGGTTGGGATGAGAGATAAATTTATATCTACAATGAAGATATAGAGCCTAGCTACAAGTTTAGTTTAATTTATTTATCAGGCAATGAGAGCAACTTGCTCTAATAGTGAAGTTATGACAATAAGAATCATTACTTTTCTTTCTTTCATAGACGACGTCCATATATTGATCGATTAATATTCTTAAAATTAAAGGCTATCAACTTTTTATTTATTTTTTCCTTTGAAAATGGTAGAACGAGAATCTGCATCTAATACATGGCCGTGTCTAGATTATTAAAAATCTAAAGGATGATAAAATAAATATTTTTAAATAAAAGTATCACAAGAAATATCTTTATTTGTTTTGTGTATTGGAAGTCTTAGTTAACTTTTGTTATTAATATCTTTATTTGTTTTTAAATCTATGTTTCCTCTTGATACTCATCCTTTTTTCCGAATATTACAAACTATAATGACTCGAACGAATTGATTAAATAAAATAGAAAAATACAAAAGAGAAAATAAAAAAGATTTGCAATTTAAATAAAAATAGGAAAAAAAACAAAAAAAACAAGACGCCTTTTGTCGTGTTAACTAAAAATTAGTTAATGGGTGACGTGGAAAAACGTCTCAGGTCGAGGTAGCACGCTTAAGACCCTACCCACAACTATGTGCCCAATAGTTTGGAGAAACGGTTGCCGTTAGCAGTTTAGTCAAATCCATTGACTCATCAAGCCATCATAATTATGATTATGATTTTTTTATTATTTTTATTTAGGTTTGGCCAAAAAGAAAAAGGTAAAGAGCTTTGAAATTAGAAGTATTTCTTCAGTATAAATATCTTTTAGACAGGGTTATAATTATACTATGCTTTTCTTTTTCTTCCATATATAAAGTGCACAGTCCTCGAATTTACTCGTTTGGTGGTTTACAGTAAGAGCTCGTCGTCGATCGCATCCAAAATTGTCTTGTGAATGTGATATATGGTCAAAGAATCTTAACTTGTCTCATGCATGCGTACTCAATTATGCTTCATTTTCTTAAAGTGCTAAACTTAATGAAAAAGGAATTGGTGGTAATTGAGGATGATTCCAATCGTTATTTCTTACATATCGATGATTAATTTTCATTACACATTTCTAGCTTTACTAAGAACTGTCTCGAGTATACGTGGATTTACGGTTATACAAAATTTGGTCAAGCGTAATTTAGCCCGTCAGCCACCTTAAATTTATCATACGTAAATAATTAAGGACTCGAGAGAAGAGATTAATATGCGGACAATTATTTGCATATGGTACTATTATGCCTCGTAGGGAACTAGGGATCCACATGTTAGGTTGAGACACTCTTGATTCGTTACACGTGAGGTGTCGGTTCCGAATTTTCCTTCGAACCTTGCCTTTATAATGTCATTCCTTTGACGCATATATATATTTATATACTTCATACAAATTATCACACACAACACACATATATATATAATGTGTATGTGTGTATAACATGTAACATATATATAACTACGTATGCTTTTGCTATCAATTTGTACACTATGATTACATTGGTGACTTAGATGAGGAAGCGTACACCAAGTCACCAATGTCGTTTGTTTCTTGGTGCATGCTATATTTTTTTTTCTAATATGAAGAGAGGATTTATTGAGAAATCAGAAAGATAGGAAACTAAAAATTACAAAAATAAATATATTAAAGTGTGGTTTGTTCGATCGTATATGAAATTATTGTTTCAGTGTTACTGGACTTGAATTAGCTAGATTTTTAAATGCTACGTGGGAATAATGATTTAGGTTCCGTGGACTAGCCACAAGTAATAACAAAAGATGATATTTTAAAAATAGTTTTTTGGTTTTCCAATAATAAGCTTCAATCAAATGTAAATCGAACTATCTGAAAGTAGTGGTCATAAGAATATTTTAGACTATTTTAGTCCCAAAATCACGTTTTATTTTTTTAATAAGTTTTCCTTCTCCTAGAAGTTACTAAGAATCGTATTCAAATTCTTCAAAATTCCGCAAATTAATAAATAATGCATGCATGCGCGCGTTAGACTATATACATCGATGTTTTCTACAACATCAGTACAAGCTTCTATGAGACTGTGAGCATCTGAGATTCTGGAGTATGAACGAGAATAAAATCCCACCGACGATAAATGTGAATCGTATATATACCAAGGAACTACAAAAACTTTAAAGGCAAAGAGATTCTATATGGCCAAAAAAAAAAATTTAAAAAGGCAAGAGAACACTAAAAGAAGCAACAATGAGCAAAAGAGTAAAGAGCAAAGCAAACCATCTTATACCCAAATATATAAGATTCTGATCACCTAGCTAAGTTCTCAAGTTGCTAAATGGAACCAATAATTATCAGACCAAAACCAGCAAAGAAACTAATAAAAGGGAAAAATATTGTTCGATGCAGCAACGAGAAAATTTTGTCCTATCATAAATTTACATGTTTTTTTTTTT